>CM044888.1:21072929-21672929 GCA_024500025.1 Syzygium aromaticum | reverse complement strand
TCGAATTCGAGAAATTGGCGATAAATTTCGATTTATGTGTAAGTAAGTCAATTCCTAGGATTCTCACCGGTGTTGCAAAGGAGGCCATATTTCTTTGGGTTAATATCACAAAAAAATCTCAAACTGATACATATATAATAATTTTACATCAAATTAATTTTTTGACAACTAAAAATTCCAAACTGATACACTTGTGGTAAATTTACTCTTAATTTGTTTCTATTAAATTTTACTGTCAAATTGCTTTGTTAAATAATACGCGACAGTTAATTGATGTACCGATTTTATATTTTACCCTCCATTTGTCACAGGTGTATTAATTTGCAATTTTTTATGGTATTAATTCAATTTAATAGAAACAACAAAGGGTACATTTGTCATAAATGTATCAGTTTGAGGTTTTTAGTGATCAAAATATTAGTTTGGAGTAAATTTGTCACAGGTATACCGATTTGAAATTTTTTGTGGCAAAAAAAATAATTTGGGGTAAAATTGTCATAGGTATACTAGTTTGAGAATTTTCGTGGTATTAACCCTATTTCTTTTGATTGTAGATTTTTTTGATAAATGTCATATTAAATTTGCCAGATTCTTGAAAGAAACAGTTCAGCGGGACTTACATTGTTCAAACCGGGCAAGAGATTTAACTTTGAGCCGAAAGCATTCTCCTTAACAAGTTGGTAAAGATTCGGCTAAAACGTCGAAGGAAGCGAAATGACGTTTCGAGCAAGTCCAAGATTAGGTTACAAAGAATGTTTTATTAAGTACCGGTAATAGACTCTAAATTACAGTAATGTCTGTTGAGCTCTGCACTATCGTAGGGCAGTTAAGAAACGACGACCGGTTTCGATCAAAGAAGAAGAAATCTTAGCTTCACTCGGATCACATGAGCCGTCATCTAACGTGGAATGCACCGTACCGTAAGTTGGGCTCCCCGAATGTAGGCGGTGCCTCCGCCGGTTAGAGTATCGGCGACTTAAACAGTAAGATCCCATCTGGTAATAACAGTAAAACAGAAAAAAAAAAAAAAAAAAAAAAACGTTCGATGAGCCGGGAAGGTCAGTAATCTCACGCTGCGCATTTCTCACTTAATTACAAGAGGGTAACAAAAGGCAGCATCACTCCAAGCTCGGGAAAACCATATCCAGGAAAGGAAAAAAAAACAAAACTCCGGGTTGCTATCCATCTACATCTTTCACGCTTCTCCTCTCTCCTTTTCCATAAGCGACGTGTGTATTCATCATAGATTTTGCTATATCCCGACGGCTTTCTTCAACAGAACGAGCAAACCGCTGGCAACGAAGACCATCACAATCTTCTTCGACGCTAATATTCTCAGATTCACCCTCAGGCCATGCTTTCTCATCAACCCGGCCACTTCCCCACCCAACATCAGAAGCCAAGAGCCAGCTGCACACAATAGTACTTTCATCATATTCACAGGTCTGCACACATCTGCAGTGTCGCCCGACACCTCAACGTATGACCATGTAGAACCAGCATCACCACTTTCGACATAGTTTAGCCTAAGAGCTTTGTTAAGCCAGCCCGACAACCAGACAAGCAGATTTGCGAGCCAAGCAATTTCATCGTCTGACACGGGACGTTTCATCGAGTCACCTTTGTACCTGATATCGGCAAATGCATTAGGGACCACTCTTCTGGGCTTGAATATTCCATCTCGAGATGACCGCTGCTCTTGCACTTCGGTTGTCACTGACAAAGGCTTAAAGAAGTTACCACCAAACAACTGGCTGAGCTGGGATTTCAAAGAATCTATGTGTTGAAGGTTTTGTGTGAGGTTATCGCCAGAAAGGGTCTGCAGCTCGGCTTCAGCTCGAAGTATAAAAAGCTGCAGAAGCAAAACATCAATTTTAAATATATCAGTGAAGGAGTGGAAAATGTACTAGAAGGAAACCTGAGACTAGGTCTACCTGCAGTAGCTGTTGTCCACCATCTCCACCGTCACTGAAGAGCCGTAGGTCCTTGTTCCAGTTCTCATGCAAAAAGGATCCATCAGCATCATTCTCGCATAATCCATCCTCCCAATCCTAGCATCGACAGGGAAACCATTCTTAATTGTCGAAATAAAATTTATGACACCATAAAGTAAAAGAAAAGAAAAGAAATATACAGCACCATTTGCAACAGTGTTCTAGTTTTTTTTTGGTAAGGTTGCAACAGTGTTCTAGTTCATCTTCCTGAAATCTCATAAATGGATTCAACACAAACAGATGAACAGATTTCAGAACATGATACATCCACCACAAATACCAGGAAGGATCTGAAGGAACAGAATGATACAGCCCAAAGATTCAACAGGATCATTGTGGCCCAAGTGTTGACGCCTTTACCATGTCTTCATGAAGTATCGGCTGTTGCATTCCAATAAGCATTCTACTAGGTGTTAGGACTAGACCATCCCTATTCGGCAATCTTATCCAACCACTGCTCACTTAATTTTCTGTAACTCTTTATTCAATTAATAATAGCAATCGTTTGCTTTTAGATAGTGTACTGTGATCTCAAATGTGATGCTTGAGAAACCCTAGTTGTGAAGCTTAAGAGCTTAGGTTGCAATGCCTGATTTTTAATTTAACAATTTGATTCCATGTCACACTTTCGACCAAACCTTTAGCATAAACTTTCATTAAATTCAATAATCTCCCATAACATTTCAGCTTAATCATTTATTTGCGTATTCAAAAGAACTATTAAGTATTAATCAAGGTCAGGAAGACTATTTCCCCATTTCATCTCCCTTCAATCAAATAGTCCCATCTCCCATAAGTTCAATCAGCACCTCAAGTCAGAAAGAGCACCAAAAAAGGCTCCTCAACATTTTTTGTTTACCATATCCTCCAATATAAAATAGGCAAATAAACGGTACAAGACGGAGAATCTACCTGTAGCTGTTCTCGAATTGATGGAATGAATCCATACAAATCATTTAATGCTGATTTGCCAAAACCAGCTCCTTTCATATGAAATAGAGTATTGACATTCTTTATCAGATCGAGCAACTCCTTAGATGATGTCAGTATACGCAGAACCTGTTATAAAAATGAAAAAAACAAATAAGTAGACTGTATAATGTGTAAAGGTGTAATGGGATTGAAAAACATTATGGTGAAGTCTGAACCCAACACAAAATGAATCGGCACTCAGCATCAAAGCCTAGTCCAACAAAAACCATCTCGTTTCTTGTCTGACACATTCAACTGCAGTTCCTAATGCTCATCTCGCCATGTCTCTTGTGCAAAAAATAGCACACTGAAGACTTGGTTTACCATTAAATACTATTTTATTTCAATATAACTTACAAGCTTCACATGAAAAACTACAATACTGACAGCAAGCCAGGCCAAAAATGTTAAAAAGAGGAAGCAAAACTCGAGCATTACACATCCAAATATCTAACATGCAACTATTATACAAGGAGTGACACGCAGGTTTCCCATCTATTGCTTCCTCTCATGTCTCTGCCTCTGCTCCCCTCCCTCCTCTCTAACTTTGAAGATGGAACACACTATAAAAGAAAAGTGGTCTGTGAAATTGGAGAAAGGCGAGGAAGATAGGTGTGTCAATCATTGCTTCTAAATTACAGCGATGAACTCCCTCTATGTGATACAACTAAACCATGTAAACCCCTCTTTCTTTGATATGCCTATTACTATGTGTTCTGTCTCTTCCTCCTTGTTCAATTTATTGTTAACGGCATATTGGTTACTATGTCCAGCCACAAAATAACGTAGTAATGGATGAGAGAGAGAGAGAGAGAGAGAGAGAGTATTCCAATTGTTCAATTATTTCTTTGTTCCATTCTGTGCTATTGCTGCTCATAGAGTTGTTAAAAATGTATCTTAAAGCAAGGATACACAATCGTGGCTCACTGACAATTTGCCTACCAAGCAAGGCAATAAAACTAGAAGATGCAAACCAAATATAAAGACAGTGGCTCTCAAGATGCTAGTTCAATCATATACAGCAATGTCACCATTGTTGTTTAAGGAGGAATTAACAACATCATAATTTCCTCTTTTCCCATTTTCACCAAACTCTGCAGCATCCTCCATTATATCTTCAAAGTTCGAGCAGTGGAGAGAGGGAGAGAGAGAGAGAGTTGGATGAATCCTACTAGATATACTAATTTAAATTAAGGGTTAATACCACGAAAAATCCTAAACTGGTACACCTGTGATAGATTTACCCCAAACTATTTTTTTGACTACAAAAAACTACAAACTAATACATTTGTGATACTTTACCCCGAACTATTTCTTTTTTGTTTGGTAAGATTACCCCGAACTATTTTTTTTACCACCAAAAATCCCAAACTGGTATACTTACGATAATTTTACCTCGAACTAATTTTTTACTATTATTTTTTATTTTTTCAAATTTTTTTATATTTTTTCTTTTCTTTTTCCTTTCCTTTTCTTTTTTTTGTTCCTTCATCTTCTCCACCTTTAACCTATGGCCGGTCCGGCGATCCGCCAAAGGCGAGGGCCGACGAGGTCGGCATTGCCCACCCCTAGCGAGGTCGAAGGCCGATGTTGCCGGTTGCGGGCAAGGTCAGCCTCGCCGCTTTTGGGCGAGGACGACCCCTTGCCAGGGGTGTGCAAGGTCAACATCGCCAGTTGCCGATGGGGCCAAGCCTCGCCAGCAACGGCGAGGACTGCCGACCTCACCAATTGCTGGCGAGGTCAGCCTCACCCAACAATGGTAAGGTAGGCCTCGCCAATGTTCGGTGGGGTTGACCTCACCGGCCCCTGCCTATGGCCAGTCGGCAACCAGCTATAGGTTAAAGGTAGAGAAGATGAAGGAAAGAAAAAAGAAAAGAAAAGAAAAAATTTTAAAAAAATTCGAAAAAATAATATTAAAAAATTAGTTCGGGGTAAAATTATCATAAATGTATCAGTTTAGGGTTTTTGATGATCAAAAAAATAGTTTAGGGTAAAATTGTCACAAGTGTACCAGTTTAGGGTTTTTTGTGGTAAAAAAAATAGTTTTTGGTAAATCTGTCACAGGTGTACCAGTTTAGGGTTTTTCATGGTATTAACCCTTAAATTAAAGCATTGTCTCTCAGATAGCTGAACTCCATCATGCATATACTCATGTATAGTTTATTTGTTGTGACAAACCCACATTTCACTCGCCTACATAGGTTAAACCGCCAGTAGATAAATTACCAAAATATGCCCAATACAACTAAGCAAGAATCACCACCAAGTTCTGCCGCACCTATTACTTGTCAAGTGTCAGAAAGGGACGCTAGAAAGATAGAGACGTGTCACTTTTCTTTAGACAAAGGAGAGACATCTCTACCTGTTCCAAAAACAATGCTGCCATGCGTAATGGCGCATCAAAAGCTGGCTTCCCCACGAATGAACTACCAATCTCCCAACATGCAAAGATTCAATTTTTGTCCATCAAAATAAGCCATACTCCGAGGCATTGTCCATTGTAACGTTCATACGTATACAAACATAACATACACACACAAAGACGTACTTATATGTATAAACACACACACAAAACATCTTCCCTCACAGATAAAGTACCGCCATACAGATGCTATCCCATGTGCATTGCACTGGTTTCCATAGTGAGAAATTTAAATAAGAAGCAACAAGAGTTCCCAGTCTCAATCATCCAACTAAGCATAAGTTCAAGCAGTTTCTGAACTAGAAGCACAGTAAGTATTCCAGTTGAATGATAGAATACTGTTCTAAGAGACTAACCTTCAGTACCATCTGTACAATCACTTCCGGGTCAGCGTGAAGAAATTTATGAGCAAAGCCAACAAAGTGCATAACCAACGAGCTATAGTAGAGATAGTTGGACAAAACATATCCTCGCCAGCGAGATGAATATCTACCCTCTCGAGTGAGAGATTCCGCCTTTTTCTCATTCCTTGCAGATCCACCAACAATTGCATCAAGCTCAGCGAAATCGCTTGAGCTGATGAACCAAGGTTCCATATAGCTAACCCAAACAGAGAACACTTGTGAAGCATTCTTGATGGAGGCTTCCACCGGACAGAACAAAAATGTCCGCAATATATACCGATACAGAGGCCTCTGAATTCGCAAATTCCAATTCCAAGATCCACATAAAAGAAAATGAGACCCATTTACGCTATCCCTCAACTTCATAGCATCTGAGGACCTCCACACTTTCCAACTTGGACCTCCATTATTCTCCACATTATCAATCCCTTCCGTACCCTTAACAGCACTCAAATTCAAATACATCACAAATAACTTCACCACTTCGCCCAGTCCTGGAGTTGGCGGAGTTTCTCCCAAAACCGAACGAAATGGAAATGACACACCAAACGACTTGCATACATTTGCGGATACAGGTGAGAAATCGTTATCAGCCAGCCAATAGTGTATCAACGTGTCAACAAAGAACTCAGCTTGCACCAACACCGATCCATCATACTCCATTGGATAATGCAAAATCGAGCTACGGTACGGTTGATGCGTGTCTGCATCACTGACCGGCACAAAAGCACGTAAATACGCGTATAGCAACCACAAATATAGATTACACTCATCGTTCCGCTCATTGCCGCGCTTCGCACCCGAAAGACCACGAATAGGACCCGTCCAGTTCTCCAACCTAAACTTCCTAATCTTCTTCATCGAAACACGATCGGAATTCTCACAGTTCCCCCGACAAACAGGATAATAAGCGAACCAGAACACGAAATACTCGAAGACATTCAGTTGCACTTGACACGAAGAGCCCTTCACCGAGTCCTCCTCGACTCTACCACTAAACAGAGAGCAGAATTCGCCCAGCGCCCGGCCGTCCTTGGCGTCGGCGAGCATGAACCGGGCCCACTCCGGCAACCGCTCGTTCGGGAACACGAACTTCACGAGCCCGAGCCGATCGACGGCGAGGATCGAGCTCACAAGGGCACCGCTCGGGGCGAAGAGGCCGAGGACCCGGGCGGCGAGGTCGGGGCGATCGCCGGAGCCGGGGGCGGCGGGGGCGGGGGCGGCGTCGATCCAGCCGTGCCTGGGGGAGGAGGCGGGGTCGTCGCCGAAGCCGAAGAGCTTGGCGATGAGGGGAGGGAAGGCGAGGGAGAAGAAGTGGCGGGACTGGTCCGGGGCGTGGGAGTGGAGGAAGGCGTCGACGGCGGCGCAGGCGGAGAGGATGTGGGGCGGCGACGAGGAGGAGGAGAGGAGGGCGGCGGCGAGGTCCTGGGACTTGGAGAGGGAATCGAGGGCGTAGGAGTGAGGGTGCATGGCTTAGGGCTTGAGGGTGGTGGGAGGGAGCTCGATCGATCGATCGATCGTGAGAGAGAGAAAGGTGCGGTTTTTAAACGAGCGGAGAAGCAAATGGCGGGGGTTTACGAGGGACGTGGCGACGGTACAGGAGTCCCGCGAGGGAAGAGAGAGCGGCGAGCGAGCGTGAAGCGGACGGAAGCTACTGCACACCGTTTGCGTTTGGGATATCAGCGTGCATGCATGTCAAGTGTTCGACGAAATGCGCGTGAGGCTTCGCACAGCGAGAGACAGAGGAGTGGCTCTTTGGATCTTTCGGACTATACGGCCCAGTGGCCGAAATTCTCACTTCACTATCTCCAAATTATAATTTATGGTTACGTGACCAGGAGGGACGTTTGAATTTGCATATTTATCTTCACATGTCCTGAGCACCCTCAAATCCAATAATGGTACATGGCATCGCTCCTCCTCAGTTTTTTTTTTTCCTCCCAGTATCTTTGGATTCTATGCTCACTTAACCGATCGCGGGCTTTGTGAAACGACAATAATTATAAGTATCGTACGACTGAAGTGTGTTGTGGCCCGTAAGATAGAGGGGGCGAGGCGAGGCGAGCCAAGCCGCCGGAAGAGTCAGAAAGTTTAAGGAGGTCGTGTGGTATGATATAAGCTTCGGAAAGCAATTTGATTTTACGAGGTGAATTTCGGAAAGTGCGATCTTTGCTTAGCAAAAGTATCAAATTTTTTAGCAACAATAATTGTGTGCGCCACGGTCTAGAGGAAAAGATAAGAGTCCCATTCCGGCCCAGAGTGCCTGAATTTAGAAGAGAACTAGGCGGATTGCGAAGAGCATGGACCTCGGAGCAAATTTGAGGCCCACTTAGGAGAAGCCCATATCGCATTACCCAACACGGCGTATCCACGCGTCAAAAGGAAAGTCGTATGCTCCCATGTCGTCTCGAGCCCTTAATTGTACGTATTCCACGATGCCCTCGTTGTCGTGTCGGAGTCGCTCGAAAGCAAGGCCTCCGTGAAAGGAGGAGACCTCGCTCGTAGATATCATTTCTTTCGCCCGAAGTTAAAGACGGGACGGCGCGCGAAGAGGGATCCATCTTAATGCACGCGGTCCTCTGGGAAAAAAAAAAATATTTAAGGGAAGTGGTCCTGGCCCATTGCTATTGATGTGGCGTTCTTGGGACACTGTCCCTTCTTGTGTATGGCCCTCGATTGGAACCGATGCGCGAGATTCTTCGATTTCACAGAAGATGTCATAACCACATAAAACTGTGGACCTCGTGCGGAGAAGCTTATTGAAGAGGTTCGTGCCCTTGGGATATTCGAAGGTTTTGTGTTGTATCGTATGAAGGCTAGCAAGTGAATCACGATGCCACGAGTGCTCGGGGACGACGAGACGACGGGGGCCTGAGCGCGTGGCTGTGAACGAGGAGAGCACGCCGGTGACAATGGAGGAAATGGGGGAGGACGAGAGAGAAAAAAAATATGGACAAATTTTTAACTTCTTAATACTCGCTGTGTCATGGACACGTGTCGGATTATGATCGGGTTTCGGTGAAAAATGCATGCCACGTCAGCTTATCATGCCGTGTCCCGCGACCACTGAAATTTGAAGGTTTGTGTTGTGCGTAGGGAGACTAGCAAGTGAATCCCAATGCCAAGAGTGCTTGACTAATCAATCTTTAATAAAAGCAGCATGAGGTGATATGGCATCATAACTAATAAGGAGTGATAAAAAAACGATTTAATACCATGAAATGGCCCAAATTAGTATACATGTAAAAAGTTTACTACAAACTAATTTTTTAACCACAAAATACCACAAACTATTACACTCATCACAATTTTATCATTTATTAGTTTCCGTTAAATTTTACCTTTAAATTTCTGAATTTGATGATATGTGGCAGTTGACGGGTATACCAGTTTTGGGTTTTATCTCTCCGTTTGTCATAGGTGTACCAGTTTATAATTTTTCGTGGTATTAATCTAATTTAATATGAAGGTAAATTTATTACAAATGTATCAGATTAGGGTTTTTGGTTATCAAAAAATTAGTTTTGAGTAAATTTGTTACAGGTGTATCGGTTTAAAATTTTTCATTATATTAACAAAAAAAAAAAAGGTGTGTCCTAAACTCATTCTCTACCTTTTTTCATTACATTCAACTTTTATAAAAAAAACAAATAAGTATGTTTTTAGAGCTAGAGTTGTAGCTATAATCATACCTAAATGAGTCCAATTTACTTATATTAGCAAACACAAATATCTTCTTGTTCACATAGAGTTAACTTTGCTACCTATCACGTTAAATACTAATAGATTTTTGACTACGTTAATGTTCAGAAATATTCTTCTCTCAATATTTTCCCGGAAAATTTTGAAAAGAATTCATTCTCTTACATATTTGTTGTACATAGATGACTTGATATAGTTAACTATTTATATTTAGGTTAAGCTTTTAAGATACCTTCATTAAACTTTTACTTTTCTTAAAAAAAAATTTAAAATCTTATTTGGAAAAGAAAAGAATCTTCATCAAATTGAATGCATTTAATATTCTAACGAAATATTCAATTTAAAAAAATATCGAAATTTCATTTGAAAATAAAAGATGTTTTCTCATTAAGGACTGATTGCGACATATGCGCGTGATGAGCCCAATGGCTTTAGCAAATGCTTATACCCTTAATCAAGA
Source organism: Syzygium aromaticum (assembly GCA_024500025.1). Lineage (NCBI taxonomy): Eukaryota > Viridiplantae > Streptophyta > Magnoliopsida > Myrtales > Myrtaceae > Syzygium > Syzygium aromaticum. The sequence continues at coordinate 21,662,975 of CM044888.1, read as the reverse complement.
AATCTCATCTTCCAAATTGCCATATTCTACGGCCACTTATGATTATAGATGGGCAAAATTGTAATATACGAATATCAAGATTATTGTCAAGCGACTAATGAATCTCTTAACTTCTAAATTTAAATTAAAAATAATATTCCAATATCCTATAAACTTCTCATCCTTCTTTTGATGACAATTGAAATCATGTTAAAAAAAGTAGCCCGATTCTCATTTTTGGGGACAATTTTCAGGTGCAACGTGTTACGGGCCGACAGATTCTTGACCGCAGAATAGCTTGCGCGGCACCTGATAAGCCGAGAACACCAGCTCAGCCTTCATTTTGTAATTGTTCCTAAGGACAACTCGGCAAATGGCATCGTCGAGTCGAATTGTACAATGCCCGGTTTAGCTTGAGAATCTAATCTCTCGCGTGGTACGTACATAATACTTCGGCGCAATACCAAGAGAGCGGCATTAACTCCCGATTAGTTTGTGCACGCGATACCGACCTTGCCCTTAGAGCTCTTCAGGGGTGATAATCATTCTATCTTAAAGCTGTTAACATAGGTGCCTCTGACGACAGTCTTATGAACCGGTTACATCGAACCCATTCGCGTTACGCGTTTTTGACTCCGATGCCACAAAACTCCTACTCGCAATGGTAGCGGCACGAGGGTACCTAAGAATCTCGTCCCGTGAAAAACGTGTGTGCGGATAGTGAGGATAAAAGCGAATAAAGCGCGAGAGTAATTATTGGTTTCGGGTAAAAAATTTGACTTCTCGCTGCGGTTAAAAAAAAAAAGGCAAGTCAATCCCCGTCCTCATCTGATATTTATTTGGCACCACGTGGCGCTCAACCACCCACACGTGGGGGGTACACGATGCAGGAATCGCCACGCGATGGCGACGGGAGAGCGACACGTGGACATTGGGAAGATGATGGCTCGCCAGGGTCAGCAATCAGTCATCCGCCCCCCCCCCCCCCCGACCCCCCCTCCATCGGTTGAGATGTTCCAATCCTCTAGGGCGTGTGATTAAGAACGATTTTACTGCTTTTATTTTTTTTTTTTTTGGGTAAAAGCCCGAAAAAAGAAAAAACCAAAATTATTATATCTTCACCTCGCCTAATCACATAAGGTTGAGGTAATGTTCTACATATAAAGCCATACACACGGCCACCAAAATCATTCCGAATATAAGAAACCGAGATTCAAGTACGAACACATCACATCACATCGAACCAACAAATTATTCTTTTCTACTTCTTCTTCTTTTTTTTTTTAAATGAATATATCGTGTTCCCGTCGACACGATAGAATCGAATTTTCTGTTTCTGTCGTGTCATCCGACATCGAGATACTAAAGTTCATAACGAATCATTTCCATCGGGGATTTCATTTAAGAGATCATACCGTATAGAAAATACGACCTTTGACCCGACACTCTCACGAGAGATTCATTTTATTTCTTAGGTTTAATCTTTTCGGCAAATCATCAGTGGCCTTTATAATTTACGTAGTGTAGGATAAATATCACTAGCACGACGATGTTGGATGGGACTAAAGGAAGGAGCCTCGTTTTCAATGGCTCGTACCATTGTACTCCCTCAATTATCCATCCGCTCCCCGACTGTTCACCGTTTGCAGGCGCACTTGCTCCTTCGCAACGAGACACATCGTCCTGTCGATTCGAGCTTTCTTTCCGGGGCTGTCGACCATTGCTGTTCTCTCGCTCGTCTCGTTCCATGCGCACGAAGCAAGCGTTCGAGGTTGTGCGAAGGTAACGCCAGAACAAGTCGGGATCCGTCGGGTCCGCCCTGCCTCTCGTGGTCAAGCCGAGCGATCATTGAGTAAGTGCGGAATTCAAAAGGGACGTATCAGGATAGATAGCTCGCGCCCCGAAAGGACGATGACATTTCTTTAAGCTCCGACCACGACCATGACCATGTGGTGAGCGCACAGCAGAAACCCGAATGCTATTTACTTAAGGGGAGATCACCAAGAAGAAGCGTAACTCGAAATGTTAAGCCAATAAGTTATGAGCTCACTAGATACATCCTAATAATTTCCTCTTCACGTGTGAGCTCGACTCCATCCCTAATCTTTTTCTCGACTAAACCATGAAATCTGCTGCCAGACCCACATTGCTATACACTTCCTTGAGATATTCACTAAATAACGATACACATTAGGAGTAGGTTACTAATCAACCATCGACTTATATACCATTTATTGTAAGTGCACAGCGAAAACCTGATACCATTCACTACGGGCGATCGCCAAAAGGAAGCCCAAATCCAAACCCGTCAACATATCCGATTAAACTTTCATTCATTTAAATGTTTAAGTCAATAAGTTTACGGGTCAATTAAGATAAATTAATTGCTTCGTACGATACTAATTCTTCAATGCGGGACTTTCTAACGTAACTTACACATGTATCCTAATAAACTGTACTCGAGTTGTAGCTCGAATCGATCCGACGAAGAATGATTAGCCAGCATGGAGATGAATGGTAATGGCTAATCACTCAAGAGATTAGAAAGAATCTCTGTAAATTCCTCTTGGACGGTCAGCAAATGAAGTTGGCCACGAAAGAGAGGGGACGGCCCAGCTCCTCGGATTCCCTTCCCTTTGCCCGCTCGTCGCTGTCAAAGCTCAAGCTCGAGAGCAACGCTGCCTCACGTCATCATTACCCCTGTGGTCCATCAATTTCAATTTCTATTTTATTGCCCCCTCTTTTGTCTTTATACTTTGCCGAATGACAAATTTGATGCTCTAATCAACGAATTGCATAATGGAAAAGCTTGAAAAGAGTCCCCCAACCGCATTTTGTCCCACCTAAAGTGGTTCGTCGCTAGCCATGCATTTCGTCCCTAAAGTTTTGATCCTTCTTGAATGGAGAGGGTCACACGTCATTTCTCTTTACAATCTCAATTTCGAAATTTGGTGTTACATGCTTTTACTTAATTATTGAGGATAGAGTCGCAAGTTTTTTCATATTTACACGAACCAGATCTCTCTCATTAATTTGCTCAATCTATGTATATAACTCTTCTTTTCCCTAGATTTTTTTTTTATTTATAGCACTTTGCAACACCCAAATACGGCTTTGGGGCTACTTAATATTTCCACTTTGGATTCTCACTTTTTTTTGGTTCCTTTAGCGAGTGAGATATTGTTAATTCTTTTCTTGCTTCCTCTCGCAAGTACTGATATCTGCGATACTGAAACTTGGAAAAAATTTATCAAATCAGTCATAAACCTTGTATAAATGCTAATTCAGTTATATATCTTTGCGTGAAATTTTAATGTAATCGTTTTAGCCAATTTTCAGCTGAAAATGTTGAAGTTGCGGTCCAATTATCGCCGGCCGGCATTCGAGATGGAAGAACTAAAGTGAAATGATGTCGTTTTGCACAATTTTCTGAATTTTCTTAGCCTTTTTCTTTATTTCCTTTTCTTTCCTTTCCTTTTTTTTTTTTTTTTTCCTTTCGTGGTTCTTGTTCCGCTTCTCCGGCCGTCGAAGCCATGTCCGCAACTCACTCGTACACCAAAAGCCGACCATCGATCTCTCCCTATTGTCTCACACCAGTTGGACGAGAGACGAACGGTAACAAGGACAGGTCAGGTCTAGGGCTTGGCTCGAGGGATTGACGTCCATATGGGCTGGCGGCGACCTTAGCTGGTCGGCACAAGCATCGAGGGTCGTCGTCGACCCTTTGCCCGAGTGCTGCAGGGGGAAGGAGGGGAAGAAGGGAGAATGAGCGGTTGGCCTTGGCAAATCCGAGGTCCAGACGGGTCAGCAGCGGCCACAGTTGGCCGTTGCAAGCGTCGAGGGCCGTCTTGGACCCGGGTAGAAGGGAGAACAGGCGGTTGCCAGATGGATGCCGGGGAACATGAACTATATAACACATAAGAAAAAGGGAAGGAAAAGAAAACAAAAAAGAAAAAAAGGAAAAAATTCCAAAAACTGCGCAGAACGGCATCGTTTTGCTTAAGTTCTTCCACGTCAGGCATTGGGCACGTCACATCGAGGATATTCATAATGATCACTGAATCTACGATATCGTCTGAAAATACACCGCCCTAATTAGTATGGTTACATTTGATCAAGAAAAAAAAAAAAATCTCAGTATAGTTACCTAAAGACCATGGTGTAGTTCTTTCTGCACAAAATCCACCAATTAATTCTGACCCTTGTTCAGTGTGGAATCAGGCTATTATTAAAAGCTAAGTGACGTGTGGAATGAGTTGGGCATGAATGGAAAGGACCAGGAGGGACCATGCTGCATCAATGTCTGCTTCAAAAGGAGAGAAGGACACTTTGTCCGTGAGACAGGAACCACAGTGACAATTGAAGAAGACAGACGAACTTGCCAGTCGGTTTCACATGCTATAAATGGGAATTTTAGGTCGGTCCTACATGGGCCTTCCCATGCACAGCTTCTTTAATGTTCGAATGGCTTTCGTTTTCGAGCGATGGCAAGTCATTGGCGCACACTTACTATCTGTCTCTCCGCACATCCTGAATTTGGAATCGTCGCGTTCTATGGTGCCTCCCTCGCTTTGCCCCGCGAAATCGAAAGCCGAAAATGAAATCGTACCCAACATATCCAAATCCCAAGAACGTGAGGAGCAGTTTGCACATTCGTTTACCAGATGAATTTGCGGCCGGTGGGTCGTTTGAACTCTTTCTCTCTTTTCTTTGATTTCCTGACTCGGTTGAGATGGTGCGTCGTCGTTGACATCAGGACAGGCCTCCACGAAGGTTGGGGCGGAGTAGACAGGGTGATTCTATTTACGCAAATACCCGTTGTTTTGTTGTGCTACGTGTCCTTTGGGCCATGGTTGGCCGTCTCACGCACGTTAGAATGCGTAGGGAAGGAAGAATCTTCACCTACTAATTGGAATGTAATGCTGTACATTCCACTTTTTCTAGACTTCGATAAGTAAACAAATGAAATGAAGTTAAGACATAAGCATTTTGGAAACTCTTGGCGTGCTGAGGTTAGGTTTAACTGCAACCGGCTTGTTGTCATTGAAGATAAGCTTAAATTTGTTGGCGGATTTATTGGCTTGATGCCAACATTTGAGCTGAAAGTGCATATTTTATATGGTTCATACGGTTTGTCTAAGGACGTGGTTTTTGGTTCGTTACTAGGTTTTAGATCGAGACCGAGAATCAAAGCGAGAGGGAGCAAAGAACCTCCTTTGATTTAAGAAGCGAGATGTTCGAGCATGTTGTTGAGTTTTTTGTTGGGATCGTGGTGAGATTAAACACGGCCCAAACCAGCACGTGTCGGGGGGGCAAAAAAAACAAATAAAGGACAATCGGATGTTAACGGCGATTGTCTTGGCCAAAAATGTTTTCAGGCCATTATATTCGGTATCAAATGTTTATCTTATTATTTGAGACTAGTGCGAGCCAATCGTGACATGACGTGACGAGTCAGTCAATCGGATTTTGCAAAGTAAGATTTTGTTGAAGGCAACTTGTACTTGTAGCTATCCATAAAATGCGAGAGAGCCTGTAGACTTGGAGAGTTTCTAAAATTGTGACTTCATCTATATGTGCATGTGGTCTTTTACACGTTTATAGTGGGTCATCACATCTCTATGAATTTTCATCATGTCAACAAACCGTCAAAAGTGAAGCAGATAAGTACTTCAATTCACTTTCGCCAAGTAAATGGAAACTTAGTTAGTAAAGATGGTGCTTTTTATAAGATGACAAGCAGATTTCTTTTCACCGTTTATGATAATTTTTTTCTGGGTCAATTTCTTGTGATCCCTTTTCACTTAGGAAAGCTTAAAGAAGGTCCAACAGAAGAAAGTGACAGTAGCAGCAGGGCAATTGGCTTTCTTAAGCTGCGTGAGGAAGATCAGAATCAGCAGAAGATGTTGCCTTTTACAGAAACATGTACAAGGAATGACGAACTTACATAGACTCTCATGCCCAAAAAGAAACAAGAAAGATCCAAAATAAACTACCCTTTGTAACAACAGCTCAAGATGACAGAAAAAACAGGGCTGTTCTGTTCCTACTGTCATCACACAATTCAACTGCAACTCGCATGTACACAATCATTCATTTTCTGTTGGCAGCTAATTGAGGCGCTTGTGTGTCTCAATTATAAGCTGGACTCAATCCCAACAGGCCCGATTGAGATGGTAATGATGGCTAATTCCAGAGAAAAGGGTCGTCTCCGTGGCTAAACCTTGTGCCATCTTCTTCTTGCCATGTGAATGACATGCAGAGCTCATCCATCCTGTTGCTGAAGTCCACCAAAAGATCCGGCAGGTCGATGAACGTGTCGTCCAATGGCGAATTCACTGACTCCTGGGTGTCAAATGACTCCGCCGTGGCGTCCGGGGAGTGTGGCCGGCTCAGCCCGGCCTCCCGTGTGGCTCCATCGCTCCCCGGGAAGCTGATCGCTGCGGCCAAGGCTGCTGCCGCCTGGATGTCCTTGGCCGACTTGCTCACGGGCCGGGGGAGCAGCTCGGCCAGCTCGGGGAAGTTGAGGTGGGCCGACCGGCCCTTGACGGTGAGCGCAGCCACGTCGTGGGCCCGGGCTGCCATCTCCGCCGTCTGGAACGTCCCCAGCCAGATCCTCGACTTCTTCCTCGGCTCCCGGATCTCAGACACCCACCGGCCCCATTGGCGCTGCCGTACCCCGCGGTAATTCGGGCTGCCGTCCGAGCTCGGGTCATTCCGGGACCGACCCTTTTGCTTCTTGGAGTCACTTGAACCACACTCTGGGGCTCCAACTTTCCCTGAGCATGAGCCTGATCGTGAGGGAGTGTCTGTGGAGTAGGATGTGCCCGTTTGAGCCTCAATGCATTTACTGTTGATGGGTGTCTCCATTACCTAGTCGTTGTGACTTGTGAGGGAGAGGGAGAGAGTGGAGTTGAACGTGGACTTGGAATCGAAGGCCAAAGCTTAATAAAAGAATGAGAAGAGGAAGCAGGGAAGGGAGGGGGGCCCATGGCCAAATGGGATCATAGCTTCTGGTCTTACATGGGCTGATCTTCGGATGATTTAGAGAGAGGAGGGCATTTTCCCTTCCTTTCTCCTGTTTCTAGTTTTGGCGTCATCTTGTCCAGTCCACTGGCTGCCTGGCTCTCCTCATGTCCCATTATGGAGCCTTATCTGATTGACCATAGGGCATTTTATAAAATTTTGCCCCCATTTTCTCAGGTCTTATTAAATTAGGAATTTTGCTTGTTTTACCGGTCTTGCTGCTGTTTGAAGAATGTTGGACCAACCACCACCCTCTTCACCTCCACCCTCAACAGAAAAAACTTGGGGGTCCAGCAGAGCATCCTGTTTAACGATGGCTATTAGCCATGGCACAGCATTGGTCTCTTCTCTTGTATGGACATGGCAATGGTGGGGGCGAATGTATCATATTCCGCGCCAATGTATTAACCTGTTTAGGACTATTTCTGTAGTACGCGAGATTTCTAGTCTTTGTTAATATTATTTAGGACTACTTCTGTAGTACGAGAGACTTCCACTCTTTATGTATTAACCTGGATAGGTCTCTTCTCTTGTATGGACATGGCGGGCCGAAAATATCATAGTCCGTGCTGATGTATTAACCTATTTAGGACTATTTCTGCAGTGCGCGAGACTTCTAGTCTTTGTTAAAACCACATCACGTGTCTTACCGAACTCATAGATTTACGATCGTCTGATTCACTGTAAAGAATCATTAGATCGCGTAACTTTTTTTGACCATGGTTCTCAACACAACGAGACGGCAGCCATTGTGGACTAACGGAAGTATGGAAGAGAACTCCAATTATAACTCTTGAGCCGGCAGAAAGATCATAGAACCTGCCCAAGAGGGACCAGCATGCAGAATACAGCACGAGGAATCATGGGACTGCGCGAACGTGTTTGTAGGGATAAGCAGTGTGAGCACAGTAACGGTCCAAGGTTTCGACATGTGGTCTCTTTCCTTCCTGTTCAAGACTCACGCCGCCCCCCCCCCCCCCCCCCCCTTTACCAGTACCGCGACTGCTACAGCTTTTCTTTGTAAAAAAGAAAACGAGTGAAAATTGAGCCCCTGTTTTGTGCTCTGGGAAAGTGATAGCAGAAACAGAGTCGCCCGCTCCTTCTCCTTCTTCTTCTTCCGTTTGCATCTGTATTTTCCGAGTAAGTGTCTTATCGATGACCTACATTTTAGCTGGGAAGTTGATCTTTTTTTGTCCCTCTTGAATAAGATTGATTTTTACAGCATATACATCAAGATGCAAACATCAACCTTCCCCAATCAACTGTTATTTTGCATTGTGATTATTCACATTATCCTCAGCAGGTAGCTCAATTGGACACATGCAGGAACTTGGGAACAATTATTTCACAGTAGCAGAAGCCAATAATGTTGCATGAGAGGGGAAGATAGCTTGTGGTTGTTAGCATGCGACCCTCCCATGGGTTTGCTTTTGTCCTGTAACTGGAACAGTAGTTGTACCTCTCTTAGTGCCAAGATGCTCCTTGGAAATTTCCACCGTTCCAAAATGGTGGCTGGCGATTGTTGTGCGTTGTTTTTTTTTTGTCAAAGTATCATTTCATTTATTTTCACCAAAATATAAGAGAAAAACAATGTAGTCCAATTGCAAATCAAGATAAATTCCAAACAACTTCAAAACAAAACAAAATTTTGATAACAAGATGAATCATCAAAACAAGATTAGGGATAACCCGTTCAAAAAGTAAATCTATGATTTGTTCAAATTAAAGTCGGCCGTTGATCACCGAATCCGTTTTTAGTAATGAGCACATGCCGAGATCTCCATATGTTGCTATGGCTTTGCCTTTCTACGTCCCTAACACCATGCCGTATAGAGTAATAAGGTTGAACTGGTGCAGATCTAACATCTATGAGAGTAAAACATTCACAAAGCTTTTATGATCTCATTTGAAACTGTACTTGTACACCAACGAAACTCGAGGAAAGTGAAACCTCGAGATCATACACGAAAAAATCCCAAAATCTAGACTAGATCGGGATAGAAAGCTCCCCAAAGCGAGAAAGATGCTTATGAATCTAAATTAGATCATAAGAGAAAAGCTCCTCAAAAGGAGAGAAAAGAGCAAAAAAATTGAGAATATAGAACTAAATCAGCCAAAGAAAAAGGAAAAAGAGAAAGGAGAGAGAGATCTAGCTCAAACCCTCTCCTCTATGGTGGTTGAAGAAGAAAATCATGTGAAGATGAGAGGGGGAGGATAAAACCCTAGGGAGGAGAGGAAAGGCGGTGCGCACTCATTGTCGTGAAATCTTGCAAAGTTTGAAGCTTGTCTAGAAATTTCATTTTACTCATAGAAGAATCTCAAACACTATCCAATTATCTCGTTTTGAGGGAAATCAAGAGAAGAATTTGTCACTCCAAACTGATATTGATTGTAGCTGTATATTAGTGGTGGTAATGGCCTAACGGTACACGATCGTAAGAAGTCTCACATGGAGGTGGTTTATCGTATTTCCCGATTCGTGAAAGTTGCTCAATATTCCTCAACACGAGATCACAGCTTTGAACCCGCTTACCGTAGCCATGCAAAGTGCTTTGCTTCGATGAATGAGTTCTAATCCTCTAGGATCTCGGTGGGGAGATGGTGACGGAGCTCATACATAGGTCGTAAGTGATGCTAAGTATGATCTTTACGCGGTTCTAAATCTATGGCGGGTGTACGCCCGTCATGATATCGTTTAAATAGAGTAGCCAAGTTGATTGCCCCTCTCCATCCTCTATGGTAGCAATAAAAAGGAAATTCTCGTTGTCCCTTTTTCCAAAGAAAAAGCTCTAAAGATCAGTCTAGTCATGCGTTAAAGGTTAATATGTTTTAAGACTATAGTAGCTCCGGAGGGTGTATAAAAATGGTCTAAGACTAGTTAATTACCACAAATGTGTGTGTTTAATAATCCTATTATAATATATAGTTATACATAATTTGATTTTTACTCAAACATCTGTCCTCTTTCGTCTTCTCTTTACTTACAAAGTAAAGAGGCGGCGCATGACCCAGTTAGCAGCCGAACCAAGTTATGCCCCACACGGTTTAATTCAAAACCACTCCGCCATCTTAATTTTCATTAGGAATAATCAATTGTTGGGAGGAACTTGGAATCTCTTTCCGAACATTCTCAATGCTCATCAATCAAAACCACCTAATCTTTGTTTCCATTACGTAAGAAAAAGCAAATCATCACATGTTTAACAATTTCTTGCTACAAAATTTCTCATCTAATTGACTATGCACTCCCCAACTGCTGTTGATGAGATCTTTGTTGACGGCTAAGTTCTCCATTAGGTTAAGTAAACTCCCGGGGCTTCATCTTTTGTCCTCAAGCCAATTCAACTACAGCAGCACTGTCTTTACTTGCTTATTTAAACTACGGAACCTGTTTTCTCTTCTGGCCCGGCATCTTCATCAACGATGTTTTACTCCAGAAGTTCAACGAATCCGTGATCAAGGACCATTTCAGAGAGCTGACCTCTAGAATGACCTGTCCTCCATCAAGTCCATAGCGCAGTGCGCACGCAGGTCGATGATAAGAACAAGGTTTGTCTCGGTAAAACCAGTCAATGAAGGGAGCTTTTGGTCGTATCAACATGATTAAGCACCCGCTCATAATTAAAGCCATCTCCCTCTGCTTTTTGCAAAACGCCAAGTTTTTGCCGAAAAAGATGGCTCAACTTACTGATGGGCTTGGGTTAGAGCACAAACACAATGGCAAATTGGGATTTGTTTGCATGGATAGAGAGAATCTTCGAGGCCTCTGTGATGTTGTTTTTAGGAAGATCCAAGCATAGGTTAATGGAGTGTGGGCACATATTATACATTGTCAATCCGCAATTTGATGTGTTTGCCATCTATTCCTGACTTTTTCTAGTGTTTCTCTCTCTGTCTCTCCCCCCCATTACTTGTCAAATCTTACAAACTGGCATGCAATATAGTTTGGTTTGTGCGCAATGATCATTAACAGGGGGCTTGTCTGGGTGGTTCTTGTGCTGCATGCAACTTGCGGAGAGATCAATGTCAACCCTTATCCACCTTTTTTGAGGTTTTGGTTTGAAGTTGTTGAAACGTACTGAGAATTCAACAGTAACATGTTTTTCGGTTCCAGCGCACACGAGCGTTCGTGGGGCGTTCGCATATAGCCGATTCGATGTCAGAGGCAGTTCCACTCTCTGTCATCTCTTACCGCGGCTCAATTGTGCTCATAAAGCTTTGACATGCACCAGACTCATCTGCTGGTGCAACGGTCTGGACATGACCGATTTGATGTCGGAGGCGTATCCGCTATAGGCAGCCCCACTCTGGATTGCCGTGAGCACGGTATCGTTACTCAGCTCGCGGCTCACTCGCTCCCGCATCGCCTTAAAAACACATTGAGTTAGTTTTGAGCTGTGCAAAACCAATCTACGAGCATCTCAGAGACATATTTGACCCCGACAGTTTAAATAGACCGTGACCGTGAGTAGCACTTCAAAGTTGAAGAGCCCAGTGCTGGAAAGCCCAACCCGACTGGCTGAAAACACGACAACCGACAGACCTCTTGTGGATATTGGGCTGACTGAGGGTCCAGCCGGGCCTGACCCAACCGTTCGGTCGGGTATAGTGGTGTGGGGACTGAGTTCATTGGGGAAGATTGCTTACCTGGATGGTTCAATTCAATCTGGTGACAAGCAATACTTGGGAGTAGTCCGTGAGGATCATTAACATGATGAGTACAAGATATGAGCGAAAATGAGGAAGAGCCTAAAGGAGAGCCAACCGTAGCTCAAAATATTGGGCCTGTCTCAATTTAAAAGAGCATTACAGCTTCTTTCCATTTTTCTGGGACAGAGATATATGATCTGTTTGAGAACGCATTCCGTGAAGCTACAATGATCGGTAAAATGCAAGTAAGTAGTTCGAGAAGGTTTTCTTTCCTGATAAGAAGAGAGTATTTTTAAAAAGCAGAAACTCGAAATTGGTTCAGATGCATAATGCTTATGAGGACTCGCTGATTAGTTCATTACACCACATCAGCCAGACGATCAACACATCAGATACTTTCTCGTCTTGCACGGACTCTAGACCTGCTTCACCCCACCGTCAACCGGGGCAGAATCACTTGCTCAGCATCAGGCAAGGGGTGGGTGGGGTGATCCCACGCCAGGCAAGGGACTTGTAATTACTCACCTATGTGAGCTTTGAGACAGCTATTTCTGGGTGACTCCCAGATGTAGTTGCTCACCAAGCTTTGATTAATTGCTGGAGAATCATGAATGCTGGCTTATCCATAGTAAACATTAAAGAGCTTTTGAGAAAGACACTGAATTATGAGATCCAAATGAATTTCCTACAGATGCTACTAAAACCTACAATCTAGGAACTGTTCTCTGCCACTAAATAGAATGACAATGACCTTATTCAAGGTAATCCTACCAAGGCAATCGTACTAGAACTGCTCAGACCAGACTGCACATTATTTCCCTTATATTAACAATAACACAAAGCTCACCTCGGCACTCGGTTGATAGATCAGATTGCAGCCTTTAAGCCAAAGGTTTCCCGCTTGTCTTTTTTCTGATTAACTCACAATGCTCGAGTTCATTCTTGAAGTGCTGGAGGCCGGGTTGGCATGGAAAGCCGACTGTCTGCTACTAGATCCTTTGAGCAGATTCAGTGATAGAGAAGAGGGACCAGTGTTGCCGATGGAGTCTCCTAGACTGAGCTTTGACATGCCAACAAGTTCATCCACGTTTATCGGGCTCTTCGAGTGAACTGCCATGGGCTTGAGCACCTCGTGCGTCTCCTTGGTCGAGTTGTCCACCCCGAACCCAGTTGTCCACAAGGGGAATGAAAGCGGGAAGAACGGCGAAAAGTAGGCTGGGTATATCATTGGATAAGACGACTGTGATTGTGAAATATCCGGCTTTGGCGGGGCTGAGTCTCCGTTATTCGAGTTGGTGGAGTCCATAGATTCACATTCTTCGTCAACAACAGGCGGCTGCAAGGCATCATTTACTTCTGTTTCCGGCTGTTGCTCATTGACCGTGAAGAAGTCCCTTGATCCCATTGGCACATCAACCGACTGCAATGTAAATGAAAATGAATAGCATGAATATGCACTAATAATGCATGGGTAAAAAAAGTTAAAAAAAGGTGATGACGATGGCAATTTGAAGAAACACAAATTTTGGGTAGCATCTGGGTTCCATATTATTCACAAATAAGGGAAGAAAAGCCAAACTCAATTTATGACCAATCCATTTTGAGGTTTTAAACCGGACTTGGGGATGAACATATGCATGTAAAAATAGGTTCCCATATAGATAATGGAATACAAGAATACTAACTTCCTCTGCCACAATATCAAACAGGCTCGAGCGTCGTTTTCTCCTCGACACGTTAGATTGCCTGATGAAGTACTTCTGAGCATGGCTCGCCACTTGTGTCGGCGTCCTAGAAATGACGTAGTTGCGAGAAATCCCACGCCAATCACCTTTGCCGAGCTTTTGCAGACCCAATAGAAACATTCTGTGCTCCTCTTCAGTCCAAGGAACACCTGCATCACAAATTATTATCACTTTCAACGAATCTCGATAGCAAAACATGTATCCCAAACACATTAATCTAGGACTTAGAAGCCTTATCAGAACGAGAATTTTATTTTATTTTACGAACTTGACATTGGAAATCCGAGAATGGGCACAGGCATCTCAAGTAATTCAGTCTTATGGAATTTCTGAGAAAACCGTAGATATCAGCATAGTGCCGATTGATCACAAATTGGATAGACAAACTGCTCCATCATACAATACAAACAGCAATGCCATCTCAACAACAAACTCAATTTGGGTAAACAAAGCTCAAGATATCATTTTAGCATGTGAGACAAGTTTCCCATCCTTATTTCAAGGACAGGGCTTCTTCAGAACTTCACAATGCATACAAACTCATCAACCAACTGATCCCTCGGTACGATTATCACGAGTAGATCAATGACGGAACCTCTCCCAATGCACGCATCAAAACAAGTGCGATTATTAAATTGAAGTGCCGCATTGATTTGGCAATCACTTCAAAGACCGATCCTTCCCCTCCCCCCCGCCCCGATGAAGCGGCACGCGACAACCCATCCCCTGAACGGGAAACCGGAACATATGGAGGCAACTAAAAAACCCCGGTCATCAACAAAAATCGGGACTCTGCACCTCACGATTCCATCAGCATCAAGCAACAAATCCATGTCATCATCAATCCAACAGCCTTCCCGCCGATCGGGCAAACCGTGGACATCACCGCCTAATCCTAACCCAAAAACATGCAAAATCCCAGAACCCCTTTTTTTCCACCGAGCCTTAAAACTTCGTCAACAACCCAACAACAATCGCACAGAACCACCAATCAAATGAAACACCAGACGATCACAACCAAAGTCATCACCTTTCTTCCTCTCGCGGCTCGAGGACGACCCGGGAACGAAATCCTCGGACGCGTAGCCGTCGCCGTGGTCCGGGCCGTCCCCGGGCGAGCCCGGGTTGTTGCCCCCGCCGCCGCCCCCAAGGCCGAGGCCGGAACCGGCGTAGTGGCTGAGGTTGCCCATGCTGGCGCTCTTCCGGATGGACCCGTCGGTCAGCCTGACCCCGAACAGCTTGACCCCGCGGTTGGGGCAGGTCCTGGAGTTGTGCCCATTGTGGCTGCAATGGGAGCAACGCCGCGTCATGGGGCGCTCGAGAAAACACTCTTCCCCCCACCCCCACCCGGGTCGGATGCGTGATCGGGAAGAACAAGGTTATGGCTCGTGTGTAGGTGATCTGAATTGGCGCTCGATTTGGGGATCTGAGATGTCGGCACGAGCTCACGGGATCTGAGAGAGAGGGAGATGGGGTTTGGGCTTTAGGGTTGATTCCTTCGTGTCTCTGCTGCGCTTCTTCCTCGGCTTTTCGCAGAAGAGAGAGAGAGAGAGAGGGAGGGAGGGAGCCACGACAACGATCAGACGAGGAGACATCATATCCATATATTTAGGTTTTTCTCTCTCTTCGGTCGAACGAGGATGGAATTGTGTTCGGGGGGGGGGGGGGGAGGGAGTGATCCTCTGCTGCGGTAGCAGGGTGCGCGTTTTCTCTGAGGCGGCACGTCAAGCCGTTTGATTCGCTGACTCTTCTAGGAATAGTTGACTTGACTGGGATAACTTCTTTTTCCTTGGTTGCGTTTTTCTTGGATTAATATAATAAAAAACCTCGTACTGCTGTATCCGTAACAATTTTATTATAAATTAATTTTTTGATTATAAAAAATTTTAAATTGGTACACTTATGATAAATTTATCCAAAACTAATATTTTGATTACTGAAAACCCTAAATTGGTACATTTACGACAAGTTTACCTTCTATTAGTTTCCGTCAAATTAAATTAATACAAAAAAAACCCACAAACTATTACCCCTGTGACAAACGAAAGGTAAAATATAAAACCAGCACATCAGTCAACTGTCTTGTGTTATTTAACAAAGCAATTTGACAGTAAAATTTAATAGAAATAAATTTAGGATAAATTTATCACGGGTGATCGGCTTGGGATTTTTGGCGGTCAAAATATTAGTTTGAGGTAAAATTGTCGCAGGCGTACCAGTTTAGAGTTTTTCGTGGTATTAATCAATTTTTTTTTCTTTTTTCTTGGAATTATCCATGGAAGATTGAACTTCGTGAGAAGCGCGATCGGTTTTAGCGGCTTTTAATTCGGTTGCTTATGTTTACATTCGACGACACAGACCGACTGTTCTCGCGAGATGTTCGTACATTTTCCTCTAATCGTAAATTAATCGAACTCCAACCCGAAACCGAAACGATAAATTTTGAATCGATTGCATCACGGCATTTTTATCAATTCGGATATGCTTGATACTTTGCTTCTCATTTCTCTCTTCCGAGAAAAACAGACGGCGTGGCGACGTGGACGGCGAGGGCGCGCTCGAGAACACGCCATCCCAATCCCAATTCACCCCCCCCCCCCCCCCCCAACGCTCCTCCGGAAGGTTCTGCTTACGTGGAACTGCCGCGGCAGAAATTGGGAAACTATATATTTTTTTTTAATTTTTCGGGCGCGCGCTCGGAATCTTCTTCTTCTTCCTTTGTTTTTTTTCCAGAGGATATCCGTTAAATCGTGCCGAACAAAAGCGGCAATAAGATTATATTATCTTATCCGCCTTATCAAGGGACAAAAAAAATTAATAAAATGGAAAAAATGAAGAAGAAAAATTTGACGGACTTGTCTCGCAGACTCGTGGGCCCCCCGCCCCTTGGAGTCAAAGCACGATCCCCACGTTTCCTCGGGTCGTTGGAACATCCTCTACGTTTCAGATTTCCTCGGCACAGCTAACGTGGCCGGATTTCGACCAGGAAAAAAAAAGAAAAAAGTGGTCGGATGCCTTGGTTCGGCCACGTGGCACCCGAACCCTATACATTGTTGGCACGTAAAACGCCGCCGGCGTTGAGCGGCTCCGTCTGAAGACCAATGCGCTGCGCGCGTGCGTTTCTCCTGCAATTTTTTGCCGGAGAGAGAGAGAGAGAGGGCGAGGGAACGAGCATGATCATGTCATGGAAATAGTGTAAATAGAACTCGATCCGGTAATCCTCGACGATTATTGGTTGACTTGGTTTAACTTGTTTAGACGCACAAAGAACATGTCTAGGTTGACGCGTCATTTGTTCAGATGCGACGCGATCAAATGTGTTGGAGTCACTCGTGTCGTATGGAAACGTGTTAAAAGTGCTAAGACGAGCTATAGCGTGTGATCAACGTGCGTTTGTAAACAAGATGATGTGTCGTGTGATGGCAACCCCACAAGACGGCGATAGGATTGATAATCACATCGGTCGTATGGTACGAACCTCTTTATTAGGTATGCAATTTCTGCATCAAGCCGATTCAACGAAATTATAAAGCACATTTTGTTCGAGGCGGGCATATCCGCGTTCAGTCATATTTTCACGCGACGGGATTAACACGACAAGGGGCACGGATTTGCTAGCCCGTTGATTTAATTAATATCCTTAATTTGCTTAATTATATTCTAAATTGGTGTATCATCTTCAGCAAAAATAATAAATAAAAAAGAAGACGCAATTCAAACATTCCACGCTTCCGTTGGGCCTGAGAGGAAACCCAAAAGAAGAGAGGCAAGCTTCGCTATCGTACGGATTGCAATTTCTAAGTCCAGCCCGAAACTTTTCATAATATCGTTTTTGGCCCACCAACAAAGCTCACACAAAGTGAATTAGCAGTGCCTCTGATATACTTATTTCTTGAGAGTTAATATTAGCATAATAATCGGAACCTTGTTATTGCGTAAACATCGTTAATACATCGCATTAGTATAAATATTTAATTACATCATTATCGAGACTCGATAATCAACGGTCGGTTACGTACTTTATCTCATGAACTCACGTAGGTTAACTTGCACCTTGCCCCCAAAGTACGGGGGCAAAGCACTTGCACATCTGCATAGTCATTATTTGTTTGTAACACCTGCGAGATTAATGAATGAGCTTTACATCATCTGGATCCATTAATTGTGAACGTTACAAATTGGGAAAATGGCGGTGTTATTATGGTCCTTTTTTGGTCGGACGAATGGAATTATGGACGCGGAATTGATTTTTTTTAACGATGAACTTCAAGGTTCAAAAGTACTTAAATTTGCTTTCGAATTTCACCAACAACAAAAAAAAGCGAGAATTAGCTTTTTTAATGTTGACTAAACATATAAAATTAATAATAAAAGAAGGGTTAATACCACGAAAACCCTAAATTGGTATATCCGTGGCAACTTTACCTTAAATAAAATTTTTTACCGTAAAAAACTCTAAACTAGTACACCTATAACAAATTTATCCTCCATTAGTTTCCATTAAATTTTATTATCGGATTACTTAGTTAAATGATACGTAGTAATTTACGGATATACCAGTTTAGTTGACCCTCCGTTTGTTAGTTACAGGTGTACTAGTTTGTGATTTTTTTTGTATTAATTAAATTTAATAGAGGGTAAATTTATTATAAATATACTAGTTTGTGGTCTTTGGTGGTTAAAAAAATTAGTTTTTGGTAAATTTATTACCGGTGTACCAGTTTGAGATTTTTCGTGATATTAACCCTAAAAAAGATCAAATCTCTAGTACCCAACAAGTCCAACCAATTTTCGAAAAAAGACAAAGGAAAATCAAACTGAATTTCCAAGCATGCCACGCCATCATCTTATCATCCATCGCCCAACCACCTTAGCATGTACAATACATAAATGCTATGTTTGGTCGTCTGAATTTCTAATCAAGATAGGATTGGATAGGATATGATATAAAATCAATTGATTTTATCATATCATATCAACTGTTTGGTGAATTACAGTAACAAAGTTAGATATTTTCATATTTCATCACGTCTATTATTTGTTATTTTGCAACATATCAACATAAATGAATTTGAAAATGCACAAACGAATATTATAAAAATCTCTCATAATTCACTGCCAAATCTAGTATGAGAATAAAACTATGATCAAGCATTTGGACTCCTTCGTTACTTTTGTGAAACTTTGACATGAACCACAAAATTATAGAGGAGTTTCGAGAATTAGAAAGATTCTTTTCAAATTTGAATTTGTTTATTAAAATTTGGGTTATTCTACCTCATTTTTACTTACTCAATTTTTTTTTTATTTTTCCATCTCTTTTTTTTATTTTTTTATTCCCTTCCATCAGTCGTTTATAAAAATTTTATCAACTTATAAGCTATACTATTATACCTAAAATATGTAATAATATAGATATTAAATATATATTATAAAGTAGAAAGAAATTCAATTATATAAATAATATAGGAATATATAAAAACGAAAATTATTTTTTTTTGTTATTCTAAATTATCTTTTCAATATTATAACTAATTTTTTTTATATTTAAATATTAATTTCTTTTTATTATTTACAAAGCTTGTTTCGAGAAAAATAGCTTTTATACCATAAACATGAGAAATCCTATCCACATTTATCTCACCTCCTTCCTGAAATGATTTTATTCAAGTTATATCCCCATTATATCTGGTTTTATCCTATATTGAGCAGGAATCCTAAATTTTATCCTAGTTACCAAACACAACTTAATAGATTTGTCCCAAAACTCTTTAAAGTCTTTAAATGCCTTAAAGGTTTTCATACTTACGGTTTTTGTTGCTGTCTAGGGATCCAATTTACGCAGCATGTGTCCAAAAAGACAAACCTCGATCGGGGTCTCCATGTCACGTGAAGCACGTGGTCAATTGACCCAACGGTGAATTTTGTTTCGTCTTTTCGTTTTGCTTGCGCGAACAGAAAACCAGTGACCATGCTACGTCAAAGAACATGGTTTCTTTTTTTTAATCATAAAACTTTGTCCGTCTCACGAAAAATAAGTAATTTTAAAAATATTTTCCTTAAAATAGTCGCTTGTATTTCTTACTGAATGAATGAATGAAAGATATCTCCGTCGTTTCCTTACCCAAAAAAAAAAAAAAAACATATCTTCATCGTCCACGAAAATATCGGGACATAAATTGCCATTGATAATGAAAAGTTTTCCATTGACTTATTATTTTAATTAACATTTTCAGAAAAATATTTTCCAAATATGCCATTTTCCATGAAACAAACGCAATTTAAGATGCTAAATTAAATCCATGTAACACATCAAATCGCCTTGGATTGTATTTAATTAGCAATTGGAGGCACATAAAGATCCGAATTCAAGACCTTCTTGATAATGTTCCTAGTTAGCAATCTTATCTCTTGTATCTAATTTAAGAATATTGCTCCCATAATCTCTACTTACCTTAATCATCCTTATTCATCCCTAATTTAGGGCTTTTGTAATATCTATATATACAATACACTTGTACAATACAAGAGAAGATGAGAAATACAAAAATAGAAAAACACAATTTCTTCATGGTATCAAAGCCACATTTGGCATAGTCCGCCTTACGATCCTGAAGTTTCTTTCTCATCTCATTTCTCATCATCTTCCTTCTTCCCAAAGAAAATGTCGATAAGCCCTAATCCACTCATCTCATTTCTCATCATCTTCCTTCTTCCCAAAGAAAATGTCGATAAGCCCTAATCCATCATCTCAGTCGTCTTCATCCATCGTATCTCCCTCACTCGTTATCTCAAACATATCCAACTTGATACCTATCAAATTGAACAGCTTGAACTATCTTCTCTAGCGCTCTCTTTTCGAACCAATTCTCAAAGGCCACAACCTTCATGTCTTACATTGATGCAACCTCCCAAGCGCCTGTTTCAACTGATGAAAATTACAAGACATGGATCGAAAAAGATCAGATGCTACTCTCTTGGATCAACACTACTCTCTCTAAATTTGCACTTACATATGTCGTTGGCGCTACTTCTGCAAAAGCTGCGTGGGATGTCCTTGCTCATCGCTATGCCTCTCTCACTCCTGCTCATGCAATGTCTCTCAAAAGACAATTACATCACCTCAAGAAGGGCAACCTCACCATGCAAGAATATCTCCAACAACTCAAAATTTTAGCTGACAAACTTGCAATTTGTGGATCCCAGTAAGTGATGATGATCTCCTAATTTGCATTCTTGATGGATTGCTTGCTGCGTACCGCTCCTTTGCATCCTCTGTTCGTGTTCGTGCTCATCAAACTTCCATCACCATTGAAGATTTACACAATCTCCTACTCTCTGAAGAACTGAGTATCACTAATGATTTAATATCTAAAACTAATTCTGCCTTCATTGCAAACAAGCAACTTCGAGCTCTCTCTCCTAAGCAGCACTCACTCACACCTTGTCCCTATAAGGGGTGGCACCGGTTATAGGGGAAGCAGCAGGGGCCATTCCAATCAAGCCAGACTTCTCCCTACTCCATCATTTCGACCTCAAGGTCATCAATTGAATACTGGTCGCCTGATCTGTTAGATCTGCAACAAACACGGTCATAGTGCCATTGACTGCTATTATGACATCCGGAAATTTCGTAACAATAAGTAATTGACATTGAGAATTTCTATGTTCAAAAATGATATTTTGATTATAAAGCTAAGTATTATTTAAGTTAACATTTGTGCGGACACGCAAAAATCATTGTTGGATTGTAAATCGCGAAGCGTGGATTCAGAAATGTAATCGCCCCGAGCTCGTCGTAATTAAAATCTTAAACGTTGTTGTGTGCAATAATCGTAGTGCGGTATTAATTAATTTACTGTTGTTTTGGGAATTTAGTGGATATTATTATAATTGGTTGGTTTTAATAATGTAGTGTTAGTCTTTTATTCTAATTTGCCGTTAAGGAAATGGGGGAGATATTCTCTCAAAATATCTTTTCTAGACTTTTCTTTTCTCACGTGACTATTGAAGGAAAAGTTGATCGAATGCCATTTGTCCCATTGAGCTGGACACCTTGCCTAAGTAATTATTTTCCTTGGCCACCACTCCTTTCCTGATTTCTTACACCTGGTCATGATGGAAAGAGAAGATACCACCTGTGAGTGCATTATAATTATCCACTCCTTCGTCTGCTCCTCTGTTTCATTTATCTGGGTATCACCGAAGGAAAATTTTACTAAACCGTAACTCCCTTCTTCACTTTTTACTTTCACCATTACCGATCCAGAATTTCCGAGAGAGCTTTAACCTTTAGGGTGTTCAGATTCTGTACAAGGTAAGTGAAAACTCTAGGTTCAAGTTACGTAAATCTACTTGACACTTTTAACTTGGTTTCTTTAGAAATGTTATTTTGATATGTAATAGTGATGTTATGATGATGGTCGAATCTATTTTGCTGGTTCTGTACACGTTCAAATGAATGTGATTTGTTTCCTTAAAGTATGGTGAAAATCGAAAAGTGAAACGATTAAATCTGAACATGTAAGTGTTATTTTCGAGGTGATTGTTGGATTCTTCTTATTGGTTTATGTATGTTTAAAAAGGTTAGAAAATCGTTTTACTGAAAGTGGAGTATATTATGTAAGTACGAATGATAATTCTGTATATTTTTGGAACTGCTTAGACTTTACTTTCAAAATTCTGGTTCGGTATATTTTTTAAACTGTTCAAACTTTACCTTTAGATCTTATGCTCAGACTTTACTTCAAAGTTTACCGCCCAGACTTTACTGTTCAAACTTTAGCCTTATGAGTCTGAACTTGCTTCTGAGTTTGAACTTGCTTTTGAATCTGAATTCACTTTTGAGTTAAAACCCGCTTCTGAGTTTGAATTCGCTTATGAGTCTGAACTCGCTTCTGAGTCTAAATTTGCTTCTGATGATCGAACTGATTTTGCTTCTGATGACTGAACCGATTTTGCTTCTGATGACAACCGATTTTGCTTCTGAATATCCGAACTTGCTTCCGATGACTTGAATTTGCTTCTGAACCTGAATTTGCCTATGAGCTGAGTTTGCTTCTGAGTTTGAAATGTATTGCTTCATATTTAATTGCTCGGATGCATTTCATGGCTTCAAAGTACAAAAACCATAATGATTTGGTATGAGACGGGCCAAAGCGGATTTATGCATGCAAATACTTGGTTGTAATGACTTGCAAGAGAATAATATTAATTTTGTCGCCCATTTAGTGGTGTGTGACGATGCCCCGTAGGTTGGGATGTCTCGGGGAGTGTTTCGGGATGCCTTGGGAGTCGAGATGCCCCGTTGGTCGGGATGCCTCAGGAGTGTTCGGGAGGATGAAGTAATGAACCTAATCGCATGAGCATGAATGTTTTACTTTATATGCTTGTGGTTGAGTGAAAGTATTATGATATGTTGCATTATTCAAATTTTGCGGCACATCCAGACAGAAAAAAGTATAACTTGCATTCAAGTTCTATGCATATCGTTTGCTATGCATGCATATGTGTTTATACTAGGTGAAGTGGAAAGCTGATTTTCCTAATTTAAAACTAAAGATTTCATTTACTGGGCATTGGCTCATCCCATTATTTTTCAGACATGTAGGAATGGATAACCTGCTACCAATGTTTGCTGGTTTTTCCCTAAATACTATGAATGCTAGTATGTTGATATGCTTGTCCCGAGGGCAGATATAGTTTGTATAAGATGTATATCTATTATATGGGTTGATTCGGGATTTTGGTTGATATGAAGATGACAACACCTACGACTCGTTGTAAAGTCTGCTTTTGTGGGGGCCATCTTTGGAGTAAATTGTAGCATGGAGATAGGCAATCTCGACCTATCAAGATGTCTGTTTTTTATAATCTTATGATGTATTGTCTGGACTTGTAATTCTCACAAGTGTTGTTAATGAGAAGCAAAAGTATTCTAACAAAACTTGTTCAGACTTTGACTTCCGTTGGCTAATTTATTAATAATATTAATTGGTACGTGTTACACGTGACGTTCTGGGGCGTCATAGCTATCATCGCATGAACTATGCATACCATGGTCATAATCCTCCTGAAAAATTTGCTGCCATGGCTATTGCACCACTTACTGACGATGGCACTTAGTATACTGATATTGGGGCTAGCCATCATATTACAACCGATCTAGGTAATCTCTCCATCATATTACAACCATTCTGATGAAGTTCAGGTTGGAAATGGCTAAGGTTTGTCTATTACTCATGTTGGTTCCACTTCTCTCTCACATCCCGTTTCTTCCATGCAATTAATTAATATACTTCGTTGTCCTCTGGCATCTATCAATTTAATTCCAGTAGCCGTTTTGCTAAAGACAACAAATGCTATTTTCTGTTTAATGATTCTCAATTTGTTGTGAAGGACAAGCTAGCGGGGCAAATTCTACATCACAGTTGGACTGAGAATGGGCTTTATCCTACGCGGTTCCTCAAACCTTGCTTCAAGCCTCAAGAATTGACACATGTGCCATCATATCTCGTCAAGTCAAATTTGACGAATCTGTTTACCCATTTATCACAAACTCTAATTCTCTACCATCTCCTACCACTTTGCCCTCACTTGATCCTATCTATATCTGGCTACCATCAATCTTTGCCCCTACATTTACCACATGGGTTGAGCCCACCATCAGCCTCGCCAACAGTGCCACCTCCGCTCTGCTAACTATAGATGACCCCCCATCTCTCCCTTTACCTTCCCCTATACCACGTACCACCATACCACCCCCTCCCCCACCACCTCCCACCCGCACTCATATCTCATGATCACATGTTCTCAACATGGTATTTTCAAACCAAAAACCTCTATTGCTCATTATCCCATTGCTCTTACATCTGCTCGACCAATTAAGCATGCATCGTCATATCTCTTCACGTCAAATTTGACGAATCTATTTACCTGTTTATCACAAACTCTAATTCTCTACCATCTCCTACCACTTTGCCCTCACTTGGTCCTATCTCCATCTAGCTACCATCAATCTTTGCCCCTACATATACCGCATGGGTTAAGCCCACCATCAGCCCCGCCGTCAGTGCCGCCTCCGCTCCGCTAACTATAGATGACCCCCCATCTCTCCCTTTACCTTCCCCTATACCACGTACCACCATACCACCCCCTCCCCCACCACCTTCCACTTGCACTCATCCCATGATCACACGTTCTCAACATGGTATTTTCAAACCAAAAACCTTTACTGCTCATTACCCCATTGCTCTTACTTCTTCTCTTCTCTTGGAGCTGACGTGCTACACTCAAGCTTCCAAATCACCTAAATGGTGAAAAGCTATGGATGATGAATTTAATTCCTTACAGGAACAATGCACCTGGTCCCTTGTGCCATTTAATCCAACCATGATAGTCGTTGGCTGCAAATGGGTATATCGGATAAAACATAACCCAGACAACACCATTAGTCGTTACAAAGCTCGTCTTGTAGCAAAAGGATTTCACCCATAGCCTAGCATTGGCTTTGTGGACACTTTTAGTCCTGTTGTAAAGCATACTACTATTCGGGTCATTCTCACGCTGGCTGTCACTTATGGATGGGTGATTCAACAACTTGATGTCGAATGTGCATTTTTACACGGCGATCTCCAGGAAATTGTATATATGGCTCAACCACCAGGCTATGTTGATCCTACTGCTCCTCATTCTGTTTGCTTAATGCACAAATCCATCTATGGCCTCCGACAAGCACCTCGCGCTTGGTTCGAAAAATTCACAGCTCGGCTCGAAGACATTGGTTTATCAACCACTATCTTGGATTCGTCGCTCTTCATTTACAATCACGGCTCTACCATTATCTATCTATTATCATATGTTGACGACGTTATTTTAACAAGAAACAATTCCATCTCTATCTGTGCTATCATTGAGGAACTTCGCCACTCTTTCAAAATGAGGGACTTAGGCCCTTTGACTTATTTCTCGGGCATTCAACTCGTTGTACAAAGCCCCTATCACATCTTCCTTAATCAGGCAAAGTACATTCATGACCTCTTATATTGCACCAATATGCTGGATTGCAAGCCTGTTTCCAGCCTTGCTACCTCGGATAAACTCAGTCATTCACGTAGTGACCCTGTCTCAGATCCTACTCTATATAGAAGTGTGGTTGGAGCACTTCAATATGTTACTCTCAGTCGTCCTGACGTTAACTAACGAGACTTGTCAATTTCTCAAAGCACCCGAAGAACACCATTGGCAAGCTGTGAAGCGTATCCCTTGATACCTGCAAGGCACAATCTCTTATGGCATGCAACTTTAGCCTAGTCATATTTCTTTACAAGCCTATTGTGACGTTGATTGGACCGGCAGTCCGGATGATCGCCGCTCTACTAGTGGTTATTGTTTATTTCTGAGGGCCAACGCTGTTTCCTGGAGTGCCAAGAAGCAACCTACTATTGCCCGTTCTTCTACAGAGGCCGAGTATCATTGTCTTGCTCAAACAGCCGTTGAAATTCAATGGCTCCTCTCTCTTCTCCGAGAACTACGGATCTCGCTTCCCCGCACTCCTATATTGTGGTGTGACAACATCTTTGCCATTGCCCTAGCTCGGAATCCCGTTTTTCATAGTCGCACTAAACACATTGAAATAGATTATCACTATGTTCGTGAATTAGTGGGTCGCCAGTTACTTGACATCCGTTACATCAACACCTGTGATCAAATCGCGGACATCTTCACCAAAGGACTGCCATTAGCACGGGTTCATCTTTTATTTTCCAAGCTTCACATTGTTGACAATGCTTCGCTTGCAGGAGGGTGATAACGTTTCTAGTCAGCAATCTTATCTCTTGTATCTAATTTAAGAATATTGCTCCCATAATCTCTACTTACCTTAATCATCCTCAATCATCCCTAATTTAGGGCTTTTGTAATATCTATATATACAATACACTTGTACAATATAAGGGAAGATGAGAAATACAAAAACAGAAAAACACCATTTCTTCACTTCTGTTCTTATATCATATTAAATTTTGTGAGATCACGATTAACTATTTTAAAAATTTAAGTTATTAGATGAAGACGTTGTTTAATATTTAATTACTCGAACGGTTAGGGTAAAAGGCGGAAAAGGCAATATTCAATTTCACCCCCAAAAAGAGAAAAGCGTGTTAAATCGTCTCAGCTCGAAAGCTTCCTGGATCAGACTTTCGACGCAACGAAAAGATTGCATAAAATAATAATAATAATAATAATGATGGTGAATGAACGAACGAGTCAGAGGACGAAGTGTCGCTGTCGCTGTCCTTTTTGTGCCAAAATCAAAGTTAACGACACGAATCCCGCATCTTGGATTGGCCCTTTGCAACGAATTGGCCCAAAGCGTGGACCACACACACGCCTACGTTTCGGTAAATGTTTGCGGAAAAAAAAAAAAGGAGGGGGAGGAGGCAAACAGGGAAACGTCTTGGACGGACGGAATGTTAGAAGAAGTTTTGACTGTTTCAGGATTTTTTTTTTGTTACACTAAAATTATATATTTGGATAAATGTGTCGTTGCTCGTCGGTCTAAGAAATTTAATGACACTACAAGGTACGTTTATAATATGGTTTATGCGCAGCGACATATATGGCTCGCAATCGAGATTGTCGGAGCCTAGCGGGATTTCGAAATCGATATGATATTTCCGAAAATCCCAGTCGATCTGGCAATACAATTAGAACTTTACATATCAATAGAGCTAAAGTTTCTAGCGACAATCTCGTGCGTCCAAGAGGAGCACGAGCATGGAAATTGAAATGCCCTTGTTGTACATAGTAAATACCGATGCCTCGTTTGCCAAATTGGAGTGAGAGAGGGTGGTCAATTTGATCACCGCTAGACAAAACAAGAACGTCAAACAATTTCTGTAAAATAAAGAGAAGAACATTGACATGTAGTATTAAATTATAAAGAGCGACGTGAAAAATAACAAATCTGTTTGACAGAGGAGAATGAGCAAGTTGACCAAAAAGGAGTCCCGCCCGTCGGGGTCTCCCTCTAGATTGGTTTGATCCAGATGCTCGATTTTAAGTTAAAAACCATATCTTATTAAAATGAACACAGCTCATTTTAGGTGCCGGTCTATTTTGATGGGCTTGAGGCCATTTTAATGCTATATACTGATAATAATCATCACCATCATTGTCATCATCCTAATTGTATTTTCCAGGCTTTTGTATTCGAGTTTAGCTACGAACTCGTCCTAATTACTTTTCGCGACAAAGTAAACAGAGATTGATGTTTGAGATAAGTGCATTAAAAGTTCTAAAACTTGTCATGAAAGTACAATTGAATTTTAAAATTTCCAAGAAGTGTGATCAACAGAAAGACTTGATTGGACCAATTTGATAAGTTTTGGGATTTGATTGCATTTTTTGAAAGTTTTAGAACTCGATTGCACTTGGTGACTAGTTTTTAAGACTCAATTACACCTTTTTTTTTTCGGCTAAAAGACTCAATTGCACTTTCATAATAAGTTTTAGGACTTTCAATATAGTCATCCCTTGATCTTCCCCAAAGATTGGCCGAGCGATGAAATGTCAGATGATGATGTGGCGACTTGCGTGATCGAATCACCGTTTCTCCTGGGACTGAATATTAGCGATCGACTTCAAAACCAAATGATATTGTCATTTATGGGTATACATGCGTTTGGGATGTAACGTATACATGTCTCAAGTGTGACGACGAGATTATGACGAGAAATGATGAACGTGGACCGAAAGGGTACCGACGATTTGCGTGCAACAAGGGAATTAGTCGAGCCCCCTAAGTTCGGATATTTTGAATTATTAAAAAAAGGAAATCCAATCGCCGGCTCTAGCTTAGCAAGTCGGGCCGGGTTAGCAATTCATGGAGCCCGACCTGAGCCCCCACCGACAATCGATTGCGACCCGCATCAATCGAACCATGCGACTCCACCGAAAAAAAGAGGCCTGAACACATCGACCGTACACCGTCTTTTGCTTCGGGCGTTGTGCGAAGTGGGGGCCCCCCGTCGATCCAATTGGGGGAGTCCTCAACGCCCGGCAATTGTGCCACGTCAACTTCACCCTAACCACTAGAGTTTGCCCCAGTGGCCATCCGTCCTACTTGAGAAGGGGGAGGTGGGAAGTTCGAATCCCCACCTTCTTAAAGAGGATTATGATGGGAATGTGTAGTTTCAAATGTGGATTTTGACTCTTACACTCTGCAAGAAACAAGACAAAAGTCTATAAGTGAGTTGAGAGTTAGAATAGAACATACTAAAAAAAAAAAATTTCATCCCTTTTGTTGTCGCCTTTTCTCCCTCCGTTGGCGTTTTGCAAAGTAGTTACTTTTTTCATTTTTAAGCCCTTGTAACGTGTAGTTCATTAATAATCATTACGTCGAGCAAAAGATGATGTTACGAGCCGCCCGTTCTCAAGGCTGCATAAGATAGGTTCTAAGGTGGATGGCTTTCGCAACTGAAACTTGGAACCTTTCGTCTCGAAACCTATACTCTCAGGGTCGTTTCCCGATTTGTTGAATTGGGAATGGAACCGACCATTTTGATACCGGCCGATTCTCGAGTTAAACCCAAGGGCCGATCTTGGCTTTTTCTTTTTCTCTTTAATTATTTTTTTTAACTTCACACCTGTGCACACGAGTGCACATTAGTCCTAACAGATTTATGACCGATCGATGTACGTCGAACACCTTCCACGATGTTGCGAAAAACATGAGTTAACGTAAAGAATACAAAGAGCAAGCAAAATGGCTGCCACTACAATGAATCAACTTCTCCAAAACAACCAAGTCTACTAAAGGATCCACGAGCCATCGCCAACTTAGACAAGCGAAAAAACAAAACACGAAGCGAGCTCAGCCCCGATAAAAATAATGAACTAACAAAAATCAAGAAATCCATGGAAGAAAACGAAGGGACAAGGGACAAAAAATCTCAGGCGACTTACCTTCCGATGATGAATGTTGCTCAAGATGAAGCTGCAAATGGATCCAAAAATGAAAAGAAACAGAGAGTGAAAGAGCTAGTCATGAGCGACAGAGGGGACGGTCATAGCCTAGAAGAGAGAATTTAGGGTTAATCCCGGTTCAATACATGTTCAGGGTGGAACCGGCCTTGCGAGGCCGTCAGGTAGAACTATCGGTTCAAGATCCTGGGCTAGGAATTGAACCAGTCGAGGTCGGTTAAAAAGATTTGGAACCGGGATCCGAACCGACCTTGAATCGGTCGAGTAGGGCTTTGCTTGATCTGGTTCCTGGGTTGACCAACCGATTGCACACCCCTATTGACGACTAGACCACTTAGCCAATTTTGTTCTGCTCATTTTAAAATTTCCCGGACGCTTTTTCCTTAGGAGTTAGGCTCCATTTATTACATGAAAAATGAATGATTTGGATAACGTTTTCTTAAAACACAATCGATTTCATCACTTACAAAAATGAATGAACCAAAATATTTTCATCGTCTTAATAGATGTCTAGACATAATTGCTAATGATGAAAAACATTTTCCGTTGACCAATTGTTTCGGGCGATATTAGCGATTGTCTTTAGCAAAAAAATTATCCAAATCATCCATTTCACTCGAAACAAACAGAGAAAGCGGAGGATTTTCAATTGTTACGTGAAGCAAATCCAATTTTCGCTTGTCGATGGACCAGTACGAGCAAAATCTTGGCTTGCCATCTTCACATATCAAGCAAGTAATTGTCTTTCTTGAACCTAAAACAGAGGCGAATGCGTGCTTAATTCCAATGGGGCATCTCTGAAGGGCAAACTTAGGCTCCGTTTGTTTGACGGAAAATATTTTCCCAAAAAATATTTTCCGGATTTTCCGGTGTTCGGGGAACGGAAAACATTTTCCGTGGGAAAACATTTTCCTTCCCTCACTCACAAAATAGCCTAAGTCTACAGAAAATGACTTCCGCTTCTGAAAAGCGGAAATCATTTTCTGCCAAATTTCTTCTTCCCCCCTTTGGTTACCGGCCGCTGCCGCCGGTCGTTGGCCACCGCCGCCGCCACTGGTCGCCCGTTGTCGCCGCCGCCCGCCGCCAACCGCCGCTCGTCCGCCGGTCGCACCCGCCATCGCCCGGAAAAAATATTTTTCGAAACTTTTTCATATTGATTGCCGAATACCGAAAAATTATGTTCCGAGAAAATATTTTCCAGGAAAATGACTTACAGGAAAACATTTTTCAAAAACACAATATTTTCCGTCAAACGAACGGAGCCTTAAGTTAAAAAAAAAAAACCAAACATATTCCAAGAATGCGAAAAGGCGCATGTTGCGATCGCTCCAGCCTTCTCATTCTTCTCATTCTTCATCTTTTACATACATAACCATCCTTAACAAGTGCTTCCGAGACATGACCGATGAACTTGAATTAAAATATGAATCTTGAATAGAGGTTGAAAAGGATCAACTCTAGTCAATTGAAACATGGTTTCCATTCGAGTTTTGGATATTTTAGGGTGTGCATGATAATCAAATTATTTATTTAATTTATCCTTTTTTCTAGAATGGATTCGGAATAGAAATCCGTTTGGTAACACAATTTCATTTTTCAATTTTGTGTAGCAATTTTTTAATCAAGAAATTGGTTTGAAACAGGAACGACTTTTCCTATTTTCAGAACAAAACAAGAAATAAAAACCCTTCTCTTTGCACGCCGCTCGCCGCAAGTGGACCGCCGGCCACACCCCCCCCCGCCCGGTCGACCGCCAGCCACCGCCAGCCCGATGAGTGGGAAAAAAACTGTGGATGGAGGGGAGCCCTTCTGGTCCAACGCCAATTGCTCTTATTTATATACAATATATGATATGGAAAGGCCGCGGGGGGGGGAGGGGCAATAACGTAAAAGCACCCGCAAAACTACCTCCTCTCCCCCACACACAAACACACACAGTGAATCAAACGCAATATAAGCCTTCGTCTCTCTCTCTCTCTCTCTCGCATGCTCCTCCTTCTTCCTCCAAAACATACCACCTCTCCTCCTCTCTCTCTCTCTCTCTCTCTGTGTGCCCTCACTCGACTCTTTAAAATTCTGCAGCCTCGGCGCTCCGGTCGGTCGCGGCGCCCCTCGGCGACATTCTCGCTCGAGACCGTCCCCCCCGGCCTATGGCGACGGCGCCGGTGAAGTCGCAGCAGCCCCTCCACAACTTCTCCCTCCCCTCCTTCCTCAGCTGGGGCGGCGCCACCTCCCCCTCCCCCTCGCAACCCCACCCCCACCGCAACCGCCGCCCCCCTCCCCACGCCGGCGCCGCCGGCTCCTCCTCCTCCTCCCCCCCTCCCCCGCCGCCGCCGCCCCCCGATGACGGCTCCGACCCCGAATCGCGGCCGCCGCGCGTCGGATCACGCCCGTCCCGCAGCCCCGGCAGCGTCCCCGCGCCCGCCGAGCAGCTCCCGCCCCCGGAGGGGGAGCGCCAGGATCGCGCGGCCGGGGGCGGCAAGGCGGAGGAGGCCGAAGCGGCGGGGAGGCGGCCGTGGAATCTGAGGCCGAGGCGGGCGGCGAATCATCCTCCTCCGCCGACGCCGCCGCCGCTGCTCCCGTCGAGGAACGGCGAGTCGTTTCCCGACGCCGCGTACGGTTCGCTCGGCGGGGACAGGGAGAATTACGCGCGGCCGCCGCAGCCGAAATCCGTGCGGTTACGGGGCTTCGCGGAGGAGGGAGAGAGGAAGGAGAAGAGGAAGTTCTTGATATCGCTGTCGAAGGAGGAGATCGAGGAGGATATATTCATCATGACGGGGTCGAGGCCTGCCCGGAGGCCTAGGAAGAGGCCCAAGAACGAGCAGAAGCAGCTCGATGTATGTTCTATGTGGGATATTCATTTGCCTTTCGTACGATGAATTCGTGCCGTAGTTGAGCAAACGGGATTTTCTTTTCGTTTCTTTTGGTTTTTGCTTGCAGATTGTTTTTCCTGGTTTATGGTTGGTGGGGCTCACAGCAGATGCTTACCGTGTGGCCGAAGCTCCGGCCAAGGTATCTCTCTCTCTCTCTCTCTCTCTCTCTCTCTCTCTGCTAGAACTTCGAAAAGTAAGTATGTTACTGTCTCTGTATGAACTCGCGGTGTTTGAAAGTTAATGAGTTTTGTGGCCTGTATGGTTTCGCCAATGAAGTTTGAGTTCTCATCTGTGCAGAGATAGTCTGCGCTGAGGGAGAATATCTTGCCCATTTCCTGAGCTGGAGGTCTCTCTTTCTCGCTCTCAACCAAATTGGCATGCTCTGGAGTTCTTGGTGTCTTTACCCTGAGAGCTTTGATATTGAAGGCGCATATTGCAGAGATAGAAGGTGTTCCAGAGCCAGAAGTCGTGATGCTTGAAAGCCTGTGTTGGGGTTCATAAGCATCGGGCGCTTTCACACATCAACTAGAGGTAAAATTTGGTTCATGGGTACAGGAAAGCGAAAAGTATCAGATTAGGAAAAGGGACGAAGTTATTGTTCATTTTTTTTTGTTTGTCCATCTAAATTTACTTTCCCTACTAGGTGTTTTCTGGGTAAAGAAGTTTGGTTTATTAATGTTCAGCGATTGCAAGTAGTACATGTAAATGTGAAAATAGGGGCTGCGGATGAATCGGCAGAGCATATTTTGGGTAATTTATGCTATACTTTGTGCGTTATGATCTCCCTTTGATTGTGTTTGGTGATACTATGTTGGTTGAATAGATAAAAGTTCTTAAACGGGCTTCTTCATATCGCTACGTATACTGACAGAACATAGCAGAGTAGCAAGGTGTACTTGGGAAAATAAAAGCCCCGCCCGTGCTTACTGCATTTACCTTCCTTGGGCAATGCAGACCCATCACAATTTGATGGTTGTTATGATGTATAGGCCGGTGTATGTAGTATCTGTCTTGCGTGCATGAAATGGGTGATCATGTTTGTTTTTAGAAGTGCCCATCACACAATTGAATAGTCTCCCATGTGTCAAACGTTCTTCATGTGCTTTAAAATACATAGGAGATTTCTTGTCCGTGGTTCTGTTGTTATCAGAAGTACTGCTCATCAGGAAATTATCCCCTTTCGGAATAATTATATAGACATCTATTAGGCATTCTCTCTTGCACAGTTGCCTCTGATTTAATTCCTGAGGTTTGCTGACCTGCAGAAACTCTCTTCGACTTTTGCAAATAGTAATGGCAACTTTCAGTATTTATCGGTAGATATGATGACCAGCTAATTATCTTAAAACACTCTTTGCTGTTTTAACCTCTTTCAGCTCTGTTTCTACTCATTTAATATTGGAAATACCACGTTGATGATCACAAATGATTTCAGTCTGGGCGTGGATACACTCATGTGCACGACACTGTATCGAAGCTTTTTCTTTTGCTGAAAAGCACTAGCTTAAGAAAATATAAATACAGAGACACTTCTCATCTTCCATTGTTTTCCTTCAATCTGTTTCAGTTGAGAATTTTCCAAAAAATCTGATTCCGTTTTATTGGAAGGCATATTATTATATTTCCTTATGCCTGGGTTTGCTTAATATCGGTCTACGGTTGTTTTAGGTTCGAGCTTATTGAGTAACCGATATCCATGTTTGGAAATAGTGATGAACTTCGGGATCTTACCTTATTTGCTGGCTCTAGGGGGGGCAGTTTTCATTCAGTCTCACGTTTCGGTGAATTGTCGTGTCCTGATGCCTTTTGAGGCCATGGATATCTCTCGAGGTCCTTATCCTCCTGAACACAAGATCCATCATCATGTGTGGTGTCTTGATTACGTCCATGAATAATTTGAACTGTAGCTAGGTTTGCTAGAACTGTTCTTGAGTTTTAGACTTTCTTCGAGCATGCACCGGTTCAGCCACCTCGACTATTTTTCAGAGCAGTTACTTGCGATGGGACATTTCCCTGAGAGGCAAATCCAGGTTCATGAACAGTTTCCCCATAGATATCAATGTCCATCTCGTTATCCATAAGATAGATGATTGTTTGTCTCATCTTTACCATGCAATACCTCCATGCATAAGGACTCCGCATATGCTTATCTGAATCGGATGTGGCACGCGCACCTGATTGCTGAAGCATTCATCTGATTATTTAGCTGGAGATCTAAATGCTGCAATGATATGCGCCATCGACGCTTGTGTATTGGTTGCATACATCGGTGACTATATCTTAATCGATTTCTGTAGAAGAAATAAACTCTTTTTCTTCTTGGGCGCACTCAAATGTTGTTGACGACTTAAGTACATTTCTTGTCTGCAAGATCTTGTTGATCATTTGTTAAGGTTTGGGCATCGCCGGAAGGCATTTTCGCGATGAGAAACTGAAATTCCTCTGTTTGGAATTGTGTGAGATGTTGCCGGGGAGACCGAATTCATCCCCCTCCTCCTCCTGCTGCTGCGGCAATGATGTCGCATGGAGGATTGAGAGTTGGAACTTTGGATGCCCACACGCGTAAGATTTTAATAACTCTCTGACCTTCAATGTTTCAATTATTACGGCCTGGTCTTTAGTTGGGCAACAATAAAAGAAGAATAAGAAGTTCCCATTGCATACTAATACTTTATACCGGCCACCGGTGGCTTGTATTGACGTAGAATAGTACTATTCTCGAATCTTCTTACTTTTGAAAACTCGAGCTTGGAAACTTCGGCGAAGATCCATTTGACAATGACGTTAAAAATAAGCAGAACAAACGATGTTCTCTCGAGTCGCTTAGAAGGAAGAAATAAACTATCTCGAGCCTTAAATGGTGGAGTTAAAAGTCGGAATAGTATATATGTGAAACTTGGTGTAGGTCAAACACGTGATCATTCGAGTCCGGCTAATAGTAAACTTACGCGTTTGTTGTTTAGTTCCATAATGTCCCTAAACTTAAGAACTTCTTTAAAAAAGCAAAAGTCAATGCGAGTCTGTGCATTCAACAGCTCATGTACCTGGCATGCTTGTCCAATGGGTATTACGAAGAGAATAAGGTCAAGGAGTCTCTCTTTTAGGGAATGGGGCGGCGGATGCGGGCATTCTGCGTGGGTTGTGACCATCGGAGCTCTACCTTCGCAAACGCAACATCCTAATCAAATCATGACCGCTCAGTACATTTGCGAAGCTCGTAAATCAAACTTGACGAGGGCCAAGGCTCAGTACATCTGTGCGCGCGCAGATTTGAGGTTGGATCTTGCTAAAGAAATCCAAGAGGAGGGCGCGATCATTGGCAGACCAATCTCCGCACCTTTGCGGATGCACGGCAAGGGTGTTTACCGTCAGTCCAACCCTGCCGGTGGTGAACGAAATTTGGAGTCGTGTAGGGTTGATACTTAACAAGTAAGACATTTCACTTCACCTCTAAGACAGACCCAAGTCCGTTTATGTGGTCATTACACAAGCAAAGGAAACTTAACCTAGCAGCCTCTGATCCAATTCGGAGTACAAGTCTCTGTCCTGTTGGGCCGGCCTAAATTCATCTGTCCTGACTTTAAACATTTTCCTAGATTGTCGGACTATGATGAGCACACTTACCATAGGCATTCCAGTTTTGGCCCAAGAGAACCAGCTTCCATTCCTAAAACATGGCCATTTACTCCTTTCATTTGAGGATTCACAAAGGAACACAGATTCTGGGCACATCCGTTTTTTACGTTTTGTCATTTTTGCATTCTAACTGTTTTGTACATATCGTGTTCTTTCTTACCCACTTTTAAGAAGAAGAACTGTCGAGATCACGCAACGTAAGGAATACTTTTATGTATATGATCTTCTTACCTGTAAAAGCCTTGTGAAGTTTTACCTCAAAAATCTATTCTGAACACATTCATGCTTCTAAACCAAGGTTTCTAGCTCGGTAAAATGGGGTTGCTGAATGGCACGTTCCCGAGAAACTCTTTCTTCCTAAGTTGGGAAAAGGTTTGAGTGCGGTTTTAGCCTTCTAATTTTCAGTTTTTATGCGACTTGGCCCTCTAACGTCTATTTCACGTGATCAAGTTCTCTGTCGTTCTCGATTTTGTTCTTGATTTATGCTATCAAACGCTTCGCTCATTTGTTGTGACTAATATCATCAAATTAGGGTTTCTTTTTTCCCTTTTTTTCAATATATTTTTTGCTCATTTTGCTCTACCTTAGCAACGTGCGACATTTTCTATCACAAGGACAATTCCCCGTCATTAAACTAATCTGAGGGTTTAATGAGAGAAATTGGCCAAAGGATTTGATGAACAACATATATAAGTTAGAAGATCAAATTGCACATACGCTGAAATTTAGAAAATTAAAGTGCACTTAACCCGTTAGAGGATCAGGAATTTGGGCGTTCACATCAAGCTCTTGATAACCACATGGCGGGTGGGCCACGGTGGAGAAGACATCTCTCTACAAATAAGGTCTCGTTTGGTTCCATGAATTAAGAATCTTCAAATTGATTTCCATCCCAAATTATATCATTCCTTGAAGTAAGATTCATTTTTCATTGTTCGAATGACAAGAAAGAGTTTTGGCCTTCTTGAAGAATACTTCGTACCGACGACGAAAATTGATGATAGGCAATCATTGCACCTGCTGCTGTAAACTACAGCTAATGATAGCCGGCAGCTGCTGCCATTGATAATGGAACAAGGTTTTTGGTAGTGTTCTGGCAATAGCGACGTGGAAGTGCAATGCCGATACTAATCATAGGCAATTCAATTCCGTAAATATTTCGAGGAATTCTAATTCATCCGAAATCACATTTCCAGCAAAATCCGATTCCGCATTAAACCAAACAAGGCCTAAAAGCTGGCGAAGGTCGACTAATTTTCATTAGGGGTGATCGGTTCCAGGCTCGGTCCTGTTCCAAGATGAAACCGGGAACTAGACCAAGACAACTGGTTCTCAATTTTGGGGACCACGGACCGGACCGGTTGGTTCTAGGACCGAGAACCGAACTGGACCGCTAGTCTGGTCCGGTCCAATGGAACCGGCCACTTAGAGTTTAGTTTTTTTTTTTTTTTTTTGGTTAAACACTTAAGGTTTGGTTCACATTTTACTAATTTTTGTCAATGGATTTATGTTAATAAAGTTCACTTAGGGTTTAATCCACATTTTACTAATTTTTATCAATGAATTTATGATAATGAAGTTCACTTAAAGTTTAGTTTATATTTTATTAATTTTTTTAAAGAAAAAAATAACAAAAATATATATTAAATAGTCGGTCTGGTCCGGTTCCCCCTTGGAACCGGAAACCGGATCGCCCAAAAACTGGTTTCACTTTTAGGAACTGGGAATCAAACCGATAGTCCTGAGAATCAAACCAAACCCATTGGTTCGGTCTCGGTTTGGGCGATCCAAGTTGCTCACCCCTAATTTTCATTGATTGACAGATTATTTAGACAATAGGGACGGAAAAATGTTTATGGGCTTTCCATATTTTGAAGAATTAGAAAATCTCTTGCAGATGCCATTCCTCGATTACAAAAAAGAGAGGAATTAAACTGAATCTTACGAGATTCCTCCCCATGATCTCGTCAGTAATGATGTGATTAGGCAAGAAAGTTAAAGCCCCAAATCATGATGTCCCCCAGACAGATTATTACCAATTATTTTCACGTGCTTCTGAATCATCATTGCTAATGATGTAAACATGATATGCCAGGCAAATTATTCCCCCATTAACTGGATTGTGATGATAATTAAGCCTATTATTGAAACCACTTGGCTTAGGAGAAAAAAATATTTAACATTAAAGTAGTCGGATACCGTATTTAGAGGACTGCCTAAGCTTGTCGCGAACATTACAGTATTTGATTAGTGTCATCGACGAAACGGGGCTTTTACCTTATACTGCTCGGAATTAATTACAATCAATTTAGATCATGAGTTAACCGATACGCTCTTTGAAAATGGGATAATCTAGTTGACTAATCTTAATTTACTTAGGATTCTCTCCTATTATTGAATTCAATACCCATTTCCATGATTGTGATATCTTGAAAGAGCAGATACAGGTAGGGCAGATACAGGTAGATGCCCTTGTGTCCGCACGTGTGACCCCATTCTCTAAGGGGTTTTTTTTTTTTTTTTTAAATTTTACGGTCAACGTAAAAATGAAGCTCGGACTGAAAAAAAGAGATTGTACGCCAAGACGGTATTACATATGGTATCGGCACGCCGCACGGGCGGTCCATATACAATTAAGCTCGGAGTTGATTATCTAAGTGTGTAATCAACGACCTAAAGCATGGATTAGTGGCTTGCCCAGTTAAATCCACGTGGTGACCAGCTCGGCCGG
Organism: Syzygium aromaticum; assembly: GCA_024500025.1. Classification (NCBI taxonomy): domain Eukaryota; kingdom Viridiplantae; phylum Streptophyta; class Magnoliopsida; order Myrtales; family Myrtaceae; genus Syzygium; species Syzygium aromaticum. Next base: position 21,624,351 of record CM044888.1, on the reverse strand, counting down.
TCACATGGGCCAGATCCGAGGGCCCCATAGACAAGCACCCGGGCCCACAATTATTCGGCACATGACCCACCCTTCCCATCCTCTCAATTCCAACATGCGATTGCGAATGCTGTTAAGGAAACAACTTATTCACAGTGCGGCTGTTAATTAGCAAATTTTTAGGGAAATTCGTTATGTTAATTCATCAATTTCTGGCGCGATGTGTGTAATCGGCACTTGAGAAATTATCTACGCCGATCAAGATCTTCAACACAGTAAATCGAACGAATCCCGGTTCGATCATGGACTGTGTCCAGCACGTCCGTTTCTGTCAAGATCGTGAAATCGACTCAACGCCTTCTCTTTTTTCTCGCGATTACGATCACGTTCGCATCAAGGAAACATTAAGAAACAATATCTAACATCGCTTTGCCCTCGATTTAATCTTTTAAAAGAGATTCCATGCTCAACTTGGGTATCTTATTGCGCTCCCTATCTCTCTCTCTCTCTCGCTTTCTCTCACATTCACATCCCAACAATGATTAAGTTGCCGGATCGAGATAATACGTAATTTACTAGGAGGTTGCGATCACTTGCCCTTCTTAATTCCTGCTCAAGTCATCATGGGCGGAGGATGGTCCTGGAATTATCTTATTTTATAAAGGGTAAATGTATTAGAAGTCAAAAGACTTGTCACGAAGGTGCAATGGAGTTCCGAAACTTAAAAAAGGAAAATGCAATCGAATCCTGAAATTTCTTTTTAAATTTCCCGCGCAGGATATAAAATGAACGAGAGGACCAATTCAGGAAAAAAACAAAAACAAAAACAAAGGCGGAGACAAAAGTGGCAAAAGCCTGGGGGGACGCGGCAAGGATCCTGAATGCGCAAGGCGGAAAGAAGAAACGGAGCCCTGGAAAGCGCACGTGCGGGGGGGTGGCGCGCGATCGAGTGCGCACGTGTGCTGCGCTGTCCGGGTCGGGACGCATCGAGAATGATGAGCCACGTACGATCCACGTGAACGGTGCTCGCCATCGGAGCACGTGGCAGAAGAGAAGGGTCAATCTGTCCTGGGAACCCTTTCCCCCGCCCAAAATAATGATAATGATAATAATAATAATAATAATGATGATTAAATAATAATAAAAAAATATTGGAAATATATTACAAGTTCGATTGAGAAGCTCGAAATGAAGGCTGTGTTCCCCGCACCACTATGTGATGTCTCGTCCCTACTCCTTTTTTTTTTAATGACGTTCTCCTCGTGTATTAATAAAACAGAAATTATTTTTCTAATTCGAGAGTTGCGTGTCGAATCTCGGCCATCTATTTACTTTCTTTCTTTTTTTTTCTTCTTTTCTCGATTTTATCCCGGGCTTCAGACGAATCCCCCTTTTTTCTGCGAATTTTCGGCTTTCATCGGACGTCACTCGTCTTGCTTCCGATAAATCGATCATAGCGAGGACAGAAAAAAAGAAAAGAGAGATTACGGCGAGGACAAAAAAAGGGAATGCTTTGTCTAGAATTATTTGGAACGCTGGACGTATCGCCCGTATTCAACATCCGCAAGCAATCGCCTTTTGATTTAGCTCCAAAACGATGGTGATCCATCATTTCACATTCTCTATCTCTCTCTATAATTCCACTTTCGCGAATTCGTCGCGATTACTCGACAGGCAGATAAAAACCGCTCTCTTTTTCTCACGGTTTTTCGTGTTTTTTTTAATCTCCATCTCCTCAGCAACCAAATCGGTGCTTTCTTCTTCGTGATCGGAATTCATGCCCCCGGCATAAAATACGCGCGATATATACGAACCCCGTAAATTCATAAACGAAAAATATACGACGTATGTATATAAACGGGCCGAAAATTAATATTGTAATGCAATAGTGCGGTAGGCGAGGGGATTTTATTGAAGTAATTTTGGGAATCCACGACGAAGAAAAGAAAATGGAGAAGGCCCGCGCCCCATGTCTAGCTATAACGAATGCTCGAGCTTGTAAATCGCGACTTTCTTGCACGTGGAACCGGAGATTTCACCGGTCAAATTAAGCCAGGGGTAGGATGGTAATTTCGACATCCACAAGTTGACAAGCGACCGGGGCAGCCCCCCCGCCCTTCCTAAAACAGGCAAGTTCACGTGCCGCGCACGCGACAGGGAATGTCGTATGGGGGCATAAGGAATCCCCGGGTGGGATCGGGATGGATTGTGAGTTTTGACCGCTCATAATTGAGGCTCTTCGAGTTCGAAAATAAATAAATAAATAAATAATAATGATAATGATGATAATTATTGAGGCTTCGATTGAATTTGGGCAATCAGGAGACCTTTTTAAGAACTTTAAAATGTCGAGATAAACGGAAAATATTGCTTGGATTGTTTTCCGACGCGTTGGGTTGTCGCTGCTGTCGATGGCTTATTATTATTAGTCGACGGCAGGTCGAACTGAGCTGTAATCATACAACGTTGGATAGATACAGTGGTTATCTTTTTTGAAATGAAACGTTATAATTGAATGAGTGTTATATTCATAGCGGGTGCCCCTTGAGGCAGTTATTAAATTTATTTTATTCGGAACGAAGATGTCAACGGTATCTTTCTGAAATGAAAATGGTAATTGCATCCCTCTTTGTTTTTTTTCCCCCTTTTTAAACACCTAGCGTAGGTCGACTTGAAAAGGTCACCGAAAGCGAGGAAAAAAATCGGGTTTTGACTTAATATAATTGGTATCGAATATAGAAATATTGCAATTCGAAAGTAATAGCGGATCATGCCATGAATGGAAGTATTTTTTGCCCTACATATAAAAAATGTGCCGAATTCGCTCTTCCATATATATTTTTTTTTATCTCGCTCTTCTTTGCTATGTACATATATGTGCAGTGCCCACGGGGATGACCCTCCCGTCCCATCTCCAATCCTATTATCAGCGGGGCTACATGCCTACTTTTTTTTTTTGGGGGGGGGTTCGAAACTCGCTCGTGTTCGAAAAGGCAAAAAAAAAAAAAAAAGAAGAAGAGAAAATTATGAACGAGGCAGGAATAATAGAAGAAGGAAAATAAGGAAGGGTGGCGGGGAGAGATGGAGAGACACGGGAGGGGTTTGATATAATTGGGGAAATAATTGGGTGGTGGGGGGGAGACACGTGGGACAGCTAGCACGCGTGCGTGGGGACACTCAATCATCACCCGACATCATGTCCCTCTGCCTTCTTTTCACTAATCTAACCTTAATCTAGTCCCAACCGTCTCGTCCTAATCGTAATTAGTATAGTGTGTAATCTTGTTCTAATCCCACTCTTTATTTCTTCTTCTGCGTCTTCGTTTCGATTTCCCCCCCCCCCTCCCCCGCCCGTCTTTGCCATGCCAATTTGTCATGACCCTCTTTCCAAGAAGAGTAATGATTTTCTTCTCCCTTTTTTTTCTTTTTTCTTTTTAATTACAGTTCGAGATAACGCGATCCTAATCATCGCCTGGGATTGGCAATTGCAACCGGTGAGTGGACAAAAGGGACTTGCTGAATAAAGTCGACTCTATCCAATGTATTTGATCACGCATGGGGAGAAAGAGATAGTGCCACGAAGACGACGTCTTTTCTTTATTTGGCTCTTCGGCACGAATGGTCATGCAATCCTTTCGAAATCATCATGAACAAGTAACTTAACTCCACACGCAAAACATGAAAAATCTTAATTGGAAAACCCCCAACGCCAAGCCGATCTGTTCCTGCACACTCTCTCTTCAAATTGCAGCAAAATCCGATATCAATTCGAAGACACGTCGACGCGTTACTGTAAAGTCAGAAGGGTGAATGAACGGTACAATCCATCTCGAATCAGTTATTGATAATCTCGATGGAGCTGCAATTACTTAAAGAATAATTCGAGCCGAGTCTACTATAAGCCGGTTCGTCAAGATAAACACGTCCCCGGCATTGGCATCGACACCTTGCTAAACCAAAGTGCACTTTTTTTCTTGGAGCAGTTCCCCATTTTCAGGAAAGTGCAAGAAAATTTTGCTTGCTTTCTTCCCTTTTTTTTTTTTTTTTTTCCTTTCCCTTTCCCCTCTGGAGGCCGCAAGAGAAAAGAAAAGCAAAGGAGGCTCAATCGCGCTAATAATTGAAGGCCAAAGAGGCGCCCTTTAATCATGGCGGGGGGAGTTAAAATTAGTTTATTGAGTCCGCGAATAATTATCATTAGCAGCTGCTTTTATTCTAATAATAATTCTGTCATAGGGCTAGGTGTAGAATCTAGGAAGACAAAGGGGGAGATGATAGGGCGGCTGCTGTTGCATAGAAAAATGTAGGAAACTCGCGTAATTTTTAATAATTGGTTGTCCCTCGTTACCGCGAATTCCAACTAATTGGTGTGATTCCAATGAAGCTGGTCAGGCAGTGATGATGATCTGTTTTTTTTTTTAATTCCTTTTCCGCAAGATTAATTTTTTTTTTTCTTTTAAGATTGACCGACGAGCAGCTTTCGTGTCTATTTTGACCTCCCGCCCCCCCCGCCCTTCTTTTGGCGAGAAATCCTGATATGTGAATGACCGTCGAGGGAAGCAAATCTCTAATCTCGTGATTTTAACTAAAATACAAGATGATTCGGTAAAAATAAACAACGAGGGATCTGTATAAGAAGAAGAAGAAGGGTATACAATAAGATATCTAGACGAGAAATTCGCATCTCTTCAGTAAAAATATTTATACTTTTGTATAAATGCACGGCCTGATATTTTAAGAAACTCTCGACTTTAGTTCCAATCTTAATTGCGCCTTGCACTTATTTTTTGTCTCAGAAAAATCTACAACTTTTATTTTAATCCCAAATCTACGTACCCATCCAGAAATAGCCACTAGATTTTTTAAAACGAATTTCCATCTTCACCCATGTCCTCACCTTTGTATAGAACAACAGCAAATCCCTTTATGTTGATTATCTTGAAAAAATCGATGTGTGGACAGAATTCCCATGTTCAATTTCCTTTTTCTGGGGTGTGTTTTTTTTTTTTTGGGGGGGGGGGGGTGTGTGTGTTTGAAATTAAGTAAAAATAGGCTGGAAAAAATCACTTAACTATTCATTGCTAAAAGAGAACCCCCATTATCTACGGCTCATGATTGCGGATAGCGTGAAAAAAACAAGGGGAGGGTGCACAAAAGTCATTGTTTCGAAATGGACCGACCGAGGGTTGGCCACTACATGAGCACCTCATCGTTGTTGTCGCGATCGGGGTGCGGGCAACTGTAATTCCCCCTTCGATGCGGGGGCAAAAACGTAACTGAGCGGCCGGGTGGGGGCCGCAAAAACATGGGACGGAATTCCCATGAAAACCCGGAGGTGAAGTGAAAGAGAGAGAAAGCGATAGCGACTGTAATTCCATCACCCCGGGCGGATCTCCACCCCCCCACGCGCCCGCATCCGACGGCTCATGCGGCATCGTACGGGCAGCGTGCGCGCCACGCGCGGGGGCGGAGGGCCGGGGAGGCCGGGCGGTTTCCGTCAAATGATTGCGGTGAAGTGGGAGTGTCGGGTCAGAAAGGGGACAGGGCGACAGGCGATGGGGGAAACGTGATCGTGGGCCCCACGTGCGCTGTGGGGTGGGGGTGGTGGTGGCTCGTGGGGGCGCACGTGTCGTCCAGCACGGCATGCCGGTCCACGTGAGCCACCGGACGTGACCTTAAGACTCGCTGCTTTTAAGCACCCCCCTTCTCTCGTTGCGGGAAAAAAGCTCGTGCGCTCTCTCTCTCTCTCTCACTCGCCTTTCACTCCCGCGTGAGCTCCACTCTCCCTCGTCCCGTTCGGACTAGGAGGGGTGAAGAAGGTTCCCAACTTGAAGCTGATTCCCAATTTCTGGAACCCGACTAGATCGACCGATTCGATTCCCAGATGAGCCAATAGAATCGGTGGCATATTCATTTTTTTTTATTTGTCGATGATATTCGAGACGAAATTTGAGATGCTTTTGATAATTAAAACGTTTTTACAGTTAGTGAGCTGCATGCAATGTTGTTGATTTTACAGAGACTTTTCTAGTTTATGGCGAATTTCGGTTGAGATGAGTAATTTCTGTTATGTTTTGATTTGTTTTTGTTATTCTATTTACGTGCGTAAATAAACATAATCGCTCTCCAGCATTGAGGGGCCTTTCTTTGTGAAGTAAGAGATAGATTAAGATTTTTTTTTTTTGTAACTTTAACGAAAACGAAACTTATATGCGGGAGCAACCTAACAGAAGCTCTTTTTCCTATTTAGATCGCATGAATTAATGCCGGCTTTGGTTACCGTGCGGTGATTCCCACGCGCCGGAGCGAATCCCGTGCTTGAAGAAATTTCGTAACGAAAGGTCAGGAAAGTGACAACCTTTGCCCAAACACCCACACCTTTCTTGGGAACCGTAAATAAAAGTAAATAAAAAAAGTTTTAACAAAAAATGCCCCTTTTTTTCGGCATCCCGAGAATAATAATAATAAAAAAGGGCATTGTCAAGACGTTTCCAATTAATTCTACCCGATTAATATCGAATGTTACTCGCGACTTTTTTGTTGTTTTTTTTTTTTTACAGCATCCCACGTCCGTCTCGCCTAAAATACGAGCTTAATCATTTGCTAAAAAAAAATAAAACTATCCATATCGACGGTAAAGAATGGTTAAAATGTCAAATGTGCGGAAAAATGATTACACAGGCCGTAATTTCAGTATTTACCCCCATCATAAATCTGCCCTCCTCATCCGACGGCCCTCGTTGCTCTCTCTCCCTCTGTAGCTCAAACTGATCCAGCCTTTTGCCCCCAATAATGGAGGCAAAGGAACCATGAGGAGGGCCCCCCCGCAACTCCGATATCGGCCGTCCGATTGCGTTTCCGGTCACTTTGCGCACCGGTGATCATGCGGGAGGGGGGAAGTTGGGCCCCATCGTCATAATTTTCAGTGCGCAAATTTTTTTTTGGATTTATGCGGATACATCGGATGCGAATTCTTTAAAATTGGGTACACCGTTCGTTCGAAAGATTTATGTGGCTCACATTCCATCCTGACGTCATTAACGAGGGTGCCGAGATTCGGTCGATTTTGTTACTATGCGCGAAGGAAATCTACGGGAATTATGTCATAGATGGATCCAAATCGGGCCGGGGGCGGTCCACGTGATTTTCCTCATTCGACCAATCTTATTTCCATGACACCTAGAGATGCCCCGAATTCGTCCGGTGATTGGATTTTCGCGGGCTTCTTGCTAATCGGAAGTAAGAGCCATGTCCGTCCATTTCCGTGTTCTGATCTGATCTGTCGGTTCGCGCGCGTTTCTGGTTCATCGATAAGCGTTCGTGACTATTTGGATTTAGTGCCGCCGCGCTGTTGTCGCACGTGGTGACGTGGACGCCCAACTATTGGCTAGAAGGGAAAGAAAGAAATGTTGGCGGATGATTGAATTGACGGTTTCCTTTGTTGGCCGGAATTGATATTACATATTCGATATTTCACGTGTAGTGCTTTTTTCCACCTCTATCGGTAGGAAATATTGTCCAGTTGTGTGATGTTATGTGCATAATCAATGAATACGAGGTATTAACTATGCGAATCGAATCTCGTGGATCAAGTAACATTTTCCTCCATGTAAAACATTCACTTGCTAAAAACTTAAATTGAAATGATGTCCATAACATGCTTAGCATCATCACATTAGGTCCAGTTGCCACTTCAGCCGTGGTCAAGGTCAAACTCGGGAAGAACGGAAAAGCTTGCGAAAAGTCGAAACCGGACAAATATCAAGCAGAGTCAGAATACTTTAATTTAAATTTATTTTATTTAATTTAAGGTTTGAGGATGTCCCTGACAAGTAGTCATGGTTCGACCTACACACCACGCTCTCTCTCTCTCTCTCTCTCTCTCTCTCTCGCATCTCTCTCCACCTTCTTCTTCTTCTTCTTCTATATAAAAACCTGCGTCCACCGCTTTCTCTCTCGCACCCATCGGAACCCTTTCTCTCTCTCTACACCTCGCCCTCTCTCTCTCTCTCTCTCTCTGAACCCTCACACGCCCACCAGGAAAGGAGGACGAAATCTTCAATCTTTCGGCCTCAGAGGAAGGGAGATCTCCCCTCGAAGTGACGGTTCTTGATCGTTTGTTTTCCGAGTCCTTGTGGTGGGTGTTGTCTGTTTTGCCCGGAGAGAAGAGAGGAAGAAGGAATCCGAGGGAACATGACGGTGGAAAAGGAAGATCTGGGGTTGTCCCTGAGCTTGAGCTTCCCTCAAAGCAATCAGCCTTCCCAGATCAGTGTCTCTCCTTTCGGCTGCAGCCTCCACGAGCCCTCTCACCGGGACTGCGAGACCTTCGCTTCATTAGGTGGGTGGTCTTCTCTCTCTCTCTCTCTCTCTATATATATATATCTGAACAGATCTCGCAGGGGTTTGGGGGGGGGGGGGGGGTGACTTTCTTCGTTTTGAAGGTTTCTGACCGAACGTGTCGCATGCAGATCGGATCTCGGAGGCGGAGGCGCGGCCGTTCCTGCGGGGCATCGACGTGAACCGGCCGCCGCCGTCGACGCCGGACTGCGAGGAGCAGGAGGAGGAGGCGGGGGTGTCGTCGCCGAACAGCACTATCTCGAGCGTCAGCGGGAAGAGGGGCGAGAGGGAGATGGTCAGCGGCGGCGAGGACAACGATGCGGAGAGGGACTGTAGCCGCGGCGGCGGCGGCGGCGGCAGCGACGAGGAGGACGGCGAGAACTCGAGGAAGAAGCTGAGGCTGTCCAAGGATCAGTCGGCCGTCTTGGAGGAGAGCTTCCGAGAGCACAACACCCTCAATCCCGTAAGATTCTCGCATTTCTCCACGCGTGTTTTGGGTTTCTTTTTTAAGGGGCAGTGAGAAAAAAGGGCGGCGCTTGGGTTGCTGGGAAAACGAGGGAAAGTGCCGAGAAAATGATAAATCCAACTTTTCCTCTTCTGCTGGTCTGGCATTCGGACTTCCGAGTCTTCTTTACTTTTCTCCTTTCCTGCTTCAAAAGGGTTATTGTGGCAATTGAGAGGGCTGTGATTGACGGGTGTTTTTCGTTTTCGTTGATTCAGAAGCAAAAGCAGGCGTTGGCGAAGCAGCTAGGCCTGCGACCTAGACAAGTAGAAGTCTGGTTTCAGAACCGCAGAGCACGGTGAGAGCCAAAAAAAAAAAAAAAGGCGAACTTGTTCATCACTACCTTACGACTTCGTATTGATCAAAAACGTTTCTTGAATATTCCATATAACAAAAAGACGTGATCTTGAAATAATAGGATCTGTTTTATGGATGTGGTTGGTAAATATTTTTAAATATGTGGTTGATAAGGGTACTTTTCTTCAACGTATATTATTAATTTTTTGTTAATTCGTCGTTGAATTTGTTTATCTCCCTAGTAAAGCACAGATTTGAAGGAGTAAAATGCTGATCGGGAATTGGGAAATTGTGTTTTTCGGCAGGACCAAGTTGAAGCAGACGGAGATAGACTGCGAGTTCCTGAAGAGGTGCTGCGAGAACCTGACGGAGGAGAACCGGCGGTTGCAGAAGGAGGTCCAGGAGCTGCGAGCTCTCAAGCTCTCCCCTCAGTTCTACATGCGCATGCCCCCTCCCACCACCCTCACCATGTGCCCCTCCTGCGAGCGCGTCGGGGCTCCCCCGCAGCTGCCGCACCCCTCCTCCACCTCCGCCGGCGGTCCCAGGGCTGTCCACCACCGGGAGCCCGTGCCCATGATCCCGTGGTCCGTGCGGCCCGGCCCGGTCCCGCACGGGGCTCTCCGGCCCAGGACGTGAGATCGGGGGAAGGGCGAGGCCGAGGGCAGAGGACATTTTGGTCAAAAATCGAGGGGATGTCCTGAAGCCTTTTAGGATGCAGTTGTTGGCGATGTACCTAAGTATGTGAAAAATGGTAAAGACATGGGATGGACCAGGCAAAGTCCCAAAGATTTGGTGGTTGGGATTGGGATATGGTGGGGTCTTAATGTGATGTTTTTGTGGTATATTTGACCGCCCTCTCTCCCTATCTTTGTCCCCACTCTCTCTCTTCAGATCTGAATCTTGACTTCCAGTCTTCGATTCATCGACTGTATGACGACAAATTCTCTCTGACTAAGCCCGACTCCGAAGGAAAAATCTTTGCTTACACCATATTAACTCGTTTCGATCCGCGTTCCTGAGCAGAGGTTTTTGCGGAGTCTTCATCTGTCCAGAGATGTGCAAGGACTGGTATGATGTAGTTTGCACCATTTTCGGTCATTCCGCTTTCGTTCGAGAATCAAAATTCTCATGTCGTCGCTGGTCCAGGATGCTCGGTTTTAGGAGTAGATCAATTTTTCGCGGGGAGATTCGTGGAGTGTCATCGCAAAATCGGAGGAAAACTTTGCTGCTGCATCTGAAAACGGGTCATGACGGCTCTACGAATCCGAGGGTCACGATTGGGAGTTTGCCCGAATCAGCTGATTTCTCAAACGTTTCATTGTGGTGCTCGAAAATGGCTCCGCTTGCCAGAACAGAAAACCATTAGTGTTGCGGAATTTCATGTTCCTTTTGCCTTCTCTCCGCCCAACAATCTCTGTCAACCAGCCTGCTTCTGGCCGACATGTCCCTTTATGTCTGGCGGACTTACCGGAATCCAACGACCAGGAGCAGAAAAATCACCTCTCTCCTCATCAAATTAGAAATCATTGGGGTGGTTGAGAATTCGGTCATAAAATTTACTTCTAACATATTGTCACTCGTCAAGTGATGGAAGCGAAAACGTATAAACATATCTATACACCGGCGGTGGATCCGGCCATAATCTATGAAATTATGAGCGATTTGTCTTTTGAAAAGGAGTTTTTTTTTTTTGGCTGAATCTTTTCAAAAGAAGTTATGCTGGGATTACTTGCCCGTGGACTGAGTCTATCGTTATGCAATGCTAATGGAAAATGAAATCTTTTATGATATAAGAACATTTCCAGTGAGATAAATTGATAAATTTTAAGTGCACTCGGAATGTGATATGACCTTGATAATCAATTATAGGCACGGGGCATAGCGTATTCAAGAGTACTTAAAAATCTACTTTCACAAGTCAGGTATCCCAGATTTCATGGTTCGTTTAATAATGAATTGCATCAAATCATCATCATCCTTGCAAGTTTGGTGGAATGGCGAGACTACTGAGAAATTCTTCCCAAACAGGGAATACGTCGAGGAGACCCTCTTTCACCATACATCTTTGTGTTTTACATGGAAATGTTGTCTCACCTTATTAATGATGCGGTAAATTCTCCACCGTTTTGTTTTCGAAGGAATGGACCACCGATTTCTCATCTAATGTTTGTGGATCATTTCCTAGTTAATGGTAAAGGCTTGGAGAGGTCAAATGGATGTCATCATGGAATGTTTAGGTGATTGATTGTGAGCAAAGCTAAAACTATAATTTCTATTAAAAGAACATATTTTTGGGGCTGAAACGAAATTTGAGTGAGAATTCTAGTTTTGGTGTATGTGTGAAGCTAGGCAAATATCCGGGGAGTGCCTTTGATTCATGGAAGAACTTCTTCGAAGCATTTTCAAATATGTTTTAGAGAGGACGAATAAAAGGCTTAGTGGATGAAAATCTGAAAGCTTGTCAATGGCAGGTTGAATTACTTTATCCGAGTCTATACTTATGTCTATCCATATTTATCACATTGCAGTGCACTAAAGTTTCAACTTGAGTTTGTCAAGAGATCGAAAAGAATTGTCGTGCTTTCTTATAGGAAGATACAAGCAATAAACGTTGAATTCACCTCCTAAATTGGGAGTCCATCTACAAGCCTAAACTATGTGGTGATCTTGGTTTTAGATATCTTGAAGTGACTAATCAAGGATTCATGATGAAGCTAGCGTGGGGCCTCATGGCTCAATCTGATTGCTAAATATTGTTTGCAGGAAACTGATTTTCATGCTAAATCTAGTGGATCTTATGGAAGGCGATTGCGAACATATGGCCGGCCTTATAGGAAGGAACTTTGTGGAGTTTGGGAAATAGAAAACATGTTAAGTTTTGGACAGATAAATGGATATCATGTATGGAGCTACTCTATAATATTGTTAATACCTAACTATCTCCTTCCGCAATGGACAGAAAAAAGTTTGCGATTATGTGCTAAATGGAAATTGGAATTTTTGGATATTTTGGGGAATTATATCAGAAGATATAATCTTTCGCATTAAAGCTGTCAAACCTCCTATAGCCTTTAATGGGGACGATACTCTTGTGTGGGAGGGTATTATTGGAAGCGGGTTTTTCTCTGTTAAGTCAGTGTGCGAGGTCATCAATGGGGCATACAGTCAAGAATTTGATAGTATATGGTCCACAATTTGGAAGAGGAGGGGATCTCAATGTATTAGAACTTTCCTCTGGCTACCCGCTGATAAGTGACTGTTGACAAATGTGAATTGAAGACATCTCGCAACTTGAGAGGAAATCCGTGTTGCTTGAGATGTGAATCTCATGTGGAAACAACTTTACATGTTCTAAGGGATTATCCAACTATCCGTAGGATATGGCTTGACTTTGCCCCACAACAATATTTGGGACATTTTTTTTCAATGAATTTGTCACAATGGTTGAATTCAAATATTGCAGGATAACTTTTTTTCCTTTCAAATTCAATACAAGTCATTTGATCATTAACAATGGAAATCATTATAGCTTCATTTGTGAATAACTCAACGTTGAGTGGATCATGTACTTCTTTGAATTTGTTCAGGTGGGATCGTCCACCATCCAGGCGGATTAAACTAAGGACCTCTAAAAGTAACTTATGACGTGCTGGTGCAGGGGGTTCATTTAGAAATGAAGGGGGTGACTAGCTTGGTGGGTTTGACGCTTTCGTAATAATATGTTTGTCGACACAAGCAGAATTTTGGGCTTTGTGGTTGGGAATCAACTTCGCGAAACATCTTGGTTTTCATAAGATCATCATTGAAATTGACTCTAAAGCAATCGCTAATCTTATTATGCCATAGCTTATGATTGATAATGTTGGCCCTGCTTTGCCTAAAGATATCAGAAGAGTGCCTCGCTCTCACCTTCTCCTTAAAGTGCAACATAACTTTTGGGAAAGAAATCAAGCTGCTGATCGGCTTGCTAATTTTGTAATCGATAAGCGCTTGGGTACTAGTTTCTTTTTATTATCTCTTGCAAACTTACTTCATGTTTTATTAGATGATAAAATAGGGATAGTAGATTTACAACGTTAAATTTTTGTATTTCGACTTTAGTCCGTTTTCATATAAAAAAAATCTTTCTTTCCTAGGGAGAGAGAGTCTACACTCAAGTAAAAATGAAACCCGCTTGCTGCGTTATGCGCTTTCTAATTCATGGTTTGCAAATTGTTCCCCTCCAACCATGATTTCACGTGAATTTCCTAGCATAAATCATTTGATAAGTGACCACTGCTAGTTCCATAAGTTAAGCAGCATGCTAATGTTGACAAATATGAGGCCTTGACCGATCAATGTGGAAAAGCATCTCTCGCATCGAGAATGCAATATAAGCAAATCACTTTTGGCCTAAAACATCGAAAGTAGTCAACTGCCATTTTCTAGAGAAGGCCAGGCACGAAGCGAAGAATATCGTTCGCTAAACACAGTCTATCCATAGGACGACAAAGAGCGATGCAAAGTGTGTAAAACGATTTGGCAGCTGTGCATTTGCTCCAGTAGCTTCTCTCTTACTCAGTTACGTGGATGGATGTCTGCGCGTGTTTGGGAGCTGCATACTGGAAAGCAACTTCCACGATTTCGAGAATTTGGAATCTTGCTGATCTCTGTTTTCTGTAGCAATGTTCTATGAAGTGGAGGTGAGTAACGCCATTCATATTCGTAGTTCACCGTAGGGAATTTGCAGATACTCTCAAGCACTAATCATCTGGTCCTAACAAGGCTCAAGGGAATAAACAGGTCATGAGAAAAGTTGAAAGAAAGATTGACCCCACGCCTTAGCTGTGATTTTGCCGATGCCGGACAGTTCTTGATCTGAGAGTAGTCACTGACTCACTGTGCCACGATGCTCTTAGCACTCCATTTTCATTTTTCTCGAGGGATGAGATGGAGTAAGAGACTGCGTGTGAGAGAGAGAGAGAGCTACACTTTTCGTCTGCTTAACTTCATGGCAGAAGCATGACGATGGCTGAGAGTCTTGTTCTGTTCTCTCCATTTTCTTTCATTTTGAATTCTCTCCGTTAGTCAGTCCTCGTAGCTCCTCAACGGCCATGTTGTCAGCCTCACACACAGATCTCTCCCTCCTAGTGGTCTCTGACCCAATCCCGACTGTCCAGGTCGTCGAAAGCATCATCCCTTCTCTGCTTTCCTACTTCTCTCAAGTGAAGCAGCGACTTCCACCCCGGAACGACAAGTCCCAAGTCAACCAGAAAGCCAGCGACTTTCATGGTGACATGAAGAGAGCGAGAAGTTTGCCCATCGAGAGCCTCAGCGAAGGAAGTGGCAGCAACAGCAAAGGAGGCAAGTTCAGGAAGAAGAAGAATTCGAGGAGAAGCAACAGCAAGGGCAAGGAAGCTACCGACGATTCTCTTCACGATGACTTGAATGTTCAGGTGTGTGATCAGATCAAGAGGCTTAACAGAGACCTCGGTTATGTCAAGGATGCGTTGGACAGGCTTAGGAAGACCGAGGACAGTGTCAGCAAGCTCATCAAGACCCTCTTCGAGCAAAGCAAGATTGCGGCCTTCCTGGATTCAACGCAAACACCTGGGGCTACCCATGACAATTCAGAGAAGATCCAAGTCTTGCCAAACTAGTCACGAAGTTGAAGCGCCATATACCCCCTCCCCACAAGATATTGTCTTGACATCCGATTCTCCCAGGGGCAAGCAAGTGGCTGATGAGTTTGACACCTATAAAGAAATGCCTGACTAGCGGTAGGGGGGAAGTTCCTTGGTAGTTCGGCTTGTAAGGACTTATGTTCCACCTATGAGCGGCTTGATACCTGATCGAAGCTGTGTTTGCTGTGTTTTGCCGTATTTCCTGAGCATGCTAAGATCAAGAAGAGAACCATGTATTACTGGTGGATTGGGGAAGGGTTAATTGACCCTTCAAATAGTAAAGACAAGTCAGTCGGTGATATTCTGAAAGAGTTTGTAGAAATGTGTTTTATTCAACCGGTGGTCAAGAAGCGCAGGATGGTGACTACAAGTAAAAGCTATATGATGTTGCCGCTGATACGCTCCATGGTGGTGATTCTGGCCAAGGAAGCGGAGTTTTTCGACTTCGATTCTAGGGGTTGCCCCACAGTGGACTTGTCTAAGTGTCTTAGGTCTTGTTTGGTGAGATCGAAAGAGCCTTCCTGGCAGAAGGTGATGGACGATCCTGATTTGGAAAAGCTGCGTACTTTATTCAATGTCAATGAGCCTTACCTGGTTTTCAAGGTGGAATGGTTCTCAAATATGAAAAATATAAATTTTCTCTCCCTGGGAAGCTGGTGGGGGTAAAAGAAAGATCATTTCGAAGTCGAGAACACTGAATTCCTCCGGGGCATGAAGCACATGAAACATCTGAAGTTATTAAGCCTTCAGAGTATATCTAGAATCACTGGGCTGTCCGACTCGATTGGGAAGCTTTGTAATCTTTGGATTTTGGATCGTAGAGCTTGTCACAACCTCAAGTCACTTCCGGATGAAATATGTTCCCTGAAGGAGCTCATAGACCTGGATGTTTCCGGTTGCTACTTGCTTGAATATATGTCCAAAGGGCTTAGTTCGCTTGTTAAGCTTGAAGTACTTACGGGGTTTGTGGTTAGTGATCTCAAAAGTGGAAGCTATTGTACTGTCAATGACTTGGCCAAGCTCCATAAACTCAGGAAATTGGGCTTTCGCACAAGCAGGAAGTCTTTCCCAACAGAGAAGGAGCTGAGGACACTTCAAGAATTTAATGAGCTTCGCAAATTGACAATTGAATGGGGTGAGAATTCTATCTCAGAAGAGGATAAAGGTACAGAGTCAGCCGTTAATGCCCCAATCAAAAGCAAATGCATGGCGGGATTATTTCCATTCAAGAAATGTGCTACCCCGACACCAATAACTGACGAGCCAAAACAATTCGAAAATTTGGAGAAACTAGATCTGCTTTGTTACCCTTCGACCACACCACCTACATGGCTAATGCCTGAGAAGCTTGAGAACCTAAAGACTCTTTATGTCAGAGGAGGCTATCTCCATCATTTGGGTCAGGTTCAAGAAGATACGAAGTGGAAAGTCAAGACTATGCGTTTGAAGTATTTGAACGAGTTGACAATGGACTGGAGGGAAATGCGGCAATCATTTCCAGATTTAGTCTGCTTGCGGATGATTGATTGCCCAATGCTCACCTTGTTCCCGTGTGACAAAAATGGAGTGTGGCTGAAAGAGCAGTTTTCTGAAAGCAATTACAAGAGATTAACATCACAAGCATGAATACTAGTAGTCCCAAGGTCTTGGCAAGCTCAGGGTACGACTAACAGGTCTTTTTTTCGATAGGTCTTTTGTCTTTTTGGAATTTTTGTGAAGGTTTAATTGTATTGCTTCTGATTTCAGGTTCCAGGTACAGCTAATTGCGAAGGTTTAACATCATATATATATATATATATATAGTACATAAGTGCACGCGTGTGAGATGGTAGATATAATGAACTTGCTGCTTCCAGTGGAGAAAGCTAAGTTGGTGATATTGTTATTGGAAGGAGGGAAAGTGCAGAAAGCTACAAGCATGTCACACCATGGCACAAAGTGAAAGAACATCTCCGAAGAAGTGGTCCTTCTTCTTTCTGGGCAACGATCATCGTTCATGAACTTCCTTCCATTTTCATCTTATTGCATAGTTGAAGGTGTTTGTATGTACTATTCATCTCCATAAGATGACAAGCACACTTAAGATTATGTTTCGTGGACTTCTGCTCTCCTGAATACTAGTATGTCTTAAAAATTTCTTCTTTTTTTTTCTATCTTGTTCTGTCCATACGAATTTCTTGCATGCCCTGCCCCTAACTAACCTTTGATAAGCTCTAACTTGCGACTCCAACAAACTCGAGTACACAAACTGGATTGCATCCACTGTAGTTTCAGTGAAGACCGTTTTGTAATTTTTCCCCTCATCTATTGCAACATTTCAAATAGTTAGAATATGATAGGGGAAAGGACGTAATTGCCAAAATACAGTGCATCATCCAGGCAGAACAACCTGGCCATGTAAAATAACCTTCATTTCCTGGTTCAAACCAATTTGCATCATCTTGGTTACCCTTAAACTGTGCTTGAAGTCCCAGATGGAGACCTAAGTGTTGCTCTACTTTTGGCTGGCAATACGTGGTCTATTCTGATGGAAAGCAGAGTTTCTTTAATGTAATCAACCGGCCTTTCTGACAGAGAATGCCCTCTCTTATGATTACATGGTGCAGAAGAGTCTAAGATTAGAAAGGGTATCTTATGCAGGTTTGAAATCATCTTAAAAAGATGTAAATCATATGTTTGTTCTCCTGTTGGGTTGAAATGATCTGAGACTAAATCAAATACAGTAGAAGAGTACACTTTTATGAAAATCAAATACAGTCAGAGAGTACACTTTTCTGAATCTCTGGCTAATGGTTTTGAGATGGCTCTTCATCACAAATTTATTTTTACATGATTTAAGTATCAAATACCAGCAATCAATTGTTGCTTCAGATTTTCGAGCTTTAAGAGTCTGCTAATAATATGTGGGCTTCAAGCTCCTGATCCTTTTTCAGCTTCTGCAGCTCTCTAGACCGATATATTTTAATACTTACCAGGGCAACGAGTCCGACAATAATGATTCCGATTCTTAGAACTGCTGCTTCAGGGAAAAAATTAAAGAGCTTAGAGGTGCAGAATATATAACTGATTCAATTTGGTGAGTATCTATGAAAATCACATGGATTTCTGAGCAGTTGAAAGAAATATTTTGTACAGGAACATGTAAGCTAAAATATACCAAAGCTTCACTGCATGCATGCTTCTGACTAGGAAAAGAGTCGACCACAGACTTGATCATAGACCAAGCGGTTCATTTGGGCTATCAAGCCGGGGCACAAACACAAGTTTTGATATCTGTCGTGTCCACTTGGCTTTTTAATATAAAACGCAGGCAGGGCAAGGCGATATGATCGCCCCTTCCATCCAATCTCTTATCTCGTTCAACGATTTCAGAAAAGTATTATTCATTATTTTCCAAAGCTTATTGTTTGATTGTTTGGAAGCGTTGGGGATTTTTAGGCCTGATTGAAGCCCTGCCATTCGGTCTACAATCTTTCGGAGCTCGTTTTGATCACACCCATCAATGAACTTGTCTACTTCAAAAGTCATAAGGCAATAATCAAGCCCAGACAACGATCTGCCTAAACTATACTTAAAATATTGGTACTAGAATTTTCAGTCGAGTGTAATCGAGTTTGTCACTATTCAGCTCAACCTGCTAAAAAACTCGAAATATACTGGATTAACTTGATTCTCATGACTGTGCTTACACTTTTAAGCTCAAGTCATGCGTGTACTAGAAACCATAGTGGCCAACATGACCAAAAAAAAAAAAACCTTTATGCAGAAGCTATCACCATTAATTCACATTTACAAAAGTAAACAGGGCGATGAAAAGTTACCTTCGCTATTTCTTCTGTCAATAGATAAGATATGTCGGTGACCGTTTGAGGTGAAGCCTTCAAAACCAGGCTGGTCCCATGTCAACCCTAGACCAAAGGTGTTATCAGATATATAAGGACTATAAGAGAATGGAATTGCAACTGTTTTAATCTTTTTGCAAGATGCCGGCACGGGAAGAGAAGATTTGACGGTATAAACGTGAAACCCGACGCCACTCAAGCATGGAATTTCTGTGACAGGATTCGAAAGAGGTGCCGAGCAGTTGAGGTAAGTGTAGTTCCTAACAGAATAATAGTAACGGAAGGGCGTGAGGGAGAGGTTGAGATTGAGAAAGACTTCATGGACACAATTTTTAGGGTCAATGAGATTGAGCTTCCTGGCGTTGTAAAGAATGGATTTCACCACCAAGTCCCCGTAGGACGGGAAGCGAATTGCGGTGGCGTTTTCTGTACAAATCAGCTCAAACCCAGAAGAGTTGCAGTGGTGGGGTTGTCGAAATTTCACCCAGAAAGGAAATTGAATTTCAGGACCTCCATGGCTGCACTGTAAAGTTCTGGAATTAGACCTATAAGCTTCGGTAGCTATAAAAATGGAGGATAAGAAGATCATAACTAAGAAAATGGATTCCATCAGCGAGATAGCTGCTAGAGAATGAGTGAATATTGAAGCAGCCAATTATGATGGAAACGTGATCGTGAGTTTTCTTCTGGGCAACTTTCGCGAGAAAATTCGCAGTCAGAATAACGAAGCCAGTTGCGTCGAAGTTTTAACAAGCTCAGGTCAACTCCAAGAGCACTAAAGAGGAGACCCATTCCTGGTCTTTAATTAAGTGCCCCACTTGACACGATGAAGCCATCGAAATTACAAAAAGCAGAGTCAAGTCCTGAAGAGTGTTTACTGGGTTGTAACTTTCAGGTCAACTGCGTCGAAGTCCTGAAGCCAGTTGCGTCGAAGTTATAACAAACTCAGGTCACCTGCAAGAGCACTAAAGAGGAGACCCCTTCCTAGTCTTTAGTTAAGTGCACCACTTGACACGAAGAAGCCATCGAAATTACAAAAAGCAGGGTCAAGTCCTGAAGAGTGTTTACTGGGTTGGAACTTTCAGGTTGAAAAGTCAGAAAACTCCGAGCAGAACCCCATCCCAGCATTATGACATATTTGCAGATCAATGAGGGGATATCAATCTTGTGGCTTCTTTTCTATCTAGTCTAGATTAGAATTTATTTTCTTTCCTCCGTCTGAAACTTGCTGTCATGTTAATCCGAACCTTTAGTTAAGCGATGGCAACCTATAATTCACATGCATTGAGTAAGATTCCAACTACAAAAGTGGCTAGCTTTAACTCTTGCGTGGGAGGTGTTGTGATTCGAACACGGGATCTACCCCATTAATTGGCTGTTCAGACCAAGAGGTTACAGATTGGACTTCATTTGTCGTCCACAAATAAACAATTTCTGGATATCGCCTGCAGTAATATTAACAAATGAAAGTTGTGGCATCTTTATCCGAATCGTTTACTTCCTCTCTCTGGAATTTCATTGCTTGGATTTCCTTCTCTCCCTGCCAAAATTCCATCTTTCGTCGGCTAGTCAGTGGAGTTTCGGAGGTGTCACCTCCCCAGCTCCTAGTCTTTCTTGGGTCTTAGTTATTAACTTTCATAAGGCCTTCGTTGGTTTGAATTTTCAACCCTAGAGAGATGACTTCGACATGTTCGACTTTCAGAGAAATCTTTTCAATTTTGGAAAATGACACTTCATTCGGCACTTACTCTGGTGCTACAATTCTTCAATTTATTACTAAATGCCATAGGTTTTTAAAAACATTATTTTCCTAGCTTGAAAATTCCATGTGGGCACTTGTCATGACCTCCTCGAGCGGGTCTTGCCGCTTAGGTGATTTGGCTAATGGATTACTAAGTCTAAACCTAGCTCGAGCTCTTCTAAATCCATACCAACTCGCGACTTAAGATTTAAGTTGTTAACATGCAAATCAATTTCACCTAGGAGTCGTCACTAATCAGTTTTTGGTAGGTTGATTAGACACCCAAGTAAAGCATGGGAGAAATGCTTTTGATGCACCTAGGGACCGGCAAAATCCATTATGCGACTGGACGAACTGGCGGGCTTGAAGTCAATGATGTTGGATTGAGCTCAAATTTGGTTAGCTAAAGCGAAACGGTGTGCTGATCAATACTCATAGCCTTAGGTTATGATTAACGATGGATTTTTGCGATTCGGGGTCGTTTAGATGGTTTTTTTAAATTATTTTAGTAATTTTCGAATTAATGGTATTTTTTTTTTATTTTTTGCATTTTTTTTGTCATTAGGGTTAACATCCTTTATAAATTTGTTTTTAGGGTTTTGAAAGGCAGTTTTTTTATGGATGTTTTGAAAACTTATTAATTGTTAATCGATTGAGAGAACAGTTTGTTCTTCGTTATCGTATCGATTCTTCTGTTTAGCCTAATTTCTATTGCGCTTCGGCATCAATCGGTATTAGAGCATAGGTTGCCTGAATCAATGGCTGAACAGAATCGCGGTCGTGGACGGCGGGCTCGTGGAGGCTGGGGGCGTGGAGACGTTCCTGAAGCAGACGACCAACTGCGTCTAAGAGATTTGCGAGACGTAGAAATTGAAGAACAGAGAAGACGAATCCAGGATTTAGAGCGACAACTTGCGGAGGCGAGGTTGGGCGTTCAATCCAAAGAAGAAGCTGAATCTAAGGATCCATCTGATGATGAAGAGGAGGACGTAAACCCTTTTGGGGTTTTGAATCAAGGGCGGATCGAGGAGTACGACCTGAAAATCAGTGCTTTTCTCAAAATTTCGGAATGAAGATCGAGATTCCTGAGTTTAATGGTAAGAGTCATCCTGATGAGTTTATGGATTGGTTGCATATAATAGAACGGATTTTTGATCTTAAAGACCTAACTGAGGGGCAAAAAGTGAAATTAGTGGCTATTAGGCTGTGAAAACATGCTTCGATTTGATGGGAACACGTGAAAAAGCAACGCGCTAGAGAGGAGAAGCCGAAGGTGGATCGCTGGGAGAAGATGAAAAAGTTATTGCAGAAAAATTTTTTATCTACCCATTATAGGCAAGAGGCGTTTATCGAATATTATAACGTCAAGCAAGATGATAAAACAATTGAGGAATTTATAGAAGAATTTAATCGCTTGCGGATGCGTTGTGATGTGGCAGAGGAAGACGAGCAGACGATTGAACGATATCTGGCAGGGCTGCGATATGAGATCTCTGATATCGTCTAATTACAACAGTATTGGACATATGAGGGTGTGTGTAGACTAGCCCTAAAGGTGGAGGGGCAGTTTAAAAGGAAAAATAGTAAGTCCAAGTGGTCTAACAACAGTTCTAAGTGGTCAGGCAGTAGTTTCAAGCGGTCGGAAAAAGAGTCCTGGGGGAAAGCAGGGAGTTCTTCAGCCTTGGCAGCAGTTAAGGACACTGGTTCAAAATCTGCAACAAAAGGATAGCAGAGTAGCATAGGATCTAGTAGGGGAGGAGCTGCAAGCAAGCGTTATTTTAAGTGTTAAGGACTTGGGCATTTTGTTGCTGATTGTCCGAACCAACAGTTTGTGACACTGGTAGATAATCCAACTTTCGATGAAGACCCAACTTATGATGAATCTAATGGAGAGCAAGTAGATGCGGATCCAGATCCGGAGGACATTGTCTATGTCAATTCTAGTGAGTCCTTAGTTGTGCGTCGGGTTTTAAATATTGCTGAGGTAGATGATGAATCGTGGCTTAGGCATAATATCTTTCATACTAAGTGCACTAGTGGGGGAAATGTGTGTAATATGATCATTGACGGAGGAAGTTGTGAGAATGTGATATCTATCACTATGGTAGAAAAGTTGAGTTTGAAAACTGTCGAACATTCTCAACCATATAAGTTGTCATGGCTTAGGAAAGAGAATGAAATAAAAGTGAACAGGAGGTGTTTAGTGCAGCTCTCAATTGGAAAGAAATATACTGATGAAGTGTGGGGTGACGTAGTTCCAATGGATGCTTGTCATATTCTATTAGAAAGACCTTGGCAGTTTGACAGGAAAACACAGCATGACGGATTCAAAAATACATATACCTTCAAGAAAGATGGCCGAACCATTACTCTGGGTCCTTCAGATTTGAGAAAAGATGGAAAAAGTAATTTACTTTCCAAATCAGAGTTTCAGGGGGAAGCAGTGAATGCCCCAGAGCTTTTTGCTATTGTAGTTATGGAGCAGAATCTTGATAGTCCAGAAATTTCAACTCAAGTTCTACCTATACTTGAGGAGTTTGATGATATCGTACCAGAGGAATTGCCACCTAGATTGCCATCCACGAGGGATATTCAGCATTGTATAGATCTCATTCCAGGAGCTGCTATTCCCAATAAGGCAATTTACAGAATGAATCCTAAGGAGCATGAGGAGATGCAGAGGCAAGTGTAAGAACTATTAGAAAAATGTGCAATTTGAGAGAGCATGAGCCCTTGTGTAGTGCCAGCTTTGTTGGTTCCTAAGAAAGACGGGTCGTGGAGAATGTGCGTGAATAGCAGAGCTGTTAATAAGATCACGATCAGGTATCGCTTTCCTATCTCGAGATTTGATGATTTAATTGATTAACTGCATGGAGCGACTATCTTTTCGAAGATAGACTTGAGGAGTAGATATCATCAGATTAGAGTGCGTCCTGGAGATGAATGGAAGACCACTTTTAAAACTCAAGATGGTCTGTATGAGTGGATGGTGATGCCGTTCGGGTTATCTAACGTATCAAGCACCTTTATGAGACTCATGAATCAGGTGTTTTGTCCTTTTATTGGTCAATTTGTTGTTGTATATTTCGATGATATTTTGGTCTATAGTGCATCGACTGATCGACACTTGCAACATTTGAGAAGGGTATTCGAGATCTTGAGGGAGCAGAAATTATATGCTAACACCATGAAGTGTCACTTCTTGACTAATCGTGTGACCTTTTTGGGGTATATTGTAACTAAGGAGGGCATTCATATGGACCCAGCTAAGGTTGAGGCTATTACAAATTGGGAGATTCCGAAAAATATTCATGAGGTACGTAGTTTTCATGGGCTTGCGTCTTTTTATCGGAGATTTGTTCGGGATTTCAGTACTATTATTGCACCTTTGACGGATTGTCTAAAAGGAAGTAAATTTGTATGGACTAAGGAGGCAGAAGCTGCCTTTCAATTATTAAAGAAGAAGGTGATTGAAGCACCTGTTCTCGTGCTTCCTGATTTTAATGAGATTTTTGAGGTGCATTGTGATGCTTCAGGTGTTGGTATTGGGGGTGTCCTAAGTTAAAAATATAAACCTGTAGCATTCTTTAGTGAGAAGTTGAACGAGACGAAATGAAAATATTCAACTTATGATAAAGAATTTTATGCTATTGTGAGTAGTTTGGAGTATTGGAGGCACTATCTTATTTCGAAAGAGTTTATCTTATTTTCTGATCATGAAGCCTTGAAATACATCAATGGGCAATACAAATTGAACGCAAGGCAAGCAAAGTGGGTATAGTTTCTTTAAGTTTTCAATTTTTCCATCAAGCATAAAGCAGGAGTGTTAAATAGTGTGGTAGATGTATTGAACAGAAAACACTCTTTACTGTCTACGATGCAGGTAAAAGTTCTAGGATTTGATACTTTTAAAGATTTATATGCTGATGATCCTCATTTTGGGGATATCTGGAGGAAGAACAAAACGGAACTTTTTCAGCAATTTCAGATCGTGAAGGGTTACCTATTTAAAAGTAATAGGTTGTATATTCCCCAATGTTTTTTGAGGGAATCTATTATTATTGAGGGACATGTAGGCGGTTTAGCTGGGCACTTTGGTGTAGATAAGATGAAGACCTTATTGAGTGAACATTTTTATTAGCCTCGGATGGAACGTGACGTGACACGTTTTATAGAGAGGTGCAGGGTATGTCATGTGGCAAAGACCAAGAGTACTAATGCAGGATTGTATATGCCTCTGCCTGTTTCGATTGAACCGTGGGAGGATGTCAGTCTTGACTTTGTCTTGGGTTTACCAAGAATATAGCGGAGTAAGGATTCAATAATGGTGGTTGTCGATAGATTCTCGAAAATGGCCCACTTTGTCCCGTGTAGCAAGTCCTATGATGCTTCACAGGTTGCTTGATTGTTTCTGCAAGAGATTGTTAAGTTGCATGGAATTCCTAAGTCCATAACCTTAGATCGTGATGTGAAGTTTGTGAATCACTTCTGGCGCACTCTTTAGAGGTACATGGGTACAAGTTTGAAGTTTAGTTCATCTCATCATCCTTAGACTGATGGTCAAACAGACGTTGTCAATCGAAGCTTAAGGAATTTGCTGCGGAGTTTGATTGGGGATAATCTGCGACAGTGGAACTTAGCATTGCCTCAGGCAGAATTTGCATATAACAGATTAGAGAACCGAATTACAGGCAAGACTCATTTTGAGATGGTTTATGGTCGTAATCCAATTACTCCCTTAGACCTCACACTGATACCAGTTTTCAAGCAATTTAGTTCGGAAGCTGAAGAACATGCAAAGCATATCAAAGAGCTGCATTCCCAGATCTATAATCAGATCAACAGGCAGAACATGAAGTACAAGCAACGCGTGGATATACACAGGAAAAGAGTTGTCTTCAAGAAGGGTGATCTAGTTTGGATTCACCTTAGGAAAAAATGATTTCCAGCTGGTAGGTTTGGCAAGCTTCAACCTAGAGCTGATGGACCCTTCAGAGTTTGGAGCGAATTAGTGACAATGCTTACAAGATCGAATTGCCAGGTAAGTATAATGTATCCGGAACTTTTAATGTAGCAGATTTGTCACCTTATTACTCTGAAGGAGAAGAAGATCCTGAGGAGATTGACGGCGACCATGAAGGCGAAGCAGATTCGAGGACGAATCTTTTTTTAGCAGGGAAGGATGATACACCTAGGGGACCGGCGGACCTGTTATGCGACTAGACGAACTAGCGGACTTGAAGTTAATGATGTCGGATTAAGCTCAAATTTGGTCGGCTGAAGCGAAATGGTGTGTTGATCAATACTCATAGCCTTTAGCTATGAATAACAATGGATTTTCGTGATTCGGGGTCGTTTAGATGGTTTTTTTAAATTATTTTAGTAATTTTCGAATTAATGGTATTTTTGTATTTTTGCCGTTTTTTTTGTCATTAGGGTTAACGCCCTTTATAAATTTGTTTTTAGGGTTTTGAGAAGCAGTTTTTTGATAGATGTTTTGAAAACTTATTGATTGTTAATCGATTGAGAGAACAATTTGTTCCTTGTTATTGTTTCGATTATTCTGTTTAGCCTAATTTCTATTGCGCTTCGGCATCAGCTTTACTTTTATGAACCAGAGATTCAATGGGTACAAAGATTTGATTACACTAATTGATCAACTAGTGTCTTTTCGGTATCTAATCTTGTTTAATTCACCACCTAATGTGTTCACACTAATCAAAAGTCTCAAAATTTTTCCCGTATTCAAGTTAAGGGAAGCAACAATCGACGCATGAACCTAACATGCATAATCGACCATTAAATTAAATGCGTAATCTAAAGTGTGTGAATCAAATGATGTGCAATTAAACATGACACTAATCACACAAAAGGGCCAAGAAAAGCCAATTCCAAAGCCTAGATAGTATTTTTTGATTTTCGAATTTTTTTTTAATATTAAAATAATATTATTATAATATAAAATGGACCTCGGTCGGATCTCCATCCGACTCGGGTTGAAGCCAACCCGGGCGCGCCGGCCCGGGTCCACCATAAGGTGGGCTCCATGAAGGCCTAATTCAGAATACTCCAAAATCCAAATAAATAAAAAACACACAAGCCCAGCCTGTTATGAAATAAAGCCTAAATGATAATCTAGCCCAATTCGCAAATTCGACCCATCCGCAAAATGGCCCAAGACCTTAAAAAAAAAAACTATTCTAATTTTGAACTAAAAAACCCAAAACCTAATACACCCTACCTTGTTTCGACGTGCTTCCTCGACCCGGGTTCCAGCCGCCACCCCGACTCGCGAAAAACCCTAATGCCCGCGACCCGACTCACCCGACCCGAGGTGCTCTATTTTTTTTTCTTCCCTCTCTTTTCTGATTTTTTTATTTTTATTTTTTCTCTTTTCTTTATCTTTATCTTTTTCTTTTCTTTTCTTTTCTTTTTCTTTTCTTTTCCTCACGTGGTCTTTCCCTCTTCCCCTTCTGAACACTTCTCATTGACTTTTCGCTTGTTTTCCTCTTTTTTTTGTTTCTTTTTCTTCTTTTCTATTCTTTTTCTTCACTTGGTCTTTCTTATCTGCATGCCCAGATCGTCTTCTTCTTTCTAGAGTCCCCTACGACGAACCCAGAACAAACCAAGAACGCATAATAGAAATCTCTACACGAAGACCTCAATGATCAACACTCCTAAAACTAATGTGTCATCAGTAGATTGTGCATTCATGCTCCACTACGAACACCTACGACCCAGGCTGCAGCCTCAACACCCCCGACAGACTCGACTCAGGCCTGCGTTCTGTCGCCCCTGTTCCGCAGTTTCCGCTTGACCGGCCCTCTCGTCGGGCTACCAAGGAACTCCGCCGTCGACCAAGCCCCGACGCTGGACGATGTTGGAGCTTGGCAAGTGACGGTCGACGACCATGACCACCGCCGGACCCCCTTTCGATTCACCTCGAGCAAACGCACAAAACATACAACGAATGACAATCGAGATGGCAAGAAGGGGACCGATTAAAGCTTGAATCGACACGGATAAAACAACAACAAGTCTCGGAATGGAACAATGCAAGAACAACTCAATTTCAAGCACAAAGCAGAGATGCAGATCTCATCTGAGCATTTTATCAAACAGTTGGCAAGCGCTGATAGAAGATCGAAAATCGAGCAAACTTAGGCCCAAGTACCCAACTACAAAAAAAAAAAAAAAACAGCATTGAGGGCAACCATCACGACAGCCGGAGAGGGATCGCCAACGCTCGAAACCGCGTACAGTCAGGCGCCGGCGAGCCTCAGCCCCGAAAACAAATCACGGTTCAGGCGAAATAGGGGGGTCAATGGAGCTCCCTACCCGGCTCGGCAGTGACGAACAAGGACAAGTTTGACAGAGCGGACTATGTTAGGTTACCTCGCGCGCTTCCGGGCTGAGATCCTTGGAAAATCAACCCCCAAATCACAAGCACAACCCGAAAAGGGCTTCAGACCGGAACCTACCATGTGGAACGGGATGCGTCGGAGTTTCGCCGGCCACGGTTGAGGCTGTTGAATTAGTCAAAGTATTTGTTTGTTTTTTTTTAATAAAGCCTAGTTGGTTGTCCTAGTTTATAGGAAGCTGTTGCAGCATGTTTGTTGTTGTACACACGTTCAGGATAGTCGGTAGATAGTTTAGCATAGTGGGTTAATTGTTGTGGCTACTTTTCTGGGATTTTCTATCAGTGTATGGCCTATCTAAAAGGCTAAGTTGTTATTCAATTATAATGAATGAATGTAGTAAGCATTTTTTCACGGGTGTACACTCTCTTCTCTTTGACTCTCTTTTCTGTATTTTTTCTTTGTGCTTGCAAAGCATAGCCAGCTTCTGCACCTTTTCGGTAACGGTGGTATCAGAGCCATTAAAGAAGGAAAAGTGAGTTAAAAACACGAGAGGAAAAAGTGAGAGTCACAGGCAGTAGCCAAAAAGTGAGCTTGAATTGAAAACACGCAAGGAAAGATTTTTTCTTGGTATCCAGTAGCGGTGATGGCTTCAGAAACCTTTGTCCAACCAGCTATTCCACGCTTTGATGATCATTATGATCATTGTAGTATGCTAATGGAGAACTTCCTGAAATCCAAGGAATATTGGGATGTTGTTGTCTCTGGAGTTGCCGAATCAGAAGAAGGAGCTATGGTGAAAACAACACAACGGACGGCTCTGGAAGCAATAAGATTGAAAGATCTCAAGGCCAAAAACTACCTTTTTCAGGCCATTGACAGATCTATCTTGGAGACAATTCTTTGTAAGGATACTTCCAAGCACATATGGGATTCCATGAAGAAAAAATATCAAGGTACCACAAGAGCAAAAAGGCAGCAACTTCAAATGCTTCATGGAGAGTTTGAGTTACTAAGAATGAAGTCAGGAGAGTCAATTACTGATTTCTTCTCTCGGACAATGGCAATTGTCAATAAGATGTGGATTCATAGTGATAAGACGGAGGATGTCACCATCGTTGAGAAGATTCTTCGATCTCTGGCACCAAAGTTTAACTTTGTTGTCTGTTCTATATAAGAAGCTAAGGACATTGAAGAACTCTCAATTGATGAATTGCAAGGGTCGTTGTTGGTTCACGAACAAAATTTTCTTCAGCAAGAGCCGGAAGAGAAGGCGTTGAAGGCAACTACAGATCACTTTTCATCAACAACAAGAATGAATAGTGGCAGAGGTAGAGGAAGGGGAACCAATGAACGTTGTAGTTTCAATCAAAAACCTAATGGTCATTTTTCTCGTGATGCTCAAGGTGGAGGACGAGGACATGGAGGTCAGCACTCAACTATTTTCAAACCAAGGTCAGTAGACAAATCTAGAGTAGAGTGTTTTAGATGCCATAGGTATGGACATTACAAATCTGAATCTCGTATCAATTTAAATACACAAAGCATGGAAAGGATTAATTTTGCGGAAGAAAAAGAAGAAGCAATGTCTCTCCTAATGGTGTGTCAAGAAACGGAGAAAATTTCATTGAACTTGTGGTATATTGACACCAGTTGTAGCAACCATATGTGTGGTGACAAGAAGGCATTCTCTGCATTAGATGAGTTGTTTCGCACCTCAGTTAAATTTGGAGACGACTCGACTGTGTCAGTCATGGGTAAAGGGACAGTTGCAATTGTTCCTAAAGGAACCTCGGTTCAAATGATCAAAGAGGTGTTCTATGTTCCTGAGTTAAAGACCAACCTTCTAAGTGTTGGACAGTTGCAAGAGAAGGGATATGAAATTACACTCAAAGGAAGTGTTTGCAGAATCCATGATGAGAAACAGCATATGATTTGCTCAAGTTAATATGACCGCCAATCGGATGTTCCTGCTGCATCTTCATGGCACCTCTCACCCATGTTTCTCTGCAAGATTGAAGGATAAAGCATGGCTATGGCATTTCAGATACGGACACCTCAACCTTGGTGGGTTGCGGACGTTACATCATAAGAAGATGGTGGAGGGGCTTCCCCCAATCATGGCGCAGTTCGAAATATGTGAAGAATGTGTTGTTAGCAAACAACACTGAGATCATTTTCCAAAAGGCAAAGCATGGAGAGCCAAGAAGCACCTCGAACTTGTCCATTCAAATATTTGCGGACCAATTTCCCCAATGTCCAATGGAGGTAAACGATATATCATTACTTTCATTGACGATTTCAGTCGGAAGGTTTGGGCTTACTTTTTGCAGGAAAAATTTGAAGCCTTTGAAGCCTTCAAGAGCTTCAAAACTCTTGTTGAAAAAGAGAGTGGAAATCCAATCAAAGTTCTTCGCACATATCGTGGTGGTGAATATATTTCAACTGCGTTCGCAGATTTTTGTGTGGAGCATGGGATTAAAAGACAGCTCGCTGCAGCTTATTCACCGCAACAGAATGGTGTCTGCGAAAGGAAGAACCGCACTATTCTGAATATGGTGTGAAGCCTCTTGATGTCAAGTGGAGTTCCAAAAAGCTTCTGGCCGGAGGCAGTCAATTGGAGTGTTCATCTTTTGAATAGAAGTCCCACTCTTACTGTTTTAAATAAGACACCTGAAGAAGCTAGGAGCGGGAGAAGACTCGCAGTTGATTACTTCAGAATTTTTGGGTGTCTTTCATATGTTCATGTTCCTGACCAGAAGAGGAAGAAGCTAGAAGATAAAGCAGAAAATGTATTTTTCTTGCCATTAGTGATCATTCAAAAGCCTACAAACTTTATGATCCTATAACCAAGAAAATTACCATTAGCTATGATGTGATCTTTGTTGAAGAAAAATTCTGGTCATGGAGTGAGAAGAATGGTGGTGATTGTGTTGAACAAATTCCAGCAAACTTTCAAGATGATACTGAGTTGGAAAAGCAGCCCTCTACCAGTCAAGTCATCACAAAAAATGCTGAAAATTCAGTAGTTGCTACAGCATCTAAATAACGACCACAACGCATCTGACGGAGGCCAGCATGGATGGAACATTATGAAGTGTCGAGAGTTGAGCAAACCGAAGACCCACTGATCCATTTTGCTTTGTTTGCAGATAGTAACCCAACTACTTTTGATGAAGATATACAAAATAAAAACTGGAGAGTTGCAATGGATGCAGAGATCAAAGCAATTGAGAAGAATGGTATGTGGGAATTGACAAATCTTCCCAAAGGGCAAAAGACAATCGGAGTCAAGTGGGTAAACAAGACGAAAATGAACAAGAATGGTGAGATTGAAAAGTACAAGGCGCGCTTGGTGGCAAAAGGTCACGAGTAGGAATTTGGAGTGGATTACAAAGAGGTGTTTGTGCCGGTTACGAGACTCGATACAATCCGATTAGCGATTGCGCTAGCAGCACAGAATTCATGGTTCATCTATCAGTTAGATGTGAAGTCGGCGTTCTTACACGGCGATCTTCAAGAATAGGTATTTGTTCATCAACCTTCTGGATATGTCAAGCTGGGTAATGAACATAAAGTTTATAAATTGAAAAAAGGCTTTATATGAGTTGAAGCAAGCTCCAAGAGCTTGGTACAATAGGATTGATGCTTATTTTTTGAAGGATGGATTTACAAAATGTCCATATGAGCATACGCTATTTATTAAGATTGGTCATGGTGGAAAATTGCTTCTAGTGTGTTTGTACGTGGATGATCTTATCTTCACAGGGAATGATAGTGTCATGATTGACACATTTAAGAAATCTATGATGGAGGAATTTGACATGACTAATCTTGGGTTGATGCATTATTTTCTGGGCATTGAGGTAAATCAATCTGAAGCTGGAATTTTTCTATCTCAAAAGAAATATGTTCAAGAGATTTTAGAAAAATTTCAGATGACGCATTGCAATTCGGTAACCATGCCAACTTAGGTTGGATTGAAGTTGTTGAAGGATCTTGATGGAAGAAAGGTAAATAGCACCTTCTACAAGCAAATCGTGGGGAGTTTAATGTATTCAACAGCATCAAGGCCAGATATCACGCATCCTGTAAGCCTTATTAGTAGGTACATGGAGAATCCAACTGAAAAACATTTGCAAGCTGCAAAGCGAATTCTTCGCTACTTGAGAGGGACTACAACTTTTGGGTTATTTTATAAGAAGGGAGAAAAATCAGAATTGATTGGTTTCACTGATAGCGATTACGCTGGTGATATGGATGATAAAAAAAACACTTCTAGTTATGTATTTATGCTTGGTTTGGGGGCTGTCTCATGGTGTTCGAAGAAGCAGCCGATTGTTACTCTGTCAACAACTGAAGCTGAGTTTGTGGCTGCCACCTCTAGCGCTTGTCAAGCTATTTGGTTAAAGAAGATTCTTGGAGAGCTTCAATTTAAACAGGAAGATGCAACTACAGTTTATTATGACAATAGCTCAACCATTAAACTCTCAAAGGATCTAGTTCTACATGGGAGGAGCAAACACATAGATGTGAAGTATCATTTCCTAAGGGTTCTCACAAAAGATAAAGTGATTGATCTTGTTTTTTGCAGGAGTGAAGATCAGCTTGCTGATTTGTTCACCAAGCCTCTCAAATTATTTGCATATTAGAAGCTAAAAAATCTTCTTGACGTTTGTTCGTTGGAAGCTGCAGGTTAAGGGAGGGCTGGTTCTAGTCCTTTTAAACTGATTGTTTGCAACATTAGTTTAAGGGAGGGTGTTGAATTAGTCAAAGTATTTGTTTGTTTTTTTTTAATAAAGCCTAGTTGGTTGTCCTAGTTTATAGGAATTTGTTGCGGCATGTTTGTTGCTGCACACACATTTAGGATAGTGGGTAGATAGTTCAGTATAGTGGGTCAATTGTTGTAGCTACTTTTCTGGGATTTTTAGTCGGTGTATGGCCTATCTACAAGGCTAAGTTGTTATTCAATTATAATGAATGAATGTAGTAAGCATTTTTTCACGGATGTACACTCTCTTCTCTCTGACTATCTTTCTATGTTTTTTCTTTGTGCTTGCAAAGCACAGCGCTTCTGCACCTTTTCTATAACAGAGGCACGACGGCCACCGACAGGAGACCTTCCGACTTCGGATCCCACTCCTCAACGCTCTCAGTCTCACTCTCTCTCTCTCCCCCTTCCTCTCGGTCAGATCTCCTTCTTTTAATGTCGAGAGAAGGAGGATGATCCCCCTTCTCTCTGCTTCCCCTAGGGACGCACACCTCTGCTCTACGCCCCTTCCATTTCCAGCTCAAGGGAGCCATGGATCATCACGCCCTTCCCTATTTCTCATGCACCAGCGGCCGTTCCTCTCCCTAGGACCAAATCAGGTCCGTTTTTGGCTAAAATGGCTGCAAATCTTCTCGATGCAGGTCGGAAGCGCTGTGCCACCCTCGATGCGCCCCCTTTCTTCTGCTTTGTCGCTTCCTGTTGTCCACTCGCTCCTTGTCGCTTTTGCACTTGCTTCTGCGTTTTGCTTCGTTGTGGCTCCCGATCGTGAAGGACAGCGCAGAATGGGTCAAAGAGGAAAATGGCAGTGGGCCAGCGTTGAATAACGCTGGTCCTTCTTTTTTCTTTTTTCTTTTAATTTTTTTATAATAATTTTATAATTAATATTTTAATTAATTAATTTTTTTCTTTTTTTGAAAGTAAACAATGAAAATATGTTTTAATATGCTGTATTAATGTAAATGCACCTAATGTCTGTATGCCATGAAAACATTTTTGATTTAGGAGTTAAAAATTAATCCTCAATTTTTTATGCAATTAGACCCTAAATGACCTAGGTAAAATTTAGGTGTCCACAACGCTCAATTGACATTGATCATTTAACATGACTTATGCGGAGAGACAATGACAGCAAAAATATTCTAGGATAATGCTGTTTAAACCGTTTCTTGCCCCTAATTTGAGGATCCGGGAATATATTCGGTCGCAATCAAAACCCTAACTCTGTTTTCAATTGCGAACTGAAAATCAATGCTTCACTTCGAACATCACGCTGGTCGCTCTTCTCCTTCTACGACCACCACCATCCTCATGTCAAGCAAACTTTTCAGAATATAACAACATTTTTGAAAAGGAAAAGAAAGAGAAATAAGGAACGAGTAATAATACATATATATCAGTAAGTACTTAAAAATTGATTTTACTGTGCTGTGCACTTTCTAATTCTTTGTTTGCGAAATTGTCCCCGTTAACCATATCCAATACCTTAATTTGAGGAGATCACCAAGAGGGAGCAAATCCGAGCACGTTAAAATATCTAGTTGAACCCATCTAATAAAAAAACTTAAATCAATGAATTATGAGCCACTTTCAATATATGAACTTTTCTACACTATACTAATTTTTGTGAGGCTTTTCTAACACATCTTACAAGTGCATCTCAACGACAAATATGAGGTCTCGGCCAATCAAAGTGGAAAAGTATCTCTGGCAGTGAAATTGTAATACAAGTAGTAACTCTTAGCTGGAAAAAAAAGAAGAAAATAAGTGCATCAGAATTCCTAAAACTTGTCGTGAAATCGCAATTGAATTTTAAGACTTCAAAAAAGAGCAATCAAGCTCTAAAATTTGTTAAAGTGAACATTTAAAAATAAAAATAAGAAAAAAGAAAAAGAAAGAATAACATGGTCTTCTCCTTCTTTCTTACATTGGCATGTACTACTCATTTTTTTTTTCGTTTTCTTTAGTTAATCCGCAAAGCTTCGGGAGGCTGCCACCGCTTCTTTGACTTCTCTCCGTTCGGGTCTCTCCACACTCTTTGATCTCGACACCCAGGGTCGACCTCGAAGCCGTAATTGGAGCTCAGCCTAAATGGTGTTTGAGCTTGAGCGGCACGGCAGTGCTTGCCTAGATATGGGGCTCGAGCTCAACCTTGCAGCAGAGCTTGTGGTCTTTGCCTTAGATATATCATCTATTTAATAGTGTTTTTCTTATGCAGATATCGAGTTTATCCCGCTTGTAATATTTGGACTTTGACCAATCAAAGGTCGAAAAGAAAAAGAAAAAGAAAAGAATGATACACGCTCATATAAAGAGGAAAGGAAAAGGAACGGAGAAAGAGAAGACGCACGGAAGAAAAGGGACGGAAAGGAGAGAAAAGAGAGAGAGGGAAAGGAAAAAGAGAGAACAGGTACACGCCACGAAACCCCCTCAAAGTCAGATTTATTTCGATTTACCATGCTCCGTTAGGATATAAGCATTTTGTTCTTCTAATTGGACTAGTTTTCTTAATTATGGCACAAATTCGAAATTATTTGACATTGAAATTGCATGCCCGATTTAGTAGTTGTTAAGTTGAGAAATTATGTGAGATTGATAGTTTAGGATGCTATGGAGTTGTAAGATTTAATATAATCAATTTCGGCTTACGGTTTGCCTGAAATGAAATTTTGAAGTTTTTTTATGTGTGTTGAATACTATTCGACTAGCAACTTTCTGGCCAATGTTCGTCAGCTGTCGACTAGATTTTGGATTGGCCAAGCTATAGGTCTTCTAGTACTTTGAAAGCGCTTTTTTATTTTATTTTATTATAAGCTCGCTTGAGGAGTTTGGTGGAGAGAGTTGTGGTGCAAGAAAGTTTGTCACGCGAGTGGCCATTGGTCATGCAAGTGATTATTACTCACGTTAGTGATTTTTTTGCCACGATTGGCCGTTCTTGAGGTCCTTTGTCAACCCATAGTGAGCATTTTGACTCTGAAATAGGGTGGTTTAGTCGAGTGATTAGTTAAAGTAGTGTTTTACTTGGTTTTAATGTCGATTATAGTTTAATTGATAAGATTACGAGATCGTTGGCTTGTATAACTACATTTTTTGGTTTTAGGCATTTTCAGGTGAGTAGTGCTATCTTTTCTTTGACTTTCTAAACTCATATTTGGAAAATGAAAAGGATTAAATATATCATGTGCAAAGTATGAGGCAAGAGTAATTTTTATAGCATATATGATGCATAAAGTTGGGATCAGACATTTACTACCCTTTTGACTATTTGAAATGGCATGAAAAGCATTTTTTGAAACAATTTATGAGTTGATTATTGTGAAATGGTTTGAGAAATATTTTATGAAAGGGATTGCAAAAAGGTTATATGTTATTGATTTGTAAATCTAATTTATGAAAAGTTATTTTGTAGTAAAAAAGGTATATGTTTCGTATTGTGAAAACTATTCATGATGTTGATTCTAGATTGATTTGGTGGAAAGAATTGATTTGTGAAAGGATATATATTTTGGTTTATGAGATGGATTTTGGATTTGATTTCTGATATTGTAGGATGATGGTTTGATGTTTAATATCACTATGAACTTGGTTAGGGGTTTTTGGGTATGCATATTAGTTTTAAAATATCCTTTTGGGTCGAGCCACCGGCTAATAATAAGTGGAGACCTTGACAAAGGAGGAATCTTGGTTGTCTTATTATTGAGCTTTGTGTCGTAACCATGATTTGATAGTGAGCAATAGATTGGCCAATTAAATGCACCATTGACAAGTGAATTGATGAGATGGATCAATAGATTAGACTATTGATGTGTAGTTTGAGATTAATCAATGAAATAAACCATACGATATCAATTGAGGAGATTGACAATGGATTGGATCATTGATATTTGCCTTGATATAACTAATGAAATGAGTATTTCTTATATGTATAAAGCTTTGTTGAAAAGATAAAAATCGTTCTACATATTCCATATTGTAGATTTGAATTAAATGAGTTTTGGTATGGTTTTGCAATTATGTATAGTGGGCGCTCGATTTGCTTAGAAGAAATATGCACATCTCATTCATTTCAATCTTTTTAGGTTCTTTAACTAGCGACAATCAAAGGCGTGAGCGTTATTGGCGGGAAGCTTTTGGTAGTTGCGTTTTGGATATGAGTTGAATTGAGATAGTTAGATATATATTTTAATATTAGATTTGTGTTTAAGGTTTCGTCTTTTAAGTTGAAGGACAACCATGTCATTTCTCTACTCTTATAAGATTCGGGGTGTGACACCACTCTTACTAAATACGTGGAGACATGAAATATGTCCACTGAAACCTTTTACTTCATTGCGTCAGAATGGAATAAAAATGGAAGAGCAGAGATTAAACCAGGAAGTAGTCTTCGAGTTGATCTTTTAATAGCTCTAAGTAAATTAAATGTAGAAACGTTCAATTTGTTTTTAGACCTTGATTTTCGAACTTGCTTTTCCGTGTCCACGTTTGGAGGCTTTAGAGAGATACTTGAGAATACAATGGCTGCCGAGCTCAAGGACCACCAGCCCAAATCTGGAAAGCTCCACCCAGAAGCTCGAGATTGACACCATTTGGGTCGAGCTTCGCATGCACTATCAAGTCGACCTAAGATTCGGATATCAAGCTCCGCTTGTGATGGAGAACTCGAACTTAGATCTCGGGATAATTTATAACGACCTAGTTTGACAAGGGCGGGGAGTGAATGTTGGGGCCAGAGGGCCTTGACAATGAGTAGCTCTTAAAAGGTTTTTAGGATACGAATGAGGAAGGGATAAACAGAACTATGTACTAAATACGCGCGCCCACACACACACACACACACACACACACACACATATATATGAAAATTGGAATGCTACTTTTAACGTAACAACAATACTTAATTTTATAACTCGAAAATTAAGCATGCTTACAAATGACCTCTTGATAACGTGCTCATTTGTACGTTAAAGAACAAAATAGTGAGTTCGATATTTGATGGATCAAAATGGATAATATCTCAATGAGTATATTCAACGCGTCACGATATTGTACGAGAGTGGCCCTTCTAATAGGTGTGTGTTTCGCCAAAGGCATGGTCCTTCAAGAGAGAGAAGCGGCTCTCGACAGAGTGCAACGACCTTAATCAATCCTATTCCATCTAGGAAGACAAATCGCAATCCCACTCCGGCAACGGAGCTAGCCCTGGGTGAGTTTCCTTGTTCGGCCTATGCTTGTGTGCTATGAAGTAGGGCGTACGAGCTTTTTTTTTTCATGTGGTTAGGTTTTCGTTTTGTTGATTGTACGAATTTGGTGCGGGAGGCCTCGTCAGCGCTTGTCCTTATCCTTGCCTCCAGCAAAAAACAAAAGAAAAAAAAAGGAAAAAAATCAAAAAATTCAAAAAATTATTAAAAAATATCTCCATCTGCACTGGTCATCCTGTGACACCGATCGTGTTTTGTAAGATGACCGGTACGTGCGTTAGAAATTTCTGATTTGAATTGACTGAATGAGTTAAATAAGTATTAATATGAAAATATAGATAATTAAATTGATGTAATTGAAGATCGAAGGCTGAATTGGCAGTGAAAGGTAATGATTTCAGGGTAATTTAGGGGTTGCTTTTGCCCGGAAAAGTTGGAAGAAAGGTCGACCCCCATGCCTTTGCTGTGATTATGCGCTGCGTGACAGAGCCTTGACTTGACAGTAGTCACTTACTCACTGTGCCGCGATGCTGACAGCACTTCAATGTCGTTTTTCACGAGCGATGAGATGGAGAAGAAGACTGTGCATCCGTGCCGGAGAGAGAGAGAGAGAGAGAGCTATTCCTTGTCGTCTGCTTCACTTCACTTCACTTCATGGAAAAAGCTTTGACGATGGCGCAAGTCCCGTTCTGTTCTCTCCACCATCTTTCGCTTTGAGTTCTCTCTGTCGCTCACTCCCACCTCGCTCCTCAATGGCCATGTCGTCGGCTTCACACACGGATCTTGCCCTCCTGGCGGTCTCCGAGCCGATATCGACCGTCCAGGTCATCGAAAACATCATCCCTTCTCTGCTCTCCCACTTCTTCCAATTGAAGCAGCGACACGTTCCACCCGGGAACGACGACAAGGCCCAAGTCGACCGGAAAGCCGGCGACTCCTCTCACGGTCGCATCCAGACAGCGAAGAGCTTGCCCGTCGAGAGCCTCAGCGACCGCCGCGCGACGAAGAAGAAGCAGGAGAAGGAGCTGACGAGACGCCGCAGCTGCGGAGAGGAATCGATCGACCATTCTCTTCGCAGTGATTCTAATCATGAGCTGGGTAATCAGATCGAGAGGCTTTACAGAGACCTCGGTTATATCAAGGACGCGCTGGACAGGCACAGGAAGGCCGAGGACCATGTCAGCCAGCTCATCAAGGAACTCGTCAAGCAGAGCAAGGACGCGGCCTTCCTGGATTCACCGCAAACACCTGGGGCTGCCAACGGCAACTCTGAGAAGATCCAAGTCCAGCTATCTGACCTCACCGAAATAGTCACGAAGTTGAAGCTTAATATTCCCCCTTCCAACAAGATATCGCCCACGACCTCCGATGCCCACAGGGGCGCACAAGTGGCCGATGAGTTTGACGACTGTAAAGAAATGCCTTACTCTGTTGTAGAGCAGAAGTTGCGTGACAGTTCTGTTTGCAAGGACTTACGTTCCACCTACGAGCAGCTTGATATCCGATCGAAGCAGTGTTTGCTGTGCTTCGCCGTGTTTCCTGAGCATGCTGTGATCAAGAAGAGGTTCCTGTATTACTGGTGGGTCGGGGAAGGGTTGATTGACCCTTCAAATAGCGAAGACAAGTCCGTTGGTGATATTTTGAAGGATCTTGTGGATAAGGGTTTCATTCACCCGGTGGTCAAGAAGCGCAGGATGGTGACTACGAGTAAACGCTATAAGATGTTACCGCTGATACGCTCCATGGTGGTGATTCTGGCCGATGAAGCGAAGTTTTTTGACTTCGATTCCAGGGGTTGCCCTACAGCGGACTTCTCCAAGTGTCTTAGATCTTGTTTGGTTAGATCGAAAGAGGCATCCGGGCAGAACGTGATGGCCAAGTCGGATATGGAAAAGCTGCGTACTCTATTCAATGTCAATGAGCCTTACCTGGATTTCAAGGTGGACTGGTTCTCAAATATGAAAAATATAAATTGTCTCTCCCTGGGAAGCTGGCGGGGGTCAAAGAAAGATCATATCGAAGTCGAGAACACTGAATTCCTCCGGGGCATGAAGTGCATGAAACATCTGAAGTTTTTAAGCCTTCAGGGTATCTCTAGAATCACAGAGCTACCTGGCTCGATCAGGAAGCTTTATAATCTGCGGATTTTGGATCTCAGAGCTTGTCACAACCTCGAGTCACTTCCCGATGAAATATGTTTCCTTAAGGAGCTCACAAACCTGGATGTTTCTGGGTGCTACTTGCTTGAATATATGCCCAAAGGGCTTGGTTCGCTTGTTAAGCTTGAAGTGCTGATGGGTTTTGTGGTTAGTGATCTCAAAAGTGGAAGCTATTGTACTGTCAATGACTTGGCCAAGCTCAAGAAACTCAGGAAATTGGGCTTTCGCACAGGCAGGAATTCTTTCCCAGCAGAGGAGGAGTTGAGGACTCTTCAAGAATTTAATGAGCTTCGCAAATTGACAATTGCATGGGGTGAGGATTCTGTTTCAGTAAAGGTTGAAGGTGCAGAGTCGGCCGATGATGGCCTGATCAAAAGCAAATGCTTCACGTGGTTTTTTCCATTCACGAAACGCACTGCCCAGAAACCAACAACTGACGATCCAAAACTTCCCAAAAATTTGGAGAAACTAGACCTGATTTGTTACCCTTCGACCATACCACCTACATGGCTAATGCCCGAGAAGCTTGAGAACCTAAAGACTCTTTATGTCAGAGGAGGCTATCTCCATCATTTGGGCCGGGTTGAAGAAGATCAGAAGTGGAAAGTCAAGACTATGCGTTTGAAGTATTTGAACGAGTTGACAATGGATTGGAGGGAAATAAGGCAATCATTTCCAAATTTAGTCTGCTTGCATATGGTTGATTGCCCAAAGCTCACCTTGTTCCCATGCGACAAAAATGGAGTGTGGCTGAAAGAGCAGTTTCTAAAAGCAATTACAAGAGATTAACATCACAAGCATGAATACTAGTAGTCGCAAGGTCTTGGCAAGCTCAGAGTACAACTACCAGCTCTGTTTTTTTTTTAAGGTCCTTTTGTCTTTTAGGAATTTTTGTGAAGGTTTTAACGGTACTTCTGATTTCTGGTCCCAGGTACTGCTAATTTCACTGTATAAATATATTCTACATAAGTGTGCGCGTGTGAGATGGTAGATATAATGTGGTTGCTGCTTCCGGTGGTCAAAGCTAAGTTGGCGACATTATTATTGGAAGATGGGAAAGTGCAGAAAGTTACAAGCATGTCTCACTGTGGCACAGAGTGAAAGAACATTGTAGAAGATGTGGCCCTTCTTCTTTCTTAGTAACGATCATCGTTCATGAACTTCCTTTCCATTTCATCTTATTGCACAGTGAAGGTGGTTGCTCGTAGTATTCATCTCCATAAGATGACAAGCACACTTAAGATGATGAATATGCTGTGCTAAATACTTGGCTTTGAATATAACATTACGTTTCATTGCTATCTTCTCTCCTTAATACTAGTAGGTTCTTAAAATTTTTTTTTTTTTATCTTATTCTGTCCTTACTTGTCTGTCGTATGCCCTGCCATGATCAACCTTTGATGAGCTCTAACTTGCAAGATGAACAAACGCGAGTACACAAATTGGATCGCATGCACTTTTGTTTCAGTGAAGACCATGTTGTAAGTTCTCTCCCTCAAAGATTTCGACATTCTAAATAGTTAGAATTTGATAGGGGAAAGGACGTAGCTGTGAAAATACAACTTGTCATCTAAGCAGAAAAAGCTGGCCATGGAAAATAACCTTTAATTCCTGAATCAAACCAATTTGAATCATCTTGGTGACCCTTAGATCCTGAATCAAACCAATTTGAATCATCTTGGTGACCCTTAGATTGTGCTTGAAGTCCAAGATGGAGACCTAAGTCTTACTCTACTTTTGGCTGGCGATGCTTCCTCAAGCACATCTGGTTGGTTTTCTCTTGCAAAGGTGAAAGCTGAAGGGGAGATAAAAGAAGTTTAGCAGTCTGAGCTTGATGTATTTGACAAGGATGTTCTCGACAGTTGGTGATAAGCTGCGCCGGTAAGAAAGAGAGAAAAAGATGTGTTGAAGCATGGTCTATTTTGATGGAAAGTAGAGTTACTTTAATCCAATCAACTGGGACTTCTGACAGAGACAGCCCTCTCTTATGATTGCATAGCGCATTAGAGTCCATTAGAAATAGCATCTTATGCAGATTCTAAATTATCATAATAATATGTAAATCATATGTTTGTTCTCCTGTCGGGTTGAAATGATCTGAGACTATATAAAAAAACAGTAGAAGAGTACACCTTTTCTCTCTAAGACTAAAAGAACAGCTAAATTCTGAATCTCTCTGGCTGATGGTTTTGAGATGGTTCTTCGTCACAAATTTAATTTTACGTGCTTCTAGTCTCAAATACCGGCAATGGATTGTTGCTTCAGATTTTTGAGCTTTGGGAGTCTGCTAATAATTTATGGGCTTCAAGCTTCTGCTCCTTTTTCAGCTTCTGGAGCTCTCTAGACCGATAAATTTTCATACTTACCAGGGCAACGAGTCCGACAATAATTATTCCGATGCTTAGAACTGCTGCTTCAGGGAAAAAATAAAGAGCTTAGAGCTGCAGAATATATAACCGATTCAATCCGGTGGGTATATATGAAAATCACATGGATCTCTGAGCAGTTGAAAAAAATCACATGTACAGGAGGAACATATAAGCTAAAATATACCAAAAGCTTTATTGAAATTGCATGCTTCTCATTAGGAAAATAGTCAGACTATAGACTTAGATCAAAGACCAAGGGATTCATTTGAGCTATCTAGCCATGACACATACAGAACTTATGATCTGTCGTGTCCAATTGGCTGAGGCTGTTTCTAATATAAAATGCAGGCAGGGCGAGGCAATATGATCACCCTTTCCATCCAATCTTTGATCTCGCTCAACTAGTTTCAGAAAAGTATACATCATTATTTTGAAAGCTTTTTGTTTGATTGTTTGGAATGGTTGGGAATTTTAGGCCTGATTGAAGCCCTGCCACCCCATCTGACCATTTGGCCTGCAATGTTTTTAAGGCGAACCTCTCCCAAGCTCGTTTTGATCACACCTGCCAATAATTGCGTCTACTTCAACAGTCATAAGGCAATAATCAAGTTGAGCCCAGACAACAATCTGCCTAAACTTTGCTTAAAATAGTGATACTAGGATTGTTAGTCGAGCGCAATTGAGGTTTGTTGTCACTATTCAGCTCAACCTACTTAAAAACTCAAAATATTCTATATTAACTTGATTCTCACGGTTGTGCTAGCACCTTGAAGCCTGTCATGCATGTAATAGATACCACAGTGGCCGCCATGAAACAAGAAAAACCTTTATGCAGAAGCCATCACCATTAATTCAAATTTGCAGAAGTAGGCAGGGCGATGAAAAGTTACCTTTGCCATTTCCCCTGTCGATAGATAAGATATGGCGATGACAGTTTGAGGTGAAGCCCTCACAACCAGGCTGGTCCCATGTCAACCCAAGACCAAAGGTGTTATCAGATATATAAGGATTATAAGAGAACGGGATTGCAACTGTTTTAATCTTTTTGCAAGAACCTGGCACGGGAAGAGAAGATTCGATGGTATAAACATGAAACCCAATGCCACTCAAGCATGGAATCTCTGTGAAAGGATTCGAAAGAGGTGCCGAGCAGTTGAGGTAAGTGTAGTTCCTAACAGAATAATAGTAACGGAAGGGTGTGAGGGAGAGGTTGAGATTGAGAAAGACTTCGTGGACACAGCTTTTAGGGTCAATGAGATTGAGCTTCCTAGTGTTGTAAAGAATGGATTTCACCACCAAGTCCCTGTAAGATGGGAAGCGAATTGCGGTGGCATTTTCTCTACAAATCAGCTCAAACCCAGAAGAGTTGCAGCTGCAGGGTTGTCGAAATTCCACCCAGAAAGGAAATTGAATTACCGGACCTCCATGGCTGCACTGTATAGTTTTGGAATTAGACCTACAAGCTTCGGTAGCTCTAAAGATGGAGGATAAGAAGATCATAACTAAGAAAATGGATGCCATCAGCGAGATTGCTGCTAGACAATGAGTGATACTGAAGAGCTTATTAAGATGGAAACGTGATTATCTATTTCTGGGCAACTTCGAAGAGAAAATTCCCAGTTAGGATAAAAAAGCCGCTGGCCTGTGCCTTGGAAGTCTTAACAAGCTTAGGTCAACTGCAAGAACACTAAAGATGAGACACCTTCTCGGTCTTTAACTAAGTCCACACTCGACGCGAAGAAGCCACCGAAATTACAAAAAGCAGAGTCAAGTCGCGAAGCGTGTTTACTGGGCCGGAACTTTCAGGTCGAAAAGTCAAGAAAACTTCTAGCAGAACCCCATCTCAGCATTATAACATATCTGCAGATCAATGAGGGGACATCATCATCTGTAGTGCATGCATTTGGCTTCGTTTCTGTCGAGTCTAGTTCAGATATAATTGTCTTTCCTCCGTCTGAAACTTCCTGTCATCCGAACCCGTAGTTCAAACATGTCACGCTAAGAGATTATAGATTGGACTTCATTTGCCGTCCACAAATAAACAATTCCAGGATCTCACCTATAGTGATATCAACAAATGGAATTTTTTCGCATCTTTCTCCTAGTTGTTTTACTTCGTCTTTCTGGAATTTCATTGGTTTGGTCGCCCACTGTTTCTGACAAAATTCCATCTT
Organism: Syzygium aromaticum; assembly: GCA_024500025.1. NCBI lineage: Eukaryota > Viridiplantae > Streptophyta > Magnoliopsida > Myrtales > Myrtaceae > Syzygium > Syzygium aromaticum. The sequence goes on along the minus strand of CM044888.1, from coordinate 21,579,967 downwards.
TTGTCGGCTAGTTTGTGGAATGTTCACGGGTCTGGCCTGACCAGCTCCAGGTCTTCCTTGGGCCTTCCTTATTAACTTACATAAGGTATTCGCTAGTTTGAATTTTCAATTCTAAATAGATGGCTTCCACACGTTTGACTTTTAAAATAAGAAAATGACAATACCGCGTTTACTTTGTTGACACAACTTTTCAAGATCTTACAAAATTCATAACTTCTAGAAAATATTCATTTAAGTTGCATTGGCAATTTCCCTTACCCGAAAGTTTCATACGGGATTAACTTAATATTTAATTATCCGAGGTGGCTTGCGTGGAAAGATGATGACTGCAAAAAAACTTATAAAACTATGCAGTTTAAGCCCCTCCATGCACCAATTTGAGGATTTGGGACTAAATTAGGTCATCCAAAAACGGCCGCTTCGTTGCTCGATAGTCCGTTCGAATTGAAATTGGAATTTGAGGCTAGGGCTTTTGGGAAAACAAATTAAACCTAACTTATCAATTTGGAGCAAGAATTTTGGGTTTAGTGTTTGGTTTATGGAGCAAGCGGTACTTTATCTCTAAAGTTGGGGCAAATTTGATTTGCCAAGCAACGTTGTTTGATCTGTTTCTCGAATATCTTGACATCTCCGGTGAGAGTTGCATTACTTACTCTAAAAAAATGCTTCATAAGATTTTCTGGTGATAATAGTGGTCGATGTCATTTGAATGATTGATTTTCAAAAATTGTGTTACTTAAGCGATTGCTTGAAAGTAAGCGCAATACACTATTCGAGTCAATTTATTTGATGTGCTCCCCAGAGTTTGGATGATGAAAAACTACAATGGAAAACGTGTTTCATTGACTGAAGACAAGTTTAAATTGGGACAAATGACTGTCCATTATGGTAAGAAGGAAATTTTCTTCCCCGATTTCTTGCTGCGCATCCAAGTGAGAAGCATAGGTTCCTCTATTGTATTTCCTATCTATCATCAAATTATGTTTCCCGTTAAATCTCATAAGTTTTTTCATAACTCTCGTCTATCATCTCCTTAATATACTTCATTAATGCTCTTGTTCTTCTACTTTTTTTAAAAATACCGTCATATACAATATTTTATAAATATGATATCGTAATTTCTTTATTGATTTCTTTATAATTCTCATTATTTTGATGGAATATCAGATATATAAAGAAGATATTGATTCTAATTTTTTAGTCATTGCCTGTAATTTTTAAACATAGAAGCTGGCTTTAGTGATTCACTTATTATCAAATACCAGCAAACCAAATTTTCAACTTGTTTTCAGCATGAACAAACACCAGAAGACGGTTTACTTTCTCTAAATTCAAACTTACTCAAATCTTTTTCCAGCGATAAGAATATTTCAGTAAAACAAAAAATCCCTAATGATTATTTCCCTTTTCCATTTTACAAGACACAGCAGGGGTGCAATATATCAAGGGGGAAAAAGGGCCTGCAAGCGACGCAGAATGTTCTGAGTTTGGTTCCCAGGACAGTGATCCAAGCAATAAGCTGACATAAATCTGACTTCTTTGTATGTATAGATACTGTTTCCTTAATAAGTCCTCGTGAGAATTACTAAATTCCTAGTCGTCTTATATTTTTGGTTCTATTAACTTTGGAGAGTTTGTTTGTTTTCCAGCTTTTAATTGCGATCAATCTGCCAAAAGAAAAGTCTTGCCTGGTAGAGAAGCAAATCTACCCTGTTTAGGATTGAGATCAAAAGAACAACTAAGAGATTTGTGGAACGAAGCACTTGACCAAAGTCATTGCCTATTTTCTGAGTTGAAATCGCGGTCAGAGGCTAGCCTTAATGGACCGGACTAAGTTTTCTAACCAATAATCTAACACCCAATCTTAGCCATTGTCTTGATTACTAGCATCTTCTGTTTGTCTTATCGTCCCCACCTCACCATCAAGATTATGCAAGCCCTGTAGAGGATCATTTACCTTTATTTCTAATGAGATTTTACAGTTACAGGGTCAATCACTTGGAACTTAATTGCTGAACTGGTTCAAGTACTGAAGCAACACCCATCAGCTTCCCGGTTGTCTTTGTTTTAACTGGCTTACCCCCAATCATTTTCAGGGTCTTTTTAACGCAATGGAATGTTTCATCCAGTGAAAAGATATCATTTCAAATTCGCACTCGACATTCTGGTGTATACACGGAGAAATGATGCGACTAGAGTAACAGAAGATGCACGACTTTCCCAATGTTACCATAGGCATGATGCATGAGAAGAAAGAATTACATTACAGGGATACCTTGTTAAGTTCATCACTCTGTGACTTATCAGCTCCAGTATTTAAGAAAACTGGAACATCTCGAATGGGAAAGCAACTATTTCATACTCAGACATCGAAAGCTAGAGATGGTACATGATTGGAAAATCATCAATGAGCAAGGTACATCAGCTGCTTCCTAGAGGTGCACCTGCTAGCCTGAGCAGGCTTCACAATCATCTTGGCAGTCAATTACATGGTAGTAGAGGTTTGATTCTTTGCCGTCAAACTTGGAGGCTGATTGATGAGCAGACAATCCGCAATAATGTTTCCTCAGCCGAGCAATGTAAATATTGATTACTTTCTTGAACATTCTGTTACCTTGGATGAGTTGGTGCTCTACAAATTTGACCAATGGCATCCACTGCATAAAAAATTCAGCTGGTATTTTCAGTGAAAACTGTGATTATGAAGTCAAAGCAGCGAATGATGTACTTTTACATCCTCGTTTGAGCATAACCGAAAATATTGCTGGTTTGCTTTAATATTCTACGTTTAACAACAAGAATCCTCACTGAGAAAGCTTTGCTACTCTATGGAGGCAAGCACTACCTTGGCCACTTGAATTTCGACATCATCGACCGATATTTGAGTCGAAAGAGGTCTTAACATGCAAATGAAGAACAAATCTGACTTGTTGAAAGCTACATTGTGTGCATGCCTGAAATTGAATTAAGGAAAAGAAGAGATAATGAATTATAATCCATGAAAGGTACGGCAAAAGTACCATTCTTTGATATTCAATTTAGTTCTAAGAAGATTCTGTCAACCACAAGGCAACTTATAGGAAAAAGAGTTCTTGTCATTACCTGAACCCGATTATTTCTATAAACTCAGTGTCTATCTGCAACATGAAATAAGGAAAAAGCTTGTATTAGGGAAGAATTTGAAATAATTAAGAACTTACAACTGCTTGTTGATCCCGTCATCGATGTATAAGTAATGCGAAAAAAGCGAAAATATTGTGAAAAAGAGATACTTACACCGGTTTCTTCCTCGACTTCTCTTACAGCTCCTTCAAATATCTCCTTTGACTGCCAATTAAAAGAGTAATATAATGACAATGAGAGGAAAAGAAAAGAAAACTCAAGTTAACCTATCTTGCACATTCAATCAGATACCTCAGCAACCAGTCGGTAATTTCCAGAGACCAACACACGCTGGAGAACAGTATATCTCATGCACTACAAGGACCTGTTGGCACTTGTCAGTCATTGCAGGACTGTAGGACTAGACTTTGGCAAAAGGTTAAAAAAGGCAACATATAGAAAGAAACGGCTAGACTCTAAGCAGGTCACAATTTCGGCATTGGGTGCTCAGTCCATAAGATGCGTCAACATTGATGAATGTTGACAGAGCAAGAATGAAGCATATGTTTTATGTGATTCTTAAGCCCCATCCATTTGAGGGAATTACAGCCAGTTTCTGTTTGCCTGGTTTTCATTCAAGCTCCAGAGCTCGTTCACATACAACTGTCTAAAAGTTAATTTTGATGAACGATTCAGCCAATCAGCATGAGTTGTTGTCAGATAAACCTTAACAAAAGTTAATGTCCTTTTATTTGATCAATGTCAATATCAACATAAATAGTATGAGCACGACAATCGCCGGGACAAGTTCACCGTGAGTTCAGCTGTGATTCCATGAATTTGGTAGCATCATCTACTCTTCCAATTTATCAGAGAAAACATGTCGTACCTCGTCCTTTTCATTGATGACGAGGCCTCCAACACCAACTTGATGAGAAGCATTGCCAGGAAGCATGCATGGCCCTTCCGGTAACCAGTACGTCAACATCACGTAATTTACTTCTGCATGGTGGTATCTGAATCCTTCCTTCAATCATACATAAGAGGAGTGAAAATGTGTTGTCAATGGTGATATCACTCACTACTTTTGAACTAAATAATCTATCAGGGCTACATATATATAAGAATCTGCAGGGGCCATCACAAAGTAGGTACGTGTAAAATATTTTCTGTTTTGTGGTGGAAATTAAGTAACTTACGTTTGATAAAGGAATAGTGAAGTACCTTCACAGCAATTGGAATAAGCTCAGACATTTGCAGAGGCAACTTTAGCCATATTCCCTTCTTTCCCTGCAGTTATATGATATAGGGTTTAATCCCTTGCTATCAAGATAATTGTGAAATTAGCATTAGTCTGCAACTAGGTTAGAAGCAGCCATTGACCCTTTGTCTCATTCAAAACGAAAATACTTGTATATTACATTAACAATACTATTGTCAGTCCACATGTTGATGTCTCCTAGAAGAATTCCATCATGAACTGATGTCTACGGGTTCAGAGAAAATGGCCTAACATTGCAAACAGGATATTACATTGCTTTTTTTTTTTAATTAGGATCAATTTGTCAGGAAAGCTCGTCACTGCCACCGATGAAAGCTCGAGAGGATGCTTCTGAATGAAAAGAATTGTAAGCGGGGATATTTCAACACGGGATTATAAGGTATTGAAGACTCTTGAATATAATACCAAAATTACAGCATAGCTTGAAACTCACTGCATAAGAAGACACATCACCTTCATTTTCCAATGTGAAAGAGAGGAACGAAGCATCAAAGTGAAGGCATTTTGATTGGTGGGTAGTTTGTCCGGATCAACCACAAATCCTCCGTATTCATCATCGTTGCCATCGAGCACTCTCAGATATTCTTGAATAAACATTCGAGATTATGCTGTTTGTCCCGCTAGTATGATACAAAGAAGATTCTGTCACCCGTTGGCCAGATGAACTCAATGCCCCATTTGAAGTAGTATGAGGATGGTTTGATGTACTTGACAAAGCAGTTCTAACTGAAGAACCTAAACAATGAGAAAACAACATTATCAAATGGGAATTAAAGCGCATTTATCAAATTGGCAAGTCTTTCTGTATATATAATTCCAATTCCAAGTATGCACATTTTCCTGATTTATCCGTGTAGCAAGGACAAACTTGAGATTGAACATTCTAAATTAACAGTTAGTAACCATGAAATCAGCATTTTCTGCTTGGCAATAAAAATGGCATCTTTAAAGAGCATTTACCTCTGCAAGAACAAAACAAGGGAGAGACCCTGACACTCAGAGTGTCCCTCCAATTCATGACCGAGGTCGAGCATAATCTTCCCATGTGGGCTAATGTAATAGACTGCGAATCAAACAGTGTCAGCTCCATAAATGACAACCCTTCTGATACCTCGACGACGTCAGTTGAAGTTGAACCCGAAAACGCCAACTTTTATATCCAATCAAGATCCCAATATCCGTCACGATCAGAAACAAGGAACTTCCTTCGGATCCAACGTCATTCGGCATCAACTAAGAGAAAGAGGGACCAGAGAGTTCACACAATGCAGAGTACAGAAGGCTACTAAAAGAATGATTAAGGTGAGTCAATTGGCACGATCATAAGCTTTAATACGTGATGACAAAGCCATTAGAGAGAATGATTAAGGTGGTGGGGATTGATATCTTATCCAAAGATACTCATAAATAGTATTCAATGGTGGGTATATTGCTTACCGATTCGTGGTGTAAAAGGCGTGCTCCTTTCTTTCTTTTTATGCCAGATGCTGACGAGTTACAATGGAAAAAGGAAAATGAAGAGGTTCCTGTTTCAGTAGTACAGCTAAATGAAGAAAACGAGGAAGTAATATTTCTCGAGACTTCCATTTATAATAAAGATAAGTGCCCAAAAAACTTAGGAAAAATGACACAAATAGTCCCCGAACTTTGATCCAATATGCAATATGGTTCCTGAACTTTTAATTTTGATTAATTTCATCCATGAATTTTTGACACATGTTCAATTTAATTGTTGAACTGTATTGAAATGCTCAATGTAGCCATTTTGTTAATTCAAGTTTAGAGACTACATCGAGCATTTTCATATAGTTTATGGACTACAAAGTCCAAGGACCATATTGAATATTAAGTTAAAGTTCATAAACTATATTAAATAAATTTTAAAAAATATTCATGAATCATATTGTACATTGAGTTAAAATTCATGGACTGTTGTGTCATTATCTCAAAAACTTATTAAGTACCGATAAGAAAGACCTGGTGGAATTAAAGTGATTATTTTTCTCTTCTTACATGTAATCCATACTTTATAAAAATTGAAATATGTATCTTATTGATTACATATTTAACCGGTGCTCGCCATGAAGCTCAATAAGAATAATGGAGCGGACTCAACTGTGTTGGGCATTGGACTGAAACCCTCTGAAACATCAAACAAGGGCGAACTACTCAGCTAGGTCAACCTCCATATCGCTATGTACAATGAAACTTAGGACAAGAGCGGGACGTGGACAAATTACTCACCTTCTTTCTTCTTCAACCGTTCTGCTGCAGATTTCGCATGTTTGTCTGTTCTCTTTTCGCAACCACGTACAGCTAAATATACACGGACACGCTGATCAGTTCGAACAAGTTAGGCTTCGACGATGATGAGCATATCCCTGGTTGACTATGAGAGCATCCTAAGAACCAGCTGAAGTTATATAGTGCCAAGTTGGTGGGAGTTTTTGACCTGTGGGATGAGAAAGAAGCAGAGGATGCTGGACTGACTAGACGTGCTTCGAATTCATTTCTCCCCTCGCTTTCATCTTCGTCGTCTTGATCATTTCTTTATTGTATCTTCCATAGTTACCAAGATTGCGTAGATGCGGCGATATATACGCAATCACAAATGTGATTCACAGGCGCCACGCGAATAACGTGAAAACCTGCACCACTTGCCCATATGGTATTGTGGGGCATGTCGGTTTTCAAATCTTTATTTTTAGGGATATAGACCGAAGGAAACGAATTCCTGAATATAATATCATACAAAATTGCGGAAAAATGTGCACATTCTACGCTTGAATCACTGATCGTTCGAAGTATATCACGTAAAACGAACATACCTCTTTTGCCACAGATTAAATGCACTTATCGCAATCTCGAGAGAGAGAACAATCCTTGGATTGTTGAAAGCAAAATCCTCTTGCTTTTTCTTCTTGTGAGAATGCTTTCTGATGGGAAAAATGCAACATCCACTCTTCACACTTACGTGTGTTCTCACCATATTGTTTTAAGACAATAACTGCCAAGTGCAGTTATTTTCTTTCGTGGGCTGGGTTAGCCCATCATGGGCGGCCCATTTTTCACAAATGAAACCCAACATCTCCCACTCGCACATGGTGGGCTAAACATTAACTCTCTCTCTTCTTTGCAATATTTATACTAGCAAATAATCCGTGCGACCAGCATACTTCGAGAGCTCGTTGCGATGCATCTGTTAGGAATACATAGCAACTCAAAATTGGGTACAACGTTTTCCGAGTAAACATAGTATGCAGTTCCCTAGATTAATCAGTCACATTTATATTTCATTCGATCTCTTTTAGTATCTCGTATATTGTATTCACAACTATGATTTACTCAAAATCATAATTGGTCGACCTGTGAATACAAAAATAGGATGTGACATTATCAATAAGTTGATCTTCCTCTTTTTTAAACCTCTCTATTTCAGTCCAGTACGCTTTTCTAGAAATGTCCCATTAGATCGAATCATTCATAACCATTGGTAACATTCTAAGATAGCGAACATTGAATAGAAATTTTGAGAATAAGTCAGAGTCCTGAGGGCACTAAATGAGAAACTCATATTCTCAAGAGTCTCACACGACATAAAGTTGAAATCAAAAACTTTTTGCCACTCTTATCGGTCGACTCATGCATACGTAGTATGAAATACGTATTATGGTATTAACTCATTTCCCGTGGAGCGTATGTCTTTACATTCAATACCGTACAGATGATTGTTCAGACATACCCAATGTCTAAACTCGAGTTCACATATCTACTCCTCTAAAGAATTCATTAGAACTCACATCTTGCATCAAAAACAGATAAAAGTAAAATATGTGGGTTATTTTACTTTCGGACAAATTAAATAATATGTCCTCATCTTAGCACTTAACTAAGGTGACATTTATATTTTAAGCTTGAGCTCTCCATTATCACCTAGATAATAAGCCTAAAAATTGTCTCATCTCTACTTATCACATAGCAAATAGAGGCGATTACTCGTGTGAGTGAGTTAATCTTATCTGTCCAACATACTTACTTGACATAATACACTAAGTATTAAAATGCATAAATAAATAAAAATATCATAGGTATTAACAATGATATAATAATTTCATTCAAATGTGAACATTAAGGGAAATTACAATATTCAGTACATCAACATCTACGCAGTCCTAGAGATTTTACATGACCATTGAAAACATCTCTAAGAATTGGCTTTGTCATAGGATCTGCTATCATTTTATGCGTAAATATGTACTGCAAGTTCACATCTTTTCGTGCTACCATATCTTTAACAAAATTGTACTTGGTATCTATATGTTTGGTCTTGCCATGATATTTCGAATCCTTGGTGTATGCTATCGCTGCTTGGCTATCACAATTGACTAACAATGAGCTTGCAGCGTGCTCAACAACACCTAAATGATCCAAAAATCTCTTAAGCCAAACTCCTTCTTGTACTGCTGCTGACAATGCCACGAACTCGGCTTCCATGGTGGATAATGCTATACATGTTTGTTTCTTACTGATCCAAGATATGACGCCATTATTCAGTAAGAATGCAAATCCTGAGGTAGATTTCTTTTCGTCTAAATCTCCTCCCCAGTCAGCATCTGAGTAGCCTTCAAGTCGCAGATCCTTTCCTTGATAACTCAGAGAATAATCAGCAGTACCCTTTAGATACCTCATGATTCTTTTGACGGCTTTCCAATGTGCTTAACCTGGATTGGATTGATATCTACTTACCATCCCAACTGCAAAACATATGTCAGGTCTTGTATACATCATGGCGTACATTAAACTCCCAATAGCACTAGCATAAGGAACATGTTTCATTTGCTTCTTCTCTTGTGGAGTCTTAGGACACAGTCTTTGGCTCAATCCTTCACCTTTTGCAATAGGAGTGTCAATGGGTTTGCAATCTTGCATATAAAATCGTTCAAGAACCTTGTTTATATAAGTTTCTTGCGAAAGAGACAATAATCTCTTGGAACGATCTCTTGAAATCTTAACTCCAAGAATATATGCAGCCTCACCCATATTTTTCATTTCAAAATTGGACGATAACCAATTCTTTACAGTATTAACCAACTCCTTATTGTTTCCGGCAATCAGTATGTCATCAACATATAATGATAAGATCACAAATTGATCTTTGGATCTTTTGATATATACGCAATGATCTTCATCAATTATTGTAAAATCATACGCCACTATAGCATTATGAAAACGTATATACCATTGTCTCGAAAACTGCTTAAGGCCATATATCGATCTTAGAAGTCGACATACCTTTTGTTCTTGGCTTTTCATAATGAAGCCAACAGGTTGCTCCATGTAAATTTCTTCTTCTAATTCTCCATTTAGAAAAGCAGTCTTTACATCCATTTGATGTAATTCAAGATCCATACTTGCCACTATTGCCAAAATAAGGCGAATTGAGGTAAATCTCACTACAAGAGAAAAAGTTTCTTCATAATCAATTCCTTCATGTTGATTATACTCTTTCGCCACGAGGCGAGCTTTATATCTTTCTATTGAGCCATCGGATTTTCGCTTTATTTTGAGAACTCATTTGTTCCCAATAGCTTTGCGTCCTTTAGGAAGATCAACCAATTCCCAAACATGGTTTGACTTCATTGACTCCAATTCTTCTTCCATTGCATTCATCTATTTATCCTTATTAGGGCAATTTAGAGCCTCATTTAAATTCCTTGGTTCATCTTCATCTTGCGGAGCGATCATAAAAGTTTCCCCTTCTATGTCAAAACGTCGTCGAGAAACACTTTTGCGACTTGTTCGCCGTAAGGGAGATTGTACACGTGGCATATTATTTCCCATTACGCTCCTACTTGGATTAGATAATGACGGTATTATCTCATCAAATGGTTGCAATTGAGATTGAGTCGAATTTAATTCCTCATTATTCTCATTACTCCCACTTGGTCGAACTTTATCAATTTCATTATCAGGATCCAAGGTTTCAAATAGTGAGTAGTCCTCACCTATTTCGCCCTTCTTAGGATACTCATTTTCTAAGAATGTGACATTTCGTGATTCAAATTCAGTTATACTCCCACTTTCTTGCTCACCTATAAACACATACCCTTTTAAGTGTTCTGAGTATCTTATGAAAATACTCTTCTTACTTCTGGGATCCAGTTTCCCATATTTATGAGAGGATTCGTGAGTATAGGCAGCACAACCCTAAGATTTAAGAAAATTTAAATCGAGTTTTCTTCCTATCCATAACTCATATGGAGTGGAAATAACTGATTTAGAAGGCACACGGTTAAGTATATAGACAGCAGTTAACAAAGCATCACCCCAGAAGGTGATAGGTAACTTGGCTTGTGCCATCATAGACCTAACCATTTCCAATAGGGTTCTATTTCTTCTCTCGGCAATACCATTTTGTTGCGGAGTATATGGAATAGATAACTGTCTTTCTATTCTTTTTTCATCACATAAATTTCTGAACTCATCAGATAGATATTCTCGACCTCGATCGGATCTCAATGCTTTTATTTTCTTATCTAATTGATTTTTCATCAAGTTCATAAATATCTTGAAGCAACTAAAAACCTCAGATTTATGAGAAATCAAATAGACATATCCGAATCGAGTAAAATCATCAGTAAATGTGGTAAAATAAACAGCCTCATGTCTAGCCTTCACATTCATTGGACCACAAATGTCAGAATGGATTAACTGCAAAGGAAATTCAACTCTTTTTCCTTTTCCAAATGGTTTCTTTGTTGTTTTCCCTGCTAGGCATTGCTCGCAAATAGGCAAATCAACTTTTTCAATATTGCCTAATAAGTCCTCTTTGGCTAATCTTTGCATTCGTTGTTGGCCAATCTGATCAAGTCTAGCATGCCACACATTCACATCATTTTCATAAGAGTTGGAAGATGTAAATAGGGAATAACAAACGTTAACATTACCACAGTCAACATCTAGTACAATGAAACCATTCAAAAAGTATCCACATCCAGAATAATTTGTATTCAAATACAAATCAACACCACTGTTATGAAAGTTCAAATTAAAACCAAGTTTAATCAACACTAGCACAGACACTAAATTCCGACGAATCTCCGGAGCATATAATACGTCATGTAGGAACAATGTGCGTCCACCACGCATCATCAACTGGCAGGTGCCAATTCCTTTAACTTCCACTTTGGAGTTGTTCCCTATATAGATCCATTTCGTTCCAGTCGGAACCCGTCGGAACTCCACGAGGGCATCTCTATCCTTCGCTATATGGTCTGTTGCTCCCGAATCTACAGTTCACAAAAGATTAGATTCAGTTAAAAATACAGAACTTGACACATAGACAAAGTTCTCAAGAATGCAAGGGGAGTTTACCTTCTTTGGCTCGCCGCAATCGCGAGCGAAGTGTCCCTTTTTGCTACAGTTGTAGCATTTTACCCTCGACATTTTCTTTACAAAAGAACGCTTTCCTTTGTCATGTTGATTGAATTTTGGTTTCTTACCTGAAGAACTTGTTCCCTTGCCTCTCCACCTTCTAAACGAATCAGGACGCTTGTGCTTAGAGCTCGAAGGCCCTTGCGAGCTAGAACCTGCATAGTAAATGTCAATTACTGGCTTATCCGCCAGGAGACGGTCCTCCTCTAGCTGTAAGTGGCGCACTGCATCCTCAAAGGTTTTGATGTTCTCATTGTGAGTTAGGTGCAATTTCATATGCTCCCAACTTTGAGGCAAAAAACGAATCACTGCTTGCACTTACTATTCATCAGTCAGAACGTGGCCAGCATCCTTCAGCTCATTAATCATGTTTGACATTTTTCTTAAATGTTGTTTCATGGATTGACCATGTGGCTTCTTATATGAGTCAAATCTTATAGTGAGCTATCTAAGCTTGGTTACAGATGTATGACCAAACCTTACTGCCAACGCTCCCCACATCTCCTTAGCATTTTCAAAAAGCCTAAACTCTCGCATGACATCATTTTCCATGCTACTCAGCAACGTGATGCGAGCAAGGGAGTTCTTCCTTTTCCATACAGCAAATGCATCCTTATCTCTCTTATGTTGTGCAATGTTTCTGTCTTTCAGGCTCCTCCATAACCAGGTTAAGAGCTTCAAGAGCTTCTTGCTCTTCCAACACATATTGGATTTTCATATGCCAAATTTCATAGTTATCACCGTTAAGCTTCTCTTTTTTGCTCAGTTCAGCAACTATATTCTTTGATGCTGAAGCCATTGAATCTGAACATATCAGACAGACAAACACGAATTGTTAATGCCACTTATTTATGCATTAATTTTACACAAACCGATTATATTAACGAATAATCTCACATAGGCTTTAGATTCGAAAGTTCACTATGTTCCCAATCATTATCAAGAATCCTAATGTGAAATTACCGTTAATGTAATCATTAAGGTAAAATTACGTTCTTTAAAGTTACTAAAACTTTTAGAACTCCCACTCAACTCCATATGATACTAATAAGATAAATATTAAAACAGAATAGTATTTTAAACTATTCACAACATGAATATCAATCAACATTCATTTACCTAATACTTTGTATATAAAGAATAAATCCATCAAAGGAAATAAACATAAACACCAACATATAGTGAACATATCCATAAGAGTTTACAAAAAAATAGATAAACACAATCAGGTGATGATTCTCTTTCTATAAATTGGAAATGACTTATGAAAATTCTCAGGAAATTTTATTTCCTTTGGCAACCAAATGGAAGCACCCGGAAAACCCCTAGATTCAGGCAACGTATTGCATCGAGACCGATACAATGCAAGGGTTGACGTCCTTCTTGCCCCGACCCGTATGTACTCTATCATGAATTGCTCTACAATCATCTTATAGCTCGGACATTCTAAGGTGTCCCATACCCTATCAATCATTCTTCCCAACTTATCAGGAATAGTGCATTTTAGGGTTCCGACCATCACATACTCTGGCATTAGGAAACCGTTCCAAATGATATCCTGTATCATTTGGTTGACCTTGATGATGTGTGTCATCATGTCATCATTAGCATCCCACCGGTAAAGAGCCAGCTTGATTCTAAGATTCTCAAGCTTCTCCTTTTGAGCCGCCGTTCTAGGGATAATAGGGGTTCGATATCTTCTTACCATATTTCCTGCAATAAATGCAGAAAAAATTGAATGATTATTATTCACAATTCATGGTATTTGCAAGAAACACATTCTGCCCCTCTTCAGCCTTTTTTTTTTTTTTTTTCGCTGGTCAACGGTCGGATCGGGTCGAGCTTCCGGGCCGGGTCAAAATATGCGGGTCGGGTCGGTAGAAACCCGCGTGGCTAACGTTAGCCACGTCACGCACGCACCCTGTTGGCGCGTGCGGCAACCGCTGTGCACGTGCGGCGCACGTGCCGACGGAGCCACCACTTGCGGCGGCGCGTGGGGGCGCGTCCGGCGTCCCCCGGCGGCGTGCCACCCGTCGTTTTGCTCGTCTCGACGAGTACTACAACCATACACTTTCAAAAATAAATTTTGATGAACGGAAAACGAGAAACCACTTCGAACAGTACAGCCGGGTGTCGGTTTTTCGTACCCGAACGTTCGTCGGCACCGTTTCACAAATTCCGGCCAAAAAATTCGTTTTGTGAACATATCAAAAGATCAGGAAACAAGAAAACCTGGCTTTGATACCAATGAAGGAAACGAATTCCTGAATATAATATCATACAAAATTGCGGAAAAACGTGCCCATTCTACGCTTGAATCACTGATCGTTCGAAGTATATCACGTAAAACGAACATACCTCTTTTGCCACAGATTAAATGCACTTATCGCAGTCTCGAGAGAGAGAACAATCTTTGGATTGTTGAAAGCAAAATCCTCTTGCTTTTTCTTCTTGTGAGAATGCTTTCTGATGGGAAAAATGCAACATACACTCTTCACACTTACGTGTGTTCTCACCATATTGTTTTAAGACAATAACTGCCAAGTGCAGTTACTTTCTTTCGTGAGCTGGGTTAGCCCATCATGGGCGGCCCATTTTTCACAAATGAAACCCAATATAGACAAAAATAATCCATAAATTTTGGCTCAATATATAATGTAGTCCCCGAATTTTTTATTTATTCAATGTGATCATTGGACTTTTGGCACATATTCAACTTAGTTCTTGAACTATATGAAAATATTCAATATTGTTCTAGACTTGAATTAATTGAAGGATAACATAAAATATTTTCATATAGTTCAGAGACTAAGTTGAACATGTACCAGAAGTCTAAGGACAACATCAAATAAATTAAAAGTTTATGAATCACATTGCACGTTGGGTTAAAGTTCAAGAACCGCATCAAATGAATTAAAAGTTCAGGGACCGTATTACACATTAGACAAAAGTTCAAGGACCATTTGTTTCATTTTTCCTTATTTTTATATATAAAAAAGTTTTATAGTGACTTCTCCATCAAAATTTTATAAACAAAAATTATTCTGGCTTTTATAAAATTATGAAAAGATTTGACAACATTCGATGCAAATGGCCATAGAATATCCAAACAAATAAAATTTGTCAACTTCAAAGCACAATTTTTCTCGGATTATGCACGATCAGTGCATTGAAAATGTAAGTCTTTTATCATTAGGTATGACTAACAAATGTCCCGGGGGCACCGTTTAATGATGCCTTATTCTCAACATTCAGGATATACTATCAAACTTATAATCATATCTTAAGCGCTAAAAATTTCAAGAACTTAGAAAAAAAAATCATTTCATATAGACCGCCAAAGAAGACTGATTAGTAGTGTATCGAACCTAAAGCTTTAGGTAACTTTCCCATGCATGTTACCGAAAGGAGGACCACATCGTTTCAAATTCCATTTTATTTCGTTCAAATTTTGTTATGATTTGATGAGTTGAGCGACAATTTAAGCTATCAGGAGATGAATGCTCACGCTCTGGTTGTCTTCAATCTTCATCATCATGCTAACACGTACCAACTTATTTTGCGAGTTATTTTCTCATTGGGTTTAACTTCACTCTTCATCTTCCCCAATGCTATAACGCCACTGTGCCTTCAGATCTATCGGAGTAAATTAATTTGAGTGTTTTGTCTTCATCTCTCTCACCCCATCAAAGTTAGCTCCTGTTTTTCAGCAAAGATTGTGGCTGTCTCGCACTTCAGACCTGTTTCCTCTTTTTATTGTTGATTCGTCCGAATACCAAGATGGGTGTTGCAGTTTTACATCCCCAGAACCACTTCATACACGGCCCTCCCTTTCCTAGAAAACATAGCCTATCGCAACTAGGGGTAAGCGTGGTTCCAGGTAGAACCGGAAACCGGAGAACCGGACCCGGTGGATCCGGTTCGATTCCAGGTTCCATGGATAGAGGGTCCAGTTCCCGGTTCCACATTTTTAGGAATGCGTTGTTCTGGTTCCTATAAGAACTGGAACCGAAACCGAAACCGAAACCAAAACATAAACTTAGTATTTAGAAACCCTAATTCCCAAATGCTCCATTCTCCTCCTAAATCACGCTCGATCCTCCATCATTGTCCCTCCAAAGCTCCCTCTTGCTTTCGCTTCCGCCTCGCTCCTCGCTCCTGCTTCCGCTTCCGCCTCGCCCTCACTCCCGCTTCCACACTCTCCAGCTTCAACCCCGCTGTCAAGAACCATGCTTTCTCGCCTATAGATTCGAAACGAAGCACTTTCGCTCTCAGTGGCCTCGCCGTCTTGGTTTCGAGCCATTGGAACAAGCTTCTGCAAGACCGTAGAAGAAAGATTCGAAGCTCCAGGAGCCGGAGACTTACCTTTTCTCTTGCTCCAAGGGCTGTTCTGTTTTGGATTTTACCCATCTTCTTGCTGACTCTTGAGGTGACCCAAGTGTTTTTAAGTGTTGGGTGTCACTGATTTAAGTCGAGGTACGGAATGTTGATCTTTTCGATTGCTGAACCGCAGATTTTGGTGCTTGTTTATGATTTTGTGGGTCTGTTTGTTTTGATTTGAGATTTGCTTCTGGGAGTTTTGGGCTTGCTATTCTTGGTGATTCTAGCTGGTTTAAGAGATTTGTTGTTCTTTTTGCCATTTTAAAATTAGAGTGTCCTGCTCTTACAGTTTATACCACATCCGTGTTTCACATTTTACTAATTTATCAGCCAAGACTGAAAAGATCTTATATGTTTTGGTACTCCTGCAATGATAAAAGAAACTTATGCCACATCGAGAAATTCCTTTCATACATCTAGTTCTCGACTGTACATAGTACTATGAAGTATATGTGTGCAAACACGTGCCTATTGTCAAATCGTTTTTCTGTTTTAACACTTGAAGAAGAATATATGTGCAGTGCTGAGCTAAAATAGAGAGTTGCTGGATTGAAAGATATAATCCTTTTGTTCATTTTTGGGTAGTTTCGGCCTGGATTTATGAAAACAAGTAACAGAACCTACATAGGAAGTGCTGTAAGATTGTGCAATGACGGCCTTACATGCGCTTGCGCTTGTGCTTGTGCTTGTGCTTGTGCATGTGCGGGCACTTCTGTGTTCTTACGTGTAAGAGAGACAGAGACTGTCCAATGTGGATGTCGTAGTCTACCAAAGTTTTGGTGGAAATTGACTAGCTCCGTTTAGTCTAATATGCTTTTGTAATTGTCATTTGTTTCCTCAATATTTAGTCTTATGGCACTCCCATCTATTGACTTATTTAAGTTACTGTTAAATGTGACGATGGTTTATAGTTAACTGTGTAGACTTTTGAGATCAATGGAAATTAGCCATTGATTTCTTCTAGTGGAACAACTGTATAATTAAGAGCCTATGCGGCATTGGCTTCTTTTGTTTGAATCTTTAGAACTTTTGCCTTGTCTTGTTCCTTATTTGGTGTAAACTTTATGTCTCTTGCTTGTATGAAATCCTTTTGCCTGTTTTCTTACTTCGATTGGTTTAGTCAACTATCTCGATGATTTTTCCTATTATTTGAAGCATGGATGTCGTTCTCCTATTAGTATTGTTTAGTCATGTACTGAGTCAAAATAGCTATAGATACAGTGATGAGGCTTAAAAACACAGGGATTCTAGAGAAGTACCCGAATCTAGTCTTTCATTGGGAACCAAAGACATTCCTTAATCTAGCTTTCTTTAATTCTCCCTTATATGACCTGGTATTCTTGTCTTTAGGTATTGGAGGCAGCAAAACGTCTTCATTTGAAGGAATATGCTGTATGTGATGGTTCTGGAAACATTTTCAAATTAGCTGCACCAATGGAATGCAAGGGTATTGTGGGTAGTGATGACAGGTTATCCCCTTGGGACAGCTTATCTTACCTCTTTTTTGTTTGCTGGTTGATATGTGATCATTTTAAGTCTAACATCACCTTCTATTCACAATTTGTTCGAACAATGTGCTTTCATTGTTCATGCCATTTTGGATATTTTCATTATCTTGTTGCTTTCCTCCTCAATAATTGTTGCGAGTATAGTTTAGTTCTATCCATGCATTTGTAAACTTGGCATTATATCTCTTGAATATCACATCAGGGCATTGTGTATGTATCATTCAGATGATCTAATATTGCATTTATTTTCGTTTTGTTTAATTCAAAATGAAATTAAAAAAAAGAACTTGTTGGAACCTGGAATCAACTCTGGAATCTGTGATAGGGTAGGTTCCAGGTTCCACGTTTCGATGGATAAGTTTCAGGTTCTTCATTTTGAGGAACCTGTACCCAAGGGTAGGTTCCAGGTTCTAAGTAGAACCTACCCGGAACCTGGAACCGCCTGGAACTTGGAACCGCTCACTCCTAATTACAACCTCTTGCGAAACCAACGTCCAAGGCCAAATCCCACTCCAATCGCGCCCATCAAGACTGCCGGAAGAAAAGCCAGGTCGTTGGCGACATCGTTGCCTCCTGCATCGCTGGCCGGCGAAGAACCTCGTCATGGGTCAAGTTGGGATTCTGAAGCACGGTGAAGAGATTGCCTCACCAGCAACGACTCTGGAGTCAAAAGTCGATGAAGCTGAAAGAACAGAGGAAGTCAACGGGCAGTGCGAGTCTAGCTTTGGAAATGGCTCAAGCTTGGACACATAAGGCTGAGTCGGCCCAAGTTAGTGCCGGGTTTGAATGAGTCTTGGCCGGGTTCTACGCCAGGACGGGGTTTATCCCGTCCCTCATCGGTCAATGGCATGGAAGAAAAAGAAAAGGAAAAATTCAAAAGAATTATTAAAAAATCATAAAAAAATGTTTACGTCAGCGCTAACCATACCAAGAAGGATGGCCGGCATCTACGACAGCAATTTCTAGCCTAAATTGACCGGACGGACTCAATTAGTACTAATATGAAAAAAATTTCCGAGCCTTAAGATTTTTTGGGTACTTTTTCCCGATTTTCTTAGACTCCAAACGAACTAGAGCAAGAATTTACAAGCCTTTGAGACAGACTTGATTCGACCCACCCGACCATGTGGCTTAACAACTTTGATTCTATTAGTTTGATCTATGCACCATGTCTAATCATGATCGGATAATAGTAAGGACGACAGAATTTTGAGAGATAAAACATGTTTACGCATGTGTAAGACAGAATTATAGAGCAAATTGGGATCTCATTAGACTGGGGATGTAATATTTGAAAAAAAAAAAAAAAAAGGTCAACAAGTCAAAAGTAGTTATAGTGAGTCTTCAGCTCATTTAATTGAGAGCATGCTCGGTCGAGAAAAACAGAAACGGAAAAGAAAGAAACAAAGGAAGAGAAGAAACGGAGGAAGAGAAGAAGAAGAAGAAGAAAGGGAGGGTTTTGCGCCGCGCGAACCTCACCTAACCGATTCGACTTCATATCGCAATGCTCGGTAAGCACTCGCGCCCCTCGTTCGTCTGATCGAAGAAGTTTTCCGATTTAGGATTTAAATTTGGAATTTTGGGAAATTCGAGCCGCGAAGTTTGATTTTTGAGTCGTTGAGTTGCGTATTTTTATAGAATTAATAGTTTAGGGTATCGTGAAGCCATGGGATTTTACGGATCTTGATTTGAACTTACAGTTTGCTCGATATGAATTTTTGAAGTTGGCTGCACAAGGTGAACAGTGCGCGACCAGCAGGCTTTAGGTCAATTTTCGTTGGTTTTCGGCTCGATTTTGGGACGGCTAAGTTGGGCCTTTTGTAATACTCGAAATGGGCTTTCTTTTGATAATAAGTTTGCTAGGATCAGAATTTAATGGGGAAAGTTGTGGCGCGATCAAGTTTCGCGTTACAGATGATTTGGATAATCGCTTTGGAGGAGCGATTTGTGAGCGCATTTGAGTCGTTTTGGTTAGCGTCTAAGCTTAGTTTAGTCGAGTCGTTAGTGAATATGGTGTTTTACTTGGTTTTGATATCGATTCTCGTTCAATTGATAGGATTACGAGATTATCGAGGCGTTTAGCCACGTTATTTGGTTTTGGGGCATTCCAGGTGAGTGGTGCTATATCTTCTTTGAGTTTATAAACTCATATTTCAAAAACGATATGAATTAGATATGTTATGAGTTAAATAGCATTGTTATTGCATAAAAACTCGGATCGGACATTTACTACCCTGTTGATTATTTGAAAATGGTATGATAAAGAATTTCTAGAAATAGATTATATCGATTATCGTGAAATCATTTGAGAATCGTTTTGGAAATGTATTGTGAAAGGATACATATGTATATTTCGTACCGAAATGACTCTGGAAATGATTCAAGAAATGCCGAAATGTATTTCTAGAGGTTGAGCTGTGTTGCGAGAAAGATATTCGTTTGGTTTGTGAAACGTATTTTGGATTGAATTTCTGATATTGGATGATAATTGTTTAATGCTCAATATGACTGTGAATTCATTGAAGGGTTTTGGGGTATGCATACCGGGTTTAGGATATCCTTCTGAGCCGAGGCACCGGCTTTGTAGGTGGAGACCTTACCGGGGGGGAATCTTGGTAGTCTTGTCACAAGGCTTTATGTCGTGACCATGGTTAGATATTGAGCAATAATTTGGTCGATGGAATGGACTATCGATATAATGTAATATGAGATTGGCTAATGGAATAGATTATCGGCATGTGCTTTTAATGAGATTCATTAATGGAATAGACCATTGATAGGTGATTTGAGATTAATCAATAGAATTGACCATTGATGTGGTTTTTAATAGAGATTAATCAATGAACTTGACCATTGATGTTTATGATGATTTAAATGAGTATTTTTTAATTGTATAAAACTTGTTGAAATGAAATAACTCTTATGTGACTCGATATGTATTTTATATCTTGATTTGGCTCTTAAAATTCTGGTATGACTTTATGTATTCATGCATAGTGATTGCTCGATCTGCTTAGAAGAGATACGCACTGTTTACTAAGCTGTCGTTGCTCACCTCCCTCTTTTTCCCAATCTTTCAGGTTCTTTGTTTAGCAGCAATAGAGCGAAAGCGATGTCATGGGGATTTTTAGATGATTTGAAGCTGCGTCCTTCAGGTGGAAGGACGGTCGTGTCATCCCTCATCTTGGTAGATTTCGGGATGTGACAGGAGATGGGCCATAAATATATATGACCAACTTCGAACGAAACCCAAGAACACGTTATCCTCCAGAATATGAGGTCCCATCCACATCTCTCTCATATAAAGAAACAATACTTGCACCGAGGCATCCTGGTAAATAATCATGTTCATCGAAAGAAATTAATCAATTGCCACAAGAACATAAACTTATAAATCAACGAGGATTGATACCCCTACATTACATGGTTGCGAATACAGTGGCGCGATTCCTGGATTGCCACAGTCGTGTGTGTTAAGAGCTCTTATTGGTTTGTAGTTTGTGTTACATAAACATGTCGAATAATTTGGAGACAAACGGCGAACAGCGGGGCAAATAACTTTGAGAAAATGTGAGGTCGAAACGAAGGTGCGCAATCAGCATCACTTAAACGGAGGCGAAACCCGTAACTTCGCGGCTTCAGACGGTGTAGTGAGGATTGACATCAATGTCTAGACCCCTCAGTTTTGCAAATGACTCCACCTTGCCCTTCAGAGTGTGAAGTTCCCTTAGCCTGCATTTTGTGAGAAAATTAATCTCGTTAAACATCATGAAGGTCTGCTCAGTTTAATTACATGATCATGGAAAATACTGAAGATCAGCGGGCTTACACAGAAATTTTTATCAATTTGATAAAAGGAGGTCGAAAATGTTTGAATCATTAGTTGCAGATACAGATATTATTATATGATGGTACGCACTGGTTCTAATATGACACGGAAAAGAAGTAAAACATGAGCCCCCTTTCGTATTGGCAATGTGGAGCATTATGGTGTCAATGAATTCTAACCTTGCGATTTCCGCGCGTCTCCTGGCTTCTTCGGCCATGATGCTAGTGTCCCCGATTGTGTGCTTCTCAAACATCACTTTAGTCTCCGTGGACGAGAGGCCATGCCTTGTGCGCTGCTCGGCAGCCCAGGCAGCCTCACGCGCTTCCTTACCAAAGTCCTTTTGTGTGGTCAGTGCCGTCTGCAAAGAAATTCAATCAGATGTTCATCAAGAAGGAATGTATGCAGTTGGTCAATTTCATAGCATGACTAACCAATCTCACCATGAGTATTAATGGAGTGAAGCTAAGCTAATGCCTAATCCAGTGATTCCTAAAGAGAGTTAAATGATCATTTCACTCACCCTTTTGTTGTATACCAAACCCCATGCTCTTCCACTTAGTGCATACCAAACAGCGAATTTGATAGGATCGAGCAGCATGTAGGTTACAATGTTGTATATCCAGATGACACCGGTCCACTTCCACCCGATCTTACTGATTCCGGCAAACTCCCATGTCGCTACAGCAGAGAGAGTAGTTGCTACCTGTAAGATCAATGAATCGAGCAACGAAATGCCCATTTTAGTCGTTCCTTTGTTGCTATAAGTACTCGTACTGGAGCTAGTGAAGCGGCCACTGCTTGGACATAAGGGCAGCCCACATCTTCTTGCAAAAAGTAATTTGATTCTTACCAATTGAGCTATGATAAATGCAGCCACGAGAAGAAGACCAGGTCTTTCTGTGAAAGACCATCCCCTGGAGCGAGTCACAAAAATGAGAGCTTGGCTGATGGTGCTGACTTGGAGATATACAGCAGATGCTAGCTGTTGGTTTATGGCCTTGGACACACTAGGTTCGGACATATGGAAGTGTTTCTTGTTGAAGTTCTTCACACCGAAATGTCTCTGTCCGAAGAAGATGGAAAGCATCAGTTACTGGCTTTTGATTAGGAACACCAAAATTAGTTTTTATTATAATCACACGCCTCTATTAGTAGATGAAAAAAAAGTTGCTATGCAGGAAGCATACCGCAAAAAAGTTAGTTTCATAGGTCATCCAGAAGAATACTACAGTCATGATGGCAAGGTAACTGCCTATGACAATTCCAGTAGCGAAAATTTCGCTCAGCTTCCAGCTATCTGGAATCGGTGATGGTTTGACTCTGTCTTTGGATATGGTCATTATCGTACCTAATAGAAGATGCCATGCCATGCCATGCACATATTAGGAGACTATATTGAAGATAACTGCCCACATTGTAGGCATTGAGCGGATGGAGAGGAGAAGCTACAAGAGCGAAAGTTCTTACCATCATTGAGGATGGCAATGATGAGAACCATGAAGGGTGGGAAACTGAACTTCCAGAACACATTGAGTAACATAAATCCAAGCTGTTAGATAAGCCCACTGGTCAGTATAAAAAGACGATAGGGTTTTGTGGAAGCAGCTTCTGGAAACCAAGCAGGATAGGATAACTTACAACTATACGGATTGTGATAGACACTGCATATATCTGAAATGAGAGAAAAAACAAAACAAACATGAAGCCATTAGAAGTGATTGGATACCTTGAGCCCAAATCAAAAAGTTGTTAAATAAAGTGGTGATCAAAAGAGTTGATCAGGTTCCAGTAAAAAAGATGTCATTACTGTGTAATTCTTCATCCGCTGAAAGATTGCACGGCTAGTTAAGACAGCACTAATGATGACACTGAGTCCAGGCTCCGTGAGAACTATATCAGAAGCACTGCGAGCAGCATCAGTTGAATCAGCAACAGCAATGCCTATATCTGCTATTTTCAGTGCAGGTGCATCATTGACCCCATCGCCCGTCATTCCAACAATGTGCTTCTTCGCTTGTAATCGCTTCACGATCTCATATTTGTGCTCTGCACAGAGCAAAATATGCTAAGCTTGGGATCGTCCTATTAAATTTGTTACATGATGTGATGTGATGTGTTTACCAGGGAATACACCAGCAAAACCGTCAGCTTTCTCGATGAGCTCGTCAACCTGAAATGAGATATCCTTATTTTCACCGAGCAAAGATGAAGAAGGATACATATTTGTACCCATGCCTAGACGTCTTCCTGTCTCCTTAGCAATTGCAAGTTGGTCACCTGAAACAAAGAAGAGAAACATCGATCAAACTATTGATCTGCATTTACGAGTTAGACAATAATTGACTTCTGAAAACATATAGTGGTTGTAACTACTAACTAGGGAACTTTTGTTGAATAAAGTAGGCTTAATAAATGTAAATTGGATCACAAACTCAGCCGGGAGAAAAATATAAAGGTCACGGTGAAGACCTGTAATCATCTTAACACTAACACCGAGATCTAGTGCTCGTCTGATAGTTTCAGCGCTGTCATGGCGAGGCGGATCAAAGAGGGGGAGTAGACCGACAAATTCCCAGGGCCCCCCAGGACTATCTTTGGTACCAGCCGGTACTTCCTGTGGAACACGACAACTTCAAATTGATAAGGAATTGGGAAACGGGAACTCATGTAAGCATGATGGAGTTCATTCCAAGCATAATCACCTGATGAGCAACGGCAAGGGACCGAAGCCCGCGTTCTGCAAATCTATCAATCATTGAGTGCACCCTTTTCTCAATCTCAGGTTTGTTCCATGCCAGGCTGAGAATCTAAATGTTCACATGAAAATGAACCTGATTGTTAACAGCATATACATAGAACTCTTTTTAACTTAGATTCAGAAGAGAAACCGTCATATATGGTGTACCTGTTCTGGGGCACCTTTGCTCACCCGGTGCATTTTACCACTCTTATCAATGTATGTAAGCGCTGTCCTCTTGTCGGTTGGATTGAATGGAAGAAAGTGGACTTCTGTGATTCCAGTTCGTGCCTTGTTAATGAGAAGGGCTTGATCAGATTTACGTTAACAAAGCACTCATTTGGAGTACAAGTTGCTTGCAAGAAAGTAACTTTCACTACAGAGAAAAGAGTGCAATGGTAGGACATGCCTACAGGAACGATAAGTGAGTCGTTGCACGAGTTATTAGGCAATTAGCCCCAAATACCTCCTTTGGATCAGCCAACATTGACACAATCGCGGCATCAATAGCATCTTGATTCTCCAGCCTTGAAGCTCTAGCAGCCATCAACACAACCATATCCTTGTCAACATCTTTAGCAAAAACCTGCACAAAAGTATTGGAATCATCCAAAAGCTCATGCCTCAAGCATGAGAACCTAGGAAGAACAACCTATGAAAATTTGAAGTCGCAAATGTAGTACCTCTATCAGATTCTTGTCGACTGTAAGTTTGTTGAGTGTCAGAGTGCCGGTTTTGTCACTACAAAGCACATCCATCCCAGCCATTTCTTCAATGGCTGTCATTCTCTTTGTAATGGCACCCTACAAGAAACAGAAGAAATTAACTTAAATGCAAGAACAGTTATCGGCAGAAGGATCACATACAAATATGATCGCTCAATGTTTTACAAACCTGCTGAGATAGGCGATGAGAACCGATGGCCATAGTGACAGAGAGAACAGTTGGCATGGCAATTGGGATCCCACCAATAAGTAGAACAAGGAGGTTATCGATACCATCACGAAATCCTCTATCTTGGAGGCCATATATTACAACGATTTCAATGAACATCCCCACAGCAATCGAGCAAATGCAGAAGTTTCCAATCGCTGTTAGAACCTGAAATCACAGAAACAAATGATGTCTTATTACAATAACAAAGTGCAAACTTCTCATCAATTAACTGCATCTTACATTCTGTGAAGAAACGTTTCAAATGGTTCAATTAACGTGAATTTATTTAGCTCGTACTAAAAGTAAGGGTTTCATCATGCACGGTGTATAATCTTGGTTAGTTTCCTTGCAACCAATAACACATTAAGTACAATAATGAGCCAAAAGCTTCCAGCTCAAACCTGCTGAAAGTGACCAATGTGTGTTGTGGTTTCAACAAGATGAGCTGCCTTGCCGAAGAAGGTGTGCACTCCAGTGGCTATAACGACCGCTTCAATCTCACCTTGTTTGCAGGTTGAACCAGAGTAAACTCCATCACCAGGATTTTTTGTCACTGGAAGTGACTCTCCCGTGAGAGCAGACTGAAAGAGAGATTATGCAATGAATTAACCCCACCTTGGAAACAACTGAAGAATCACTTTGTTCCCAAATTTTGAATTCCATCAAAATGAAGCACCTTTAGGTGCATCCGTTCCTATGACTAGTCATTGTTAATAACAACATTTTTTGGTGGAAAGTGGAGCACTCCAGTATAGTTTCTTATTTTAACCCTTGCAACATAAAGATGGCTTTGTACCTGATCAATCTTCAAAGGATCTCCTTCAAGCAATCGAGCATCAGCGGGGATGATGTCACCAAGCTTGATACTAACAATGTCCCCTGGAACCAACACTGAGGCATCTTCTTCACTCCATTTTCCATCTCTTAAAACCTGAATGAGACAGCCAGGTTTGAGTGGAGCAACAAGAAAAAAATAATGTGGAAAAATCAGTCGACTGTTTGTTATTAAGATTTCATTATAAAAGGGAGTATCAAAACCTTAGCTTTCGGAGCCAACCGAGCCATAAGGGCTGCGGCAGCATTTCCAGCATTATTTTCTTCGATAAAGCTGATTGTTGAGTTGATTATGAGCAGAGCAATGATGCCCAGAAAATCAGGGTAATCCCAGCCCTTACCCTGCATAATGAACTCGAAGAGTCAGAAACTTTGTTGATTGTGTATGCAATTTCAAAGATCCTATGGACATACCCCTCCATGTGCAATTGCTATGGCCATAATTGCGGCAGCTTCCATGACCCATGATAGAGGATTCCACATAAAGCTCAAAAACTTCAGTAACTTACTTTCCTGCAGAGATTGTTCATTAAACCAAAACACGATTTAAAAATAGAACCCACTAGTAAATGATCTTAAGTTTCCAAATTAGAGAAATACAGAGGGAAAGAAAAGGACCTCTTTCTCTTCAAGTTTGTTATATCCAAACACCTCAAGCCGCGTCTGAACCTCATCAGAGCTAAGACCCTCTTTCGTGCACTTCAACTTTTCAAAGACTTCTTCCACGGGGATGTTCTCCTGCCAAATGTGGATTCGCCATTAGCCAATGAGCATCTCTACCACAGGTTCCTAATGAGCATTTTTGCATCATTGTTGCACAATAGAATATCTCATATATCATCAAAGTAGACATTATCTACTGAAGTGGGAAGAGTTGAAATCTGAGTATTATAGCCCACTTATTTTATCCTCACTCTGGGAGAAGGAGCATATTATAAAGTTTATCCAGAGGGCTCTCACATGAAGTGTCGAATGATATTCTTGTTGCAAATTGATATGACTTTCGAGAAACGCGTAAATATCAGCACAACCACTGAACCACAAACTAGTTTGCCTTTGGCCATTTTCAACAAACAAAGAAGACCTGCAACACCGATCTATTTTAATAATACAGGTCCTGGACGATATTGACACTCACCAGATCAATGGTTTCCTTGCTGATAGCTTCTAGTGCAATTGCAGTCTTGTCCATTGTGCAAACCCTGATTCGGCTTCAACCTGCCAATTACAGTTCATCATCTGATCATATAAAGCCATTTGCAACCACAAAACTAATGACCACTCAATCTTAATCTAAAAACAAAAGGACGAACTGTGTGGAAAATGTAATACAAGTCCTCCGACAATTACTGAAATTGTTCAAAATGAACAACAGCATCACCCGGCAAAGAGAATGCATAAACTATGCAGGAAGAAAGTAGTGAAGAGATCATGGCGGTTAATCAGTTCCACAAATCAGCAAAATCAAAATGGATTCTCATTGTCTTATTCCGGCAAATATATAATCTATCTATTAGTAAATGCATGACGGCAAGTTTGTTTTAGCTCATAGAAGATAAAAATCATGTCCCACTCCCACTTTTGATCATCGAATGACTCACAAGCCTCGAGAGCCCCCATCGTGCACATAGTTTTGGTGTCATCAGATTGAGCTCATGCTACAATCGATATTTATGTCTCCTCATTCCCAAGTTACACAAAACATCCTAAACCCACCCACAAAAACTGCATGAAAGAAATTAAAATCAAGCAAACACTGAAATCCCACACAAGGAAACACTACAAGAATGAAACCAGATCCTCATAATTATGCGTAGTGTACATCAATGAACACAGAGAATCCCAAAAGAGAAAAAGCGAAATAAGTCTTACCTTGGAAAACTCTCGAAATGGCCACCAGAGGCCGAGTTTTTTGTGTGAGAGCAAAAGCCAAAGAACGTGGCTTCTGCAAGGTTGGTCGGGGAGAGAGAGCGAGTGCTTTGGAAGGCATGGAATGAGTTGATATATGTACAAACTGCAAGAGCACAGCAAGTGTCATCAGAAAAAAACAAAAGAGGATTTCATATGCCAGTGAGAATAAGGAAGGTACAGCAAAGTGCAAAGAAGAGAGAGGGAGTAACGTCCATGAGCAACAAGACAGCCCAGAAGCTTGTGCAACTCCGTCACAGAGCATAAGGGGTTGTTTCTAATGGCTTTCTGATGCTCACAATGCAGATTTTGATACAGGTTTCAATCACCCTTCACAAGTACACAAGAAAGTCCCTAAAAACAAGAGATAAAATTCTTAAATTTTCTTTTGCCTGTGCTTATTCATGTCATGATGACGAAGAAGCTCGCACGGCCTTGTGCCGCGCCAGTCTAGTTTATTCATTTTTGGCCTAGAATTTGAACATTGTTGAAGGAGGGTCATAGATTCATCCCTTTTAATAAGGCAGCCCAAATTTTTTTTTTTCCCAAAAGTAGAATGTCATGTCTAAAATTTCCTTTTTAGGAGACCAACCAGTATATTTTAATCATTTTAACGCACAACATCAAACATTTTCAATAAGACTTAAAGTGGTCATATCATGCTAAACGCGTCACTGACATATGTTGAGGTCAATTAGAGATGAAAACTCTGTTCCTTACAAAAGCAAGACATTTTACGAAGACTTTAATATCCCATTAAAGGATTCATATCGCATGGTTTGAGTAGTCATAGTATACATCTTTCCTCTACACATTTGCATACACGTTCCCATGTAGATGGGCTCTCCGCGACATTACAATTGTTTGACTAGTCTTTTACGGAACCAAAATGAATTTGGATCGAAATTGTTACTAGTTGTGTATCCTCTTCTCAATTGGATAATTTTCGAGCTACTAAGATATTGCTTGTTACAGAAGTGCACGATTGGATAATGCATTTCAGAATAATTTGGGAATATTTGTTCTCGCAATAATAATAATAATAATAATAATAATAATAATAATAATAATAATAACGTCTTATGTTTATGGCGCTTTTGCTGGTAACAAAAAAAGGGAAAAATACATGAGTTCCTTGGTTTTTGTCTGGAGTGCATAATTTTCCCTGCGACAGCACCAATGTCATTGGACAACTCAAAATCTCTCGCTTTCTTCAACTTTTGGCTTATTGCGAGGAAAAGAGTGCCGGATGTTTGAACAAAGTTCCATGAGAACATGGACAGAAATCGGAATCACTGAGATCTGTCTTTTGGTCTTAACACCTTGGATCGCGTTCAAGAATCGGTTGTCTCGAGAGTTTTGGCAATCCCAAGTCTGACTGCTCGTACAAACGATGCAGCATTATTGGCTTTTTCTCTAGGTAATTATCAATGAGATCTGAGTTGTAGCATCTTCAACGGCAATTTACAGCTGGTGAAATAACCGGACGACCCAGAAGACCAATCGATGACTTCGTGAGATGGAATGAGTTAATTTATGTCGTTAAAGGATGTGAAAGAGAAGATGGGATCATTAGTTTACCAAATAGATGGTGTCGTGAGGGGTCAAATCACACTTAGTGAACATTTTCGCTCTGCAGTGATTATCATCAGGCGGAACCTTTATCAAAAGGGACAAGAAATATCTTCCAGCATAGTGTCAATTCTTATGGAGGACAAGCAAATGAGATAAGAACCAACTTCATCTAATTAAGTGACAAGAATGTTTGACGTTTGCGTTGAAGGGGGACTATCTTCACTTCTAACTGGCTTTATCAAGATTGACAGAAAGTACTAGAAATTGAATTAGTTCTTTTTCCTTTGGCAGAAAGTATTATCTCTTCAGTAGGTTTTTTAAGTTGAATATTTTTATGTTACCGCATGGAGATTAGTTTTATAGGAGCTATCGAGCCCGAGAAAACATTCATTTCTAATATGCTCCGTTTTCCTTTGTTTGCCAGTACAAATCTCTCGTGCTTGTCATTGGCTTCATGACCCGTCACACATGATTAATCGACCAATGTTACTGTGGATAAGTGCAGACTCGCGGCGAGTAAAGATGAGACGCTATGGCGGGTCACTTCGAGGTCATGGCAGCCAGTCCTTTTGTTTCAACGGCAGCCCGTGGCTTGAAGGAAATCGTGGAGAGCTTTCTACGTTTAGAGTAACTAAAGCCGAGAAGCAGTGACATCCAAATGTTGAGAAGTTTAGAAGCATTAAAGCTTCAAAGTGCCACAAGTTTTCAAATGAACGAATTGATCGGGCATTTATAGTGAGAGAGTTATGATTTTTTTTTTTTGGTCGAATGTGAGAGAGTTATGATGGTTAACGTAAAATGATTGTGACATATGGCAATTCTTGAGTAGGAAAATAGATAAGATAAGGGATAGGTAGCCACATGTCATTGGGACATGGGCCAATTATCGATTGACGTGCATCCAAAAGGCACGTTAAGGAGTGGCAACATGCCAGAAGAACATGGGCAAACCACCACGCACGCTACAAAGGATTAATGGATAGGTCAAGTCATTCATAACGAGTCCCGTCCTTACTCCACCAAGCCAAAACTCTCTAAAACATTCCATTCAAACCAAAATAACCTAGGATACGGAATGTCAATGTTACATGAAGCAGTACTCCACGATGCGAATCTCAACAAATCCCTAAGTAAGAGCATTTGTTAGTAAACTTGATGAATCATAAGTGGAAATAATATAATTATTACACATTAATATAAAGTGACCAAATTACGCATCATACACTCACTCTTTGGAAAGCATGAGGATTCCATATTTTTCCTTTTATGAAGATTTATAAAACTATCGGCATAATTGATATTAAAAAATTAAAGCATAATCAAGCATTTGAACAATTAAAATTGAAAATGGAAAACACCATACAAAAAACATAATCAAACAAATAATAATTGGAAACAGAATTAGAAATCATAATTAAATTTAAAAAATGCTATAAAAAATTCCTTAAAAATGTAAAAATGAGTAAAAATAAAATCATGACTAACATTTAACTGAGAAAATATAAAATAGTTATACTAAAGAAAAACTAGAAAATGAAATGAATCAAACTATCGCCAATCAAACTATGCATAAAATCACAAGAAGTGAAATATTTCACCAATCTTAAGCATAGATAACTTAATTATGACAAATTATGAGTCTCATCGGGATTCGATCTATAGTGAAATATGCTTTCGATGGAGAAAGAAAAACTACAACTAAAACAAACATTTAAGAGATAACATTGCAGATATTTGATAAAAATGGAAAATAAGTGTCAAAGTTATAAAACGATAAAGAAGTACGATTTTATCACCACTTTGGGGGAATTTTTTTTTTTCGATGCTCCTAATAATTATGGCTGTCCAATTATGAAACCCATCAGAAAAAAGAATAATGAAATCCGACCCAAATAAACACTAAGACCAGTGGACTTTGTACCGAGGCTTTTGTTTATGAACTTGTCAACGGCCCAATTGAGTGGCCGGTCAAAATTGGAGGACTATTGTCATCCCTTCTTTTGGTCAATGGAGTTTGGATTTGATGATGTAACTAATGATTGGTGTCGATTGAGGTTCGTATCCGGTGGGGGAAAAATTCCAAAACAGTCATAAACAATAATCATATTATATTAATATCAATTCAGCCCTGAACTTTTTAATTAGAACAATTTTATCCTAAACATTTTCACATTGATACTAATTGAGTCTATTCAGCCGATTTAAGTTGAAAATAGCTAACATGGGATAACCAACGCTAATGTAGACAATTTTTTTTATAATTCCTTCCCTTTTCTTTTCCTTTGGCCTATGGCCAATCACGCATTCATCTACCAAAGGTTCAGAGTTCTAATTTCCCTTATTATATATTTGTATGCTTAGTCGAAGGACAAAGTCCAGCTTGTGAAGATATCTAATGGATATGTGATATACAATAAAGTGCATTGTCTTATCAAATCACGAATCCTTACCTTATTTATTTCAAGTATAGGTTGGTAACCAAGTTGGTGCAAGCACGATATGAAACTCACATTATTTATCCGATTTGAGCCCTTCAAAGAAAAATCAATTCCAATTCACTCACTATGATCAAGAGCAAGACCTAAGCCATAAGCAGGGACCGGCAATGTCAGTTTATGCACTATAGACATCGCGAACCCATGTTTAATAATACATACTTTTGAAAAAGATGGTACCCTAGATGTTAAATATTAACTCACGACTCAAAAATCAACGATAGCTGGTTCGCGTTTTCTTAAAGAAAACTTTTAGGTTTGGTTGGTGAAAGTCTCACATCCTTGCTTGGTAAAAGTTGGTAAACATCCATGTGATATCACTGCCTCTTGACTCGGTAGTTTTGAACTTCACCGATGTAATAATAACCCTAATATAAAATCAAGTTACCTTCATCTTCGTTTGTTAGATGCGCGTGATCCCTCGAAGAGGTTTCTGTTCCTTCAAGCAATGACCTTAGTATCACCAAAAAGTCATCGAAACCCTACACTTGTGCACAACCGCACTCCACCGGCAGAGATTTTATGTGCTTTTCAGGTTCTAGATGTGGAAAATGTGTTAGTCCCAAGCTTAAGAAATAGGTTGCGATGACCGATGACTTCCGTTAGCATCTTTTTTGTTAAAGAAAGGAGGAGGTCACGATGACTTTGACTTAACAGCACGACACATAATTAATTTTCCTTGTGCTGAATCTACTGATGACGGTCGGGACGATATTGTTGCAGAGTCAGAGATACATTTCTTACGGAAACCTTGGTCTACACTAGATCATCTAATTATCATCATACTGACTTTTTTATTTTTATTTTGTTCATCCTTAGTTAAAAAAATTACATTAGCGGTATTAAATTTTTTCATCAATACAATGCAAAACATTGCTTATTATTGGCCCGTTTCTTAACAATATAAACTTTTAAGAAAAACTGTTGTTTAACGGAATTATTTTGTATTTGCGGGTAATATTAAATCAAGAGATCAACAAATCATCCTAGAAACTCGCCCTAACAACTCACATCGGAAAATAACTTTTAGGACCGATGGCGATTAGAAAGCATAATTGCCAAAGATCACGGCTACTCTATCTCTGTAACAGTTGTCTCTGATTCGATTGATTATTGTCCAAGGTTAGTCAAATCTCTCCCTTGTGTTTAACATTTTTCATTAATACAGTGTAAAATGTGAATCTCGTATGTGGTTTCTCAAATTGACTTTTCATAAGAATTTAATTGAGGGGGGACTGCTGCATAAACTAACGATCTCCCTTGCAAAGATAACATGGGGGTCAGCTAGTTTTTGATTAATTGTTGTAATGTATGAACTATTTTAATTTCTGAAAATTTGGCGAAATGTTAACACTTTGAAACCTTGACCCGGTTTAATTATACTGGTCACTCAAAAATAGTCACACCATATACAAGAATAGGCAAGGAGCACCCATTTTCTGAGAGTTGATTGATATACTTTTAACAGGCAAATGAACAGATGTCATTAGGATTAATTAAGATAACAAAGTTGTCCATTTATCGTACTTCCATGCGATAACGTGATCGGTGTGGATCAAGGAAAAAATTACAAAGGAAGAGAGACAAACCCCAAACTTAAGTTGCCACGATGTCTTTGAGGCGGGAACATCTGATTTAACTCCATCAACAATTTCAGCACTATTAATATTCATTCAAGCTAAGGTAGATTTCAGTCATAACTTGCTTCGGTGAATCATTGACGATGGAACTATTGATCGAGTTGCCAATTAAAGTTATCAATTCACCAAAATACTTGCCCATTTCGAATCTAATCAATAATTTATCGATGGGAGACTGCTCTAAGCAATTTCCCATGATAGATGACAATTTCCTAAAGGGATTATTTCCTGATCAAGGTTGGAGAATGAATTTTAGAAGATAAACAAAGGAGAGTCCTCCATTGTAAAAACGAAGACTTGTTGAATGAAAATACATGAGATTTTCCTCTATGTGAGCGAATAGTTTTAGAGAGTAGAAAACTCCTATATCGGTTTCTTTATTCTTTGAGAGTAATTACTCTTCAGTGGTTAGTCAAGAAGTACTTATCCTCAGCTAATGGTTTTTCTTTAGGTCCGGTGGAGAGCTTCTCCTATCCCGAAATCTTGTATCATTGACGGGTGGCTTGCTCTTTTAAGCCTTGATGGTGAACTTTATCAATCCCGATCCTCATCTTTAGTTGATGGTGCATCCTTTATACCTTGGTGGCGATCGCATTATATCCTTCGTTTCCCTTTTACCAATCGATATACATCCCACAAATAGACACCTATCTATACATGTTATCCAGAAAACTCAATTTCCAGAGTCACTCGCCCACACACGCATTAGTCTTCCATCATTGTCCCACCCTTTCATATCCTTGAATATGGTGGTTGACATGTCCTTTGGCCACCGATTCTTGACATTAGAATTCTTAAACTGTTTAGTCATGTCCGTGCAAAAGAAAGCTGCAATAAACCGATTATTCTGATTTTTTTCTTCTTTTGAGTTGGAAAAATTAATTTAACGGGAAAATTATCTAAATAGTCATAAACTTATTACACAATAGTCAATTTAGTGCTAAACTTTTCAATTGTATCAATTTAGTCCTAAGCATTTTGACAATTTGCCAATTTAATCATATACCTTTCAATTGTGCTAATTTAATTCTAAATATTTTGATAATATGCTAGTTTAGTTCTAAATCTTTTAATGATTTGCCAATTTAGTCATTCCGACAAATTTTGGCGAGAAATTAGTGACATGGCAGTCTAGTCGACACTGGCCATCCTATATGAAATTTATATAATTTATATTAGGATTTAACATAAATTATTTCCTATTTTAAATTAGGTCATAATTTAGACTGAGGAAGTTTCCTATTTAAACTCATAAAGAAAATCTCAAAAATATCACATACATGTCTTATATTGAATTAGTTTTATAATATCCACATCATATTGCATGACATATTAGATTATTTCATAATTCTTTTGTTTGTCATTAGAAATAGCTCATATATAGATTGCATTTAAATAATTCATGTCAATGTTATTAGTTTAATAATTCATGCATGATAAATTAGAATTCATGTAGATAGAGTATCTAGATTAAATTGCATTCATGTTAATTATTAAATTGTTAGCATACATTTCATGTTAAAAGTTTGTTCGTGCATCATGTTGCATTCACATTTTCGTTAGTGGTTTAGGATTAAAATTAATTGAGACTACTTGCAAACCATTTTTGAAATAAAGAGAAAAAGGAACTGAAATGACCTCATATTTATTTAGTGTAAAAAAGTTCCCATATCTATGAAATCTCGGGTTCACAGAAGTAAAATATTCTTCGACATTTAACTTGGGTTTCCAATTAACTCATAATTTATTAGCAATGACTCAAAAATGAGTTGATTCGAATGTTTAATTGATCAAATTAAAACCCCAAAGCTGTGATTGATATGCGCTTGGTAGAGTCTGCATTAAGTGTTTGCTTAATAATCCATAAACTTTCCCTTGATGGTTCATCTCAAGAAAGATCGTGACAGCTTGTTACTCTTATCTTACAAAATTGCCCATAAGCAAGCCAACTCATGATCAAGTAAAATTAGGGGTGATCGATTCCTGGTCCAGTCCGTTCTTAGCCAGAAACCAAACTAGGAGAACCAATTCCCAATCTCTAGAACTGAG
This sequence comes from Syzygium aromaticum, assembly GCA_024500025.1. Lineage (NCBI taxonomy): Eukaryota > Viridiplantae > Streptophyta > Magnoliopsida > Myrtales > Myrtaceae > Syzygium > Syzygium aromaticum. Next base: position 21,544,258 of record CM044888.1, on the reverse strand, counting down.
AACTGGATCACGTGATACTAAAACTGAACTGGATCAACTAGTCCGGTCCAATTCCCGGGCAGTCCAACGGAATCGGTGGACACCGAGCTTGTCGGCCAAGTGATCTTTTGTCATGATAAATGCCGTATTGGGAAGCCCATGAATTTTCCTCCCAAAAACAAAGAACAGAGGGTCTCGATCCACCTCGTTCAATTGTTCCCAAGAGAAGTCACACTCTCTCTCTCTCATGGAAGCTAGTGTCCCTTCCCTCGTTCAGTTTCTTCACCTGCGAAAAATGAATGAGTATCACAATAGCGTACAAAAATATATGTACACCCGTCACTAGTTCCAATCTTATGAAACCAAGAATCGGACTGACGCCCCAGGGAACCGCTCAGAACTGGCCGGTCCTGTCCGGTACGGTCTAGTTTGGGTGGTTCCCAGTTCTAGTGGTTCTCGTTACACACCCCAAGGTATGATCTATATCGTGAACCCACATGTTCATTTGCTAATCACTAAACCAATATACTATGTCTAGAGGCCGTACACCTCAAGTCAACATTGATCTAGGTCATCAATGACTTTCAAAGAATAGTATGAGAAGATTACCATAAAAATCAATTTAGGCTATTATGATTTTCATGAATGTATATGTTGAAATATATTAGGTTTTACCCTCGAAGAGTGGTTGGCCTCGTAGGCAGACAAACAGAAGCACCCGTAAGTAAAATTTGGAAATTAACAGGAGTATAAACAAATTTTTCAATGAACATAGAAAAGATCACATAGTCATAACGGTCAAATGGTTCCTTTCTAGAATTGAAGTCAAATATTGTCGACCTGTAAATGTTATGGCTGTATTTTCCCTCATCCCTAATTGACAGAAATCTCATAGTAATAGAACTCCGACTCAGTGGATTGCAAATATTATCATCATGTACATGTGAACATAATTAAAGACGAGTGTGAGCAATGTCTATGTTCAATCAAAAACATGTATTCTCTAATCATGGATGGTCGAAAATAAGCCTTAAAATGCTTAATGGTATATTTTCCTCAAGCCAATAACTTTCCAAATCCTCCTAGGACGGAAAAAAGCGTGGAGAAAGTTTCCATGCAAGTGAATTATTTTTCCCAAGAAAATGAGCTCATACCACAACCCTTAAAGCCTTTGATATCTATGGGATATATTCACTAGAAGTCTTAAAAAATATCATAAAAATATAATTGAGTCATAAAACTTACAAAAAGTGTAATCAAGTCATAAAACTTGTCAAATTGGTTCAATCAAGTCATAAAATTAACGCCGCCTAATTTACTAACGGAAAACGTTGACGTAGCTTATTTTAATATTTCTCTCTCCTACGTGATGATGATGTGACTTTTTATATTATTTTAATGTGATTCTTGAACTTTTGGTACATATTCAATTTAGTCCCTGAACTATACAAAAATGGTCAATGTTGTCCTTCAATTAATTTAAGCTTAGGGACAACAATATAGGCTAGGGACTAAATTTAACAAAAACTAAAAATTTAAGAACTATATTGCATATTGAGTTATAGTTCAGGGACTACATTGCATATTGAGTTTAGGACCACATTGCTTTTTTTTCCTTTTTTTTTCTTTTGTTTAACTGTAACACAAACTCCCTTTCTTGAATCTCTTTGTATGATCAAACTTGAATATTTATCCAGGTGAGGTTTCGTAAACGGCTCAAGGTTGACACATAATTTGACACCAAATACGAACAAGAACATATGATCCTTACCAAAAAAAAAAAAACATATGATTATATAATATAACCTCGACTTTAACTTGGGGAAAAGTACCAAAAAAGTCATAAACTTATTGCATTGGTACCAATTCAGTCATAAATCTTTTAATTGGACCAATTTAGTCCTAAACATTTTCACATTGATATCAATTCAGTCCGTCCAACCAATTTAAGCCAAAAATTGCTAATATGGACGCTGGCGGTCCTACGTGGCACGACCGATACTAATGTTAACATTTTAAAATGATTTGTTAATAATTTTTTGAATTTTTTATTATTTTTTCTTTTATTTTCCTTTTCTTTTTTCCTTTCCTTTTTTTTTCTTTCCTTCCTCTTACCTCCGCCAGTTGCCAGCCTCCACGATGACCAACGGAGGCTGCCGGCGACCGACGAGGGCGAGGGTCAAGATGCCCTTGCCTGCCACAAGGGAGGCCGACCTTTGGCAAGGGCCAGAGAGGGCTGGACGAGGCCGCCCCTCGCTAGATTCGGCAGGGGGACCCTCCCCTAGCCCTCACCAACCTTTGACGACGGCAAGGGACCTCGCACACGACCTCGCCAGCCTCTGGCATGGGCTAGGCGAGGGTCCCCTCGCCGAATCTAGCTAGGGGTGGCCTCGTCCAGCCCTTGCCCTTGCCGGCCACCGACAGCCTCCGTTGGTCACCATGGAGGTTGGTGATCGGCAGAGGGAAGAGGAGGGAAAGAAAAAAAAAAAAAAAGGAAAGGAAAAAAGAAAAGAAAGAAAAGAGAAGAAAAAAAGAAAAGGGCAAATAAAAGAAAAAATAATAAAAAATTCAACAAATTATTAAAAAATCATTTAAAAATATCTACGTCGGTGCCGGTCATGCCACATAGGACCACCGGCATCCACGTCAGCGATTTCCGGCCCAAATTGGCCGTATGGATTGAATTAATACCAATGTGAAAAGGTTTAGAACTAGATCCAATTGAAATCTTTAGGACTGAATTGATTCTAATGTAATAGTTTTAGGATTTTTTTTTGTACTTTTTCCCTTTAACTTGTAACGTGGACTGCATGTGAAATATCCATCATGCATGATTTGGTCTCATCGATAGTGCCAAGATAGATAATATAGAGAACTAGGGTTTATTCATTATAATGCCGTCCGGAATCAAACCACGAGCAACCTTGTAAGTATAGTTGAGAGAGAGAGAGAGAGAGAGAGAGAGAGAGAGAGAGAGAGACTTTGTTCAAAGAGAAGATTTACACTAATTTGGATTGTAGCTTTCAATTGGACCATTTACCGGGGAAAATAAGAAATTCATTTCGAGAGATTCAAAAGATCTTGCTTGTCTTAATAGTTCATTTTCGCCTCATAATGTCGAGATTCATGTCCCATCCTTTTTGGACTATGTCAAAGAGAAATTTAACTTTTAAGAGCACTTGTGAACACAAATTAAGGGATCTTGAAAATTCTTATTTCCACTTTTAATTAACTAAACTGATGTCCTAAGAGAACTTATTAACAAAACCCTTCATTTTGATCATGTTCACAGTCAATATTGTATCGACCAACCAAAAAAAAAAGTCAATATTGTATCTACCCTTGATATTAATGAATTGCTGGTGTTTAGGTTCACAATAAGCAATCTCGTATTAGTTACTCATAGGATTTGTTTAATTAAATGAGTCGTGCGTACCCAATCAATCATGACACAACCTATATTGACCACTTTGCTTTGACTTGCAACTTTTTTTCCTTTGAGGCTTCGTTTGTTACTCAAAAAATAAATGATTTAGAAAATATTTTCTTAAAAATGAACGTTTGTATCGCTTAAAATAATTAAATCAATCAAAAATACTTTCATTATCGACAATAATTTATATGTAAACATTTTCATGGACGATAAAAATCTCTTTTTTCATTTCATTTTTGTAAGTGAAACAAATGATCCATTTCTAGGGAAATATTTTCCAAATCATTCATATTCCGCAAAACGGACACACCAAATATTTATGATGATAGCACAAATGGATATAATACACTCACAAATTTATTTTAACTTAAGTAACTCAAATTTTTTTGTAAATTTAGATATTTTCATAAAATAAACAAAAAAAATTATTAGTTTTCTTACTTTTCCCCTAAAATTAGTTTTTTTATGTAAATAATCACTTTTAGAATGTGATTTTTGTGAATAAGGGCCCCGTAAAACTGAATGCTATATAAAGGAAGCTATTCAGGTTATGTTCAGGTTGGATTAGCCCAATTAACTAATTTAATTGGCGAGTCTATTCGAGTGGAGTTTTCCGATAGCAAGAATAATTAAACTAGCCACATTATATCCATATAGGTCTATCTAATAGTATTAACGTAACTTAAACATCACACAAATGTTTTATCTTATTTATCGTAATTTTATTAAATATGCTATATAAAGAAAGTGACCCTGATGTAAATTAACCCCTATGTTTCTTTGTAAGGTATAAACGTTGTATGAAAGACTCCCTAACTTTACCACCATCCCAATTTGAATACCGATAAAACCGTTAGGGGTGTCAAAAAAGCCCGCGCCAACCCAACCCGGACAGGCCCGGCCTAACCCTATCCTAAATTTTCTGGTATTTTGAGGTTGGGCGTTAGTTTTTTTGGGGTAGAGTTTTAAGGAATGGGTATTGTCAAGGTAGGGTTGGGTCAAGCCGGGCCAGGCCGAGCCGGTGTGGGCTTTTTTGACACCACTAGGGCCAAAGCGAGCGGCAAAGAGAGTATCTCCCTCTTTCTCTCCTCTCCCGTTCGCTCTCTCCTCTCTCTCCAAGCGCAATGGACCCGATCGCCCATCCGTTCATCATGGATTTCTGTTATGATGCCTTACATAGCCAAGTCCTCTCCTACTGGCACTTCTTTGACTCGATCCGTGATCTAAGCCTCCTCCGCGACCTCTCCAAGGTCCCCTGCGTCTCCGCTAGATCTGGCGAGGGGTGTTAATGGGTCAGGTCGGGTTGGGTCAATTTTTGGGTATTCAAATTGGGATCGCCATTAACTATAGGTTTAGGGTTGGGTCGGGTATCATAGAAACCCGACCCGACCCGACTCAACCATTGACACTCCTAGCAAACCGTTACTGCCTTTTTAAGTGACATTCATAAGCGCCAAAACGCACACTTCATCATTAGAAGAAAAAAGAGTAAAATTTTGATCAACGATCAATGGTTTCTTTATACAATAATTATCTTTATGAAAAGGATACACAATTAATAAAATGTCATCTTGTACTCACCCTTTTGTTCATTTGTCATCAACAAAAACGGATAATCTAACCTAATGATCTTACTAGTTCCGTGAACATGCCAGTTAACTGGTCTCCTAAGCAACGAAGCACCTTCGACGTGGTTACTACATCACCGTCAAAAACAGCGTCGCTTTCATTGTACATAGCTTTTCTGACTCCATGGGGGAACTCAGCTACTGTTAATAAATTCGCGTAATATTATAAACCAATTATTATCAAATCAAATTGATACTAATGTAATAGATTTGTGACTTTTTTTGTACTTTTCCCGATAGGAGAACCTTCTTTATGCTCTCAGACAAGAAGAAGGTATTTGCAGCAGACCACCAACTTTTCCTGGTTGACCCAAGACCAGGAAACTTTGGACGGTACGAGGCCGAACATCAGGACAAGAGAGGAAAAGACGATGACATGGGCACGGTAAACCATCCGACGACTAGACTCACGGGGATGGCGATGAGGATGAAGAGGACAACGACCGAACTTCTGGTTGTACCAAGACTCCATCGAACGAGTATATTTGTCTATCAACCACCGATAAGATCAAGGTGAAGCCGGCCTTGGGATAAAATGGTGAAATAGATATTTCTGGTCATAAAATTGTTCAATTTTTATTTTGGTACTCTATGGTCACAAAAAGCCTAAATTGGGGTCAAGAAACCTCTGGTCAACAACTAATCCTCGGGTTTTGTCGGTCAAGTCTTTGCCTGATTTTTTTTTTTGTTATTTAGGTTTTCGTGTTTATGCTTTTACCGTCTTGTCGGCCTTCTCGTATGAAAAAGAACGTTAAAATATGTCTAACTAAATGATTTTAGAATAAGTGGCTACATTAAATGATTGAAATATACTTTCTGTAGAAAGATAATGAAGATTGTGGAAAATGGATGACAAGCTTTCTGTCACTATCTTTCTAATCTTTATGTAACTAAGACATACATAATGCACGGTACGCTGCTCATTTAGTGCTTTATGGGGCCTTGAAGATTGAATCGCACTGCATCCAAAGATGATCAGGTCAAAAGGTGGTTTCTCCACTGCCAAAGAAAACGCTTTCAGATTTGCAAATCGACTATTGGAGTCTCCAAGGATAGGTAGTGAAAGGGAGATTGCAAAGAAACTCCTAAGATAAAAGGCTTCGTACATATATAGTTGAAGCGGTCAAAAGAAAATCGGGTCTCGAATTTGGTTGGAGATAGATTGCACATCAAGACCGTTATATGTTGAGGAAGAGAACAGACCTATAAAAAATGGAAAAATTGTCCAAAAAATCATAAATCTGTTGCACTTTTACCGATTCAATCATAAACCTTTTAACTTTGCTAATTGAGTCCTAAACCTTTTCATTTCTTACCAATTGAGTACATCCGGCCAATTTTGGCCGAAAATCACTAACGTGAATGCCGAGCAGCCACATGGTGCTAACGTGGATATTTTTATATAATATTTTAATAATTTTTGAATTTTTTGTGATTTTTTCTTCTTTTTTTTCCTTTTCTCTATTTTTTTCCTGGGTTTTGAAGTTAGGGTCGACAAAGGTGGCCAGCCGACCTTTACGGGCCACGGGCAAGAGCCGCCAAGCCCTCACCTAGCCAGATTTGGGCGAAGGCGTCGCGGCCCTTACCGAATCTAGGCAAGGGCTCACGCGCCCTCTCCTAGAGCTAGCGAGGGTCAACCGGCCACCCTCGTTGGCCCTAGCTTCAAAATCCAAAAAAAAAAAAAAAAGAAAAGGAAAAAAAAAGAAAAAAACAATAAAAAATTTATAAATTATTAAAATATTATATAAAAATGTCAACGTTAACGCCACGTGGCCACCCGATATCTACTTCAGTGATTTCCGATCAAAATTGACTAGATAGAATCAATTGGCAAGAAATGAAAAGGTTTGGCAAAGTTAAAAGGTTTAGGACTGAATTAACAAAAGTGCAATCAGTTTATGACTTTTTTAACAATTTTCCTTATAAAAAATAAAAAGGATTAGTATATAAGTAGTCCTAAAACTTATCGTAAAAGTGTAATTAAGTCATAAAACTTTTAAAATATACAATCAAATCTCTCAAATAATTCCGTTCAATTTGGTTAATGATCTACATGACTTTTCTAAAACGCATGCCACTAGTATGGCACCCACCAAACGCCGCATTAGGTGGAGGGTCTTATGAAGATCAAGTGGTTCGATTGAGCTTGCACCAAGAAGGCGGGAGAGAGACTGGAGGATTAGGTTTTAGATTTGGGAGACTCGAGTGTTGAATTTTTGTCACAAGAAATACCAGGCATTAATAATTCCCCTTCGCTAGTTCTTTCTTTTTTTCCAACCGGAAGGGTGAAAACAGATTTTAGTTACTTTCACTTTCTCAAATCAAACGAAAACACAGGTTTTCTCCCTCATTCTGTCTCATGTTCACTAATTCATCTCTTTATTCAGACACCTAAAACAGTTCGTTTCATGACAAAGCTTCGGGCAAAAGTATACGGGAACTTCAAGCTTCAATAAAATTGTAGATCTGCTTCAACCAATGAAGCCTTTCAAGCTTGGACGAAGCCCAGAAGTTTCGCTGAGGCTTCGTAAAGCTTCAAAGAAGATGTAGCTTTGTTGGAGCTTCAAGAATCTGTCACGACCTTCCTAAAAGCAAACCGCCAAAAGGAAAGCTAATGGGTTACTAACCCCAAAAACTTAGCGCAAACTCTCCCAAGCCTATACCAACAGCAACTTGCGGGTTTTGTTTTAAATAATTTAAACATGCAAATCAGATTATTCAGGAGTCACCATTAATCAATTAGTTGTAGGTTGATTAGACACATAAGTAAAGTGCTATGAGGATTAGAAATTCACGGATACGGGGACTTAATTATGCTAAATCAATCTAAACACCATTTTGATACCTTTTTCTCTTTATTTCAAAAATATTTTGCAGGCGGTCATGGTCAATTTTAACTTAAGCCACTAACATGCGAGAGGTAATCATGTGAATGCACAAATAAGAATTTAACAACCAATAATCAAAGTTGTTAATAAATTGCTAGAAATTGAGCAAGAATATAAATACCTCAAGCAAGCAAAAGCTCATTAATTGCAATGCATCAAATGTTCTGCAAGATATTAACTTGAAAATGCATGCATGTCCAAAACATGACTTATAAATGTTTATGCAATTGTAATTATTTCTTTTTTTTTCTTGTTTATCAAAACTAAACTATATACAATTTTAACCTAAGCTTAACACGCATGAATTATTAAACTAATGACATGAAAAATCTCCTCTAGAAAAATTAAACAGCTAAAATTACCACACAAAATCTCCTTTCAAAAAATATGAGCATATTTTAAGCTTATCGGCTTTAAGCACAAAAAGTTTGTAACTTCTAAACAAACAATTTATCATACTAAAAAATTTCATCAAAAGCATGAAACATAGTTTTGTGCATTCATTTAAGAAAATGATCCCCGCAAGAAGTGTTAGATGTCAAGAACATCAATCGCAGAGGGACATTCATTGAAATAGGTGTCCTCGGATTGCCCTATCTGAAGGGGAAAGGACATATGTATGCAAGTTTGATCTTCAATTTGATAAACCCTTTATTGTTGCTCTTGCTCCTGCAAAAGAGAATGTACATGAATAGGATACTATGCAATAGAAAAGGAAAAATGGTCTAAAAAGTTATAAACCTATTGCACTTTTGCCAATTCAGTTCTAAACATTTTCACTTCTTACCAATCTAGTCCTAAACATTTTTCACTTCTTGCCAATTCAGTCCTAAATCTTTTCACTTCTTTCCAATTGAGTCCATCAGGTTAATTTTGGTCGGCCAGCGCTGACGTGGCCGTCGGTCGTCTGGCCAACGCTAACGTGACAATTTTTAAATTTTTTTTTGAATTTTTGAATTTTTTTTTCTTTTTTTTCTTTTTTTTTTCTTGCCCTTCTTCCCTCTAATCGGTCCGACGAACGATGACCAGCCAGAGGCGCGGACCTCGTCGGCCTCTAGCAAAGCTCGCCCCCGCCAACCACAAGCTAGAGCGAGCCTCACCCACTGCTGCCAAGCTGACCTCGCCTGATCTAGGCGAGGTCGAGCCTCGCCTAGCCAAGGCGAGGCCAGCCAATGCCATCGCAAGTCGGCCTCGCCTTGGCTGGGCAAGGACGGCCTGGCAACGATGGCCAAGGCTTGCCCTCGCCAGTGGCCAATAGGGGTGAGCTTCACCAGAGGCCGACAAGATCAACCTTGCCAGCCCGTGCCTCTAGCTGGTCGCCGGACCGACCAGAGGGGAGAAGGGAAGAAAAAAATACTAAAAAATTCGAAAAAATATATATATTTAAAAATTATCACGTCAGCGTTGATCAGACAGCTGGCACCAACCGGCGGCCACGTCAATGCCGGCCAGCCAAAATTAGCCGGATAGACTCAATTGGCAAGAAGTGAAAATGTTTAAGACTGAATTGACAAACTTAAAAGGTTTAAAATTGAATTGGCAAAAGTGCGATAGGTTTAAGACTTTTTGGACAATTTTCCCCAATAGAAAGGTTTAAGACTGAATTGGCAAACTTAAAAGGTTTATGACTGAATTAGTAAAAGTGCAATAGGTTTAAGACTTTTTGGATAATTTTTCCCGATAGAAAAGCATATGCAAATTGTGACTCGAGAAATTCCGGTCATTCATTTTGGCTAGAATCAAAGCACTATCTCAGTCGAATTAGTCGGTTTGCTATTTCTATCGAAATCTGATGTGCCCCTCAATTTGTCATCTGCAAGGGAAAAAAACAGAGTATCATTTCCAAAATGAATCACGTTCGGGAACGTGATTGTACATTTTTCTTTCAAAAATAATCTTTTTTTGACTTGCCTTTGACTTGGGAAGCAGGGGCTTTGTCAGGTCAGCCAAGAGGCGCGGCAACAATGCGTTGTGACGGGCAGAACAGCAGCTTCGCCGATGGGGCTTCGCATATGGTGTTTCTGGTCACCGGAGAGTAGCAAGGACAGCAGGTCATCTTCAAAGCAGCATCAACAACTTGGGCCTTCATCGGCGGGGCAGAGGAGCAGATCAATAGAGAAGCAGGGATGCGTCGCGATGGTTGAGGGCGCAGCAAGGGACTCCACGGCGGCGGTGGGGGTTGGCCAAGAGGGGTTCTCAGCCGAAACCTCTTCTCTCTCCCTCTTTCGTTTTTTTTGCTCATGTGTTTTCTTTTATGAGTTCAAAGAGTAGAATTGCCAACCTTTAGGTTAAGAGGCATAATTGTATATTTATAATGTTTAACATAGGTTTAATGTCAAATCATGCAGGCTTAAACTTCGGCTTTTTACTATAATGGATTTTAATTCGAGGCATTTTCCAAATTATACTTTTAATGGACTGAATTAAGCTTAAATTAGGCCAATCAAGGCCCACCTCCTTTGTAAATTTCGGTCACTACTCACATAGGCTGGCCGAATTTTGCACCCTCTTCACAAGCTCAGTCTACTCATTTTAAGCTCAAAACCATCCACCACCGGTCCAATTAAATGCAATTAATTGAAATATACTCCTAATGATTATATGCTACTATTTTTGCTAGGGGCCGAGGTAAATCCCCAATTTTTTATGCAATAAATTACTAAATGAAATGCCAAAATTTTGGTGTTAACAGAGCGTTCGATGGATTTGGGGCAAGAAAGGAGGGGTTCTAAAGTGACATCATTTTTTAACATTCATGGGCTTTTTTTAATTATGGAAAACAACACCGTTTTGATCTCCGGCGTCCATGTGAGCTCCGGCCATCCACCGGTTCAATCAGCATTGACTGGGTATCCACATAAGCATTTTCTAGTCTAAATTGGCCGAGAAGACTAATTGGCAAATCGTAAAAAGATTAAAGATTGAATTGGTAAAATTGAAAGGTTTAAAATCGAGCTGATCGTCGTACACTAGGTTTATGACCCTTTTTTTATAATTTTCTCCTTTTTTAATCATAGCATTAGGCATAGATTCAATAAATACATTGCTATGACTTTGTTATATTATTCATAGTCAAATATCTTTGACCAATTATTAGGAAAGTGAACGCCATGATATTATAACATATTGGCTTGCACGCACACATGAAAGATGTAAAAATTTTGGAAAAGAAGTTTGACTGCGTTAATGTTCATCCTTGATCGGAGGAATCTGACTTTTGGTTGGTGGCTACAAATATTGACCATCGCTAAAATAAAAATGGATGATGTCCATATTGTTAACCTGTCGAGGCACTTCTAGTTTATTTTTAACTCTTGACACAAAGATCAACCGGAGAAGGGTTGCGCTACAGTTAGGTTGTATTGTAAAAGTTGGTAAACATGTATCTGATATTACTGCCACTTGACTCATAGTTTCTGTTGAGACTATAGGAAAGAAAGACGAAGAAGTGGAAAGCTGAAGAAAGATTAAGTCTTCTATACGTATCAAATATTGATTCATGTTCTGCGTAACGGATTTCTGTTTCTTGAGCTAAGGAAAAACAGAGTAGTTGACGTTCTGTTAGTTCAGTTGTACAGTTGTATTTATGGTGTATGAGTTGTAACTTGAGCAGAAGTTTAGCTTGAAGAGCTGTACGTGTTATATAAGCAGTAAGATACACAAGAGAGAGATTAAGCTCTCAAATAAAGTTCTGAATGTAATTCAAGTTTTTCAACTGTAAATTTCCTTTCTTCCTTCTTCATTTCTCAAGTTTTTGACATGGTATCAAAGCATTTCTCTGAGAGCAAAGCTGTGAATCTCGATCTTTTCTTTTGAAGAACACAGCAATGGCAGCGAGAATACCAAGATATCCTTTTCCTATCCACATAAACATTGCTAACTTCGTTACAATCAAACTTGCAGAAGACAATTTTCTTCTCTAACCAACTCAGTTTCATAGATTTCTCGGGAGTCAAGAGCTATTTGGTTTCGTCAATAGAGAAATTCCACCACCACAAAAGTTACAACTCAATATTGAAGGGAACGAGACCAAAGCCGTGAATCCTAAATACAATGATTGGGTGAGAACTGATCAACTGGTATCATCATGGATTAGTGGTGCAGTTTCTGAGCATATACTAGGGCTGATCATTGGCCTGGAAACATCTTTTGAGGTATGGCAAACATTACTAAATCGTTTCACACAAAAATCAGTAGCTAGAGAGTTTGAACTGAGAGGGAAACTTCAAGCATATCAAAAGCGAAATAGAAAACTTTCTGATTATCTTAGAGAATACAAACTGATTTGCGATCAGTTAGATGCAATTGGGAAGCCTGTTGATGAGATAACTAAAGTCTTTGGTGTCTTGGAAGGCCTAGGCTTAGAGTATGAGAATTTTTGAACAACTATACTGCTTGAAACCTCAACCTGATTATGATGAGGTGATATCACAACTAAAAAGATTTGAAACAAGACTGCAAAACTATTGCTCGAGCCAGTACAATCCTAACATGGCCTATTATGGAGAAAGAAGTCTAGAGATGGAACCGCATATGGTATTTGATAGAGAACTGTATCAATAGAATTTTGCTTTTATAGGCCAGAAAGGGAACACTCGTGAGGGATGTAACTATGGTAGAGGTCGTCCATTTGACAATCGAGTTCGTGGTTATAGATATCAAGGAAGAAGCCAGAATTATAAACCATTTAATCTGAACCAAGATTAGGAGGTTCAACATTTTAGTCCAAGGAATAATTTCTATGGTTTAAATCAAGGCTTTCGACCGTATGCTAGTTCATCACAGAGGTATTAAGATACTAAATCCTATCCATCTCCCAACTTAGCAGTTCACAAGAACTTGCAGGATGAAAAAGCCATAGATGGAGTTCGAGTAGCTTGCCAAATCTGCAAACGTCTAGGGCATGATGCTCTTCGATGCTGGTATAGATTTGATAACTCTTATCAAGGTACATATATTCCACAAGCTCTAACAGCAATGTATCTTGAGGATTCTACAGGCAGTGATTGGTATCCTAACACAGGAGCCACAGCTCACATCACAGCCAATACGGGTATAATTCATAACTTCTCAAAGTACACTGAAACTGATTCTATAATGATAGGAAATGGATCATGTCTTCCTATTACTCATACTATTGATGCATTGTTACTTACTGCAATTTATGCATTACCTCTCAATGATGTGTTGGTAGTACCTGAAATCAAGAAAAATCTTCTTTTAGTTTCAAAACTACCTGATGACTTTCCCTGCTTCTTTGTGTTTGATAAAAATGGTGTCTATGTTAAGGACAATCGCACCAACTCCACAGTGCAGCTCAGGCTGAAAATTGGGAGACTTGATCGAGTGGATCAGAAGGCAACAGAAGCTCTGTTTTCACAAAGACATAAAGTTGTTGGAGAAGAAATATGGTATCAACGGCTTGCTCATACCAACACAAAGACCTTGAAGTATCTTCAACAACAGTAGTGGATCAGCTATAATAAGAAAGCTTCCTCTGTATGTGGAAGTTGTCAACTTGTCAAGAGTACCAATCTACCTTTTTCTTTATCCCATTCTGTCACTCAACTTCCTCTAGAAAGGATACACTGTGATATCCGGGGTCCTTCACCAGTAACCTCTATTCAGGGCTTCAGGTTTTATGTTATTTTTGTGGACAACTTCTCTCGATACAGTTGGTTTTATCCAATGAAATACAAATTCGAGTTCTATAATATTTTCCTTCTATTTCAGAAATCTATAGAGACTCAGTTTGACCGCAAAATCAAAGTCTTCCAATGTGATGGTGGTGGTGAATTCACTAGTACCAGGTTTCAAACTCATTTAGAAACTTGTGGTATTAAACAATATATCTCCTGCCCTTACACTTCTGAACAAAATGGGATTCCTGAAAGGAAACATCGTCATGTGGTAGAATTGGGCCTCACTATGCTCTATCATGCTCAAACACCATTACACTACTGGGTTGATTCATTCTTAACTGCGAATTATATTATTAATCTGCTTCCAACTCCAAAGCTACAGATGGACTCACCTCACAACAAACTTTTTAAACAAGGGCCTAACTATGATCATCTTAGGGTCTTTGGACGTGCTTGTTATCCTTGTCTCAGACTCTATGCTCAACATAAATTTGACCATCGATCCCTCGCTTTTGTATTCCTAGGATATAGTGAGAAACATAAAGGGTATCGTTGTCTGGTACCTACTAATGGTAGAATATATATCAGTTGACATGTGACATTTGATGAAGATTTCTTTCCATTTGCCAAGTAATTATTTGCAAATTATCCTCACTATACATCTCTGTGTCGAAAATGGGTTGATGAGGTAACTTTTCTGGATTCTACCAGGGCAAATACAGTTAGACAAACTCACAATTTTCACACTGGCCATCTACATGACAATGGTGTTCTTGAGGTAGGCCAAATTCGTATACCATACAATTCTAACCATTGCACAGATCTATCTTCATCACATTCACAAGCCGTTTCTGCTCCTGGACCATCAGATTCTTTTGCTTCGCCTACTACAGAACCTAGCATACCCATTGATGATCAAGAACACCAGTCTTCCTCCCTTCCTCAACACTGTGATATCTCTGTTCATCCTATGCAAACTCGACTTAAGTCTGGCATAATGAAACCAAATTCCATATATGCCTGCTTAGCTGAATACACTGTCCTTCCTGAACGAAAATCACCTAAGTCAGCCTTAGCTCATGATGGCTGGACTTGTGCAATGCAAGAAGAAATGGATGCCTTGTATGAAAATCAAACTTGGGTGTTAGTTTCACGAACTGCTCAAATCAATGTCATAGGCTGTAAATGGGTGTATAAGACCAAATTAGTATCTAATGGGAGTCTTGATAGGTTAAAAGCTCGCTTGGTAGCTAAAGGGTTTCATCAAGAAGAAGGAATAGACTATCTTGAAACTTTGAGCCATGTTGTAAAACAAGCAACCATACGTGTTGTCTTGTCAGTAGCTATGGTACAACATTGGCCTATTCATTAACTCGATGTCAAAAATGCATTTTTACATGGCACATTGACTGAATCTATTTATATGGAGCAGCCTCCTGGTTTCGTCCATCCTACATTACCTAATCATGTCTGCTTACTTCAAAAGTCTTTATATGGACTTCGACAAGCTCCGCGTGCATGGTTTGAGAAATTCAGCAAGTTTTTACTTGAATCAGGCTTCTTCTGCAACACCACCGATTCCTCTCTCTTTGTGTACCATAGAGGTACAAACACAATTCTCTTGCTTCTTTATGTTGATGATATTGTACTAACCGGTAACTCCTCTCAGCTCCTTGCTGACTTAATCAAGTCATTGAGTCTTACTTTTCACATGAAAGACCTGGGTTCTCTTAATTACATTCTGGGTATTGAAGCCACTCGTAGTTCTACTGACCTCTTTCTCTGCCAGACTAAATATGCTTTTGACCTTCTTACACGAGCTCACATGCAAGATTGCAAACCAATCTGAACTCCTCTATCTGTCAGGTCTATTCCTACATCAAATGATGCCATCCCTCTTGACAATCCACTTGAATACAAAATTCTGGTAGGAGGTCTTCAACATCTCACTATTACTAGACCTAATCTTGCATATGCCACAAATCTTTTATGTTAGAAAATGCAGCGCCCTACCATTACTGATTTTCTTAAACTAAAGCGCATACTTCGGTATGTAAAGGGAACAATTCATCTGGCTATCTTTCTTTATTCGCATAGTACTCTAAACTTATATGGCTTCTCAGATGTTGACTGGACAGGATGTCTTGATACCAGACGCTCTACTACTGGTTTTTGCACATTTCTTGGTTCCAATCTTATCTCCTGGACAGCCAAGAAACAACCCACTGTTTCTCGTTCCTCCACTGAAGCTAAGTATCGTACACTTACCTCTACTACTACTGACCTTACTTGGATCAGCTTTGTCCTACATGACATTGGCATTCCTTTAACATCACCTACGGTCCTCTTTTGTGATAATCAGTCTACCATTTCACTTACTGCTAATCCTATTTTACATGCTCGAACCAAACATATCGAAATTGATTTTCACTTCATCAGAGAAAAAGTTTCCTTGTGATCATTATGCGTCCAGTACGTTCCTAGTCATCGCCAGCTTACTGACATTTTCACCAAGGCATTGTCACGACTTGATCACTCCACTCTCAAAACCAAACTGGGCTTGGGGTTTAAACCTGCACCCAGTTTATGGGGGGATGTTGAGATTATAGGAAAGAAAGACGAAGAAGTGGAAAGCTGAAGAAAGATTAAATCTTCTATACGTATCAAATATTGATTCATGTTCTGCGTAACTGATTTCTATTTCTTGAGCTAAGGGAAAACAGAGTAGTTGACATTCTGTTAGTTCAGTTGTATAGTTGTATTTCTAGTGTATGAGCTGTAACTTGAGCAGAAGTTTAGCTTGAAGAGCTGTACGTGTTATATAAGCAGTAAGATACACAAGAGAGAGGATAAGCTCTCAGATGAAGTTCTGAATATAGTTCAAGTTCTTCAACTGTAAATTTCCTTTATTCCTTCTTCATTTCTCAAGTTTTTCACAATTTCAAACTTCACTAATGGATAATTACCCTATACAAAATTTAGTTGCTTCAACGATCGTTTGACGGATCCCACGAGATGTTTCTGGTCCTTCACGTAATGACGTTGTTTTATTATCAACCAAACGTCATCAAAACTTCACACATGTGCACAACCGCACTCCACGTACGGTGATCATGTGCTTCTCAAATACATTTTTCAGGTTCTAGATGTCGAAAATATGCTGGTTCCAAGCTTAAGAAATAAGTTGAGATGACCGATGACCAAGGACCGACGACTTCCTTTAGTATCTTTTGTAAAAAAAGGGAGGTTGTCATGATGACTTTGACTTAACACAGACATAACTGATTCTCCTTGTGCTGACGACGGTCAAGAGGATAATGCCGCAGAGTTGGAGATACATTTCTTTGCGGAAATTGTTGACTGAAAAGAGATGATATAATCGTTATCGTATTGACTTTTCATTTCATCATTAGTTTAAATATTATACTGGCGATATAAATCTGGTTCATTAATACGGTATAACTACATTATCGACCCGTTTCTTAATAATTTAAATTTTTAGGATATGACTCTATTTAGTGATTTAAATTCAACCATGACCTATCGACATGGAAGAGAAAATTCATGTGTCACATCATGTTTCAAGTCATACTTCTTGTTCTCATAGGCAGCTCTCATTTCGTTTGAATATATAGATACACGCACATATACACTAAGTCTTCAGTATTTTCTCGTTTACCCAGCAAAGGTTCACTAAAAAAGATATCTGATGGGAATTTCTAGGTGGAGTCTATATTGTGATAACGTGGGTTTTCAGTTAGTTTGTAATTAATCGTTGTAATGTTAGGAATTATTTTAATTTCTGAAATTTTGTTGAATTCTTAGCACTGTGAATCCTTGACGAGGTTTCGTTGTATTGGTCACTCAAAACGTACGGGTCACGCCATACATAAAATTGGGCAAAATTCACGCATTTTGTGAAAGTTGACTGACAACAGTTGCCATCAGGGTTAATTAAAATGACAAAAGTCAGCAAATCATCGTACTTCTATATTATGATGGTCTTCAACACTAGGCAAGTGCAACGTGCTTGGCGGACAGAGTAACTCTTATTACGTGGAAATAAAGAGACAAACCCTAAACTTAAGTTGCCTCAACGACTTCCATCATTGTCCCACCCCCTTATCTCCTCGAAAATGGTCGTTGACACTTCGGCCACTAGTTCTTGACATTAGTATTCGTAAACTGTCTTTTTGTCATGTCCATTCAAAAAAAAGCTGCAATAAACCGATTAATCAGATTTTTTTTTTCCTTTTCATGAGTAGAAAAGTCAATTTTAAGCAATAAACTCCGAACTTATAAAATAATCTAGTATCTCCGTGCCAGGTAAAGCTTATTTCGTGTACCTAGTCCACATTAGCATACTCTTTCATTAATCATTGAGATACTGTCGCCTAGGTATGACCTACCGACAATACCAGCAATAATTTTCAAAGAAAAGTATATCGAAATTGACCTAAGTATTTATTCAAGGTTACTCCGAGCTTACAAGATTACCCATAAGCAAACCAACTCATGAACCAGGTGTGACCTCTATTATCCGCCCACATGTTCATTCCTCAATCACTAAATCGACACACTATGTTTGATCTAGAGGCCGTTTGCATCGGATCAACATTGATCCAGGTCATCGATGATTTCGAAGAATAGTATAAGAAGATTACCTTGAATATCAATTTTTTCTATTGATGATTTTCGTTGCTAGTACCGTTTGCCTCTAACCACTATTTCCTACTTTCCATGTAATAAACTATGATGGACCAATGTGTATTCAACGTACACATGTAAATAAATTTTGTTTTCTTATGCAACAAATAGAAGCACATTTAGCAGGAGTATAAACAAGTATTGACAAACATAGAAACAATCACGCGATGAGAAGGCCCAAACAGTTCCTTTCCAGATTTGGAGTCAAATATTGTTTTCCTGTAAATGTTACAGATGTATTTTCCTTCATCCCTGATTGAGAGAAATCTCCTGATATCAGGACTTAGATTTATCAGGTTACAAATATGAACCTCATGTACGTGTGAACTTAATTAATAATATATGTGAGAAATGGCCTTGAAATTATGCCAGATACGACCAAGAAAACATGACAATACAGTACGGCCTCAAGTTTAACTTGGACGGACTGCGTGTGAAATATCCAACATGCATGATTTGGTCTCTTCGATCAGCCCAAGATAGATGATACAGAGAACGAGGGTTTTTTTTTTTTTTTTGCAAAGAGAACTAGGGTTTATTCATTACAATGCCGTTTGGAATCAAACAAGCAGCAACGGAGTAAGTACAACTGAGAGAGAGAGTGAGAGAGAGAGGGAGAGAGAGAGAGAGAGAGAGAGAGATAGAGAGTCAAAAGAGGGTGGAGACTTTGTTTGTTTGGATTGAAGACTTTGACTAACTTGGATGGGAGCTTGGAATTGACTGCTAAATCTGCATGAACTCCTGGGTGTGGCAGAAACCATTTGCTGGGAAAAAGAAAAAATTCTCATTCGCGAGATTCTGAAGATCTTGCTAGTCTTTGTGGTTCATATTCGCCTCACAATCCTGAGATTCCATGTCCTATCCCCTCGCTTTTACTCTGTCTTCGAGAAGTTTCTGGCGTTCATTGGAGCCATCAATTGGTTTAAATTCACTTTTAGGAAGATTGTTTTATTTTTTTTTTTGTCTTCTTATTTTTAACTCTCATCACCTTTTGACTTTTGCTTTATCTCTTGACAAGTGCGGAAATCGAACCCTATAACTTTGATACTAGTATCTCTACCCTCCTAATTCATTTACCAGCAAGACCGTATGCCTATTGACTTTTAGGAAGATTGCTGAAAATAGCATTTTCGGAATACTTATTACGTCTTCTTAAACGTAGCTTATTAATTTATAATTTTCTATTTGAAATAAGTGACTTTAATTAAAGGGTTAATGCAACGAAAAATCACAAATTAGTACACCAGTGACAAATTTACGCTTCGTCAGTTTTCGTTAAATTTTGCCATCAAATTATGAAGTTAGATGACTTATGACAGTTGACGGGTGTACCAATTTGAGATTTTACCCTCCGTTTGTTAAAAGTGTACCAGTTTGTAATTTTCTGTGATATTAATCCAATTTAACGGAACTAACGGATGGTAAATTTGTCACAAGTGTACCAGTTTGGGGTTTTTGGTGGTCAAAAACTTAACTTGGTGTAAATTTGTCACAGGTGTATCAGTTTGGTATTTTTTGTGGTTAAAAAATTAGCTTAAGGTAAATTTATTGCAAATATATCAGTTTGAAGTTTTTGATAGTAAAAAAATTATTTTAGAGTAAATTTATCACAAGTGTACCAGTTTGGGGTTTTTAGTAATCACAAAATTAATTTGATATAAATTTTTCATAAATGTATCGGTTTGGATTTTTCGTTATATTAACCCCAACTAAAAATGTGTAATTCTTCCAAATTTTTTATTTCCACTTTTAATTAACTTAACTAATGTTCTAGAATCGCTGTTAACAAGACCTTTCATTTTAATCAAGTAGAAGGCCATTATTGTGTCTACCCACGATGTTAACGAATTGCGAGTGTTCGGGTTCCCGAATTAATTGCTCATAGGACTTGTCTAATTAAATGAGTGGTGCGGGCTTGATCAATCATGACATGACTTGCAACTTTTTTCCTTTAATATTTAACGACGATGGTACAAATGGATTTTCCCTATTTTCTTACTTTTCCCCTGATTTTTATTTTAACTTTTCTTGCTTTTCCCCTGATATTACTTTTTTAATATAAATAATCACTTTTAGCACGTGAATTTTGTGAATAAAGGCACTGTAAAACTAAATGTTATACTAAAGAAGATATTGTGGTCATGTTAAACAAGCCACACTATATTCATACATGTCTATCTAACAATACAAACGTAACTTAAAAACGACAGAGATGTGACACATCAAATATAAATTGTCACCTCTATTTTATCTTATCGGTAATAATTTTATTGAATATGCAATATAAAATATAGTGACCATGATGTAAATTACCTCCTCTTTGTCTTCGTAAGGTATTGACATCACATGAAAGACTTTCCCTAACTTTAGCACTGCCCCAGTATGAGTACCGATACCATGTTACCACGTTTTCAAATGACTTAAAACATGCGCTAGCATAAATGGTTAAACTTTGATCAACAATCAACGGATTCTATATACACATCGAATATCTTTATAATCTGTACGATAAGGATGAACAAATAGCATATAAAATGTCATCTTGTACTCACCCCTTTGTTTGTTTGTCATCGACAAAAACAGATAATCTAACCTAATTACCTTTACAAGTCCCGTGAACTTGCAGGTGAACTGGTCTCTTGGGCAACGAAGCACCTTCCACGGGGTTACTACATCACCATCAGAAACACCTTTCCCTTTCATTGTTTCTAGCTTTGCTGACTCCACGCCGAAGCTCACTACAGTTGACGATGCGCTTGATATCGAAAGCCAGTCTTTCCACGCTCGAGCCTTGATCAACTCAGGCTAGGAGAGAAAGTATCAGCAACGGACAGCCAAGTTTTTCCAGGTCAACCCAAGACCAGGGAAACTTTGAACAGTACGAGGGCCAAGCATCTGGACAAGGGGGACAAGAATGTGATGACATGGGCATGGGTAACCATCCGACGACTAGACTCGCAGAGACGGCAATGTGGAAGAAGAGGACGACGACTGAACTTCTGGCCGATCCAAGACTCGATCGATCGGAGTATATATGTCTACCAATTTTCTATTGCAACGAAGTGTTGGGCATAATAAAATCAAGGCGACGCCGGCCATTGAAATGAATGGTGAAAATATACGTGTACTCTATTGATAAAAGTGTTCATTTTTTTATGGTAATCTTAGGTCACGGAAAGCCTTAATTTGTGGTCACGAAACCTCTGGTCATCAACTGATCTTAGGGTTTCCGGTTCAACTCTTTGCATAACTTCTTTTTCTTATTTAGGTTTCCTTGTGTTTAGGCTTTCACCCTTTCTCGTGTGGAAGAGGATGTTAAAATATGTCTTGACGGTACAAACTTTTGAGTAAGCGGCTACACCCAATGATAAAATTATTTTCTTTTTTTTTTTCTATTTTGTAAAAGCTAGTGAAGATTGTGGAAGATGGATGACAAGCTTTCTATCCAAAAAGTCCTAAACCTGTTGTATGGCAGCCAATTAAGTCCCAAACTTTTTAATTGTGCCAATTTAATCCTAAGCCTTTTGACGATTCACCAATTTAGTCCTCAACTTTTCTCTGTGTCAATGAGTCCAAAACCTTTTGAATATTTACCAATTGAGTTCTATACCTATTATTCAGATATTTGGTCGGAAGGACTACACATTGGCAAAGTATCAAAATATTTAGAACTAAATTGGCAAATCATCAAAAGGTGTAGGACTAAATTGACGCAATTGAAAGGTTTAGGACTAAATTGATAAATCGTTAAAAGGTTTAAAACTAAATTACTACAATTGAAAGGTTTAAGACTTAAGTGACCTCCGCATAATAGGAACAGGACATTGTGGACAATTTTCCCCTTTCCTTTTTTTCTATGTAAATGAAGCATGGATAATGCATGGCATGCCTCTCATTTAGTGCTTTATTCGGCCTTGAAGATCAGATCACACTGCGTCTGAGATGATTAGATCAAAAGCTGGTTTCTCCACTGCCAAAGGAAAGGGTTTCAAATACACAAACAAACAGTTGACTTGATCATTGGATTCTCCTCTGAGGAGAGCTAAGTGAAAGATGAGACTGCAAAGAAACTCCTTGCACGAAAGTCTTCGTACATATACAGTTGAAGTGGTCCAAAGAAAATTTTGTCTTGAATTCGGTTGGGTATAGACTGCACGTCGAGCCTGTTTTGCTATATTATTCATAGTCAAATAACTCCAAGAGAAAAAACTAAAAAAAATGACTTCGACCAATAATTAGGTAAGTGAACATCGTGATACTATAAAATACCGGTGCACGCATGGAAGATGAAAAGTATTTGGCAAAAGAAAATTTGACTGCGTTTTCATTCATCCCGGCTCGGACGAATCCAGCTTTCGATTGGAGTGATGTCCATATTAATTATAACCCATGGTAAAATATCCGATTAGATATTATCCGATAAGAAATAGAGGAGAATAAACGCTATATGTAAGTCCACAAGAGCGGTCTTTTTCGCATAGAATATCTGAGTCGTAGAAATTGGGAGCACGAACCCAAAGCTTAAACCATCAAACGGCTACCCCGACACAATCGTCTAGACGTGTCGTTGATAAGCCCATTGAATAAATTCCATATACTCTATATAACGAGCTCATTAATAATGTCTGATATTTCTCATCGAAATTCATGTGCACCCCCAATGTTGATCCTTTCGATACGTGAGTAACAGGAATGTTGTTCCCCAATCCTGTCTTGTGACGAAGCAATTTGCATGGTGTACGTTGTCTCGCCAAGCTGATCAATTCCAAATGTTGCCACATTTATATCTCGGATCTAACCATAATGCCATCAAAGTCATTTTCAACCTATTTAGCTACAACGCATAAGACAGATCGAATATATATGAAATTTTTCTTTCGCGATCATTTGAACAAAGCTCTTGAGTTTGGCCAAATTTATTTTTTTTCAACCCTATGCACAATACTACGCTCCCTAGAAAAATCCACAAAATAAAGCGAGGGTAGAAAATTAACTGAGATTGATTCATCAAATAACGGTCAGCCGCGGGAACACGAACGCCGGGTGCGGAGACAGCGGCGACAGCGGCGGGACGTTGAACATCCCCTTCACGTCTCCATCCAAGATCGACTTCCAGCTCGACGGCGTTAACGGCGGCGCCTCCGCGCTGTAGCCGTGCTCGCCGGAGTTTGGCCCTGACTTCTCCCTCTTCGTGACCGCTCCAGCCTCCTCCTCGCGGCGCCGCTTCTTGTGATCCCGGGAAGCCATCGGCTGGGACTTGCCAGCCTCGAGCGGGAAGTTGAGGATCGCCTTGGAGCCGCGGAGCTTGAAGGCTGCTCTGTCGTACGCCCTCGCCGCCTCGGCGGCAGTGTCGTAGGTGCCGAGCCAGACACGCGAGCCCTTCCGGTTCGGGTCCCGGATCTCTGCTGCGAACTTCCCCCACGGCCTCTGGCGGACTCCCCTGTAGTGGCGGTGGTCCTCCACCGGCGGGGGCACGTTGACCTCCGCCAGCGCCCGGTCCCCGTTGCTGAACTGGAGCCACTCGACCTTGTTAGGGAGCGAGATCTTCAGCGAGGGCTTCCGGCTCGTTTGACTCGAGCTGCCCTGCAGCGAGCTGCTGGCGGTTGAAACCAAAGGCTTCGATTCGAACTCGATGAAGCCACTCGACTCCTGGTTCGAGGAAAAGCTCGAAAATGATTCCGGAGCAGTGAGGTCGATGATCTGAGGTTTGGCCTCGAACTCGAAGAGGTCGGCAGGGTTCTGAATTGGATCCATACTCAGATCAAAGTTGAAGAGATCAGAGCCGTGGAAGCAGTCGAGCTCCGAGATGGTGATGGTCGAGTGGGAGCTCGAGTCTTGCGTGCGAACAGAGTCCGATCGCGAGTACCCGAGCTCAGGTTGCTTGCCAGCTCCATCGACCCGATGAGCCTCGGCGCAATTGAGGAAGCCGCCGCCGGGGTTATTGCTCGCGACGGGAGACGACTCCCCGAGTAGGAGCTGCTTGATGAGCTGGAGCTTGTTGGAGACTTCGTTCGACGCCTCGGATGATGACGACAATGATGCCATTTTCTCGATGTAAAAGCTGTGTGCTCGGTGGAGTGCCCGAGAGAGAGAGAGCGAGAGTGATGAACGCGAGACCTTTCCGCTGTGGATCCTCTTCTTCTTTGGAGAAGCTTTGGAATATGCCGATGGAAGCTCTGGAAGCGCTCTGGAGACTCGAGAGTGCGGAAAAGATCAAAAGACAAGGAGGGTATTTATAGAGAGTGACTCGGTTTCGCATCCTGAACAGTGACTTTCCCGGTTGTTTCCTGCTCTAACGCGATGGTGTGAGCGAAGGCACTGCCTTGAGTTCCCTTTTCTTCCTTCTAAAAATATTATTCCCCCCCCCCCCCATTCTTTGTTTCCGAATCTTAACGCAGACCGTGGCGATGTATTTTGTAATAATTCCAGTACCAAGAAAAGATTATCCAGTACAGTTGTTGTTGTATTGTACCGCGATGTGTTCGCAATCCTTATGGTAAAAGTGATGATGCGTGGAAATGGGATGATGAAGCTTTTTTCAAAAGGTTATTTGGACCGTGGAAACGCTTAGCACTTCATTAAAACACCTCGACATCCTTTTCACAACCCTAACTTTGCAAAAAAAAAAAAAAAAAAAAGCTGTAGTAAACATTCTCGAAGCGTCGTAATAAATAATTTCTCAGTTTCGATACTAACTTGTGATTAGCTTTTGCGGTCTATAGGGCTCGAAATACGAAATTACTGTCTAGCTCCAATCGAAGGTTACTGCGACCGTGGAAACGCTAAGCACTTCATAAAAACCTCAACATCCTTTTCACGGCCCAAACTTTCAAAAAAAAAAAGTTGTACTAAACATTCTTGAAGCGTCATGACATATAATTTCTCGATTTCGATACTGACTTGTGATTGGCATTTGCGGTCTATGAGGCTCAAAATACGAAATTACTGTCAGGTCAAATACTGAGTTTTACCTGTCCATATCTATACATCTATGAAATTTGCCCTTTACATGACTTGATTTCAGGAGACCGAACAATTCCCAAGCTCTGTTGTATTCCCTTATTCCTCAGAGTGTGTTAGTCTATCTTTCCATTTTCCTAATTTTTAATTTGAACCGTTGGATTGTTCCTTACAGTTGAAAGTCAAAAGAGACCCTCGATGGGTCCGATTTGTTGGGAGCAGATAATTACCTCAGTTTTGTCCCTTGCACAAAGTTTCTATTTTTCGGGTCTCTGCAGCTCCGTCCTCGCATATTTTCGTGGAAACTTCTCCCCCGAAGGGCAAGGTTTATCCAATGGACAATGTTGTTAAATTGGAGGGGAATCGATAACCATCGGCTGATGATACATTGTATGAGGACGAGGGCAGAGGAGACAAAGTTGAGGAGCGAACGTAGGATTTGGTCGTAAAGGAGGGGTTTTTTGGTTCCCAAGGTAACCTGCCTTGGTATCAAAGCCAAAGAGATGCTGCCATTTACACACGAAACAAGCCAGGGAAAAAACACGAAATGTCGGATAATTGCGTGTCAAGGTTGGTAGGATGATGGGTTTTGTCTTATTACTGATCTTTCAATGGGGATGGACTCCATTGTGGCAGGTAACATTCCAGGGTCATTGACGCTTCGTCTTGACCCAATTGACATATTTGTGAGTCTTCTTGCCCAAGAAAAATGTGAACATGGTTTGTGAACATGGATTCTTGGGAATGTGGGGTTGGATTTGTTCGATGTGAAATGAAACGGGAGAGAGATGTTCCTTTTTCATTGAGAGATTGAGAGTCAGACTTTTCCTTTTAGCGCTTAGGCACAATTATTCCCATGAAACATCTGTCAAACAGCAGGAT
Source organism: Syzygium aromaticum (assembly GCA_024500025.1). Taxonomy (NCBI): domain Eukaryota; kingdom Viridiplantae; phylum Streptophyta; class Magnoliopsida; order Myrtales; family Myrtaceae; genus Syzygium; species Syzygium aromaticum. The sequence continues at coordinate 21,518,139 of CM044888.1, read as the reverse complement.
AAAGATCTTGGAAGTTGGACGAAAGCTGCCTCTGCGACCAAAACAGGCAAAAATTATAGAAAGTGTGGAATGATCGCGCTTTTCTAGTTTCCAATTTGTTTATAAAATCTTGAAAGAGATGGCAAACCAATGTTTGTGGAGACCAAATCTTCCAAATTGGTTCTTTCCCCAACACAGAAGATTCGAATGGACGCGCATCTCTATAGATTTGAAGTCCGCTAATATCTAACGAAACATCGACTGTATACTCAATCTCAAAGTTGGCACCAGAACCACGTTATAAAATCGTAATAGAAATTCTAGCCCAAGAGCTTAAACTTTTTATCTTAACAAATCAAGACAAAGTGTCCTTTTTGTATTAGCTGAGCTACAGAACCAGCCAGACGCCAAGAAAAGATGACGGTTTTCTCTGTTGGAGTAAGTTTGTGCCAAAAGAATGATTCTCATCCTTTGGTCTAGCTCGGCAAAAGCATACCCCACAAAACAAAAATGGAAGTTTTCATGTCTCGCCCTGGCTGGGTCCCCTCGTGGAACATAAGCAAAGCAATCGTGTTTCCTTGCTGGGCTTGCTCATGCTCACTTGCTCGGCGTTTGAAGAGCGTGGATCGCAAAGAAGCCGTCAAAGGTCTCAGCTGGTATTAAATATTCGCAGTCTTTGGTCCATTTTCGAACATTCACTTTCCTCAACCACTCCCCCGTATTAAATGCAGACAATAGTCATTAGGGGAGAGCGAAAACAACTGTAGTTCAAGGATGACCAGTTCTTAGCAGCTGTGTTGTCTAATTGATTAGTTAGCCGGTACCACTTCCTTCATTGTTTAGTCTCTATTTAGCAGTTAACAGACCCTGTAAATTAGTTCCCTGTCGCACGAAGTCTGATTCAAGTTGTTAAACTGGAATACTATGCTTTTGATTCTTGCGATTCTTCTGAAATGCGACCCATGAGAAAATTCTCATTTTGCAACGACGTGATTCATGTAGATGCTGTTCTTTCCATACCGTAACCATAGTCAGGGTTTAGATATAGGCTAACAGTTGGATAAATAAATACTGCCTTTAATCCCGCATTCTATTTTTCTTTTTAAAATTGGCTCGGTCAAGTAATCAGTGCGGATTGCGATTACGAAAGTTTTTGCAGTAGAAGTAGCATGGGTTTGAGATTTGTACTGAAAGATAGTATGGAAAAATGTCTAAGCAAACATTCCTGGGTCCCCATCATCCAGTAGTATATGTTGCTTTCTTTTCTGGTTTACCAATTGCCGGTCAAACTTTCCAGTTTCTTCATCTTTTCTGTATGCATGAGGAACCAAGACGACCGGTACCAGCTTGAACCAATTGAGTAAATTCGGTTAACTCGGTTCTGCGCCCTTGGGTCTTCTTCATGCCACTCAGTTCCAAGATGCAGAGTCAAGAGGAAATTAAGTTCTATCTATGACTATGAATCCGGTTCAGAATTGCTCATGAGTCTGTCATGCTTTTGAAAAGTGATGGCTGAATTAGTGCCTTGATTTCTGTGCAAACTACTGTGAATGGGCATCATGAATGAACATTGACATAGTTGCATAGAAAGAGGAGAGGAAATTCACAGTAGCTTTGGTTTGGATGGCATCCATGTTGGGTGATGGATAGATCATAGAACTTATGGAAAAGGCGAGAACTTGATCATATAGGCGGAGTCCGCAGTTAGTACTAGCGTTTTGCTCTACTTACATTCTGGAGCTTGTATGAAATTATAAACATTGGTCGAGATATTAGATGTTAGCCCTTTGTCGCTCAATCAGTGCTCATATTGCATAAGAAAAAATTCAGAAAAATTGGGATAGATGCAAACTGATTGAGACTCTGGGAAATGAAAAGCTGTCTGATTTCTTGATACTAGTTTGTAGAACATATCCATGTTTTGGCAAACAACAGCTTGATTAACTTTCTCCTGCAAACTTCAGCTGGCCCAGTTTAAGATCACCAGCATAGCCCATTGCTCTAGGGAAGGAAAGTCTCTGAGGCCCATAGGTGAATTCTCTCCCTAGCAATTGAATTTATAGTACCTCAAGAATTTTATGGGACCTCATCCTATGTCTTCTGAAATGCCGAACCCACTTGAAGTTATGAAAAGAGTGACCAAAAAACAACAAAAATGGACTCCACTGGAAGCACCCTCAGAATTGGAATTCGTCGTTTTAGGTATGTTGTGACCCTCCATTTCTTCTAAAAGCCCTTAAATCTCATTGTATATGGCTTCTATTTAGCCCACAGGATGCACAACTGGAAATATTAACATGCCAATCCAAGTCAGATTACAAGCATATCCCATTCAACAGCTCTATTTTCATCGGCAGTTCACTCAAGAATCAAACGGGGACGTTACGAAACTAACTACACTAACCGGGTCATTTTCTTATAACATTTCCTTCCCATTTGTCGTTAAGAAAATAAGCTCTTGGACAATTAATTCGATCAGCGGCACGTCCTTATTAAAGGTCGTGATAGTAGTAATTGGTGGTGAATTTTCTTCGTTCATTCATGTCGATCAAAGTGAGAGTCCATGGATTTTTAGCACCATGAAAATTCTTGGGCCTCTCTCTGATCCTCCAACAGGAATCCCAGTAATGAACTAACAGAGTGGTGTTTATCCCTTGCAAGGATGTCATTGATCCAAGACAAGAACTATACCGTATATTACTCAAAGGCCCGGAAATGCTACCTCACAAATTCCGCAGCCAAATCTCCTCGTAGCTCTAGCATCGCTTCCCTAAGGCAACATATACTCCCATATAAACACTTTGGGCATTTGCAGGGTCTATTATTGTTATCAGTCAACTGTGAATATAATTGACTGCGATTGCTTTGATTATCCCGAGAAGCTGATTAGAGGAACATGGTGCACATCTCGCTACAATCTGTATCAATATCAAAACCAGCAGGCGATGTGCCTTGATTTGGTCAATTGATTTTGCCGATCGAAGTCGATGATGAACAGAAATCAAGTCATAAAGACCATTGAATTGCATCAATCTGTTGTTTGGATTCCACATTTCTGACGTAGATATATGGTACACTGCCAATATAAAGTATGCTTTACACAAGTAAACATAAAATGGAAACTATTATCTACTAATGGAATGAACTCATTTGTTAAAGTTAAATATTATAAAATATACATGTACTCAGCACCTGAGCCCTGCTTATGTAATGTTTTTTTACATCGCCAGCATATCAAATAGGAGTCCCAGAAATGAATAGGCACTTTTTAATTTCTATTTTTTGTTTTGTTGCCTCTGTTTGCATCAGTGGTTTGGTGAATTTCTGTTTGTGGGCAATGTTTCTAATGGATATGAAATTCAAAGTTAATTACCAGATTCCAGCATTTAATGTATTTCCTCATAGCTATTTTTTGTCATTCCAAGAAGAGCAAGTGGAGGGGCAGGGAGGTGAGAATAACCTAGGTACATGGCCACCCTGATTTCCTTGAAAGGTAAAAGAATTGGAAATCATCACCCATGGCTTCACGTTGGTGAACTCAACGATGTGAGGAACAGTCGTGAAAAGAGCGGAGGCAAAGGCAATGCGAAGTCTGCCAGAAGCATAGATGGCTTTAAAACATGTTTTTTGATACTGCTTTAATAGATCATGGCTTCAAGAGGCAGAGATTCACCTGGCGTAACAACAGAGAGGATAGAACTATAAGAGAAAGATGGAGGCCTTGTGAATGTTGCTTGGAAGAGTCCGTTCCTCCCTTGAACTCAAGTACTGCGTGATCCTTCTACAGGATCATAACATTTTCCATTGATAGTTGACCCTGATTATGGAGATAAGATTAACGCAAAGCCATTCAGATTAGAGTGAAGGCCATAAAGGAATAACTCAAAAGGCATGGTATGTGGAAACTGAAAAAGAAGATCTTAAACGAGTGGAAAAAAGTCTTTAAAAAATGGCCAAACTGATCTGAGGTAGTGCAGTGAGGAGATTTTCTTTAATTACTCGAAGTAGATTGAGCAGTTGAAAGCAGAACCGAAGATCCTGCAAGATTGTGAAGATGGAAATAGCCGATCTTCCGAAACAGTGGGAAGTCATTGCAAAATTGGAAGAGGTTTAGTTATGTGAGGAGATCTACTGGCACCGGTGAGCTCGTGTTAGTTGGATTGATTGGGGACAAAGTTTATGCTTTCTCCCATCAAATCACCCTGATTAGAAGAAGCAGAAACAAGACCTTGCAAAGTTAAACAGATGAAGGCGTATGGATTGACAATGAAGATGAGATTTTGGCAGTTTCCAATCTGTATTATCATCATCTGTTTAGATCAAATGGTTCTCTGACTTCTTCCTTCGATAATACTACCATTGTTATGACACAGAAAAATCCACATGCAACCTTTCTTGAATGAGATCTCTGAAAATCAAGGCGATTTCATCTCGACGGTGCCTATTATGACTTCTCCATGAATTCCAAGACCTGAAATTGGCTCCAAAACACCAATTTGAATTTATATCAAATTGATTTAGAGTCAGGTCTTCGTTCCCAGATACGTGGGGTATTGTCCACTCTGTCTGTACCATGATCCATTCAAACTTGACGATTTCACCCGATCCCAATCTATTCTCGCCTTCTGCACATGGATCCTTCCTTGCATAATGATGCATTATCCAAATTATTCTTGTTCTATTTGGTCCGTTCGACCACCTCGGCAATCTCACGTTTCACTTGTTCACCGAAATCCAAAGGTTCCTTCCAAAACACTTTCCACTCAATATCGTGCTTTTCCATATTGATGCATTTATGTTATCCAAATTGTTCTTATTCTATTTAGTCTGTCCGACCACCTGGACAATCTCACGTTTCACTTGTTCACTGAAATCCAAAGGTACCTTCCAACTCTAACACTTTCCACTCGATACCATGCTTTTCCATTTGCAGAGTAAGAAAGCTCACCACAAGCACAGACGTCCCGTTGTTGACACATCTGCATATGAACTTTTGTGGGTAGAGCATCTTCAGTCTCCCTGCATCTTCTTCTTCATTTCTACTACTCCTGATGATGTTAAGGCAATGGCCCCATGAACTTTGCTAGTTTTGCCTTTGAAGTAATGAAGATCTTCTGTGGGCTTAAACAAAGAACGAAGAGCAAGTGGAAAGGAGGAATAACGAATAGTCACGGTCAATGTTCTGTCACGTTGTTCAGTTTTGGACATTTAGGTCCGCCTAAATTTAGGGTTGAATTCAAATTTCGAACCTATCGTCATTCAATCTAAGTAATTGAACTTTCCAACTGTTGAATCTCGGAAGAAAAGGGTTGAACGAGAGGAATATGTAGCATATCATCCAAAGTGCGGTCCATGTAATATTCTAAAATAAAAAGGAAAATGAAGTCTCGTATTTTATTTCCAGTTGACGTGACCTCTTTGAATCAAATTACGACTAATCAGTTCATCGTGAATCTCTTAATCTCAATGTAAACAGCCAACTCTTTGACCATACTTTAGGAGACGGACTTTGATCTAATATGTAATAATTGACTTAGGTTCACACCTAACTAGTAACTATGACATTAAAATAAATTATTGTAGCGGATTGCAGCATTTTCTTTCGGGCATCATTTTCAATCATTTCCCAACTTAATAGAAACCCTAATATTCTCCTAGAAAATCTTGATGATTTGAACTTTTAAACTCTTTAGTCCGAATTCGATGCCGGGAAAATTTCCAAGAAGTCTTTAACTTATTACAATTGTGTTAATACAATTCTAAATCTTTTCTTTTTGCCAACTAAATGATAAACATTTTGTATTTGTGTTAATTCAGTCCATTAACCAATTTTAGCTGTAAATCATTAACATGGATATTGACCATCCGACATGATGCAACCAGCGCTAACATGGATATTTTTAAAGAATATTTTAATAATTTTCTCGACTTTTTAGTTTTTTTCTTTTTCTTTTTTTTTCCTTTTTTTTTGGTAAGGTATTTTTTTTTCCTTTTCTTCTCTATGTAGTCAAAGGCAAGAGTAGGTGAGGTCGGCCTCATCCAATAGCTCGGCGAGGGCAAGCCTAGCCCAACCATAGGCAAACCTCGCCATGAATATCTCACGCTTCGTCATGATTATCTCGTCATGATTATCTCATCGAGTGAAAGGGGCAATCGAAGGCATTGATTAACAATAATTGGTAAATTTAATGCTGCTGATGATGACCCTGGATGCCAACATACCCTAAGCTGTGACCAACTTGGCAGAAAAGGAAGATAAAAAAGGACAAGAGAAGATTTTCATAAAATATTAGTCGCGTGCTTGGATTGGAATCTCCTTCCACATCGCGACTTGCTGAAGGCAATTAAATTATCATATTTCGGTGGTTAGATAAAAGCAAAATAAATAAATAAATAAACAATTTTAACCCTGTGTTTACTAGATTCTTGCCCTTTTTTTAATTAGAAAAGCAAAAGCCAAGAAGGACCCAGGAAACATCGTCCCCTTTTGTAAAACGTGCTGCTGAAATTGATCTTCGTGTGCATTTTGTTTTTTGGTTATTCTAATCTCGCACGAGAAAATTATTTGGTGGCGGGTCCAGGTCGCGTCCATCTTTCTCTGCCTTGATTTCGTGCGATGATAATGTTGGGTGGCATATTATTCTTTTCCAGTGGCGTAGCGCACGTGCTAGGGCTTTGGCTCGTGCGGGTAAGAGCCCAAGGTTGACCGACTGTTCTACGTCAAAGTCAGGGAGAAAGAATACATTAAAAATGGAACATATGATAGGAGACAATATATGACTGGACTTCCTAGGTTTTTGGCTAGCTGTGCCTAGGACACAGTACCTTTTAAAGGGTATACCTGCATTTGAGATGTGATCCATATTCTCCACCAACAAAAATGTACAGGGTCCCACTCTTTAATAAATTAGTGAGGGTCCAAGGGCAACCCTACAAGGGGCGGCGCACCCGGGCCGCCAAAGGGATTTTATAGTTTGGCCCCGTGTTAATGCCCCGAAAAATTGAAAGTGCCATGAGATGTTCGGAAATGATTGAAGTAATTGAATAGTTTGGAGTTAGGCTCATGAATAGCTACTAAATGACCTAGGATTTTCTGATGCAGCTTCTATATAATATATTATTCTTGCAATCGAGAGCTGTAACATAGAGGTGGGATACGTTAATTATGACGGAATAATTACCTCTAGTTTAAGGGTGAACTAAAACAAAACCTTACGTCTCGTTTTCTCTCTCTCTTTACTCTTTATTTTGTTATATTTGTGCAATCAATCCTAATAATATGTTGGTGCAATATTCGAGCTCGAGGGTGTAGAGTCGCCTGAACTAACATGTCGGTCATGGTAAAAGTAATCGCGACGCAATATCTCGGCTAAAAAAACAAAGTCGGGAACGAAGCCAAGGGTTGTTGTCATGTTTGGCAATCCAATGAATTTTAATTCGGCATCGTTCCGACGAATTTGAAGTATATTCCAAAGCTTTAAGCACGAAGTGAAGAGCACGATTTGAGCATGGGGTCATGTCCAGCGTCGTCCCCACATGTAGTTTTCAGCGACCTTTTCTTCAGCAACGAGACAAGATTAGGGTTTGTTCAAGTCTTAATGGCAGAAACCCTAATAATCTCCTGATAACATCGTAAAAAATGAATAATTCAAAAAATTCCTTTCTAAAAACGATCGCTCGTATTTCCTCGATATAAATTTCTATCGTGAAAATATTTTTTAAAACTTAATTATTTCGAGTAATGTAGGTGATCATTTTTTTAGGAAAATATTTCCTCGGTCGTTCTTTTTCCGGAAAACCAACGGGACACGAATAACGTGGTGAACCTTTCCCTTTGGGGGCGATTTTAATCGAAAGTGGGCAAGTGGATCGATCGCCTTCCTCGAAAGGGGAAGGAGGACTAGACGAAAGGATAAGCTCGAATTGAGATTGAGTGGTGGGTGCGTCACACACATTAGCATGTGACAACAATTTCACAATTGACATTGACAGCTGACTTGGCCTGCCGCCTTCACGAGACTTTGTGTCCTCGACATGTCCAGGATCGATGTACGTTGGTGTAACAGTCCCTAGCTCCCCCCCCCCCCCCCCCTGTTAACACGTGCTTCTTTTAACTGCCCCCGGCTTGAATTGGCACGACCCAAATAAGAAATTTTCGTGTGCCAAACACACATCCAAATTGAACAAACTTTGATTCGACCGATCATTTGCATCGAAGAAATAGAACATTGTCAGTTCACAAAGGTCATCGCGGCCGGGAAAGTCGAGTACCTGATCGGTCGTAGTTGAGAATGTTTATGCCTGCAATGTATTGCAATAAATAAATACAATACCCTCTATTCGGCGGACATTTCTACCCTGGAGGGTGACTTCCGACACACCTCGACCTCTGTTAGTCCGGTCCAATGGAAGTCAAGTGGAGCCAACCCTATCCCTTTAGCGAAGCATCGTTTTTGGTCGAAGCCAGGTTTCATTCGAGATCACGGTTTGCTATCTTCTGTAAGTTACCCCTAAATCGTTGTTATGCTCGGTATCTCACCCTCCCCAGCGGTATGACCACCCGTAGAGAATGGCCCGAGAGAGATGCGAATGGATCAGGGCGGGGGCTGGGGAAAAATCGAAATCTGCCGATGCGTCGCGATTCGAAGCTCGAATCAATACGTGCCGGCTTGGCGGCATAAAATCTACGAATTCTCTTCTTCCTTCTACGAATTTGAATACTCGATACGAATTCATTATCTTTCAAATTGTGATTTCGCGAAAGAGGGTTTTGAATAGGGAAAATGACATAAACAGTTCCTGAACTTTGGTCTAATATGCAATTTAGTCCATGAACTTTTAATTTGTTCAATGTAATCCCTAAACTTTAAGTTAATGTTCAATGTGATCCCTGAATTTTTAATTTGTTCAATTTGATCTATAAACTTTTGGTACATGTTCAATTCAATCCATGAACTATATGAAAATGTTCAATATAGTCCATGAACTTTTGGCACATGTTCAATTCAAGTTAAGGGATTATAGAGACTGAATTGAATATGTACCAAAAGTTCATGGATCATATTGAATATTAGCCTAAAATTTAAGAATTAAATTATATATTAAATTAAAGTTTTTGGATAATTTGTGTCATTGTGCCTTTTGAATAAAGTAGTGGGAACGGAATGAAATGGGACGGACGGAACGACCCCCCCGGGCGAACAAGTTGGGCAAGTTGTGGGCGATTGATAAACGTCGGCAATGGGACAGATCAAAAAGCAGCGAGACGACGACGACAAGTCCACGCAAGCGACCAGAAAGACGACAAAACATTGGCCACGACGTCATCTTCCTTACCTTGGCAAGAATACAATAAAGAAGACCCACGCCGGGGAATTCGAGCACGTTTCTCTTCGCTGCCACGCACCAACTTGGCACGATCGCGAACTTTCGAAGAAGGTGCATGCATTTTCTCGGGCTATAATATGCTGCCCTCTTCTTCCATCCCCCAAGAAGAATTCCCCACCATCATCGTCCTGAACTGAACTCCCCTCCGTGCCTGTGAGAGTGTATAGTTCGGATCTTTACGTCCGGAGTTGTTCGGATTGAAGGTGTCTCTGCACGACGTTGATCATGGCCGTGGAGATGTTTCAAGAACCGGATCCGGCGTTTCTCGAGTCCATCCGGAGGTACCTGTCGGAGGATCCCGTGTGCCGGCCGTGCGAGCCGGCCCGGAAATCCTGCGGCGGCGCTGCTGTGGCCTCGGTGTTCGGCGGGAGCTCCAGCTTCAGCAGCCTGTACCCGTGCCTGACTGAGAACTGGGGCGAGTTGCCATTCAAAGAAGATGACCCGGAAGACATGGTCCTCTACAGCGTCCTCCGCGACGCGGTCACGGTCGGCTGGGCGCCGTTTCAGCCGAGCGGGCCGCCTGATGCCGGCTACGCCGGGTTCGGGGCGACCCAGGTGGTTAAGCGGGAGCTGGATTGCTTGCCGGCGGCGCTGGCTTCTTCGTCTGATGGCGCCGGGGCGGCCCTTCCGATGGAGAAGGCGGCCGAGGCGGCGGTCCCCGTGAAGGGGAAGCACTACAGGGGAGTGAGGCAGCGGCCGTGGGGGAAGTTCGCGGCGGAGATTCGCGACCCCGCGAAAAACGGACATCGGGTTTGGCTCGGGACCTACGAGACCGCGGAGGAAGCCGCGCTGGCTTACGACCGGGCCGCTTACCGGATGCGCGGCTCACGGGCGCTGCTGAATTTCCCTCTCCGGGTCAATTCGGGCGAGCCCGACCCAGTTAGAGTGACGTCGAAGCGGTCATCGCCAGAGCCATCACCATCCTCCTCCTCCTCCTCGTCGGAGAGCGAGGCCTCGAAGAGGAGGAAGAAGGCGGCCGGGAAGGCGAGACCGGCGGCGGCTCAAGCCGGGTCGGAGCAAGGGGGGACTGCTGCTGCTGATGCTGTGAATGGATCTTTGCAAGTTGGACACCAAGTGGCAATGTGGACAAGTGGCCAGCAGCAATTGGTCAGTGGATGTAGACCGAGAGTGATATGCGAAAGCACTTGGGGGACGGACGAGGACAATGCGATAAAGGCTCCAAGGACGCTTGCGTAGGAGCACAGATTTTTTGGAATTTGTTGGGAAGAAATTATATATCTACAGAGTGAATAAAAGGGAAGATTTCCCCTGCTTTTTTTACTTGAATTTGTGAATACGACAAGATCTGTCAATGCATGATTGACAAGTTTTGTGGAAGGCCACGGTTAAGTGTTTGTAAAGTGTCGAAATCTTTCCATTTTCACATTACCAATTCATACCTAGCAGCATTGAGAAAGAAGTGGGAACTGGATCTTAGCGCTCGTGATGCGATTTCCCTTTTACAAGGAAAACATGGGTCTTGTAAAGCATAAGGAATAGGATGAGCAAAGAATAATCATTTTTTTTAATGGGTTATTATCCAAATATTCAAACATCTTTGAACCAGAGCGTGCTTGTTTCGCAAGAAACTTCAGTTCTGATTGTAGTTTTTACGTGGGTGAGGAGCAAAATTTTTTTCTTTACTTGAAGAATGTTCAACAAGAATCAGAATTCGCACAAGAGAACCGAAGGATTCATCTCAAATAAATTAAAAAGCTCTAAAATCCGGAGAAAAATCAAACGTTCTGAAGTTGTAAAGTTTCAGAGGATTCATTTTTCGTTCAGACAAGATAGTTCAATCTGTTCCCACCTGTCTCGGATGTGAACACCGAACAGCGGACCAAAGCTCAGACAAATAGGGAAAAAGCATGTGCACGTGCGCTCGAGGACTAAAATAGAATGAGCCCATCTACAAATTACTTTTCCATTTCTTGACTTTTCGAATTTGGACTGGACTTGTTCAGTGCGAGTTCACATTCAAAGAGGAAAGGAACATTACCAAAAGCCTCGTAGATCTGCTCAACAACTTAAAAGAAAAGAAAAACAATAATAATAATGACACAAACAGTCCCTGAACTTTTACTCGATGTGCAATTTGATCCACAAACTTTTAATTTGTTCGATATAGTCCCTAAATTTTAGCATAATATTCAATTTGGTCCCCGAACTTTGAATTTATTCAATGTGGTCCCTGAACTTTTGGTACATGAATTATATAAAAATATTCAATGTAGTCCTTCCATTAATTCAAGTTCAGGGACCACATTGAACATTTTCATCTAGTTCAAAGACTAAATTGAACATATATCAAAAGTCTAAGAACCACATTAAACAAATTAAAAATTCAGATACCACATTAAACATTTGGAAAAAAAAGTCCAGAGACTACATTGAACAAATTAAAAATTCATAAACCAAATTGGACATTAAGCCAAAATTCAGAAATTATTTGTGTCATTTTCCCAAAAAAACAACAACTGGGGTTCATTCAAATCAATGCTGTACAATGTCGTTTGCACTACCGGGCAAATTCACAGTGAAGTGGCGCCACAGTTCAATCCCAATTGGATCATCCATAATATGTAGAATTGAACTACCAAATGGTGTACATCAGCAGACTGAGGTAACACTTACGGCAATCAGATAGATGCATGTGTTACTTACTACCGCCGCAGCTAAAAATGAAGCCGACACCAACCGAGATCTAATTCATCCAAAAGCCGCACACGCCTACTATTGGCCAGTATACTTGGGTTTCCGCCTCTCCGCGAATGCCGCTAAACCTTCCAAGCGATCTTTTGTGTTCAATAGCTGCTCGTAACAATCCTCCTCCAACTCAAGTGCTGATACCATGTCTAACTCCAATCCCTTAGCAATAGCTCTTTTAGCCATCTTGAGGGCTAATGGACCCTGACAATAACAGGAAATACTTCAAACATGCGTGGAATGAAAGATGATAGATGATTCGACACAACAAATTGATGGGAGATTTCACGTCGATATTCTATACAAGTCGTTATCAGAGAAACAATTTAATTCTTTGAAGCGATAGGCGGCATATACTTGGTGATCAGGAAGTGTCGACAATCTCGAGATAAGTACCATGGACTACATGGTTGTTGCCATTTAAGACTTTCAGGAACTAGAGTCGCAGAGCTTGCTATGCTTAGGAGTTGGTTCTTAAATAAAATCTCGCTATATCACCCTTTTGGTAAAGATAACAGCTCGGCTCCTTGAAGTTCTGAATGAACAATCTTAAGAGGTTGATGTTAGAGTATCTTTGAGGAAAACACGATGAATGCCAATCCTGTCAGCAAAACAAGGCACCATCACAAGCCTCACATTTATGACAAGCTTCTCTGCACTCCTTAAAGGGGAAAACATTTTGCTAAGTTCCTCATACAGTCAAACAGATGTTCTAAGTTGATGAACAGCCTAGCAGTCCTTCCGCACTTTAGTTTTAGTACATCTAGGAGCAGTAAGCTGAATCCGAAAAACAAAGAATAATAATATTGGTGATAAGTGGGATAAAGCATCTCTCGAGCACTTGTTTCCACTCGATGGATCAATTATTTGCTCTTGACAGCCAGATAAAGTATCGTGACCATGTATCATGGGATGATCTGGTTGCTACACCATTGTTTTCCACGCACACTTTCCGCATGTGAAAAATAGCAAAAAAGGTTGTCATACCTTCTGATTGATAACCCTCGCAATTTCAAGTGCCTTTAGATGAGCTTCACCAGAAGCAACACTGTGATTGACAAGACCTGCAACATAGCCAATGTGAACCACTACAGCATGAGTAGCAACTTCCTCTTCCCTGCTCATCAAAGGGACAACACCAGGAACCAGACAAATGTACCCATAGATTTTGCATCTTTGCCTCCAACTCTCCGGCCAGTGAATATGAGTTCCTTTGCCAAAGATTTTCCCACTAATCTAGGAAGCCTCTGTGTACCGCCTGCTCTGCAAAGAAACAAACCAAGTGAATTTTCCCATAGAAGGAAGATCTAATATCTCTGACGCTTAAAGATGGACAACAAAGAGATGCGGCATATTCAAGTCCTCTTGCATATTGCGCACTTATTAACAGGAGACTGACTCTTGATGAAATTTATTTAAGAAAAAGTAAAACCACTTATTCCCTACTTTTTATCTGATCTGTGAAAAACAAGATCCTCTGCAGAACCATAAAAAAGTATAACCAATGATTGCGGTTCATGAGTAAGATGCTTCAAAAGAAGACAACAAGGAAGCAATAATGAGAATGCGGAGGAGAATAATTGCATCAATCTCTATACAATGAGCTCAACATATAAAGCAAAGATAATTAAGAAACGGAAAAAAGACTCGGTTCTTGAAGTGCTGAAGAATATCAGCAATTCTCGCTGGATTAAAATCATCCAATTCCTAAATGTGGAGGGCCACTTTTTAGTTAAAATAATTTGCCCAAGAATATCTATTTTATGTAACAAATATTGATGCAGGTGATGAACTGCCTTGTCAGTCCAAGTAGTGCCAACTGATTTCCAATTCTTATTTTAATTTCCTTGATTGCCATATGATTAACTGCCTAGTTAATAGATCTGCTTCGTACAGAAAAGCAGCGCCATTAGAAAAAGATGAATGATACAAGTTAAAAATATTGGGTAATACCCTGGAATTATGGCAAGTCCTGTTTCAGGCAAGCCCAGAACCGCATCATCTCCTGTCAATCAGTGGCAAAAACAAGGACGTATGAGGGATATCTGACTATGAGGAACCCAGTCCTCAAGTAAAATGAGGTTGACTTGGAAGGCAGATGAAGAGCTAATACCACATATTCGAAGGTCACAGGATAGGGCCAATTCAAGTCCTCCTCCTAATGCTACTCCCTCGATAACAGCAATAGTAGGAATATGGAGATCCTAAATTCCGCATTCAAGTAATACATGTAAGCAGTCAAACATAACTAGCATTATAGCCTTGCGCACTAAACAGAGGGATCCGCTAAGAACATCTAAATGAATCAGAAAGGCCAACAAGATACTAGAAGCCAATCCAAAAAGTGTCAAGTGACTATAACATAATGTTGTAGGTTAAAAGGTAAAAAGGAGTTCATGCAAAAGTGTACAAGAGTAGGTTAATGAAATGTTATTCTGCGTAACGATATCCATAGCCGATAACATAAAAAACTTGTCTAAACTTCTCAGCTCTTCGATCTCTTTAAGAAAAGGCACAACTCAAACTAGAATGCAGATCCACAATGCAATGCAATGCATGGATTTACTGCAGCAAGATTCATCAACGTCATTCGTAAGGTCTTACAGACAAACTATTGCAAGTATATGCCTAGTACAAAAAATGTCCTGGGCTCGTCATTGATGGTTCTTGGAAAAAGGCAACTTCTTTTGACTTACACAGCTAAACTTTGATTAATTTTGATTATATCATACAGGAATAAAATTAGCAGATACAAACAGTGTGCATACAAGAAAGACGAAGAATTTGTCATGTTGAAATGATGAGTATTTAAAGATTAATCTCACTCCAAGCTCCAAATTTTACACAAAACTAGTGCACCAAAGTCCATATTATGTTGAGCAAAAGCCTTGCAATGTACCCCACCACTAAGACCTCTAAAGGCAATAAAAAAGTAATAGCTCCTATATGCGCACTGCCGGCAGCAAGCAAAATAATATGGTAGGAAAACAGAGAGGACAAAAACCCACCTCCAATGAGGAGAATGTCAAACGTAGTGAATTCACGAAAAACTGAACTTCAGATGGGCTCATTGTCTTGCGCTCCTGCCAACTCAAAGAAAAATGAGGGAAACAGTGAAGAAATTGAATATGGGAAACATGCTTTTAAAAAGAGTAGTAGAGGCAGAAAGAAGTGTAACCAACATCAATAATCCAATGTACAAGAAGCGCTATGCATTCTAGAAGCACATTAGCCTGTCAATGAGAGTTATCTCCGACAAAAGCAATATGCAGTTTGGTACTCCCACCAAAAGTCATCTACTATGATTTCCAAAAACAGCTGTGCATAGCCAAGAACATACATCCGATGGAAAAGGGCATTTAGCCTAAAATCTTAGTATTGTGATGATAATACCTTCAAATCAGCACCAGCACAGAACACTCTCGGGACCGCGCTGCAGATCATCAAAACATTCGCCGAAGCATCCTCCTTCACAGCTTCAAACGCATTCTGCAACCCTCTCAACATATCCTTCCCTATCGCATTCTTAGCTCCAGGTCTATCCAAACAGACCTCGACTATTCCTGAAGATTGCAATGAATCCTTCTCAAGAAAAATCCTTGTCAAATCAAATCATACCAGATTCAAACATCACTCGTCATACCCAATCACCATAAGAAATTGAAAAAATGTTCAACAATCTGCTTTTCAGTTTTTTAAGTCATTATCTCTACGAAGAAAGACCAGAACAATCTTCAGTTGTGGCCACTTTTGTGTTACTCTGGTGTCCATGGAAGCCTAATCAACTCTGACTATAAAGAACAAATGAGAAAAGCATTCACTTTCTTGTAGTGAGCTAATTATCAAGCTTTTTCCCTGCTTACCCAAGAACACCCATCACGTTAAAATCTCAAAAACACGCTCTTTCTCTGAAAAATCTGAAGACTGATATTTACCCCACTTCACGAACATCGTAGAGCACATATCCGAGCAAAAAAAAACTAAACTTCACAAACTCAACCACCCAGAGAGACGGCGTATGCAAAACACGACGTACCGGAATCGGAATCGGAATCGGAGAGCCTGTTCAGTTTCACCGACTCCGACGCAGACGTAGCCGGCTCCAAGATGAGGGTCCGCCGAGATTGGAGCTGCAAATATCCGGGTACGGAAGGGAGACACTGTGGGGGTGCTATCGTTCTCGAGCGCGACGCGAGCTGAGTCGCTTCGCACGGATGGAAGAGCTTGGCCGAGGAACAAGGAAGTGGGTTTCGTTTCAATGATCTGGTGATGGTCTGGAGACGCGAAAGGCTCGCCATTTCTTCTCCTTCGGATCAGTTTCAGAGTCGGCAGCGAGTCGGAAATCGGAACTTGAAGAGGGAGAGTCTGCTGGTATTCTTTCGTTGACTACTAATGTACAGATAAGCAAATCACAATCATAAATATTTTCCATCGTCCACCAAAATTTTAGGCATAAAATTTTATCAATAATAAAAATTTCATTAATTAAGTACTTCAAACAATACAAATAATTATTTTTAGAAAAATATTTACTGACCTAAAGGAAAAAATTAAAATCCCATCAGATAAGTTGCAGAATTACTTTTGCCATCATACTACAAATCTCTTCATGTTCATTTAACTTTAATTGTAGATACACTTCAACTCTATAATTGATTCAAAGCGAGCGATTCACATCAGATAGGTTGCAAAATTACTTTTGCCGTCACACTATAAATCTCTTCATGCTCATTGAACTCCAATTGTAGATACACTTCAACTCCGTAATTGATTCAAAGCGACCGATTCACATCTCGACAACTATCGATAAAACACAGCGTCGCACGACATCCTATCGACTAGTGACAAGCACGTCGCAACAATGGCTAGGCTTGGTCTTCTTTTCTAATTCCAATGGATGTGAAGATAAAAAGCACTTGCAGTTGATTATCTTCTGTGTTTTTGTGCATCTCCAAGATCAGGATTTCCATAACCTGTCATTTGTTTAATGGAATTTGACCATCGTTACTTCTTATTCTGTTTGAATGAAAGGTCGCAAGGAAATACAATGATAAACATTATGATTTGTAATGACTGAATTCCCTCAACTAAGTGATTTAAAGAAATAGGACTCACAGACATATAGAACCCGGGCTCAAATCAACGATCACAGCAGCTGAAAACTCACTTCGCCATAATGCATTTCCCACTCAAATTTCTATTCTTGTCACTCAATATCAGTTCTTTACGCCTTACACGAATTTATATCGACTACGGTTTCATGTCTGAACCTGCATTAAACACAATCCTATCATTCTTGATCCACTCGAATGTAATTCAGGAGATGCCGGAGCTGTTTCTGCAATTGATGAAATGGTTATGCAACATGTCATAACAACATATGATTTATTTCACTAGGTCGGGTCATGATCTATTCAAGGTCTCAGTTTGCTTTCCGTTTTCATAGCATTCCATTGGAAAGTAAATTGATCACCCTCCTCAAGCTTTGTGACCTTTGGTTTTACAATGAGCTCTTGATTGTTAGTGTTGTAAGAAATTTGAACTTGGTGGATTGTCAGATCTTGAGAAAGGGTTTTCATTTTTCTAAGATTGAGAAAAAAAAAAGTGACCAAAGGTGACTTCAGCACTTGGCTTATCCAATCCATTCTTACATGGTGAAGACCGTAGGCAAATGAATCCCCTTGTATCACCAAATGCAGAAATTTTTGAACACTTGATCTGCTAAACCTGACATCGACTTATTTTCAGGGAAAAAAGTTGCTCATATCGAAAGACCTCAGACCAGAACAGGTACCAGCATGATCTCTTAGCACTTGAGACTATAATTGATCTGAAAGAAAGGTGTGCTTGTCGGTGTTGGCCCAATCCATAATCTTGTCAGGTAGCTTCTAACTTATTATAATGCCTTTAACTATAACAGAAATACTGATACATCGATGACTCGTCTTCCAAGCATCTTTGATGAACACTGACGAAGTTTACTTATATAATGAAACAACGAGAGAAGGCTACGATTATACTGGTGCTTCAACTTGCATTCAAAATTTACACATTTAAGTGCAATTACTCTTGCTCAATAAGAGGAGATGAAAAGAGTAGCACAGAAACAAATCCACCGGATTTTCACAATAAAGACTTCTCCTTGATGCTTTATATACCACTGTCAACGATTTCATGGATTCTGAATCCTGCTACATCTCCTCCGTATCAGATGCAACCTCAGAATGCCCCCAACATTTTCAGGAAACCAAGTTCTTGAAGGCTGAAACATGGCTGACTAACTGGGGAATAGGAAAGGAGAAGATAGTGCGCTTGAGCTCAAGATGTTCAGAGGGTGATAATCACTCCAATAATTCCGATCTGGGTCATACAAATAATAGAATTCAAGAACGCAAAGCTACGAATTGTTAAGGTAAGCCATTGTCTTGTGATGTGGAGAAAGTGGTCAACACATTTTTCATTATGAATTCTCTGGCATTGAATATCAAATTTCTCTTCACCACTTTATGAATACTGTATTCAGATCCTATTGACCCATCGTTCTAGTCTCAGCTGCTTCATTGGGGGTCCAAGAATGGGTTTTCTTTTCTGAGGACATTTCCACTTCCCAGCGGACTCCTGCACATCAAAATTGCTCTGGAAATTAGTTATTTCCGATAATGGCTTCATCTTGGCTTCATCCTCTATAGCAGCTGACGAAACATTTCCTCCAGCATGTAAGCACTGGTGCAAAGCCCTCCGGGGCCTCATCATTTCATCACTTGCACTTGTAGTTTCCTTCCTCCTTATGGAAACAAAATCAGTGCTGTCATTATCTGTTCGATTGTTTTCTTTGTCATGACTTCTGTGAGTTGATCTTCTCATTGAAGCTCGATCAACTGGAGATGAGCCCAAATCGCCTTCAAGCATGGTGTGAGCAACTTCCCTACTCTGGGCCTTCGCTCTTGAGCCCTCTTCAACTCTTCCAATCAACTCTCTACGAGCTTTTCTTTTACCATAGCTTGAGTTCTCATTGATATTGGAGTGAAAACAGATGGCTTCTTCAGAATGAAGTTGCTTCGGCCTCTTACTTTTACAATCCCGGTCATTGTTTAGCAAAGCTTTACAGTCCATCCTTCCATCAATAATTTTAGGGCAAGGAATCTGAGGTAAAAGATGTTTGTCCTCTTTAGATGTATTGCCAACCTTTAGCTTTTAGATATTTGCATGGATTTAGAAACTGAAGTATCTTGCTTTTCTTTTTCTTTTCTTTTCTTTTTTTTTCTAGGAGAATCTCAAATATATTGTTGTCCAAGAACTATTCGATCTAAAAAGAGAAACACAGAATTGAAACCACCGAGAACTTGGCTGACTATATTTTTTCAATAGTAAGCTGTACTTCATAAGCATCCATACTGAAGGAACAAGGGAACAAACAAAGATTACCTCATCCTCAGTGTGCTGATATTCATGCTCTAGATCTTCATGAGAGCTGCTACAGAGGGCAGAGTTCGACCATTCATTGATACCCATGCCACCATCTATTCTATTACGTGAAGAGTTATGCTGATTGTCTTCTTTTTCTCCAATAACCTTTCTAAGAATCAAATCATCTTTCCCATCACCAATTTCCTCAACAGGAGATCCTGGAAATGTGCTTAATTCTGGAGATTCGTAGACATAGCTTGAGAACCAATTTGTTATGTCAGGAGGCTCTGACAAACAGGAAATGACTCATTTTAGAAAATACACACAAATATCTAGATATATGTAACCCACATAGACACACACATCACAGTCTCATTGTATCAACCTGCTGGTAAGCCTACAAATGAGTAACTACCAAGTTCGTCACTCGTACATAGCCCCTTAGAAATTTTAACAGCTTCAAAGAGGTGAAATAACAGTGCCTTGTAACATATGAAAGAAGCTACACCAACCAGAGAGTAGAAAAGGTGGGCTCATGGAATCTACTATCTGCACCAGAAGGGGAAAAAACGTGTCATTAAGAATGAATACTGAGCTTTGAAGTCATATTTAGTTGTACAACAACCATTGAAGAAACATAGAGAGGAAAGCTGACTACAGGAACAAAAGTCAGTGTTATGGAAGACCCCCGGGGATAATTTACCATATGATCACAATAATGGGTGTTTCATCAAAACGCATAAGGATGATGCCAGGCCAAACCCAATTCTAAACACAAAAGAATGCAGAACAATACCTTGGTCAGAGTTTGATTTTCGCAATCCTGATCCGCGAATGAGCCACCACCATTATACACAAGTCCAGTGGTGTGTGGTACCTCACGGGCACCGGCAACATCACCATTATTCGCTTTGGTAACTTCCCCTGCATTTTCATGCTCTTTCTTGCTACCCCCAGTAACAGGCCCTTCTTTCTTGCATTCACTTGCTATGGAGACAAATTCTCTGCTGTGTTCACTCAACTCGGGTGACTCATACACATAACTCGAAAACCATTCTCTGACATCAGGAGGTTCTGTATCAATCAAGCAAGAATCAGTACGAGTGTCAGATTAAAGTAGAAATCCTTTTACCGCTTGTGGAAAGGGAAAATTGATTCCGTTCTGCATAATACCGAGAGATTGATAAATCAGAACCTTGGCAAACTAATACAAACCTGAAATTTGCAAAGATGACTCCAAGGAATCTGGAACCTACAGAAAGAGTAATGTAAAAGGGTATCAGCTCCATTGAAAGTTTCGTGCCAGAGCTAATAGCACAACATGAACCCCTCCCCCCCGCCCCCCCCCAAAAAAAAAAACAAGAAAACTTTTTGACTCCATGAAGCCATTCAGCGAGCAAGACGAGATTAACTCGCCAATCTAGCAAAACTGAATCCAGCAAATCACCTCTGTCGGAGGCTCTTCTTCATGCTCATTGCTCCCGAAATTACTGGTGAACTCAAGAGCGCCCACTGGGTATCTGCCTCCGACGCAATTCGAGCCTCGCGAAGTCGCTTCTCCTCCTCCTCCTTTTCTCCTATCGTCAACAGCACACCCGCTGCTCTCGCGTTCACTCTCGCCAAGAAGAGAACCCAGAAAGCCCTCGTCCGTACCCAGTGAAGGCGATTCGTAGACATAGCTGGCGAACCATTTCCCGATGTCGGGAGGCTCCGCGCGCAACGTGTCAAGCGAAAAGGAATCGGATTTTACCTGTCGATTATCAAGCGCAATAGAGAGAGACGGAGAGTGGGAAGAACGTGGCAAGCAATTAGCATCTGGAAACCTGCGACCGCGGGGATGAAGATGGAAGCGCGACTTCGTACCTGCGAATCCCGTCCGCTGGAAGGAGCGTCGGGCTTCTTCATTCGAGCTGGGTTCGTCTGCCTCATCTCTCTCTCTCTCTCTCCCTCTCTCTCTCTCTCTCTCTCTCTGACCTTCGCTGGTCGTGTATTTGGGTATTTTTCGGAAAAATTCATGGCGCCAAATGTTTGAAATTTGCTTTTTCCCTATTTCTTTCATTTTGTGCAATTTGGTCCTCCGTAGTTGCAAAGCCCGTTCTCCGTGTTCCGCGACCTGTGAAATCTGGTCACTTGGTCGTCCGCCGGGACTTATGCAATATTTAAATATTAGGTCACGCTATCATTTAACAATTTAAGTTTTTTAAACAGTTGACAGTGGTCAATAGACATACGGCCTTATTGATAAAGAGATTGGGAGGTGGGGAACGCTAGTATCAGAGATACGGGGGTTCGATTTTCGCAATCTGCACGAAGCATAATAAAAGTAAAAAAGTGAGGAGAGTTAAAAATAGGACGGACAAAAAAAAATAATTGATAGTAATCTCATAAATTCTCACATTATATCAGAACACGAGAACCTGAGTTTAAATCCTTAGATTCCTACTCAGTAACCCAGCAAAAAGATCATACTAAAAAATCCATATTTACCTCTCCATTTAAACATTTCCACGCGTTACCATATGAAAGTTTAAGTTTTTATAATAATTAGAGTGGTTTCACAAAATCTCATGAGCACTAAAAATAAAAATAAAAAAAATATGGAGTGAGAGAAGAGCCCCAAAGTCAACGATTGTCTGGCTTTTTAAGACTTCGATCATAGCTCAGTACGTCCATCAGCATAAATTAATCTAATGAAGATGCTAGACGACGATGAGAGAGCCGGTACCCCGTAGTAGTCCCATGGAAAGAATGGTTTGTATTTTGACCATTTTGTTCCCGTCATTAGTTCGATTAATTGCTAAGGAAGTTCAAAACTAATGAATATGAGAAATGTTTAGTTCTTGGAAATATCATGTCTAAAATAGTGTCCTCTTAATCTTGTGTCTTTTTTCATTCAATGAATTTCTCGCTTAGCCAGCTTAAAAGAAAATAAACCATGTCAATTGCAAATCAAACGTGTTCTTGACGTATTATATTTGAGTTTTTTCTCGGCAAATTTCTCGCGTCGGTGTCACGCGTGAATTTGGTCCGAGTGCTTGTACGGAAAAATTTCCTATATTGCCACGCGTAGCCATCTGAAAGAAGTTCTTGCGTACCTTTAATTGCGTCTTGATATGGTGCCTCTCCTTGGTCCCTGAAAGAATCCTGCAGTTGAGATACTGACATTTATTGATGAAATTACAAATTACTCTTGAAGATGTAAACATGAATTGAAATCACGGAACAACAGCTAAATTTTAGACCCGCTAAAAATGGGCCATCAACCTATTTCCTAACCTTATTTAATGAGCTGAGTTTTAATGTGGATTAGTTATATTTATTAAATGAATCATAAATAGGTTTAAAATGGTAAAGCCTAAAATAATATGATTATCAAATGGGTTCAGAACTTACATAGACCCGACTCACACTATGACTGTTTCTTTACTCTCTCGCCCTCACTCAAGCTCGAGCTCACTTGCTCCTCACTCTCACATCGGGTTTTTTTTTTTTTTGTCATAACTCTCATCTCAGGTTGAGTATAAGTTTTCCTAAATTGAGTTAAATATAAAAGTGTTTTACAAATGTGGATTGGGTTGGGTATGAATTAGGCAAGAGTTGGGTCAAATGTGGGTCGTTAAATTTGCATTGCATGTAATTGAGGTCAAAACGGGTTAAATGAATCAATTTAGATCGAACCCTTTTCAATCCCAGCTCACCTGTTAATGGGGCTAATGGACATGGAGGCAAGAGATATTCTATCGTAACACCTGCAAGAAGGTACGATTAAATACCACAGTTCGGCAATTTAGTTTAGAGGATCTAACTGATAATGGTCGTAGTGAAGATTAGTCGGGAAAATAAAGAGACTAATCAGAGTAAAGCTTTCCACGGAGGGAGGTTTCGCATAGAGTTTGATTCAAAATAAGGATGGGGGTTTTTGATCAAGCCAAAGTATTACACGAGGCTGTGGAAAGTAATTTCAAAAAGTTGATAGCAGCGAAAATCATGGACGAGTCTTTCGACCCGATCATTAACACGCACACCCTTATTAAATGTGGTTCGGAGCATTGTCTTTAGTCATGGGTAAGCAAGAGAGAACTTCTAATGGAGATTTCATGATGCGGAACGCCTATCACCACGGCTTCAAAGGTAGGACGCTTATTTTGGGCATGTGGTTCATCTACTATAGTTAGAAAGATTGTAGCTACACTTATTATTCGCGGATCAAATTTTCCAAGAATTGATCGTGCACTGTGGCTCTTGAGAAAGGGACGAAATGCATTCGGCCGTGTCCATGAGGTATGCACAGTGAAGTACTTATATACGTGTATGTATATTGTATTGAGTCTGTCACCGTACGAAGGATATCAATCCTCGGTCGGTCAAACCCTTGAGTCGCACAAGTCAGCAACAACTTTCCTTATTTAAGTTCACTTTTTTATTTGAGTCCATTGCCCAAATAAATCCAAGGTATCATTCGAAAGAAAGGCAAGATACATCAAAGTCCAATTGAGACCCTTTCCCTTACGCCTCATCTAACATGGATCAGTCTGCGTCCTCCAATCGAGTCGAGTCTCGCACACGGATCAAACTTGCGAGATTAATTTAACAAGGGAAAACACCACAAAAAATTCCAAACTATATCACTTGTGACAAATTTATCCAAAAAATATTTCTCGTGACACAAAAAACACTAAACCATGCCACTTGTAACACATTTATCCCACAATACATTTGTCCAATAGCATTTTCGTAATTTTTTTTTTCTTTCTTCTCTTCCCCTCCGTCGTGGTCGGCAAAGGGAAGTCAGCGAGGGTGACCCTCGCCAGTGTCGGGCGAGGGTAGTCCATCGCCGACGAGAGTAGCTCTCGCCAGATCTAGTGAGGGCAGGCCCAGCCAGACTTAGGCGAGGCCTGCCCTCGCCGGATCTGGCAAGGGCGACTCTTGCTGGCGTCAGGCAAGGGCCGCCCTTGCCTAGGCGGGCAAGGGTGGTGAGGGTCGCCCTTGCCGACTTCCCTTTGTCGGCCACAGCGGAGGAGAAGAGAAGAAAGAAAAAAAAAAAGAAAAAAAAATATTAAAAAAAAAAAGAAAAAGACGAAAATGCCCTTTGACAAATGTATTGTGAGGTAAATGTATCACAAGTGATATAGTTTAAGATTTTTTGTGTTATAAAAAAAGTTCAGGACAAATTTATCACAAATAACATGATTTGGAGTTTTTAATGATGTTTTTCCATTTAACAACGGTTACGTGTTAGATGACATTCGTCGCCGCTTACGAAGATCACGGAATAAAAGAATGATCAAGAAACCTCTCTGGAGTTTAAAGGCGCAAGTTTGAAATCTTTATGTACTGAGAATGACTGCTCACTTAACATCTACCAAGTCTTAGGTCTTTGAAAAAAGAAAGTAGGAGGTGCAATATCTTACTGAGCTCTCGACACCAAATCCATCTAAAGTAAGGCGCAAATTACAAACCGAAGTAACTCACTAATTCGCGGGAAGATACTCCCGTCGGAAACCACTCGATCCGACACCCGACCCACCCGTCCGCCAACTTCTCCGGACCTCAAGCACGCCCCTCCCATTCACTGCATCTCCACTCGCTCTCTGTTTAGCTTCTGGAGCATTTAATTAGCCCCTAAACCGCAATAATCTCCGGAGCTCGCGATTATGAAAAAAACAAAGAGACATGAACCATTTAGCTCGAGATTGCGAAGGACTGTTAGCGAGGTTTGACACCCAAGCGAATAATACCCAAAGATGGTTGTCGCGATCAATAACACGCACACAAGGGAGAAGAAAACAAGCAACGAGGAAAGCGTGCCCGATCCAACGTGATGCTCATGGCCGAGGTCTACATTCGTACGCCACCAATCACTGTCCAGAAATGAACTATAAGAAAGAAAAACAGAGCCAAAACGTGGCTGTGCTTTCTGCGCGCTGCATTCTTATTCTAATCCGTGATTAATCTTCCACGCGCGTACCTCTCATTTCTTTAATCTTCCACGTCTTTGTCGCGCAGCATGGAGGACGTTCTTGCTTTATCAAAAGCGGTGCGCTTCGGACTTTTGGTGGAGCCGGGCACGAGCAGGAGGGATCTTATCTCACCTATAATTGAGTGGCCTTTCCATTTCGATCTCAGTGGTCCGACCGCAATGCAGTCCGAGCGCAAGCGGACAAAGCGAACCACCGCGAATCTCCGAGGGAAGCATCCCATGTGGAGCAAATCTGAGGAGGTGGACTTCACTTTAGTTCGTCACGCAACTAAACCTCGGTTTCGTGGAAATTACCAAAAAAGTTATAAATTTATTATAATTATATCAATTTAATTTTAATTTTTTAAAATTAAATCATAAATATTTTGTATTTGTACCAATTTAATCAATCCCGCCGATTTTGGCAAGAAATCTTTGACATGACGTCACCAGTGCTGACGTACATTATTTTTATAAGTTTTTTTTATTACTATTTCATTTTTTTTCTCCTTTTTCATTATGGCTGGCAAGGTCGTCGATGACTCTCATTGGCCGAGTAAGGCTTGATCTCGCCAGCGGTTGTGCTGGCGAGGGACGGGCTAGCGAGAGTTGAGCCTTGCTAGCCATGGGTAAAGCCCAACCTCACTAGATCTAGCAAGGTTGTGCCTTGCCGAGCCACCAGTGAGGGCGTCCCTCGCTAGAGGCTGCAAGGTCGAAGGCCACAAGGTTGCCCTCGTGGCCTTTGGTGAGGCTTACCCTCATTGTCGTCATCGCTGAATGAGGTTGACCTCGCCAACCCAGCCGCTAGCAAGGTTGTGCCTTGCCCATGACCAGCAAGACTCGATCCTCGCTAACCTAGCCATCAGTGAGGGTGCTAGCGACCTTGCTGTCCATAATGGAAAAACAGAGAATGAGGGTAAAAATAAAAGAATGAAATAATAATAAAAAAATCATAATATTATAAAAATTGTTTATGTTGGTATCGACGAAGCCACATCAACGATTTCGGCCAGAAATAATCAGATTGACTGAATTGACTCAAATGCAAAAAGTTTATGACCGAATTGGTTCGATTACAATAGATTTAAGATTTTTTTTATAATCTTCCCTACGATAATCTCTAGTTAATGGGTACTTCTCAAATTTACACGGCATCCAGAAACGATCGGAAAGCTAGGGTAGTGTCCAGGTTTGCTCATTCATTTGTTCATTTTTAGGGTTTCCGATGAAAGGCCTTTCTGGTGTAGTGTTCCGTCAATACCGTTGTTTCTTTGTGTTCGTATTTTTGGTCTGTTCTCCCTGTTCAATTACGACAACGAAACGATTTCTAGGTAGACATCTACCTCCTCCTTTTGTTCAATGCCAACATTATAGTTGGGAATTTAAACCGCTGACTTTGTCCTGGTCGAATTCCTACATCGGGGTCAACAATTTCCTAAAGTCTTATTTTAGCTGTTCTAGGAGCAAGACAATGTGTGTGAACATAGTCCGTCAGTGATTTGGTTCAGATTTCCGTGTTGGGAGCTTGGAGACCATCGGAGATGTGTGGGAAAAAAAAGACGTACGTTGTCATAGCATACCGATGCTGACAGAAATTGTTCTTGACTGGACTCGTCCTCAGTTAGATGCCTTGGGCGATCGAATATCGCTCGAGATTGAACCGATCAAACTTAGACCGACCACTCGAAAGACAAAGGACATCGATCAAATATTTTACTCGAGATCAAACAACTAATTAGAAGGTAAATCGAGTTGTTAATCTGTTCGTCAGGTGTATGTGCCGGCTCCTACTCTTAATTCGTCGGTCTCATGAATCGAAAGAACGTGCCCTGATATATATTTTGCATTGCTGTTTGACAGCAGTCATAGTATATATCTGTAGGTCCGGAATGACGGTCAAGTACTATTATTGTCCAACCGTATGCCAATTCCTAACTATGCACGCGGTGAAGCAAATTACTTGTTTGAGGGTTCTTGATTTTTCAGGGACGCTTACACATTGCACGTCAAAATCAATGTTAGATAATTGAATGAGATGGGCAGAGCAAAAGTCCTTTGGGCGAAAAGTCCATGTAGATTTTTAAAAAAGTCGGAGGTAAGGGAGGGGTGGGGCCATTCCAGTCAAATCGTCAAGGGGCCGCCGACAGCGTGTCACGCTAATCCCCTGCCACGTCATCTCCCCGGGGGTCTTCGTAGCGGGGGGGGGGGGCATTCCTGTCAAATCACGCACACGTACGGCGCCTTCCGCTGCTCCCGAACGCCAGCGCGGGGATCCTTCCTCGAGGGAACGCCGCGACCGATCTTCCCGTTTTGCCCCTCCTTGACAAGACCGGTATTTTTGCATAGCGCGTACGGTTCCCCCCTAATACGGGTGTGGTGCGAATCGTAATTACGGACCAAAGGGAAGGGTAAAGAGTTTATGCGGCGGACTATATCAGCAAACGTTCATCCGTTCGAGGCCACTCGGTTTCCACTTCGAACCTCTCTTTCTGTTTCGATCCAAAAAACAAAAACGAGAACCTCTCTTTCTCTCTCTATCTCTAGGAGGGGCTCGCGCAAACTCCTCAATGGCGACCGTCTGTATGAATCTTCACATTTTTCCGGCCGGCGGCGGCGGCGGCGGAGCCAGCTTCAAGCGCCGCCTTTCGTCGTTAAAGCCTTCGGCGTCTTCGGCCGCCGCCGTCAGGCCCATCACCTGCGCCGAGTCGACTCGGAGACACCTCGCCAACCTCGACCGCGTCCTCCAGAAGGAAACTCCGCCGGCTTTGTCGCGCCCGCAAGGGCCGCAGGAGCCGGCTCGCGAGCCAGATTCGTCGTCGAAGAAAAGGGGCAGAGGGCTGCTGGAGCGCTTGAACTTGGGTCGAATCTGGCCCGAGATTAAGGCGGCGGCGGAGGAGATGTCCCCGCGCCGCCTCAGCACCCTCCGGCGGCTTCTGTCGAGGACTCCGGAGTATTCCCCGAGGAACGGCCTCGGCAGCCGGTGGCGGCAGTACCACGGCTGCGGCGACTGGGTGGGCCTGCTCGATCCGCTCGACGAGAACCTCCGGCGGGAGGTGATTCGGTACGGTGAGCTCGTGCAGGTGGCCTACCACGCGTTCCACTCGAACCCCGCCATGCCGACGGAGGAGGCGCCGATGCCCCACCACGTGGCGCTGCCGGACAAGTCTTATCAGGTGACGAAGAGCCTGTACGCCACTTCGGCGGTCGGGCTCCCCAAATGGGTGGACGATGTGGCTCCGGACCTCGGCTGGATGACGCAGCGGTCGAGCTGGATCGGTTACGTCGCGGTGTGCGACGACCGGAGGGAGATCCAGCGGATGGGGCGGAGGGACATCGTCATCGCCCTGCGAGGGACCTCAACGTGCCTCGAGTGGGCCGAGAACTTCCGGACGAAGCTGGTGCCGATGTCGAGCGCCGACGACCCGGAATCCAAGGTCGGGTCCGGGTTCTTGAGCTTGTTCAAGACCGGCGGAGCTCACGTGCCGAGCTTGGCGGAGTCGGTCATCGAGGAAGTTCAACGGCTCCTGGAGCTCTACAAGGGCGAGACGCTCAGCATCACGATCACGGGCCACAGCCTCGGCGCAGCACTAGCATTATTAGTGGCCGACGAGCTCACGACGCACGTAGCGGAGCTGCCGTCGCTCGCCGTGTTCTCTTTCGGAGGACCTCGGGTCGGGAACAGCGCTTTCGCGGACCGAATCCATGCAAAGAACATCAAGGTCCTGAGGATCGTGAACGATCAGGACCTGATCACCAGAGTGCCCGGGGTGTTCCTAAGCGAAGAACTAGAGCGCAAGCTCAAGGACGCGGTCAACGGCGCGCTCGAAAACGGCCAAATGCCGTGGGACTACTACTCGCACGCCGGGACGGAGCTGCGCCTCGACACGAGGAAGTCGCCGTACCTGAAGCCGAACGCCGACATCGCGTGCTGCCACGACCTGGAGGCGTACTTGCACCTGGTGGACGGGTTCCGGGCCTCGAATTGCCCCTTCAGAGCGAACGCGAAGAGGAGTTTAGTGAAGCTGCTAAGCGAGCAAAGAACCAACGTGAAGAAGCTGTACACAAGCAAGGCCAAAGCCTTGTCTTTGAATTTCGACAGGGAGGTAATTAGACCTCCCCACATGGCTAGCTGCTTGCATAGCCCACTTAATAAAGTCGCCTCTTGATTTTCAGACAGCATTCATTCGTCGTGTTTTACAAACAAAGAAGTATCGCGAAACTGTAATTTTACGTCTGCGAATAGTACCCTGCTCGAGATATTGAAACCGATGATACCATTCGCTGCGCATCTCATGAATAACTCTCCTTTGGGAGTTGGAGACCTCGTCTCGCCTCACGCGGGGAGCGTCGTGCTGTGCGTGTTCCTCTTCGGACAAGCTAAACAGAAACGGGGGCAAATCGTCGACCGGGTCATACAGCCGCCTACACGCGCGGCGGCGAGAATTGCTTGATGAAGGAGCTAAAGCTCAGACTGATGCGCCGACGATGTTGTGTTGACGTCAACCTTGAAAACACTCGCTTAAGGTCAACAAACGGTGAAGCTGACGAGCCAAAGGAGGAGAAGTTGGACGAGTTCATTAAAAACAGTTGACGAATTCTCGGTCGTTGAACTGGTATTAACCTAAACGTGGTCTCCCCCACCTTTTTCAGACGTAAATTTCGACTCTTATGTCTTATGAGAGGCAGAATTAAAATTTGAGACTGATACGAGAATTAGAGTAGAATTAATAAAAAAAAACCGGTATTAACCTCGGACCATCTATGTGGCGGATCTCGTCGTTGTTAAGCCTCCGAGGCTCCAGCCAATTTCGTGGAGGGGAGCACACGTATTGTTTTCGATGTTGTATTATTTATATAACCCCGTTTACAAATTTGATGCAACAGTTTTCGAATGACCAAAACACCATGATCTGATCTTGATATAGAAAAAGAATAAAAACAAAACATCACGCGCCGTTAATAATTGGAATTCGATATCTTCGGGCGGGTTTCCTCTCAATTCTCCAATTTATATTTTTATTCCCCATCCAGAATCATCCGGACCCATATCAAATTTAGCATGCGCACAGCTCGTGTGGAGGAACTAGTTTGATTAATTGTAATAGTTACAAGCCAATCAATGAGGCATAACATAGACAAGTTGAATGTCCAAACAAGTCGGACAGGAGAACTGTCCAAACTATCACAAATTCATTGCACTTTTGCCAATTCGATCATAAACTTTTAAATTATGTCAATTGAGTCCCAAACCTTTTCCTGCTTTGACAAAACGCAAGGGCCGGCAAGGGGTTGTTGGCCACCAATTGAGGCCCAGCGACCCCCATTGGCCACTGGGTGAGGGTTTGCAGCCCTCGTCGGCCGTGTGCGGGGGCAACGAGCCCACACCAGCGACTGAGCAAGGGTCGCAGCCTTGGCCCACGCTCGGTAAGGGCCTTCCAATCCTCACCCATTGGCCGGCGGCTCCCTACCAATCTTAACGATAAAAAATAAATAAAAAGAAAAGTAAAGGAGGAAAAAGAAAGAGAAGAAATATAAATATAAAAAAATTGAAAAAATATTACAATATTATTAAAAATTATCAACATCAGTGCCAATCGTATCGCTTAGGATAGCTGGCGTCCACATCAGCATTTTCAATCAAAATTAGCCTGGTAAACTCAATTGACAAAACACAAAATGATTCATGACTTAATTGACATAATTAAAAAGAGATAAAAGTATAATAAATTTATGATTTTTTGAATAATTTTCCCAAAACTAGACCGATTTCTACCGTGACTGTTAAATAAATCCCCGCACGTGCTACATGCGTGTAGAGTGCATTTACTTTTATTGCTTTTGTGCGAGAGAGACATTACAATTTTGCTTCAATCATTTCACATGCATGCGTAAGAGATGAAGTGTGTAATGATCCTCCATTACGTCAACAATTTATTTACGTATATACAAATTTGCTAAATTTTCACGATGACCGCTTACATGTACTTGTGTCCCATCATGTTGGAAAGCAACATCTTAGTCTATTGTTTTAAGGTGGAATTGTCCAATTAATCTTAAGTCAATTGTGCGGATGCCATTTGCAATCTTAAACTTTTTAATCTTGTCAATTTAGTCCATAAACCTTTGTGTGAATTTTCAATGTAATCCTTCTAGCCATTTTTCCCCGAAAAATCCCTGACGTGATGGTGTATAATGTAAGATGATTGGTGACGATTGGATTGCCACGTTGGCGATTCGGCCAAAATTGACAAAGACTAGACTATGAAAATGACATCGTATTAGGGCTTATGGTTAAAAATATCATGCAAATGTATTGAGATGTTGCCTACATATCTAAACAAAGGCCAAATTGCTATATAAATAAGTCCACTATAAACAAAATGGGAATCTGGTGAGGTTTTTTTTTTATAAGGTCACCAAAAGTCATAACATTTATCATGAAAATGCAATCAAATTTCAAAATTTTGAAAAAATGCAATTGAGTTCTAAAACTTTTAAAAAGTGCAATGAAATCTTAAAATTTGTCATGAAAGTGCAATCGAGCTATAAAATTTTAAAAAGTGCAATCAACAAAAGGACCTGATTAAATCAATCCAATAAATTTTAGAACTTAATTAAAAGTTTTAAGATTCAATTGCACTTTCATGACTCGATTGGACTTTCGTGATAAGTTTTAAGATTTTATTACACTTTTTAAAATTTTTAAGATGCAATTGCACTTCCATGACAAATATTAGCAATTTTATTGTACTTATCCTTTTTTTTTTCTTTTTGGTCGAAGAAAATCAGGTGTTATATGCGCGTGGAAATTGAGGAAATTGGCGACAACGCGCCCGCAAAGGTTCTTGGTCGGGCTGCCCACGATGTGGCCCAAGAAAGCATACATCCGATATAAAAAGGCCTTTTTAGCTCTTACAACCTCAAAGTTTTATCTTTTTCTGTTTTTTTTTTTTGACCTTTTTTTCTTCAAAGAAATAGTGACACAAATAGTATCTAAATTTTGACTCAATATATAATGTGGTTCATAAACTTATAATTTGTTTAATGTAATATCTGAACTTTAGCCTAATGTTCAATATGGTCTCTGAATTTTTAATTTATTCAATATAGTCCTTGAACTTTTGATTCAAATTAAATATAGTTACCTAACAATATGAAAATATTAAATGTATTTGAAGGATTACAATGAAAATTTTCATATAGTTAATTGAATATGCACAAAAAGTTAAAGAACGATATTGAATAAATTAAAAGTTCATGGACCACATTGCACATTGGCCCAAAGTTTATGCGTTGTTTGTGTCATCATCCCTTCTTAAAATGGTCAAGGTATCCAACTAGTCGTCACTATGGCACACTCTTGATGGTAACCTTCTTAAATCATTAAGCGCTGTGATTTGAATCCAAATCCGAGCCAAGAAAACACGCGCCGATGCATGCACGTGAAGACTAAGGAGGAAAATGGATCGCACAAGCGACTCAAAGATCATTTTGTCGATGAGATGAAAAAAAAAATATTGGGGTTTTGCTTTTTCTCACCGTTTACAATGCAATTTAAATTTAAAAAAAAAAAAAGATCGCAAAAGCAATTTTGGGGTGCGAACTCGCGTGTCGAAATTCGCAACGTGTTGCGGAAGTTTCGGGTGCTGCAAAGCTAAGAAAAACAGATAGCATTTTCGTGGAGCGACAGTGCAAAGGGCTCGGCAGGCAAGCTCTTGTAACCTGTGAACCGTTTGGGGAGAGATGAAAATCGGCGTCACTTGGTCCGACCAATCAGAAGAGCGCGCGCATCTCCTTACGGTGAACCCGCCCGCGCCCCCACATTCCCCCTTCTAGGGCATTTATAAGGGACGAGGCTCCTGCTCCGTTATCCTCTTCCTCTGCTGCCGCCACCCCCTAGGGTTTACAGTCCTGCTCACTCCACCATCTACACCATCACTCCCCTTCCCTTCCCTTCCCTCTCTCCCTCTCTCTCGAGCATCGGCTTCGGTCCGTCCCCTGAGCTCGAGCAAAGCTCCGCCATGGCTCGCGGCACGCTCTAGGGGGTCTCGCGGTTCGCTCTCGGTCGCGCGGCGGTGGTCGAGGTGTCCCTTTTTGGCTCCGTGGCTCTTTGAGAGTGGGAGGAGAGAGAGAGAGAGAGAGAGATGGCGACCATGAACCCTTTCGATATCCTCGGCGACGACGACAACGAGGACCCCAGCCTGCTCGTCGCCGCCGCCGCCAAGCCGGCCGAGAAGCCCAAGAAGGCCCCGGCCCAGGCCGCGCCGCCGTCGAAGCCGGCCGCCAAGCTGCCCTCCAAGCCGCTCCCCCCTACCCAAGCTGGTGAGTGTGCTCCGCTGCGGTCTGTTCCGGTTCTTATGCGTTTGATTTGTTGCTCTCTTGGTGGTACGGAATCTCGAGGAGAAAAAATGAGACATGGAAATGAAGAGGGTGTGTATTTAGATAGTGATTCGAGAAGACGTTCCCGCAAGTGAGAAATTTGAGGAGATTTGGAATGATCCTCTTGTCATTTTCTGGTAAACATGGTTTGACTCTTTGAGCGAGAAAGCTGGAGTTGCGAGTTCGTTTCGGGTAAATTTCTGTTGTATGTGTTGTTGTTTAGCTTCAATGTGTTGGCTTGTAAGGATTACGCTTGGCGGTCAATCTGGTAATGGGGATTTTCTTGCCTTTTAAGCTGTAGTTGCAATTACTAATCTGGGCACTGCGGTTTTCTTTGATTTACCTGAAGAAATTATATGTTTGCTGAGTACCTTCAGTTGAAATTGCTGACTGTCAAAGCTGGAGTATGAGCTTCTTGTGCTAGTGCGGATCAGTTTTTGACCGGCCGTTTGATGTTGCATTTGGGCGAGATTGAAGAACTAAAATAAAGCTTACGAAACTCTTCTTCTTTCGTTTTTCCATTCAGTTTTGTGCTTCAAATGCCATTTACTTGTAAACCTGTCTTTTCCTTTTCCTGACTTAAGTCGGTGATAGTTTTTCCCGAAAACTATATTTGGAAATTAACCAGCCATATGATGATATCCTGTAACAGTGAGGGAAGCAAAGAGTGACACTGGTCGTGGTTATGGCCGTGGCCGTGGAGGTGGGGTTGGTCGTGGTTATGGCCGTGGCCGTGGAGGCGGTCGTGGCTATGACCAAGATTCAGGGAACAACGAGGGACCAGCTGGTGGCAATAATGGCTTTTCTGGGGGTTATAGAGCCTCGGAGGAAGGTGATTCTGGAAAACCATCTGAAAGGGGTAGTCGAGGTTTTTTCCGTGGAGGTCGCCCTGGTGGTTATAACAACGGAGAAGCTGGTGAGGGAGAGCGTCCAAGAAGAGTATTTGAACGCCGCAGTGGCACTGGACGGGGGTTGGTATCGTAGACAAGAATGTTACATTTTAGCAATCTTGCTCTCTCTCTCCCTCTCTCTCTCTCTCTCTCTCTCTCTCTTTCAAACTCACACGCACACACACAAGAAGTTATGTGCCCTCCCATATTATGCACACGTACATCAAATGGACAACGCACATACTTGCCCAAAGTTTTGCTATTGATGCTGATCCAAAATAATTGCTTCAGAAATGAGACCAAACGAGATGGAGCTGGTCGTGGAAACTGGGGAACTCCTGCTGATGAAGTTGCTCCGTAACCACCTTTTTTGCTAAACTTTGATATCTAACTATTATTGATTTTTTTCCTTTGGGCGAATCTTTTGATCAATCAATATTGTTATTTTGCGACTCTCAGAGAGACTGAAGAACCTGTCATTGAAGTCGAGAAAAATGTGGGATCTGAGAAGCAGTTGGCTGCTGAGGATGGTGCAGATGCTAGCAAGGAGAATGCTGTGAATGAACCAGAAGAAAAAGAGCCTGAAGATAAGGTAAATCTATCATGTGCTCATGGATCTTCTTTATGGACTAGTAGTCCTCTTCTGGGCTGCACCCTGTATTCTGTGACTATCATGGTCCACCCCTTTTTTTATGATCACGTTATCTTAAGTAGTTTTCATTAGCTGTTTCTACTTTCTAGACTGTGCTCAATCTGTGGAGAGAAGCTCGACTTGGCCAAAAGCATATTTTATTCATTGGGGTTGGTTGATTGTTTGACTTTGTTTTGCGGAGTGTTTCTATCTGTATATATAGAATACGTGAAAATGCATAGAAGGCTGAAAGTTACATGGCTTAAAAGCTCGAGAGCGGCAATTATTACGGCAATAGTGGAAGGAACCTCTGTTATATTCGCATTATTAGAAAGAGCTGGGGCAATAGCGTACCACCTGAATAAGGGAACTTCTTCTCTAGGCTTAACTTCCTTTAGTTTCTCTCCACTTCCACCCAGTCAATCAAAGTATTGATCTTAGCTGCGGCTACTTTTCTAAGAAGCAGATTTGTTGCAAGCGCTCCGACTACCTTCCATGCAGCTGCAGCTTGTATTTTTCTTTTTTTCTCTGATGGTCATGAATAAGCAAAAATTTCTGGATGATTCTGGTGATGGATGATCCGGAACAGTTTGTGGCTTTCCATCTTTCTTTTCTCTTGTCCTAAGATGAAAAGATATGCTGGTGTGCCAAAAGAACTCCTGGCACGCACTTCGAAGAGGAATTCTTCGTATCCTTGGTGATTAATACCATCGAAAATAAGTTGTTGAGATGTTTAGAATTACAATATCCCGCAGTGCTTTTTCAGAGGATTGAAAAATAGCGTTTGCTATTCCTGTATACGAGTCTATCTACCGATCTTCCTGGGGAAAATTGACATGGTTTCTTTCATAAGCTGTAGGGAATGTTTGCTTACCTTTTGGGAAGGAGGACAGGAAGCAGCATTTGTTACTTTGTTGGTCAAAGTAACATTATTGGCCAGATGGACTGAAAAAAAGATTGTTTATTCAAGTTTTGATGGAAAAAAGTTTTTTCCCTGTCTATCTTTCTGATCAGCCACCCTTTGGATTCGCGTTATAAGATCACTGTTGACTGCCTTAAATGTTACGAACTATTTGACATGTATTTTTCCAATTTATTTAGGAGATGACATTAGAAGAGTATGAAAAGGTCCTTGAAGAGAAGAGGAAGGCATTGCTTGCACTGAAGACTGAGGAAAGGAAAGTAGAGTTGGACAAAGATTTGAAATCCATGCAACAACTTTCTAACAAGAAGGAAAACAATGACATCTTTATCAAGCTGGTGAGAATGATTGCTAGTTGTTTCTGTTTTCATTTTTTCATTAGTAGTTGCTGAGAAACATCATACTAACCAAGCATTTTATTTGTAGGGATCTGAGAAGGACAAACGCAAAGAGGCTGCTGAGAAAGAAGAGAAAGCCAAGAAGGTTGGCTTGTCTGTTATCTTTTTCCTTAATAAGTTTAGAGATTTGAGTTTACTTCGTGTTTTTAGATAGCTAATTGAAGATACCTCCTTTTCATGTATTCTTGTCTCCACATAAGAATTGAATGTTATATGTGCTTTGCTTCATCATTGGTGTCTCCTCATATGCACGTATTCTTTTGTGTGTAGTCTGTCAGCATAAATGAATTTCTGAAGCCTGCTGAAGGGGAGAGATTCTTCAACCCGGGTGGTCGTGGGCGAGGCCGCGGCCGTGTTTCCAGAGGTGGTTATGTTGGTGGCTATGCTAGAGATGTCTCTGCTCCTTCGATCGAGGATCGTGGCCAGTTCCCCTCCCTTGGTGGGAAATGAGGCTTTACCACCGCATGTGTCAGGCTGAGATACTTGATGCTTGAAGTCGTGACCTCCCAGAATGGTCAGGTGTTAACAGGATTGATATTCTTCCTGTAATAGAAACCTCTGATGTTATTTGTCTTTTTGAGTGTAAAAATTTTAGTTTCTCCATGGATTTACTTTGGTTTTCTTTTGACTCGAATCAGTTTTGATTGTGTTAGATGAGAATGAATTTAGTCTCTGAAGTCTCTTGTTTCTTTCAAGTCGATTTATATTATTGTCTCGATACATGCGATCATGAAGGTAATGATACCTGCTCCGTTGCTCCACATCCTGCTTCATCCTGTTTGGTCATTACTGAATCTGTGATGGCAGGGGTGTGTATGGGCATCACAACTCACAAGGTACCCTTTTTAGGGTGGAAATTTTTTGATGATTTGCTTGAGCATTTCGATTTCCTTAAGGTGATTGTCCTTTCTCAATTGCCAAGATGTTACGCGATCTACAGGATTAGACTCTGAGAGTGACAGAGAAGTGGCAGCCACTAATTAGAGATCTTTAAGCCACTAATTAAGTGGGTGCTACAAGTAATGATGAACATGTCCACAGTCTCTCTTCTAAATCCGAGTGATTCTACGGATGAAGGCTGTCATCGAGCTGAGTTTTAGTGATTTGTTATCTTGTCAAGGATCCATGAAACAGACATGGCTGTTTCCGACGTGTGACACCGGTCTCTGCAGCTGGTTCTTACCACTGCCCCCCGGGACTGGGTGTCTGTAGACATGATCGCATTGAAAATGAACGAGATTAGAGCGACGGCAATGGCCATGTCCGCATCATATCTGCAAGAAAGTAGGAATTTGCCGCTTCGGGAGCAATGCCCCTCGACACTTACCATCAGAGTCGCTGGCCATGGCCTTGGTGCGGCGCTAGCATTATTCATGGCTGGCGTGCTAAGAACACGCACAGCGGAGCCGCCATTGCTTGCACCCTTCTCCGGAGGAGCTTGGGTGAGGAATACTGCTTTCGCTGACCGAATTTGCGCGCAGAATGTTTAGGTCCTGACTCGAGGACGTGATCCCTAGTGTGCCCAGGGTGTTCCTAAGCGGAAGATTTGGAATATATACTCGACGGGCGCTCGCTTCGAAATGGCAAAATGCCGGGGAACTACTGCTTTCACGTGGGGTACGGAACCGCTCCTAGACGCGAGGACATCGCCGCGCCCGAAGCCGATTGTTGACGTCGCGCGCTGCCTTGAACGAGCGAGGGGGCTAACGTGAAGGCAAACGAGTAAGGTCGCCGTCGATCCTGTGGGTCCCACGCGTAGTACACGTTTTCAAAGGTGGCGATCGGATTGCTCTTGTCCATTTCATGGCGGTGAGCGTGGCGATCGGGTGAAATGAGCGATTTATGTGCGCCACAGAGGTTGTGGGTTGGCGTGCCCATTACGGGCCCCCAGAAAGCACAACTTGGAGAAGACCTCCGTAACATGACAAAACGATCTTGGACTTGTTATCTATTTAACTATAAATTATTGGTAACGTTCGACGTAGTCCTTTCGTTTGTTCAAATGATAAATTATTCGTTATTTTGATGACACGAATTATTATATGCCGAGCTTGATTTTTAAAAATGGCGAGTCAATATGTTCATCATTTTATTCATCTACTTTGTACAGGAAAAAAAAAATTAGGCGCTAGTATGTCCATCTACTTTGGACAAGAACAGCACATTGTGCTTGGATTAGATGGCAAGGGAACTATCTAGCCCTTATGGTCTTTGGTTCAAGCCTTACCGGGAGCACTGGAGAAGCTAAAATCCGGAATGCACCAAACTAATGTGGAGGAACACGCCCTTTCGTGTATCCCATTAGGCAGATTAATCGAGGCGTGCGAAATTTTGCATGGACACCACCTAATAACCAAACCTTATATGGTGTCGAGCATGTTCCTTCTCGTTCTTCCAAAAAATTAAGGGAAAAAATTACCAAAAATCCCAAACTTTGTCATCTGTGACACATTTACTTTAAACTTTTTTTTTGACACCAAAAATCCCAAACTTTGCTATTTGTGACATATTTACCTCAGTGTGCTTTTGTCCATTGACATTTTTATCTTTTTTGCTTTTTCTTTCTTTTTTCTTTTTCCTTTCCGGCGAGGAGGGCCCTCGCCGACGTCAAGCGAGGGCCGCCCTCACCAAATCCGGCGAGGGTCGCCCTCGCTCGCCTAGGCGAGGGCGACCCTCATCGGCGTTGGGCGAGGGTCGCCCTCACCTGAGGCGGGCGAGGGCCCCCCTCATCGGAAAGGAGAAAAAAGTAAAAGGAAAAGCAAAAAAGACGAAAATGCCCATGGACAAAGTACATTGGGATAAATGTATCACAAATAGTAAAATTTTGAGTTTTTTGTGTCACAAAAAAAATTTCAGGATAAATGTGTCACAGGTGACAAAGTTTAGAATTTTTTGTGGTTTTTTCCCAAAAACCAATTCATCGTTGAAATGTATTATATCCTTAAGGTTCCGTTCGTTTCACGAGTAACATATAATTTGGAAACATTTTTCAAAAAATGATTATTTATATCGTGTAATGGGAAACTATTTCATCATCATTGCCAATAATTTTTGTCGGAACATTTTCGTGGACGATGAAAATATTTTTCATTCATTCATTTTTGTAAAAGATATAAACGATCATTTTTAGGAAAATATTTTCCAAATCATTCGATTTTCCGTGAAATGAATGGAGTCTAGCGTTTTGCCGTAATTGAAAGTGTCATCGTATATTATACTTCAAAGTTTCTTTTTGGATGAATAAATTGATTTTATTTACTTGTATCAATAATTTAAGGGATTGTGATATAAATAGTTTCTAAATTTTGGCCAAATGTGCAATGTGATCATTAAAATTTTAATTTATTCAATGTGCTTCATGATCTCATTTCTCTATTGCATTCTAATTTAGGAATCACATTAAACAAATTAAAAATTTAGGGATAAAACTGCACGTCGGACTAAAAGTTTAAGTATCATTTGTGTCAATTTTTCCATTAATTTAACGAAGCCTTGCCCTCTTGTCGTTTAGCCCGTCCATTTTTTCGTAGCTAGAGTGCAATAGAGAAGCGAGGGTGGGTACGAAAAGTATGCAAATCGGGCGTCTGCCAGATCGTTCATCTCGTCCGACCCGGAATCCAAAAGCGCGCAACGCTTCCTCCGGAGTGAACCCGTCCGTACCGGAACACAACCCCCCCCCACTGGGGCTTTTTTGTATAAGCGACGTGCTTCACCCGGGGATTATCTTCAACCCCTGCCGCAATTCGCTAGGGTTTTCTCGAGTCACTCTCAAGCTGCCACACCATTGCTCTCCCTCCCTGTCAATCCCTGTCTTCCGACGAGAGCGCCGGCTTCGATCCGTCCTGAGCTTCGCATGGCTCGCAGCAGCACGCTCTAGGGGGTTTCGTGGTTGCTCTCGATTGCGCCGGTGTCGGAGGCCGCCGTCTCCTTCCTGTCTCGGAGAGAAAGAGGTGAGAGCTCTCTGAGTGAGAGAGGGGAGGGAGGGGAGGGGGGGAGGCGGGAGGGAGAGAGAGAGATGGCAACCACGAACCCTTTCGATATCCTCGGGGACGACGACAATGAGGACCCCACCCAGCTCGTCGCTGCTGCCAAGCCGGTCGAGAAGCCGAAGAAGGCGCCGGCGCAGGCCGCCCCGCCGCCGAAGCCCGCCGCCGCGCTGCCTTCGAAGCCGCTCGCCCCCCCTGCTCAAGCTGGTGAGTGGGTCTTTGGGCGGCGAGCTCCGTCTTCTTTCTTGGCATCGATTTAGCTGCTTCAGTGCTGTGGAATCTTGAGAGTTAATAATATCTCGCTGTTCGCCGTAAATATGGTGTGATGGGATGCGTGGAGCTTTTTAATTAGATAGTGATTGGAGAGGATGTTCGCGCAAATGAGAAATATGAGGAGAAATGGAAGAACCCTTTTGAAATTCTCTGGGAAACGTGGTTTTACTCTTTGAGCGAGGAACCTGGACTGCAAGTTCATTTCAGTGAATTTGGGTGGGTTCGGCATGTGCAGTTGGCTAGCTGCAATGTATGGCTTGCGAGGGACGCACTTGGTGATTTGTCTAATGAATGTGGTTTTCTTGCTTCCTTTTTTTTTTTTTTTTTTTGCATTAGTTGCAATTAATAATTTAGGAGCTGATTTTTTTCATTGATTCACCGGAAGAATGATTTGGTAGCTGAATCTGTTGGATTTGTGGCTGTATTCCTGTGTCAAATCCCGATGAAGGGTTGGGAATTTTAAAGAAAGATTTTCTTGGTTGGATTGAATATGGCCGAATGTTTGCCGAGTACCTTAAGCTGAATGTTGTCTGTCATCGCTAAAGTTAACACTGTTTTGTATCACGACACATCAGTTTTGACCACCTGTTGGGTGTCACACGACACTTGGAATTTTCATTCATTGCAGCCTCTTATTATCCTCCTGTTTATCCTCGACAGAGAGGTCTCTGAATTGATCATATCTCTTGCTCGTTGTGTGGTTATGAATTTTGCAAACGAGTTTTGGTTTTCTTAATTTGATTCTATCTTAATTACAAAAATTACGGGGAAAAGGAAGGTAAGCAATGAAGTGTAATTTTATTCTTGCAGATCTAAGAATTTTTTTTTTTTGTGCGGCAAGTTAAAAATCTAGTTTCATCTTATTTTGTGATCATATTCTCAATTGAACCTGCCGGGGGCAGTTTTGTGCTTTAAATGCCATTTACTCAAGTTAATACTTAATTTACTCTTGAT
Source organism: Syzygium aromaticum (assembly GCA_024500025.1). NCBI lineage: Eukaryota > Viridiplantae > Streptophyta > Magnoliopsida > Myrtales > Myrtaceae > Syzygium > Syzygium aromaticum. The sequence goes on along the minus strand of CM044888.1, from coordinate 21,476,268 downwards.
GCCTAACTTTGCTCTTACCTGGGTTGGTAAAGAGCATTGGAATTTTTTTGGGTCAAACCTTTTGCTACTTTGAAACCTGTCTTTCCTTCTTTATAGAGTGAAAATTATTTCCGAAAGCTATCATTGGTAATTGACCTACTATATGTTGTCTTCTATGCTAGTGAGGGAAGCAAGGAGTGATACTGGGCGTGGCCGTGGCCGTGGAGGCGGTCGTGGTTATGGCCGTGGCCGCGGAGGCGGTCGAGGATATGACCAAGAGTCAGGGAGCAGCGAGGCTGCAGCTGGCAGCAATGATGGTTTTTCTGGGGGTTATAAAGCCTCAGAGGAAGGAGATTCTTACAAACCATCTGAAAGGCGTGGTGGCCATCGGGGTCCTTTCCGTGGAGGTGGTCGCCGTGGCGGTTTTAACAATGGAGAGGCCGGTGAAGGGGAGCGTCCAAGAAGAGTATTTGAACGCCACAGTGGCACTGGACGAGGGTCAGTATTGTAAACCAAGAATGTGGCATTTTGGCTTCTAGTTACTCTCTCTCCCGCGTGCGTGTGCATGCAAGCACATGTTTCCAATGCTACCAAGAAATCGATCTCACACTTGATGCTTGCCCTACCACATTATGCACACATACATGCAAAAGACAACCCACATGCACTGTCAATGTTTTGCTATTGATGTTGCTCCAAATTAATTGCATCAGAAATGAGTTTAAACGTGATGGAGCTGGTCGTGGAAACTGGGGAACTCCTACTGATGAAATTGCTCCGTAAGCATTTTTATTTTGTTAACCTTCTATATCTTGCTATTATTGATTTTTTTTTTCACCACTGGTGATTCTTTAAATTCATCGAGACTTTTATTTTGCTGTGCTCAGGGAGACTGAAGAACCAGTCATTGAAGTTGAGAAAAATGTGGGATCTGAGAAGCCGTTGGTTGATGAGGAGGGTGCAGATGCTAGCAAGGATAATCCTGTGAATGAACCAGAGGAAAAAGAGCCTGAAGATAAGGTAAATTTATCTTTTGGTCTTGGGTATTCTTTATGGATTAATAGTCCTCTTCTTGGCTGCACCTTTTATTATGTGGCCCAATGAAAATCCAACCCTTTTCTCATGATGCCTTATCTCAGGTGTTCTGGTAGAACTGTTTCTAGTTTCTAGAACATACTCAAAACAGTTGATCGAAGCTTAATGCTGCCAAATGCACATTTTTTTCATTACGATGGATTGGGTGTTTGACTTTGTTGTGCGGAATGTTTCTATCTATATTTCGAGAATACTTGAGAATGCATAGAAAGCTGAATGTCGCATGGCTAGAAAGCTCAAGAATGGCAATCATTGGGGCAATAGTGGAAAATCTCTTTGTTATATTCACTTTTTATAAAAAAGCTAGGGTAATAGTGGCACCTGATCAGGGAACTACTTCTTTAGATTTGACTTCCCTTGGTTTCTCCACTTCCACTCGGTTAATTGAAGCACTAATCGTAGCTGCTACTTTTTTAAGTGGCTAAATTGTTACCAGTTCTCTGACTACCTACCATCGGGCTTATATTATCCTTTTTTTTTATACTCTGATGTCATGGAGCTTGTATTTTCCCTTTTTTTTCTTATGCCAATGATAAGCAAAAACGTCTGAATGATTTCTGGTGATGGATGGTACTGAACAGTTCATAGTTTTTCACCTTTTTTCTGTTTGGTCCTTACATGAAAGGTTATGCTGGACATGAAGGGGGAATCCAAGTCTTTGGAGATTCTTTCTGTTGGAATATAGGTTATTGAGATGTTTAGACCTGCAAGATTGCCCAGTGCTTTGGCTGAGGATTGAAGAGTGTTTGCTGTTACTTTATACGAGTCCATCAACCAATTCGCCTAAGGAAAATTGACAAGATTTCTCAAGAATTGTAGCCAATGTTTGCTTAGTTAGTGGGAAGGTTGATGGGAAGTATCTATGTGACCAGTGTTTCAAGATCATCATTTAGAGGCTTTGATGACAAGATTTTTATTGAAAATTGTAGCCATTGTTTGCTTAGCTAGTGGGAAGGTGGTTAGAAAGTATCTGCGTGACCAGCCACCGTTTGGACCAGTGTTTCAAGCTCATCATTGACCGGCTTTGATGACAAGATTTCTCGAAAATTGTAGCCAATGTTTTCTTAGCTAGTAAGAAGGTGGATAGGAAGTATCTGTGTGACCAGCCACCTTTTGGACCAGTGTTTCAAGATTGTCACTGACAGGCTTTGATGTTTTGACCTATTTAACATGTATCGGTCCAATTTATTGTAGGAGATGACATTAGAAGAGTATGAAAAGGTCCTTGAAGAGAACAGGAAGGCATTGCTTGCATTTAAGGCTGAGGAAAGGAAAGTGGAGGTGGACAAAGAGTTGAAGTGCATGCAACAACTCTCTAGCAAGAAGGAGAACAATGACATCTTTATCAAGCTGGTAAGAGTTAAGAATTGCTAGTTGATTCTGTTTTATATTTTCATTATTGCTTGCTGAGAAACGTCCATACTAAGCAAGCATTTTTTGTAGGGATCCGAGAAGGACAAACGCAAAGAGGCTGCTGAGAAAGAAGAGAAAGCCAAGAAGGTTTTTCGTTGAGTTTTGGAGATTTGAGTCTACTTCACACTCTTAGTTATCTAATTGATACCATCTTTTCATAAATACATGTCTCCACATAAGAATTGAATCGTATACGTGCTTGCGCTTCCTCATTGGTGTCTCCTCATGTGCATGTGTTCTTTTTCGTGTAGTCTGTCAGCATAAATGAGTTTCTGAAGCCTGCTGAAGGGGAGAGATACTATAACCCTGGTGGTCGTGGTCGAGGCCGTGGACGTGGTTCCAGAGGTGGTTTCGGTGGTGGCTATGCTAGAGATGTAGCTGCCCCTTCGATTGGGGATCCTGGCCAGTTCCCCTCCCTCGGTGGGAAATAAGGTTTTACCACTGCAAACTTCGAGCTGAGTGTTGCTTCATGCTCGAAGTTGTTGTGACCTTCCAGGACAATCGGGTATTAACGGGAATGACATTTTTCCTGTAACAGAAACCTTTGATGTTATTGGTCCTTTTTGAGTGTAAATTTTAGTTTCCCCATGGATTTACTTCGCTTTCTTTTGACTCACGTCAGTTTTGCTTGTGTTAGAAGAGAATGGAATTAAGTCTTTCTAAACCCTCTTGTTTCTTTCAAGTTAAATTGTTTTTTCTAATTTTATATTTTGTCATAATACATGCGATTATGAAGGAAATGATATACGCTCCATCGATCCATATCCTGTTTCATCACTGATTGCAGATTAGCCATTGTTTTATCTGTCATCTGTGGTGCCGGTGGATGAAGTTCTTGTAAAGTTTTGACTCAATTAATTTCTGATGCTTTATCTGCTATGATTCATCAAGCGGATGTCTTTCGATTGGTTTTCACTGTCTCTCGAGTATAATCAATTTAAGTTTGTACTGCTTTATCAAAACTAAGTTATATTCTCATCTAAATTTTCGAGCGTATAAATCACACATGGGTAGTCGCTCTTTAGAGGTCTGGTAGCACGAAGGACGTGTATGAACAGCTTTAAGTTACAAATCTAGGTTTCAAGTTTGGTGATCCGCATGAGCAGTTCTACTCTGCCGTAGTAAGATGGTTGTCTTTTCTCAATTGCCAAGCTGGTTATCGCCGGTGCCGACGAATGATGATAAAGGGTTTAGAATCTTGGAGACGAAACATGAAGGGTAACGGAGAAGATACTCGATGCCGCTTACAAGAGTTGTTCTTTAGTCGCTAATTAAGTAGGCGCCGTGAGTAGGATGAGCATGTCAACAGTGGTTCTGTTCCTAGGCATTCTCTAGCTTTAAGACCCTCTACGTAAGTACTGTCATCTTCCGAGCTTTCAGGCCTCGTAATGTCTTTTCAAGAGCCATCATACGAGATGGCTGTTTCCACCACCAGACACCAGCATGTGGCTGGTGCTTGCCATGGCCATCGGAAGGCATCTGCATTGCCGCCACACCGTCTTCGCTCTCGAGTGTCTCGGCACCAACGCCAATGATGTTTGCCTCTCGCAGCTGTCAATGCAATGGGAGTTTCTTGAAAAGAAATTATTTATGTAGTTCCTGCTCCTTCCTAACCTCAGATGAAAGTGTAAAAAGCATTTTTCATTAGGTTTGGTATGCGCCCTGATCAATACCGTGATTTGATTGCACCGCTGGACACTAAGCTAACGAGGCTCACTTCATTAATGCGTCTACAACTTTTAAGCCGCATCCAAAACTCAACTGATGCAAGCATTTAATATTTATGACTCCACAGAGAGCATGAAATCGAAGAACCTTCAAATTAACTGACAACGACAGCTCCTCATCGCCACTATAGAGATTGTAGTAGGCATGTCACACTGATCATAATAGTAATAATCGATTAAGAAACTGATAGAGAGAGATCAACGAGGCAAATACAGCTATTCACCAACATTCCTAATTTGTACAGACGTTTCAGAATCAAATACATGAGAAAGAATGGAAATCGCAACAAAGTACCGGAATAACCATGAAATGCATATCTTAATGAACTGTCTTCACAGTAGAGCACCACTTCAAAGATACTAGGTTTACATGCTATAGCAAAAGAGAACAGATTTTGACATCACAAGCCCACCGGCGAAACTTTGACTTCAAGAAGAACAGCAGCCGGCCTTTTGGTTGACAGGTTGTCCTCGAATATTCACTGTTGGAGGTCTAGCATTGTTCATTGCAGGCTGGCTTGCCATCCTGCAGATACGGAAAATATAAATGGTCAGATCTGCGGCAATTCAGAAATTCAAGTTGCATTCAGATTTTCACAACAGTAAAAGAACGTTGAATAAACGAGCTACTACAAAAGATTAACTAGTTCTATTCACAAGCATGAGAACTGCATAGCACACCTATTCTTGATTGCAGCAGCCATGGCCATAAAAGCCTGCTCGACATTGGTGGCATCCTTGGCACTTGTCTCCATGAACGGGATCCCAATCTCATCCGCAAATGCCTACACAATCACTTTCAGCTACTAAGTCGACCTAAGTCAGCATGAAGAGAATGCACAACAACTCAACAGTTTTACCTTGGCTGTTTCAGTGGACACAACCTTTTGTGCCGTCAGGTCACATTTGTTTCCAACTAGAAGCTTGTTCACGTTTTCACTAGCATATCGATCGATTTCACTTAACCACTGCTTGACATTGTTGAAGCTCTCCTGGTCTGTCACATCATATACAACCTGCAACACGTCATTAACATATTAGTAAGAAGTCATGCAAGAGGTAAATCAAGCACACAACATTTCTACATTTAACGTAAGAGGAGTTTGGGACTCACGATAATGCCATGGGCACCACGATAGTAGCTACTGGTGATAGTTCTGAAGCGTTCCTGTCCAGCTGTATCCCACTGAATCCAGAGAAAGAATGGAGAGAAAAGTCATAACAATAACAAGCAACCTAAATAGGGTTATACTGTATATAGTTTCCCGTATAAACAAACACATACCCGCAAGTTATTCTTCACTGAAGGTTATAGAATATCTAGCGGCAATTTGGGTTTAAAATAATCTGGATATTACGTAGACCTGGTGATTTTTCTAGCAAATAGCAGTCACTTGCCCACAGGAAAACAAGTTTTCTAGTTCCAATTCTCATTAAGGAAATTTTAACTATCATCGAGGGAACCGCGTTAAAATCAGATTAAGTAAGTACAAAGAACATGAGATCAGACAAAAACATACAATCTGTAGTTTAATTGTCTTCCCATCTTGTTCCACCGTGCGGATTTTCTGCATAATCATACAAGTGAAGGAGAAGTTAGGACTGCACACATAAATACCAAGATAAACAGACTTAATTGTTAGACATTCAGTGGCTTACAAAATCGACGCCGATGGTACTAATGTAGCTCTCCAGATATGAGTCGTCCTGGTTGGGATAAAAAAAGATGTTAATTTCAACAGCAATGAGGCTCTGGAATGACGAAGATTAAACCACATAGACGAGCATGCAACTTTTGCTATATCCATGTGATGATATTCAAAATTTTTAGCATGTCATCTAGACTTGATGAGGCTCTGGCATGACAAGGTTAAACTACATAGACGAGCATGCAACTTTCCGTATATCCATGTGATGACATTCAAATTTCAAGTATATCATCTAGACTTGATATGATCAACAATCATATTTAGATAACTTGGAATAGTTCCAAAGCTTAGAGAACAGGGATTAAATTTGTAAGGAAAAAAATAACTTATCAGAAGCTTATACAGGCAACTGACAATTTCTTGTATGCATGGTGAAATCCTCAAAATGTTGAGGTCAAATGAATATATCCAGACCGCCCATATGCGAGAATCATATGGACAATTTGGTGAACCAGACAAAATGCATAAATGTGCCTCCAACAAGTATGATAAACATGAGGAAGGGGAGGAGACAAACAAACAAAAAAGGTTAATGGACTTACAGCAAACCTCAGAAGGAGACATGATTTACCAACACCAGAGTCCCCGATGAGCAAAAGCTTAAATAGGTAGTCGCTGCACATGATATCATGAAACAGTTACAGCTTCTGAGAGTGGTAGTTTGGATTTAGAACATGTGATTTCACAAGGAAAAGATAATACTTTCATGAGGAGGCATGATATCAATAAGCTAAACCCAACATGCTCTCTTAGTAGAATTAAACATGTTCAATTTCAACAAAGCTAATCAGGCCTCATGGCCATCTCCGCCATTGATTAACAAGCAAATCACAAAATGTCATGGAAAGGAAACAAGTAAGTTACTATCAGACACAACCGACGTGCCCATGACATGCCGAATTTCATAAATCCACGAGAATACCGGCATTATTATTGATAAATTCAACTTACATTCATGGAAAACAGGGGAGAAAAAATGGAATTAAAGAAGCCCTTTTTCACAAAGAAGTAGGACATGTAAAAGCAAGGAAAGAATCGATCTTGATTCCGGACATTCATTAAATCAACCTTTCCACTTGCTCAGTCTCCCATTGGAAAAAAATTTAAGTTTAGACTAAATATCCAAGTGCTTCAATAGGTGAAAGTTTTAGTCACAAGTAAGAATCCACACAACCATCGAGGCACCTGTGCGTGAAAAAAGACACCACTTGTCTATGACATGGGGTAGCAGTCTCATAGGTCCCCTCTACAGCATTTATATTTCCCCCGGGGGAATTCATCAATAAATCCCACATATCATCTCCATTAAGCAACAGCATCCGATGAAGATCGTGCACCACAATCCAATTCCTAAACGAGAACTTGGGAAAAAAAAATTGCTACAGAACGGATAACATTTGATCCTACGGCACATGATTCACAAACAGCAACACCCAAATAAACATTAAAAAAAAGAAAAAAAATCCACTTTAAAGTCTAACCCAGAACTCGCGAACGGATCTGAACCCAAAAAACTCGCCCGGATCTCAATCACAGCCCTCTCAGAACCAAAACTCCCCCGAGAGCACCACGCGAAAGACCATCCGAACAAACCTACGCCCTAACCAACCCCTCGATACACGCGGGAAGCGCGACCGCGCACCGCGCCTCGCAAACGCACAGAGAGAGCAGCCCGGAGAATCGAACAGATCCAGCAGAAATCGAGCAGCGGGGGGCGGAATCGCGGCGCGATTCGCGACCCAAGGGGCACGATCGAGGGTTTTCCCGAGTTAAATAGGGAGGGGAGGGGGGAGAGACGACGACGACGACGACGACGAAGAAGGAGAACGGAGGAACTCACTATTCGGGATTCATGGCTCCGAGATGCCGAGATCAGGGTATCGGCCGGGGCTGGGGGGGCGGCGAGCGCTCGGGAGAGGCGGGCGGAGGCCGTCGTCCGGCGAGTGCTCGGCCCGTGTTTCGGGATCGTCGCCGGCGAGATAGAGAGAGAACGAGGAGAGAGAGAGCTCTAATGGAGAAGAAAAGGTGCGGGGGTAGAGAGAGAAAGAGAGGGGGGTTGATTTTTTAAAGGACCCAAATTCTCCGCGACTACGGTGTCGTTGCCGGTTTTTCTTCCTCTCCCCTTTCTGGCTAAATAAATAAATAAATAAATAAATTCGTAATCGAGTCAGAGCTCGTCAATTCAGCTCCCGGACCCCGACCCGGACCCGGACCCGAACCCGGTCTGGTGGGGGGAGAAACGACATTACGTGATACCTCTTTCGAAACACGTAATGGGCTTCGCTAGAGCGCTGGGACATGACTTTGTTTGCCACCGAATTGATACTAGCCATGATCGGACCGGGGGGCGACTTCACCGGATCGATCGCCCGTTACGTTTCTTATCATCGTCGTTAATTCGCTCCTTCGAATCCTCGCCGTGGAGCCGACCTGTTTGGCGGAGGAAAAAGGTTCCTCAATAATATCCCCCATCGTTCGTTTCGAAAATTTATTTGGCGTTCTAGATTCGCGATTCTCTCTCGAGAGTAGCCCCCGGTGAATATTGTATGAGCTTGTGGACCGGAAAGGCTATATTCCGTCGGGGGAGTTTGATTTCCTGGCCACATCAGACCGATTCGAATACGTTCTTCAATGAGTTATTTCTTCTTATTTTTGAACTTGGTTTTTGCAATTTTCTGACCGCATAATATGAATTTTTTCTTTTCTTTTTTTTTTGGCATTTCAGAAATCATTAAACAAGGCAAACTTCCCATGAAAAGCTATCAAAGATGCTATCCTCATAGTTTGGACACAACAAAAATTCGAATGGCTTTTTATTTTAATTTTCGGGTGGTGAATCTTATAATTCAGATGCTAGTGATTGGCAATCCTGTCGTATATGATTGATGTCAGGACGAATGATTAGAGCAAAGAAGAAGAAGGTGTCGGAAAAGGAAAGGCCAGCTGTCGTCGTCCCTGGCTTCGTCGGTGCTTCGTGTTCGAACCCCGAACGTGTCGGCCACCCCATCCGCATCCCACGCACGCTCCAAGAAACTCTCTCGGCTCCTTCCTCATCGTCGTCGTCTTCTTCTCCTTTTTCTTTGGAACAATCAGCGATTTTTAGCGAGCGATTGCATTACAATTTCGAGCAAAGATCTAGAACTAAGTTGACAAAGTTGAAATATTTAAGATTGACTTGACATCCGTACAATAAATTCGGGACTGACAGGATAGTTCTCCCAAACCTCTTTGATTCCATCCAAGAAGAAAAACTAATGTTATGGCAGTGAATAGGCCACGTATTTAATGCAAAACCGTGCAATTAAGCTCGCGTGGGAATTGGTTGTTGGGAATCTGGCTCGACTTACCGCACCGATTCACGTTCTAAAGAAATGCAGGGAGGGCGCTTTGCTTGTGTTACAACCTCTTTCGCATGTCGCTTTTGCGTCGCGATGACGTGGTAATCTTTGTTCGACTTTGAGCATCATGTCAATCGACCTTCTCGGTTACTTTCCTGTGATCTTACTGGCGGAGCAGCTGCGCCAAACAAGAATTTCAGTCGGAGGATGCTTCCGGAGGCGCGAGATCTCGGTTCTTTTCACACCGTGGCCAATATGGTTTCGAGTTCAGTAAAATGCCCGATGCCGACTCGACACACGCCCCATTAGATTCTGTAAGAAGAAGCTCATAAATCCATATGTGCCTGAACTAAAAATAGAGGAAATCCCAGTAATCTCAACTCGTGAGCCGCAAGTTCTCTCTTGCAATGACAGACGACATTCTCAATGACAGCTCGAGAATCAGACTGAAGTAAGAACTTTCCTTTGTACATTTGATTTGTCCATGATATGCCGGTACATCAACATGTATAAAACATACAGTGTTATTGCATAAGTTGCTCCCGAAACGAGCGGGAACGTCCGCGATCACTTAAAAATAAAGTGCAGCTCCGAGGGTGGCTCCGGAAAGCTGCTTGCCGGGTATAGCACGAGCAGCTTTCCCCCCCTTTCTTTCTATAGAGGCTCACAAGCAAAATTTGTGTGTTCCAGCATAGGTCCAATCCTAACCAGCTTAGGTATGACCACATTGTTCCGAACAGAACAAACAACTGGGTTTTCCCACTGCAGAAGCGACCCGACCAGGTTCGCCCGTACTGTTAAGGGGAAGATACGGGGCCACCTCTCGCTCTCGTACGATTTTAGCGCGCCTTCAACTGATCCATTCCCAGAATTGACTGCATTCGCGAGTTTTCTAGCCAGAACGACCGCATCCTCCAGCGCACAGCATGCGCCTTGCCCTAGATTCGGTGTCATCGGGTGCCATGCATCCCCTACCAGCACGACGCTACCGGATGAAGCAGAAGGGCTTACCGTAGGCCACAACCACCGATCAACCAGCGGAGTCCGAATGATTGTGTCACCTGGAGTACGATCTATGATGTCCAATAGCTCCGAAGGCCAGTTTCGAACTAGTTCTCGTGATTGATTCTTCAATACGGATGGATCAGTGATCTTCGGACCTGTAATAAGACATGCTTCACATTCATTTCTTATTCTTCCGTTCATTTATCAGTACATAGAGAGATGCATTCCAGGGGAGCCTACCCTATTATGCTAGCTCTTAGGGATAAGCAGGACTTGTGCCAAACTATGCATGGAATTCTTAAAGAAAGAGATGGAGCCAACATTTTCAGCTCGATTTATACATGTCTAGTTGTTTGAGCACAATTAGGAGCAAGATTGACCTGGAGAAGGGCTGTTGAAGCAGACGAACCAGTAAACTTTAGTTGGAGAAACAGGGACATATCCGGCACGCAACCCTCTACCGTAGACGTAAGTCACCCGTGGTTCATAGGGTTGACCATCAGGATAAAATCCTAGACCACGGAAAGCACAATAGCCAACATACTTAGGCTCGGAGAAGCCCATCCATTTGGCTACTGGAGATCGAACACCATCACAACCAATCACAATCTGTCGATTGAGAGGCAAGTGATTAAGAAGGTCACAGGCCTTTTATCGCAACCGTATGAAAGCTGTAACATGTGAGAAAGAAAAGATGCAATGCCCTTTATCAAGACTGATCTTTTCGTCCCAGATCCTAAAATTTTCATGCCTACAACGTTTAGTTGAGCGATCAAATGAAAGGGTAAGACTATTGACCTTTGCAGATATACGAGTCCCATCCACAAGTTCCAACAGAGTTTCTCCATTTTCACTTCTGCCAATCTTTGCTAGCCTCGACGAAAATCGGATAGCCCCAGGTGGTAGCTGATCAGCAAAAGTCTCCAGAAGTATTCTCCTCTCCACTGCACGGACCTCTTGGCTGCGCCACGTCGATTCATGGAAAAGTACCTAAAGTTAGTCGATGAAATACCACAAATGAATTGCAGAAAAAACATGAAGTTCTTGAATTTCTCTCAGCTGCCGTACCTGTCATCCTCATCCTTGAACCTAAATGACCGCAGCTCCCTCCCATCTTCTGATTTTACTACCATCCTGCACGGCTGGTACAATGAATAAGGTTCGAAAAGAGTAAGAATCATCAGCAGCCATTCCTTTGAGATGAATTCTGAATTTCAACAATTTAACAGCCGTTCTCCAAAAGTTGTTCTGACTTTCAAACATCTCTGTACGAAGGTCGCTAGACAAACTTGAGAATAAATAGTTTCGGTCATCGACCTTACTAGCCGAACCGTATGCCGGGTCTATTGAGAAGACTCGACGATGCACGATCCCACTATTGCGTTCTAGACTTGAATATCTAGTATCTAAATCTAACTCAACCCCAAGTTCATCAATTTTTGGTAATTCCGGCCCCGGTGAGCTCAGTACCAGACACCAACACAAGAACTATGCACACCAAGCGTGCTGTTTCAGAAGCGGCAGCGACCCGAAAACTGAACTTGAACATCTGGCAGCCTAAGAACCAAACACTCACAGCAATCGACCAAAGGGCTATCCATACGACACACTCACAGCAATGTGTAGGAAGTTCATCAATTTACCAAACACCAGGAGATAACAGTGCTCGTAGCTTGTTTACAGAAAACGTACCCTTGGATTTCAATAAACTGAGTCCGAAGATCACTCCCGACCCCAATCGCATCCAGCACTCGCCACCCATTCTTGAACAGAGTGAGCGAGGTCCCACCAGTCCTGAGCGACTCTGCCTGCTCAAGCACCAGGGACTTGACTCCAAGCCTGCGGGAATTCCAAACTTCAGACGTCAACACGCAACGTCATCGGCAAAACCAAAAAGTGCACCCGAAGGTCCAAAGTCCTATCGACGATGAAACCGACGTGACCGAGTTGGAAAGGAGCAGAAATTTGAATCACCTGTGGAGCGACAGCGAGGTGGCGAGGCCCGCGATGCCGGCTCCGACGATGACGACGTCCTCCTTCGAAACGCCGGCCTCGGCCCTGACGGGGAGCGCGCGGGGAAGTCCGTTCACGCCCCCGCCGCGAAGTCGGAACGCGCGCCGCCCCGGCGGAAACGCGTCGGTTGGCGACGAGCGGGAGGAAGAAGGAGGAGCCGGCGCGGCGGAGCTCGAGCTCCAGCGAACGGAGCACGGAGAGACCGAAGCCATGGCGGTTCCGTCGGTGCTTGCAGCGATGAAGTAACCAATGGAGTGACGGCATTGGTGGTGCTCCGTCCGCCATGCAAGCAACGAGTGGTGGGAAGCTCTTTGAAATTCCCACGCCCCCCCCGCGGAAGTTGCCGTGCCGTACAAACCGGGGCCCTTTGGGCCTTGGCCCAGAACGCCAGTTGGGCCTGTGCCCGAACCCGGGAAAGCCCATTCGATTCTCGACCCGGCCCGGCCCGGCCCGGTCAATTTCGCCAAGGGAAGACATTAAAGGGGATCTTTTGCTGCCATAGCCCCCAAACACTGGAAAATTACACGTTAACCCCCTCGGACTCCGGCCCCGTCGAGCCACGAAAATCGGTAGTTTCGGCGCGTCATTCGTGACTTCTCAAGGTTTTGCTTTTGCGGGTGCTCTTGTCACTAAATAGCCCCGGAATTCGGGAGGGTAACACGTGACTTTGCGGCGGGACCGAAGTAAGAGAAGGTCCCGAGCACGGCGAGCGGTCAGTCCCGATATTGAACGATGAAATTTCGTACCTTTAGCCGGTGAAGTCATAAATTGGATCGTGCCGTATATCCATCTAATCAGAGCAAATTGGTCTCGCCAGCTCTTGAGAGCTTGACAGCACGAGGGGCAAGCTGTGGGATCGTACGGTGCAATAATCAGGCAATGTCCATCGGCACTCGGAGGAACACTGCGAGTTCTCTCTGAACTGCCAGCCGTTTGTTTTGGTAAGGGGAGCGAGCTGGCGCATTCATGTTTTCAGCAAATCTTGCTCGGACCGCGCCCGTGATGTCTAGCTCTAGATTAGATTCTGCCTACTCCCGACCCAACGCTGTCTCAAAATGGTCTCTGTTCCCTCTCGATTTAGTTGGTTTGGTGGAGTTTACGCCAGGGGTCAGACGAGAGCGTAGGAACTAGGAATTCAAAGGGATCGTTACCTAACCTTCTCTGCAGAGCAGCTCTGGTTGGTGCTGCCCTTGGGGTTCCTCGCATCTTGATCCGAGACCCGCGACTCGTTCGGTTCGTATGTGGATATCGGGAACGATTCGGTTCGCGAAAATTAATCACGAATCGCGCGTGGGGGACTCGAAATGTCAAACTAAGGGGCTTCGTCGCTGTGCTTTGATGCTGCACAAGCTTGACTTAAAATCATCAAGCAACGAAGACAGCCACGACAGATACGCAGTTGGGCCAAAACGGCAGTCTCCAATGCGCAAAGTATTGGGGTTAGATGCTGCGGTTGGGAAAAGTTCGGTACCTTTTGCAATCCCCAGGACAAATTACTTGGCTAAAATGGGCGCCAATCAGTGCTTATGTTCCCACAGAATGATTCTTCATTTGTAATGTCCTAGGCTGCTAGCTCTAGCATCGAATTTCGGTACGCATTTCGGCCGCATTATATCGTTTCTCAAGCCGTGTATCACAGTACGAGTCTCTTTTGCGATCCATGGAATGACGAGGATTTACATGATCGGAATTGGATAGTGTTTTGAGCTACAACCTTTTCGCTGGATTTAACATCTCGTTCTCTCGGGTAAGGTCCGTGCTGGAGGCCGCACGGACGTTCGGCCTCTCGCTGGATTTTCTTTGCCTTGGAAAGGAAAGTGAGAGTGGTGTGACGAGTAAACAGAAGGATTAGCTCCAATCTGACGACCAAATCATGTACAAGATGCTGTTCAGTTCCATTTCTAAAGTCTCCTTTTAGTGCTGTTAGGTGTAGCAGCATACCAAATGGCAATCCCCCTCACAAGAAACATATGATTTAACCCCGCTGCTCTTCTAAAGCCAATCCTCACTCGACACCTCAATCGGTGACCATGTCCAAGGACCCACGATTGACAAGGGGCAACCAGTCTCCTTTAATGTTCTCAGATCAGCTGTTTTCCAAAACATATTCAATAATGCGACTTCTATTTGTGACTATAAATATCCCACACAAACCATTAGGCACTGTCCCAAGTTACCGAGGATGATGACAACTGATGGCACGGCCACTGGGTCTTCCAGAGTCCAATATGAGACCATCCAGACCGTCACTGCCTTAAAGGTGACTGAGCCGCGCCTGACCCAGCCCATCTTGGCCACCGACCCCGCCGGCACCGGGATTTTCCAGAAATGCTTCAACGTGATTCTGTACTATAGAGCGAGGGTGGAGGGCGAGACCGGCTGGGCCGTCACGGGGTGGATCAAGGAGTCGCTGGGAAGAGCTTTCACCGAGCAGCCGCTCCTCTGTGGGCGGCTCCGGAGGGGCAAGGGCAGCGGTGGAGGAGAACTGGAGATCGTGTCAAACGACAGCGGTGCCAGGATCATCGATGCCAAGATTGGGTTGACCCTGGATGAGTTTCTTGGCTCTGGAAGGAGGGCAGATGGTGAGGCTGAGCTAGTGCATTGGAAGGACATCGATATGCAAAATCCTCAGTTCTGTCCACTCTTTTACATCCAGGTAAAATTCGATAGTCATAGTTTAGGGTCCATGCGATATATAAATACTATCGACTGGTTCGGTCTCCAAAACTCATCCTAGACACGAATCGGAGTCACGGGGGTCTCGTGTAAAGATCTGATTTCACTGTCCTAGACACTTAAATTAGTGAAGGAGGAGAAGAGAGTTGGTTAGAACTATATTAGCAGATCACGGTCGTGATTTTCCCCCCCTCATTTTGTTCGTGGTTTTCCAGGTGACAAACTTTCAGTGCGGTGGGTATTCAATTGGTATAAGCTGTAGCCTATTGTTGGCAGACCCAATCTCTACAATAAATCTCATCAAGAGATGGGCCACCATCCATAATGACCTCAATTTAATTCCTGGAGACAATGCACCCAATAAACCCATTTTCTATCTGTCAAACATCAAACGCACCGGCTCCCCACAAACCTCACTCGCCCCAAGTCCTTGCCCAAAGACTGTCCAAACATTGGTCTTCAAAGCCGACACTGTCGATGCGAAGGCCGGCGGCAGCGAACTGAGTGAGGCGCTCGCGCTGCTATGCACCAAGGAGGCGGAGAAGAAGCTGAAGCACAAGATGGGGTCGAAATTTGCATTGCTGGTGAAAGAAGAATCAGGGAATGTCAAGGTGGAGAGCGTTGAGAAAAGCGGAGCTGCTCAGGTCAAGAGTGAGATGGCCATAAGTGAAGTGACTCTGGAGAGTATGGGCTTGAGTGGTGTAGCGTTCAGGAGAGGAAACGAGCCTGCTCTGGTCTCACATTGGGTGGCGTCTGCTGATGGGTTTGTGATGGTGGCGCCATGCGACGGCGACTACGGTGCGCCTGGATTTCATGTCTTTGTCACAATTCCTAGAGAGTAAATCACATTTATCATGAGTTGCACCTGTTTGCCATTATTGGCTCCTGTATTGATTATCTTACGTATTGTCTTGTTTTTAAGCCTTCTTGAATTCGATGACCACCTTTTCCTTTTTCGGCTTAAAATTCAATGAATCACTCAAATTGATCAAGCTCGTCCATTTTCCGCGTCAAAACTCGACCTCAAGTGCGAGCTCATTCAAACTTCAAATTAGATGCCTGCGTTGCTTCGCAAACACATCAAAGAACTGAAACTTTCGACAGTTTTAGTATTCGCAATATAGAATCGAACGGAATAGCTCATCTCGAGCTTGTTGATTATCTCTAAAGCTCAAATGTTCATTGAGCTTGAGCAGACAGAGTCCACTCCTCCTCCTTTTTTCAGACCTTGACACCCTCAAGCAGCAAGCAGCTGTTTCTTGCTTGCTCTTCGCCCTTTCGCCAACAACTGATCCACAGTTTTATCCAACAAACCAACTGCGTTTGAGAAGCCTCATTAGCCCAGAAACGAACCAAGTAGACCCAGTTGCTTCACGCCACACCATGGCGTAGTTCGCACGTTGTGGTGAAAGAATGGCCAATGAGAAGAGATGTCTTCTTGCGTTGTGTTGGACAGTATAATGGCTAATGAGGCTCTTAAGAGTGAAGCTTGCCAGAAAACAAAAACTAATGGATTGCAGCTGCTGTTTGTCTTATCTTGTACACGTTGGAGTGACAACTAGCGCCAACCCAAGTTCATATCAGAGTCACCCGTGAGATCTGCTCCTTCTCTGCGAAGACTCCTTTACTTCACAGTCAACACCAAGGGTGCTGTTGCATGAAGAAACGTGTGCATATATTTCTGAAAGGGAAGAATGTAGGGCTCATCAACAAAAAATAACGCAGCGGAATATAAAACCCCAAACAGAATCCATGTATATATTGAAATCGAAAGGGAATTTCGAAACGCACCTTTTACAGATCGAGGATAAATCGACAACTGATTGTATCTGAATTAGCGCCTCAAGTATTGCGCCTTTACCGGTATCCACACACATGAACGGAATTCTCCAACAATCCACGTGTTAGCAAAAGATGTTGAAGTTTCTTTTTCTCGAATGCCTTTTTTTATTTTCGATACTCTGTCGAAAAAAACCCTAGACAGAAAACGATTCTCCATGGGCCGGGCGATTTGGGCCCACATTTAATCGTTATCTCATAACGCACACGACCGCATAGATAATTTAAATAAGAGAATAAATTAAAATCTACTTCTTAAGTAGATCAAGGCGCATAGAAAATATTAAGTCCGTTCGTTATTGTGTGCGACCCTGTAGGTTCACTAAACATTAGCAATGTGCTCAAAACCCTTTTGACCCATAAGTCATAAGCGGTCTCTAGCAAGACATTATAACTACCTAAGTATAGTGAAGGTCGATTTTTCCGACACAATCTAATCCACAACTAATATTAGAGTATTTACATTGATTGATTCTTAGGGCAGACCACTAACAAAAAGGACATTAGAGGAGGCATAGCTTTCACACGATAATTCTATTTAGTGTCAAATTAGAGAAAAAATGATGACTTTAGTGCATCCGGTGATAAATTCCAGCCAAAAGTCATACATGGCTTTTTTAAAAGAAAAAGAAAATTCACTTAGATATTTTATAAGAAAAGGAAAGTTCACGTCGCCTACATCTTTGGTCAATCAAGTCTATGCAGACCATGGAAACACACCATGTCGTAGTCCAAGGTGCCGAACGAGCCATCATCCATGGCCGCCGTAGCTATTGCATGACCGATGAGGCGGGTCGACCTCCCTTCGCATCGTTGTCCGTGGCTGCCGTGGCTGCTCCATGACCAACGAGGCGGGTCGTCCTCCCTTTGCCTTCGTTGCGGTAGATTAGTTCCGGTCGACCAGATCTGCAGTCATGGCGACAGAGCCGACCAAATTTGGACAAGCGGCTCGCGTGGAGAAAACGGGCAAAGACTTGGCGATTCCTCTTCGAGTGGCCCTTGGCGCAACCGTATCAATGAGTCTCCTCACCGTGATAAGGCTGGTCAACGAGCCATTAGATTTTGTGATATGGGGAATTTTCTATGTTCGGTAATAATTTTTAGGATATAAAGTTAAGTTAAAGTTGAGTTGCCAACAAACCAGTCGGGGGGTCGGCTAGCCTCGCCGGAGGCGGCCTCAGGCGGTGGTCACCTGGGTCACACGACCCATGCCTTGCCTGACCAGACGAGGTCGCGCAACCTCAAATAAGGCTGAACCGGCATTTATGGAGTGCAGTTTTTTTTAGAACAAAACTTAAGTCACGGTTGTTTCTCAATATGTTTTTAAATCACACTTCACCAAATACTATGTGTATTTCGGGAAAAACAAATTTCGACCAAAGTAATTTGCGTTTTTCCAATGGCTTTCCCCAAAAATCGAACCCAACGCGCCCGAAGCATGGGCTTGGATTAGCCGCACCGAGAGGTCGGCAAAACCAGTGCTCGCCAAAACCCAAACCACCGAAAGGGCCCAACCATCGTCGCCGGCTGCGACGGCGCCGTGTCTGCGAGCAGATGCCTCTGTCCACCTCCGACTGCGGAGTCCTCGTTTTGACGTTTGGTTAGCAAACGGACTTCTTAGGTGAGAGAATTAGACACCATCGTCAAGAACACCGAAAGACCCAGCTCCAGCATCGTTTCCTAAAACCGGTACACCCCCCCCCCCCCCCCTTCCTTCTTAGTTCATCCTCCAAGTACCGATTCCGCATCTTGTCGCCGCTTCGACACGCGAAAGAAAAGGAGGCAACTTTTGCACCCGCGGCATCAGCTCACGGAAAGAAAGCGGAGAGGGATTTGAAGAGAGAGAGCGGCTGAAGGAAAGCAAGGTATATCCGCGGGCCGGGAGAGGTTGGTCTTCGGCTTCTGAAGAGACGTTGAAGTCGGAGAGTGGCTTGTTGAAGAATGGAGAACAATGTCAGCAACGGTGGAAGTGTAAGTAGCAGTGGGAATAGCATGGCTTTGAGGAAGCAGAAGAAGCCCTTTCAGGGTATACGGGTACAGAATCCGTTTACTTTCAAAGTGGGTCAAGTATTCACTGGCTTCGGCATCGGTTGTGGTCTTGGTATCGGCGTTGGTCGCCCCATAAATCTGGGTACGTTCTCGCTCCGTCCCTTTAAACTCTTTCGTGGATTAGTGAGAATCATGGATTTCAGAGGAGTTTTCAAGTCCAATGGTGCCAAGAAGCAATGTACTTTTTTCTGTTTGAAGAGTTTTGCTTGTGTGTGTGTGTGTGTTTGCTTTTGAGTTGCTTAGCTGTGAGGTTGGCAAGCATTGCATTTGTTGAATGTAATTTCGTGAGTACATTGCTCTGATATGTTGGGGATGTCTACCAGGTGCGATACCAGTGGTGAACCAAGTCATGGGTGCCACCAGTGGAGCCACTTATGCATTATCTGGTGTCACAAGGCACGTCAACGACGGGGTGAGTCGAATTGTAGTTATTCTTCTTCCTTGATGTAACTTGACGTCTTTGCTGATGTTTGGTCTCCCCGTTCATTGACTTTCAGCTGAGGAAGCTTGGAGCGAAAAATGTCGAAGCTGGCATTGGATGCGGAGTGGGCTTTGGCCATGGCTTTGGAGTTGGTATGTCATTGTTCGTGATCCTAGAGGAAAAATTAACTTCTATGAATACATGTGTTGAAATTTGAGTTCACTTTGGTTGCATATGGAGATCCATTTGCCTTGAAAAAAGGACAGGTTTTATGTGGTCTATGTGACAGTTTTCATTGCATTTGTTAATGCCTAAAGTTGTTGCAAAATGGTAGATGTAACATGCGACATGGTTATTGCAACTTGAAGTCAATGGTATGCAAATGTTTGTGTCAATGCCATTTCATTGCAAGCATCTCAGAGTGGGGACGAATGTGGGAGACTATTGTAGAGGGATTCTGCAATCTTCAAGTGCCTGTATTGACGTACAGAAAGAAACCCTGCCTTTAAATTTGCACGGATGATTAAAAGCTAAAAAGCCGACTGTCTATAAGCATTAGGAAAGAGTAGTCATTCCCAGAGTATGTTGCGATATCTGAGTTAACATGAGAAAAATGTCATAATGGGATCATATATTATGGATTTTGCTCATCAGCTGACTGTTTCAGAAAGTATGAATGTGGTGCCCTCTTATATTAAGCCAGAATATTGTTGGCAGTGATTACCTCTAATGGAGATCATGGATGCTTTATTTTTGCATGTAATTGCATGAAAACTATCATGTTCAGTAATTGCGGATGTCTTTTAAAATAAGTTGGGCTTTTCTTTTGTAGATGGCTTTTTCAATAGATTGGTAGTCTTTTGATACTCTAGCAATGGATGTTTTCTTTTTTTGTATAATCCAAATGCCTCTATTTCTTCTATAGGTTTATTCTGGAAACTGACCATCAATATTGTATCCTCTCTCTCACACACACTATGTAAGCTCACAGTTTACACTGCCCTCCCCTCCGTATTTGAATACTGAACATTGCATGGTTACTTCGACAGGACTTGCACTGAAGCCTGGAGTGATGAATCAGATACAATCTAGTGTAGTAGTATGTATTATCTTCTTGATGTCTTCTGTGTTTTTTGTCATGTTGACTTCCGTCAGTCATCTGAATGCCCACTCTGAATTTGGCAGCAACTCATGATGAAGGTGATGACAAAGTTTGGGATGGCTCCCAATTTATCCATTGGGCAGGGAGCCTTTCCAGCTTCTCTTCAAGGGGGCTTGAACATGACAAGCATGCCCTCAAATGCAAACCAAATAGGAAATCCTATGCAGCTTGCTCCCAAGTTACCTGGGAGCATATCACCAGGAGGACTGGGAACTATGGGCTTGGGTTCTTCACATGGAAGTTTTTCAGCCACAAGCTTTCCAGAGGACCCGCAACCGTCCATTACTAGTCGAACAGAGAAGGTTCTAAACAACTTCTTGCAAAATCCTGTTCTGAAGCAAGAGGACAGCGAATTAAATGATCTGGTATGTGGTGGATTTAGAACATCAAAACCTTCTTATTCCTTGTCAGAATTTGTCTGGTAATTTTAATTTTGAGAGATTTTGATAGCTTTATTTTGCCTTCTTTTTATCATGTCTCATTCTTATCTCCTTTTGCTTATTCTCTATTTTGGTTCAGCTATTCTCTAGGTGCACGAGTTTGCTTGTCAGAACAAAGTCGTCGAGTTATATGTTGGCGTGATATCCTGTTTCTTCTGTTGATTTAGTTGATAAGGGGCACTGGAACCATTGCTATGGCTAACTGTAATTGCTGCTGTAATTTTCCTGGTTGCTGGTGGGCCTTTGTTTTCTTGATATGGTGGGACTGCTGTTAAGTTCATTTCATCATGGCAGTTGAATTCAACATGCGGTAACAATGTTTTATCTGTCTGCAATGTTCATTTCAGAAGACAAGATCGCTCGGGAACAAACAATCTTTAGAGTGGAATCCTTTTTGCTTTCTTGTTGCTTATAAAGAAAATCGTTTGAGGGGAAGAATATCCTGAAGAGACTTGTTTTTCTCTGTATCTGCACTATATTATTTTGGATCTGGAATCGTAGGGGGAACCATGTTTGGGAGCCTCGTGACCTTTGAGGACATCATCCTGTAGTTATTGAGCAACCAAAAACACAGTTGAGGATAAGAGCACAAGTTTCTTCCAGTGATATCTAACTTAATTGCTGTATGCCTTCTAGGAGATTACTAATTGTTATCATTATTCAAACGGTAAAAACAATCTGGTGCAAGTAGTTACGAGGCTGAGAATCTTGTTTCACTTGAACTGCTATATACGAAGTGTAGCATCACTTCATTCTCATTTTATACTGGTTGAGGTATCCGCTGTGTGTCAGCGAGATATACGTGTTCCTTCATCTTTTGCGTGGATGCAGCTGACTCACTCAGTAGGCAAAAGCTCGTTGCTGTCATTGGTGCTTTTATCTGGGATAATATCTTTGCCAAGAGTTTTCATGCTTTACTGTGGCATATGACTTAGTTCATTTGATTTTATATTTGTAGGTAGGACGCTTGCGGTCAGAGAATAACATGCTTCAAATGGTAACTTTTACCAATATATGCACCCTGTGTGCTTTCGCGTATGTGGGTGTCTGAGTTTGCATCTGTCCTTGAGAGATCTTAAAGTTGACTTGCTTACTGCATTTAAGAAACCTGGTCATCCCCGGAAACTTCCATCTCTTTGGTGAAGAGACCAGGGTTCTTAAATATTGTCTTTAGAGATATTTAGCCTCCACAGTTGGTGCATTTTACAATGATATCTGTACCACTTAGCTGCTTATCTTCAATGGCGTGCAAGTTAGCATGTCATCTATTTGGCCAATTGGTGCCTCGTGCATTTAGTTCAATTGCTCTATTTATTTAGGTATTGAAGCATCAGCAAGTCATCGAGGAGCTCATGGAGGAGAATGAAAAGCTGCGCCAGATACTGGTCGAAGACTTAAAAGTATCTCCGAGCAAGATAAAAAGCACGTACTCTAGTAAAAGTAATTCTCCATGTGACGATTGCTTCGAGTGTCGAAGGAAACAAAGACGAAAATAGAATGAAATACAAAAATTTCCTGTGCAATTATCAACAAATACTACATTAAACTTCGGGCTTGACCTGAGAAGCTGCTGCCTTTTTTCTTGTGCTGAGTTTACCCTGTTGAGTTGCCTCTGAAACTTAAAAGCAGCATGATCATTGTCGGGGATCTGTTAGAGCAAGAGGCAGCTGGCTAAAGTTGAGGATTCCTCACAATTTTGTTTTAAATAGGAAGCAATAAATGCGCCATAGGTTGGAGGAGTAACCAACACAGGTTTTTGGATGTGCATAAGCATTCTATTTTGAGCGATAAATTGTATGTTTATTTTCTGGCTTGCTTTTTGAGAAAGGAAAAGAAAGACTGATTTAAGGAGGAATGTTCTCTCGTCTTCGCCGTCTTATGGTGCTCCTTTAGTGCATACATGCTTGCTATTTTCTTCTCTTGATTGGAGTGCAAGGATGAAAATTTGTATATCTAGAACTCATGCAAAGAAAAATCGCCACTTTACCTAATCTTGTCCAAACGAGTCAAGGAGGATGTTGGCTTTGAGCATTCAACAGAGGGAGGTCTAGTCTAGCCACTCCAACCTGGGAGGGGTATTAACCAGGTGACGCTGGCAACTGTAATCCCGCACTTCGAAAAGTGTGAAGTCTCAAGAGTTGCGCCAGGGCAGTTGAGTATCTCGCTTGAGTATGGACGCACCACTGTGAAATTATGGAAATCTGCTTGTATTTGCCACGGCCATGTGTTTTGGTTTCAATGCGTGCTCTGTGGTTTTGCAATTGTTGCCGCACTAGCTCGGAAAAGGCCTTCTCAGTGCCCCATTTGTATGACAACAAATGAAAGTCAATCAAGCAATTGTATCCTGCGAACGACATTGAATAATGGCCAAAAGTTCCCCCGAGGAAGATGACGTGTACGCACGAGAAAGGCCTTCATTATTCAGGATTTTCTGTGTCGATTGAGTGCTTTTCTTATCTGATCTATGCAAAATAGTTGGCGTCAATTGATGTTTTGTTGCCTATACGATAGAGTCAAATCATAGTATAAAGAAAGTATTGCTTCCACGTTCTTATATTTGGATTCAATATCGCGCTCCGTGTTTCTTCGAGCGTGAGTTGCTTGGTTCGTTGAAATGAGTTTAATTAAATATTTGCTCCATCGAGTGCTAACATGTACATTGATTGGCATCGGTGAAACATTGAGCTAAACAACTCTAGGTAAAGGTTATGGAAAGGCCGCTTTAGTATCGTGTTCTTTAGGGAAAGAATGCAAAGTTGAAAGAAAAAGGCACGATCCTTTCCTCGCTCATTGTACTTTTCTAGATGGAATCCAATGCTCACACTTGGCTTTTTCTGTGGAAACATTGACCCCTTTACCTTCTCCTAAGAATCTGATTTCCTTTCCTTCCAGGGTAAAAGAGATTCTCTATGACTGGCTTAATTTTCTCAACAGTAAGTGAAACTTTTTGGATCGCTTCTACTCTTTTGCAGTAGATTACTATCACAATCTGCAACTCACCGCACAATGTTATCCTCTCTAACCTAGAGATCAATGGAACCTAGAGAATGATTTGGTTGCAATCGCTGCGACATGCTTGCTATGTGACTTAGTAACAACGTACACGAATTGGGTTCTTTCCTATTTATAACGCGTAAATTTCTCTGTGTCGAAATCCGGCAGTAGCTCTCTTCTGTGTTAGTAGGTTATAATAGATGATTGTAAGTATCCAGTCCCTTGTAGTACTTACGCAAATGTGGAGAATCATCAACTGGCGTGTGAACTTCCCGATTGCTGGCACCATCCGTCGGCCGTATTTTAATAATTTATCGTGAAACATGGGTACAACTTAGAAAATGTACACTAAACCCAACTTCCCCTCTCTCTCTCTCTCTCTCCAACACACACAGACAGGTACAAAATTGTGGGGCTGACACACCATGTGAACATCACTTTCGTACGATCGTTGCTCCACTGTCTAAAAGCTACGTCTCAGCCCCACCATCGCCATTTGCCAACCATTCTTGCCCACTAGAACTCTCATAACAGTCCCATTCCTTCCATAATTTCTCTCCCACGGTCCCACGTCACATCCCCCCCTCCCCCCCCCCAGAAAAAAACAGCACAATAATATACTCCCCACATCTTCCCATTGCCAAAAGAAACTCGAAGCCCGACTTTCTTCTTACAACAGCTTGCACCACCTAACTTTATGTACACTCCCCACCACCACCAAGTCTATCCACCATCATTCCTTCTCCATCTACCCTCCCAAGAAGCCATCTAGGTTTAGGAAAATCTAATTGGCAAGTTGATTCTTCAAACATGTTTTGACTAATAAAAGAGTATCATTTGAGGTTTTTTTGCCAAAAAAAAGCAGAGCTTAATTAGTACAAGCTACGAAGCTTGGACTCTGCATGATCGATAACAGAAGATAACCCAAAAAGAGTTGTATTGCTTAAGAGTATCAGCAAAAATTAACATAATATAAGAAGCATAACATCAATCCCAGTTGCTATACCCTAGAAGGCTAATGTAGCTTTTTAAAGACGAGCAAGTTGAGCTTGGACAGTAACAGCTTTTGATAAATGGCCCATATGTCTGTTTTGTGCTACTAGTTCAGAAGAAAGAAGAAAATGCTAAGATGGGTCTTACGAGGAGTGAAACACAAACCAGACAACATCCATCTTATTCAGCTATACTGTCATAATGCTACAAAGTGCTGTAACATATCTCGAGAATCCTCACAAATGATCACCTATGTGTAATAGGTAGGTACCCCAAGAATCAGAGAAGTTAACAGGGGAAGGAAGAAACCCATGACTAAATATAAAGAAAGAACAGGACAAACAAAGGACAAAAGAATTACGCGAAAGGAAAATCTCAATCTACAGGAAATTCAAACAAATGGACCGTGTAATAATTTAGAGCAGGAATGCAACTGCTGCAGATAGAATCATCAAGGCCAAGCTATTCCCTTGAGCAACAGCAATGTTGTTCGGCGTGGAGGCTACCGGTGGCGGGGAGGCTACCGGTGGCGGGGAGGCTGGCGTGGAGGGTGGCTCACCTGGGCTCATTGCTGGAGGCGTGGGGGGAGAGGGCGAAGGTCCCATCATGGGCGGAGATGACGCGGGCGACGGCGAGCTCGCGGGCGACGGTGGGCTCACTGACGGGCCAGGGCTCATTGTAGGGGCGGAAGTCGGGGGAGACATCTTCGGCGAAGGCGATGAGGCGGGGGTGGTGGCGGGGGTCGGCGCCATGGTGGTTGGAGCCGGAGCCTTGGCGGCCGTAGGGGGGGCGACAGGGGAGGGTGGCATTGTCATGGGGGTGGTCGATGGCGAGGGTGCAGGAGCTTGAGCAAGTGCTGATGGGGCTAGGAGAGAGAGGAGGAGGATTGAGCAAAGCATGACACTGTGGTGAGCCATGCTTGTGCTTCTTGTGGGTGTGTGACGAGTGATGTGTGCGACTAACACGACGGAGAAAGTGAACCTGGTTTGGCAAGATGGGAAATAATTGTGGTGAGGTTGCTATATAGAGCCAAGGACAAGAATAGCTGGAAGGGCCATGACTTTTGGTAGGTTAATCATGGAGTGTATGGACATTGCATGCAATCTGTTGCCCCACTAACTAAGCAAAAATTGTGATATTTCTTGTTAACTTATCAATATATATATTTTTAGTCCAATTCATATACTAACTACATCGCTCTTATTCCAAGGCCATGATTAAAGAGAGTTGGAAAATTACTCAATTGGTTATAAACTTATTGCACGGCTACCAATTCAATTGCCCATCATAATCTTGAACATTTTGCTTGAAATTCCAACGCAGTCCTTCCGATCAATTGTTGCTGAAAATCACTGACATGGTGATTCATAAGTTGGCTACATTAGGGTGCCGCATAAGACGGCCGGTGATGATCGGACGCCACGTAAGACCACAATCGCATAAAACTAGGGAATTTAAGAATTAATCCTCAGTTTTTGTCTTAACTATGTTTGTGTCATAAAGGGCTGAGTTATCTGTTGTGGCAAAGTGTGTCTCAACCGAGTGGCATGAAACCTCCGTGCACCCCCTATGCGGAGAATCATTTCATTTCGAGGGAATAAAGATCTCCGAATTCAATGTTGGAGATGTTCCAAGGGTGCGGTGGAGATTGGCTCCATTTGTCCCCACGGCCCCTTTTAATCAATCTCTTCAAGTCGTGTCTTGTGGGGGACTTTCTCCTTTTTTTTTATTCCTTCTTTTGCTATCCTCACAGGAGCATATCGAGGCAATAATGGCCAAGAAAGCTCTAGGCAACCCAAAAATTGGAAAAAACGTGCTTGTTCACGCCCTTGATCCTTTGTCCTACTAGAATGTATATCAGCATGTGAAATTCCAACTTTTTTCCATGAGAATCACAGTTGCGAATTGCAGATAGCCGAAGGATCACTGTAGAGAAAAGGCCCCTGTCTTAGGACTTTGATGAAACGAGAACAACCTCAGTTAGATCAAACCTTAGTGTTACTCAGCCGACATTCATAGTCTGTGCTAGAACATGTGGTCTAAGGTTCTAGTTCTCACGTACCCTTCACTTGTCAGTACATGTACAGGTAGACGGAAGTTCTTGCTTTTCTTGACAAAGTTGCAGATGCGGATGGTCGATTTACAGTTCAGTGCAAAAATGGCAAATCGGTCAGGTAGCAGATGCAGACAGAGACTCAGCAAGACAACCATATTCATGCTCGGAATGCATACGCATCGCGTTCTCAAGAGCCACTCGTTTCTGGCTCTTGGGATAGCCCGTCGGCTTTTTCCTTCTCCTCCTCCTCTTCTTCTTCTTCTTTGTTTCGCTCCGTCTCGCCTTCTCCATTTAAACCATGAAAGAAAGAAAATGGAAATGAAAATCTCACCGATACGGAGAAATCGACATTTCTAGCTGTTGTCCACTATCATCACGGCGCGTTGCGGCCGAGTCTCACGGCGTAAATTGACAGCTATTCATAAATTTCCTAGGGAAGACGGCATGCGGAGGATGCTTAGATTCATTGAGGAGATGACACTATAGTCATTTCGAAAGATCGAAATCTATGGTGGGCTCTATGCAGAAAAGGGCTCGGACTTGGTCACTCGTTCTACCGCGCATCACGATTCTCCACGCCGATACTCCACTCGCATCGAGTTGTAGCGCACTTTAGTTGACGAGAACTTCTGAGATGGGCCTCCGAGAACATGTCCGACCCCAATAATGTCCGCCGAAGCATTTATAATCTCGCAATTTGATTGATTTTCTCCCGATGACGAGAAGCAAACTGAAGAGGTTCGAGTGGGGGCGAGGGCGGACCGCTGTCGCTAAGATTTAAGCTTGCCACCATGATTTCTAAATGCTCTCTCGTCTTTCCTAATGATGTCGAGCGAGGCATTTGGTCGCGCTTCGAAAGTTTCAGTTGTTCAATCAATCTGCATCAGCTCGTATGGTATGTTTATCGAAATCACGGAAAAATAAATAACTTACTATGCTCCTAGTCCTAAACATGGGTGATTACACATTAGAGGGTAGATTTACGGACGTGAATAGTAGGCAGGCTGCCCAATGGGCCTGCCCAGGCCCGGTTGCCCCACACCGGCCAAACGGGCGCGTTCATGGGCGAAGCAATTCCCTTCTTGGACGCGATCCGCTCGCTTCGGCCCGCCCAAAGCCCCATCCATTTCGTATAGTGAAAGTTTAAGGTTCTTGATAGTTGTCATCATGGTTGGGGCGTGGACATGAATTGTCAATTGATTCATTGAAACATCTTCCCCCTTCTTTTCTTCGAGGAATAATGACACAAACGATCCCTAAAATTTGGCCCAATGTGTAATTTGATCCCCAAACTTTTAATTTGTACAATATAGTCCTTGAACTTTAGCCTAATGTTCAATGCGGTCCTTGAATTTTTAATTTGTTTAGTGTGGTTCTCGAACTTTTGGTACATGTTCAATTTAGTCCCTGATCTATATGAAAATATTCAATATAGGTCTTCCATTAATTCAAGCTCAGGGATTATATTGAACATTTTCACATAGTTCAGGGACTAAATTAAACATGTACCAAAAGTTCATGGATCACACCGAACAATTTAAAAGTTCAGGGACCACACTGAACATTAGGCTAAATTTTAGGGACTACATTGAACAAATTAACAGTTCAGGGATCAAATTGCACATTTAATCAAAGTTTCATGGATTGTTTGAGCCATTTTCCCTTTCTTTGATCATGCGCGTTTCGATTGGGTCGTCGAAATCGGCGAAGAGGGCAGAGTATCTGGGCCCTCTTTGGGCCCAAATATGTAGGCCGAAGGCCCATGAACGTGGGAACCAGAGGCCCAATTTGTCTGAGAAAGCGGAAAAGCAGATAAGGTGTTTTTCGCTCTCTGGTTCGACGTCTCTCTATCCATCCTCCATCCATGGCTTCTCTGTAGGTCATTCTCTCTCGCGCGCGCGCTCGCTCACCATTCTCGTTCTTCTTCTTCCCCCGCCGGCAATGGCCTCCACTGTT
This sequence comes from Syzygium aromaticum, assembly GCA_024500025.1. NCBI lineage: Eukaryota > Viridiplantae > Streptophyta > Magnoliopsida > Myrtales > Myrtaceae > Syzygium > Syzygium aromaticum. The sequence continues at coordinate 21,447,403 of CM044888.1, read as the reverse complement.
CTTCCCCAGGTACGCGCCTTTGTGTGCAGAGCTGCGTAACGTTCGCGTGTTCGCGTGCGTGCATGCGTTCGTTCGTGGTGGACACGCGTTTCGGCTGCTTGATTCATGCGTTCAAGAGCTCGCGGCAGTTGGAATTTCCATTGTAGAGTGGCGAATCACGTCTTCGTTTGGTACTGGCTCGTTTCAAGTTTGATGATTGAGAGTTGGGTCGATTCCGTCCGTCGCTGATTGCAGGCGTTGATTGCGATTCCTAGAGGCGCTAACCGCCGCGCTCCTCGGAAGCTGGGGTTCCCTGCGCTCGTATCTGGCTCCTCCGACGGGCCCTCTCGGGTCAACTCTAGGCACGGTGGATGTTTGCGCTCCAGGGTTTCGTTCGGCTCTAGCGGATCGAGCAGTCCGGTGATTCCGGCGTTTCCGAAGCGGAGCTTTCTCGTGAGAGCGGAACCGGAGCCGGAAGCCGAAGTTGTCGCCGGCGAGAGCGCAGAGGAGAATGCTGAAGCGGCTGCTGACGTCGAGGAAGCTGCTGAAGCAGTGGCGGAGGAGGAAGTCGCGGAAGTGAAGCCTCCGAGTAAGCCGAGGGTTAAGCTTGGCGATATTATTGGGGTAATTCGTCTAATACCGTCGGTAGCTCAATTATGAATATCACTACGAAGCATGAAGTGCGATTAGTGTGACTTTGCTCTCCAGGGCTTGCCTGTTGGTCTAGCTTTCTCGTTCAGTACCGGTTACACTGATTAGGTTGTGTTGCTTTTATCTTCGTATATTTGGACATGGAAAGAATGAAAGACCAGCTGATTCCTTTTAGCACATGTGTCGCCTTATGATTGTCGAATGCTAGTTGGCTTTTGAAATCTGTTTTCTTAGTTGCAAAGTAATGGCGTGGTTGTAGTTAAGCGGTTGTTTGCTTCTGTAATTATGCTTGATAAGGAGATAATTTGGAGACCAAAATCAACAGTAATGATGGATATTTTTGGTTGCTTCTCTGTTGTTTGTCTTTCTCGTGAACGTGGAATTTCGAGATATGGGAGAAACTCTAATTGTCTCTTGCTGTTTTCATAGATATTGAACAAAAGAGCAGTTGAGGCATCTCAGAATGAACGGCCTGTTCCAGACATCAGGACTGGAGATATAGTGGAAATTAAGCTGGTAAATGTTGATGATTGTCCATTCATTTCTCTTGAATTTATCCGGTTTTACTCTTGTGAGTCCTATCTGTCTTTAAGTGATTCTTGTGAACACTTGTCTGATTTAAATTGCAGGAAGTGCCTGAAAATAAGCGTAGATTGTCTATCTATAAAGGCATAGTCATATCGAGACAAAATGCCGGCATCCACACGACCATTAGAATACGGAGAATTATTGCTGGCATCGGGGTCGAGATTGTATTCCCTCTGTAAGTGAATCTTTTTCTTCCTTGCAGTTAAATTCTTTGTAGCTCTTAGGTGTTGTTGAACTATTTTGAGTAGTCCCAGTAATCAGAACCTGAGAGCAGATCATTGTGAATTTGAATAGATGCATGATGGGGGTCACGAGTATAAAATGTTAGGCTCTTGTAGTAATTGAGTGTTCTTGATATGCTTTGAATAGAGGCCATAGATAAAAATGCATCAGCTTTGCTGGTGCCACGGCAGTTTTGTCGGTTTTACAAATTATGATATGGCGGATGCCAATGCATTCATCGATGGGATAAAATGTAGCGCTATGCATTGGAAGTCATGTGTCAACAGTTGTAAATGGTGGTAGTGGAGTTTCGCTGATAATTTAGTTGATGTTTGTGCAGTGACTAAGTGTTAAGACTGGATGATGTTCTTAATGTCTCGATGACTAGTGCTACACATTAGAAGTCATGTGTCAACAGTTGTAAGTGGTGGTGTGGAGTTTCGCCGATACTTTAGCTGATGTTTGTGCAGTGAGTAAGTTTTGGACTGGATGATGTTCTTAATGTCTCAATGACCAGTGCTGAATAATATGTCAAGCCGGTTCATTTCTCAGCTTTTCTCCTGTAAATTACGCATCAACCTTGTTAGTCAAGATTTTTGCTCTTGGGGAATTACTACTATACGCTCTGGACAGTGTTTTTGGTTCTTGTAGTCTGACTGATTCAAGTACTTTCTATTCTGTGTCCGTCATGCCTTGTATATTTAGGTTTAGCTAAGCGTAACATACTAAATTTTGCATTTCCGTCATCCCCTATTGTTGCAGGTATTCACCCAACATCAAGGAGATAAAAGTTGTTAAGCACAGGAAGGTCAGGAGGGCTAGGTTGTACTATCTCAGGGACAAGCTTCCCAGGTTCTCCACCTTCAAATGAAGAACTTGCAATGCTGTCGCCACTCTTTGGTTCTGTACAATTCAAGGGAGCCTTCTTACCTGCAAATGGTATTAGAACTGGCCTCCCAATTTTTTGTTTGTTTCTTGTGATCCTGTATTTTCGTTGTTTTGTATCGTGCAGAGAGGGAGAATATCAGCGTACTAATGATTAGGAATGTGTAACTTCTACATCTCTTGTGCTGTTCGTTATGTCGTAAGATGTTCCTGTTTTCTCGTGTGATCAGCTGGATTTGTTGGGATGGGCCTGGGCAATAAATTTAATTCAAATCAAAGCAGTTGGATGTACGACTTGGGCCTAGATGGCCTGACCAACCAGCTTGGGACATGATTTGTTCAATGCGAGGGGAAAGAGTATTTTTTTTCATTTCGAAATCAACCATTTCATCTGAATGATAGCTCACCAATAGAATCAAATTTACGACCTCTGGTTTTCTATGGTCCATTTTGTGCCCTCTGGAAGGTCCGAATTGGTTTGATTGAGCGGCTGGTGTTTTAATCTTTTGAAACTATTCGATGAGTACGAAGATAATAATAACACGGGAGGTGCCTAAACTTTCCATGACGCTCTCTTTCGTCGTCTTGCACTTTTTGATCTAAGGCGGACCTTGAGAAGGAAATCCAAAAGGAACTCCAGTTTTTGGGGAGATTGCCCGCGAATTGAGACAGTTAAATTTTCACTAAAATAGTTTCATTAGCACCTAAGGTATTATAAGATGATATTGTATGTAATATAGTTACATTATACGTAATATATGGATGAAATAGATTAATTAGTGGATTTGGTTGTATCTGACGCATATTCCTTTATTTAATAAATAAAATAAAAAATATTTGACACCGTTGCAACCTCATGCCGGAGGTCGCGACATGCTACCTGAGGTTACTACGGCCTCAGATTGGAGGTTGCACCTTAGGTCCGTGTTCAAGTCTGACATGTGGACTCCATGTGGATGCCAACGTGTAGAAATTGACGGCGTCATCATTCATGTCGGCTAACCCTAATGAGTTAGCAGCCATAGCATTTAAGATTTCGAGAAAAGAAACTATAAGGTGAAAGGAAAAATTGAGAGAGACTAGGGTAATTGAAATATGAAAAGAATTTTCCCAAAATCTGGTCGGTATAGACACTGTGAATTTGAATACTGTGATTTAGGGAAAACGATGTAAATAGTTTATAATTTTTGGCGTGATGCATAATGTTATTTTTAGACTTTTAATTTGTTTAATGTGATTAATCCTCAAATTAATTCTAAATATTCAATATAGTCTCTCAACTTTCCCTCACAAAGTCAAACAAGTCATTCGATACTATTCACAAGTTTTCATAAGTACACTATTATCCAAATTTCAAAATATCTGTTCATCTCAGTCCATTTCCTAAATCAACAAAAAATATCCTATCTTTACATTACCTTTAACCCTTAATAGTCTTTGTAAATATTACAATAATTCCATTTAAGTATATACTTTAATTTGTGATCTCTATGATAGTAAAAGTATAACCTCATTTAGACCTATATCGAATTCAAATTCCTTTATTTCTAAAAAAATGTTTTAATAAGAATATTTAATAACAATATTAAGTTATCTATAGATTTCCTGTACTTATATTAATCTAAATTACGTTCCTAATCTTTTAGACAGATAAAATTTCAACTTATTAGAGGTTCTATTTTTACTATGGAGAATGAAACCGTTGCACTATTAATAAACACCAAGAACAAAAAAAGCAATAAAAGGATAGCCATATCTTTTGTTTATTTAAGAAATGGATTGAAATTAAAAGATACTCAAAAACCCAGACAATAGTGCAATTATGAAAACTAGATTGAACGAATTGATAGTTTAAGGACTAGATTGAACATTATGGAATAGTTTAAGGATTAGCACCGAACTAATTAAAAATTTAAGGATAACATTACAGATCAGGATAAAGTTTATGGAGTATTCGCATAATTTATTTCCATAATTTATAATGGAATATCTATTTCCCTAGTAGACCTGTCAAAATAGGTTATAACATATTTAATGGGTTGAGTTGTAATATGGGTTAATTATATTCAATAAATGGGCATAATACGGATGTTAAATGGCTTCATAATTTATTTAGACTAACTCACCTATATAATTCTCTCTTGATCTTGAGCTCACTCATTCCATGCTTCCTCCTTAGTTCAGGTATGGAATTTCCTAGATTGTGTTAAATATGTAAGTGTTTTAGTAATATGGGTTAGGTTTGGCATATATCACTAAATTTATATTTTACGAAAATTGATTAAAACACGTTAAATAAGTTAGTTTGAATTGGACAATGTTCAATTCGATGCACTAGTATAACAGGTCTATTCTTCGTGGAACGATTAACTCAATTTTGTAGTTAGAATTTTGAGAAATTTTAAAATAAGGGCTTGAAGTGGATCTTATTTTAAATAAAGGTATAAAGTGCCCTTATTCCCTTAAACGAGGCCCTGAAATAGGCATGCTAGTTTCAAAGAAAAGCTTAACCATACCAGCTAGTTAAGGACGTTTTCATCATTTACTCTTTTTTTTTCCTTCTTTCCCATTTCCTTTTTATATTTTTCCATCGCCGAGCCGACCCTTTCTAGATCTAGGCGTGGGTCATCGAGTCCTTGTCGGCCAGGCGAGGGGAAAAAAAAGAAATGGGAAAAAATGAAAGAAAAAGGGAAAAAAAATAAATAAAAGGACGAAAATGCCTTAACTAGCCGGTGAGGCGGGACCCTTCATTGAGACTGATATGGTCATTTCATATTTTTCATTTGAGAAAAATGAGGCATTCCATGTTCTTATTTGAAAAGAGAAATCCGCTCTAGGCACGTTAAAGCCTCATTCGAAAATTTCCCTAGGATTTTTCAGTGTCATTCTCCCGTGGCATCTCTCTCTCTCTCTCTCTCTCCCCGATCCGAACCATCGGTCGCTCTCATTACTTGGCAACTAACCAGCGCGCTACTGCTGGTTTTGCACAGACACCCAAACCACCTTCTCTCTCTCTCTCTCTCTCTCTCTCTCTCTCTCTCTCTGTGGCGAGTCGCTCTCTTCTTTTAGGTGGTGATTCTGCATCGTTTTCAATGAAGTTTATAGCCGATATTTCGGGCGATGCAAAACAACCCATCTTTGGACCGAGCATTCCCCTTCTCAATCCCTCCGCTTCCACCGCGTACCTTCCCTCTCCGCCTCTCTCTCTCGCCATACATTTTCCTCTTCCTCTGTGAGTTCTCCTTCTTCCTTCTCCTTCTCCTCCTCCTCTCTCTATGTCTCTCCGTCTCTCGGTTTCTGGGATTGGTGTTTTCGTTGTCTAGTTTTTTGGATTCGAGCGAGGTTTCGTTTCCTTGTTCAGTGGGCGTTCCGCGGGTTCGTGGGTGTTGGTGGATGATTACTGGATTTGGTTCGCGCGTCGAGGGTTCGCGGAGGAGATTAGTTTTCGCGGCGGCTGTGTTGTTGTTGTCGTCTCTTCTCCATCATGACCGCCGGTGGTCATCCCCTCATCTCCGTTCATCCGGACGAGCTCAAATTCAACTGTATGCTCTCTCTCTCTCTCTCTCTCTCTCGCAAACGCATGGCAATGTCTGCTGAGATGTGGGGCCGGCGATGATGGGTTTCTAGAGTTACCCGTGATTTCAATGTCTCGGCTGATTGGAATTGTGGACTTCTTGACATTGATTGATGCACCCGGCGACAAATAAAAGAACGAGAAAAAAAAAAAGGGACATTGATTGATGCTGATGCGACTGGAATCAGCATGTTGGATGTCTGTCGTGGATGTACCTTACGTCTTTTGATGTGGACTTTCACTTTCGATACCGTGCGTTTTCTGCGAGTTATACTGTGGGAATTCTTCTTAGGTAGCGATTGATATAGTTAGGCACTTTTGACCCGGATAAGTGCATCGCTTTCGGATCAGAAAGGCATGTAAACATGTTCCGGAATTATTCAGGAATTGGATCTGAGTGACTGGTAGTTTTGGTTGCATAGTGTGAAGAATAGGAATACAGTTAAACTATTTGCATTAGGTTCTATGCCTCACTAACATTGTTCAAGTAGTTGGTGTTTTTGCGTTCGAAAGCACATGTTGTTATCGATGTTGTGGTGAATGTCCATGAAATGTTACAAATCTGAGACGATGTGAGATCGCACAGGGATAGGCATGGGCATAAGCTGTTAATGTGAGGACAATGGTGCAGTGCAACTTCTTTCATTTAGTAGAATGTGGGCCCACATTTTATGTATGTTGTGGTGTGAGGTCTCAACATGTCAAATTGTTCCTTGAGACATACTATGCGATTGGGGGTAACATTAGCTTTTTCCGCTTTGTTGATACTGTTTGGAACTTGGTGCTTGTCTGACATGTGAAGTGTATTATTTTTGTCCTCTGGCTCTCCAGAAGCAAAAGTCTTAGAATGCTTAGCAATGCAAGTCAAATGCGAGGTAAATAAACGCCAGCCTAATCAGATTTACAAGCCAATTTTATACTTGGCCATCATCAATGCTTTCGGCATTTAAGTCTTTTCAAGTTGCAGAGTAAGGTCCTTGTTCCCTTGTTTGAAGCACACATTCTCGGAGATGTGATGTATGTGTAAGTGCAACTGGCTGAATCAATGTTCAATAATATTGTACTGGTTTTTGTAAAAGGAAAAGGGGAATATTGGCTGTCACTGGTCATTTCTAATGTGCTTGCGTTATTCCATATAAACCTGGTCGAATGACGCATTACCGTCATGGACTTCTTCTCCATTTTTGAAAGTGTTTCAAAAGTAATTAAGCTCTTGGCATAAGCTGGAATTTGGGCCTCAGTGGTCTCATTGATTGATTTTCTATTCAGTTGAGCTGGAAAAGCAAAGCTACTGTGATCTTAAAGTTGTAAACAACACAGAACACCATGTCGCTTTTAAGGTACTATCTATCGTGTTAAAACATGTTCGGATTTATGCTATCTAGACATTTTCTTGTTCACGTCAGTTCTTTCCCTTTGATATGCCAGGTTAAAACAACTTCTCCTAAGAAATATTTTGTACGACCTAACACCAATGTTATACAGCCCTGGGATGCATGTTTCATAAGAGGTAGTCTGCTTCGTATTCTTCTTCTTCTTCTTGGGATATCCTTTGATGTTATTGGTTTTACTTTCACATGACTAAGTGCGTTGGACAACACATGTTTAAATTATGCTTTTTATGCCTGTGGTCATGAGATACGAATTGCCTGTATTTTTCCTTTTTGTTTGTCTAATTTGCAATGCTTTTGCTTATTTTTATTCCTTGCTTGGTCTGAAGTCACTCTCCAAGCTCAACAGGAATATCCCCCTGACATGCAATGCAAAGACAAATTTCTCCTGCAGAGTACAATAGTGCCACCAAACTCAGATGTTGATGACCTGTCTCCTGATACTGTAAGAATATCATTTACAAAGGACTGTGTTCCTATTCTACTAACTGTTGCACTATATTTTCATTCTGTTTCTAGTACAATCAGGCTCTGTTCTTACACAAATATGCTATGATTTGTTGTCCAGTTCAATAAGGATGGAGGAACAACAGTAGAGGAATGCAAGCTGAGAGTTGTATATGTTTCTCCTAACACAGGTCAAGATAATTTGGAAGACAATACGCTGAAGAGCTCCAGACAAAGTTTTGATGACTCCACTGTGAGTCTTTCAGATTGATATATGTAGTTTCTCTTTTTTTTTCGGGAATTTGGTAGATTTCTTGATCTTTTATTTTCCCCTCAAACATGGTGGGTATGGAAATTTCATCCATGATGCAACAGACTAGAGAAGGCAGAACACTTATTAATAGGGGAGGAAGGTGAAAGGAGAGAGGAAAAATTGGTAACCCACTGGATGCAACATTTCCTGATTTCTTCTTCATGTACTGATATTCTTTTAAGATTTCAGTCTGTAAGGTAGATTTGTGGAGAGAACTTTGATCATTGCATTGGTTTGCAAAACAGAATAATTATGGGTGAGGTTGACTTTTGAAAATGGCAAACTGTCTGCAATGTTTCACAGTTTGTTTCCCAGCAAGACAACAACTAGACAACAACTAGAACTGCCAATGCAAGCCTTTTCTAATATGTCTCGTAACAGACAGATACAAGAAAACAGAAGGAAAGGAGCGGGGAAAGATGAGAAAGACCATTCTTTTTCCTTGTGTTTCTTATTTGCTGCGAGATTTGTGGACCCATAGGTTGTAAAGACAAATATATCTTACGACAGAAATAGACGTTCCTGACCACCTTAACTCTGTTTCCACGGAAGTTACTTTACGCACTTTACTATGTATTATTTTATTACAATTTTTTGCTTATTCTCTGCTATGTCATTATTCTAGAATCAGTCTGTGCAGCAACTGAAGGATGAGAGAGATGCAGCTGTTCGGCAAACACAGCTCTTGCGGCAGGAATTGGTAAATACCTTCTCCCTTTGATCCTCTTTGATGTCGTCTTCTAGACTGATATTTTTAGTAAACAAAAAAAAAAAGAATTGTTTAATTGCATGCAACATGTTTAAACGTTTGAATAGATGATACTGATCACTTTGGCCATGCGAGAGGCGCAAACAGCTGAGTTTTCAAACTCTTTGTTTTACAAGATACACTGACTGATCCATGTTAGATGCCTATTTGACTTACTCCTTCCATATATGAAGGTGTAATCACGTACACACTTACAATGTCGATGACATGAGGTACCTAGAGAAAAAACAGGGGCAATGATGGGATACAAAATAAATGTTTGTGAAGTTTGCCATATTAGAAATCACTTTAATTCTCACTCGTCTCTTTTTCTTGTAAAATTATTTGAACATCTTTTAGACGAGTTAACACGATGATAATTTGAAGTCTCCGAATGAATTCTTGTTGTGGGTCTTGTTTTTTAGCTCTAAATCACGAAATCTGCAGGTGCAGAGATAATATTACCTGCATGTGTTTCTCACCTATTCTATGTGTGTCGTTCTAGCTTTTGTTCTTTGGCCTTTCCATCAAGCAACACGAAATGGAACTCGGTTGTCCAAAACAACTACAAAGAAGACTTGGCTCTTCATCTTTGCATTGCCTTTACTATAGATCCCGCCCTCAGCAGAAAATTTGCTCCTATCTTCTTGTGCTTCAGGATATGCTGAGGAGACGAAGGCATCGGAAAAGTGACCCAGGCTTCTCCCTCAAATTTGCACTTCTCGTAGCTCTCATTGGAATGATGGTTGGATTCCTTTTAAACCTATCGCTGTCTTCACCGTCGGCGGAATAACTTCCCACGAAAGAAAGTATTGATGTCCTTGTAAAATTTTGCTGGCTCTGCTTGGAAGCAAGTTTTATCCATGCTTTTCCATTTTGTACATTCTAGCATTATACATTCGTGTCTTAGAGGCTCCTTTGTCAGCTATGTCCTCGAGAATATCTGGTATTAGTTTGGGTTCGCACCCATCGAACGATCATCTTTCGAGCTTGTCGAACGGCCTGAGAGTGGAGTTTATGAATAATTATTTGGTTAAGTAACATCTACCTTGACTTTTCCTTTGTTAAATGTTCAGAGTGTAATAATCAGAATGATCGTTTGTTCGCAAATCCTATTCTTCAATATGCACTTTCTCTGAGTCTCGTATGGGTGGAAGAGGCTTTTACTCAGATGCAGAGAGAGGGCAAGTGCTTTTTTTTGGTAAAGAGAGGGGGCAAGTTCTTCTTCCATTCTAACTTGAATATGTTGGGAGTTCAAATTTATTATATGAGTTAAAAATGTCATCGTGAACGTTGGCAGGTGCAAATTGGATTTGAGCAGACTAATTGATAGCTTTATAGAGAGAAAAAGAAAAGCTGATCAATGTCCAAGGACTCGGCACGCCTTGGGGATTAGAAGTGAGCAGGACTAAATACAGCCCAAAAAAGGACAAAAATCTTAATTCAAATATGGAATTGGAGAATGGCTTCCATGACATATTTGAGCATGCCTTATTAAATTTAGGGGAAATGACACAACTGGTATTTGAATTTTGATTTAACGTGTGATGTCATCCTTGAACTTTTAATTTGTCCGATGCGATTTTTGAATTTTAGTCCAGTGCGTAATGTTGTCTCTAAATTTTTAATCTGTTTAGTAAGGTCTTTGAGTTTTTGGTACGTGTTTCTTGAACTTGTAATTTGTCTGATGTGGCTTTTAAATTTTAGCCAATGTGTAATGTTGTTTGTAAATTTTTAATTTATTTAGTGTGGTTTCTAAACTTTTGGTACATGTTTTCCAAACTTTTAATTTGTCAAATATGGTCTCTAAACTTTAGTCTAATGTGTAATCTTGTCTCTAAATTTTTAATCTGTTTAGTATGGTTCCCGAGTTTTTGGTATATGTTTCCCGAATTTTTAATTTATTTAATGTGGTCATTCAACTTTAACAAAATATGCAATGTTATTCCTAAACATTTAATATCTTCAGTATAGTTCTTGAATTTTTGGTACATGATCAATTTAATCTTTAGACTATATAAAAATGTTCAATGTGGTTATTCTATTAATTCAAATTAACGGAATGCGTTGATTTGGTTTTCAATCTAGTACGTATGAGCGGTGGGCAAAAAACTAACGTCGCACATGGATTATCTTTGTAAGATATTCAACTTAAATAAGGATATAATAATCCATATCATCAAAAAACAAGGATAATATCTTACGTGGATAAGTATGTGTAATATTATTTTTTGGTCCACTGGTTATATGCATGGGATTGCAGTCGAATAAGCAAATTGACAAATTCTGTTAGTTTGAATTAATAGAAGGACAATATTGAAAATATTTATACAGTCTAAGGACTAGAATAAATATGTACTAAAAATTTAGGGATTACGTTGAGCATATTAAAAATTTAGGAATGAAATTGCACATTGAGTTAAAATCTAGGAACCACATTGGATAAATTAAAAATTCAGAAATGACACTGTACATCCAACCAAAGTTCACGGGCAATTTATGTAATTATCCCTTTAATCCAACCAAAGCGTCCAGATCAAAGGTGGACCTACCCATCGAAGGCATAAAAGGACGGGTCGTTCGAGCTGCGCGTGAGCGAAAATTATTAGGCGGGAGACTCCGCACGTGCCAATCTCAAATCCCACACGCGCGCCTTTCCCGCTCCCTCCTCTCTCTCTCTCTCTCTTCGTCTTAGCGCCTCCCCTCCCCATTTCGCAGATCTCACGCTCTCCAGATACGCGCGCTCTTGGTCCTCCCACTCCCTCACTCACTTCCAAAACTCGGCATGTCAACTCGCTCCGCCGGGCCGCAACTCGCCGCCGCCGCCGCCGCGCCGCCGACCTCCTCCTCCGGCTCGGGCGACTCCGAGAAGGCGTGGCACCTCCTGTCCCTCCTCCTCTCGCTCGGCCGCCCGTCCAGCCCTCTCGAGCTCGCCTCCAGATGCGAGCTCTTCCCCGCGCCGCCCGACCTTGTCCGCCGCCTCTGCGGCATCCCGAGCTCGCCGATCCGTCTGGCGGGCGACTCCTCCGTCACGCTCTCGGTCGCCGCCCTAGTCTCGCTCGCTCGGTTCCTGGCGAGCTCGAATCTGGTCAGCTTCTTCTGGTCGCCTCGGGTCGAGAGGCTGCGCTTCGGGAAGCGGAAGGGGAGCGAGCTGGAGTGCGAGGGCCTGCAGCCGGCGAAGAGGAGCGCGAATTGGGAAAGCTGCGTCGATGAGATAGTCTATCCAGATATTAGAAAGGGTAATGCGCGTGGTTTTTCCTGTTTTTAATTTCTGATGTCGGATGTAGTTTTTGTATTAGTACACGTTCGTTGATCGAGGTGATGGTTTTGGTACTAGGGAGTTGCGGTCCCTTCTTGTGCTTGCCTGAGGTGAATCAAGACGGTCGTAGAAAGGTACCGTTGGCAATTGTTCTTTATGCTGTATACTGTTAAATTTTAATATCGTGTTGTCTAGCTATACATCGTTTTTCATAATTAAGTTTGTAGATCTTACTTTCATCGGTTGATGAAATTCTGGTGTTTACCTACGCCGTTCTCATGTATAATTCTGTTGGCCTATACACTCCGCATGATATCAGGGGCAATATAGATGTGTAGCAGTTGTTTAGGTAGACTTTCTTGCTACAAGCAGTGAAATGGTTAGTTCTTGAAGTTTTTGGACTGATTAGTAGCTTACTTGGATCTTACCAGAGGTTTGAAACTGAATAGAGGAAAGGCATTAGACTACGTGTTTGGTCGGTTAAATGTGTTGTGAAAAGAAGCTTGGTTGTTGATGTTCTTGATCTATTGATATACTTGCTTATGGTATAATGCACACAAGTCAACGCACCAGAAGAATGTTGAATTAGCAAAATAAGGGCAACATGATATGCCTCTGTGTCAGTATTCTCTAAAAACAAACTGCAAATTTTGGAATCTTGCAGACTTGCTTAAAGAGTGATGCTTGGTGGAAGTCTATAGAATGCAAACTCACATGCTCTGCTAAGGAGACGTGTGCTAGTAAGCAATGAATATTTGGGCAATTCCTCTTTCTTCGATTGATGAGAGACATGAATCAGTGCTATTTTTATTGGATTTACTTCATATCTTATCTGAAGTAGTTAGGAGCTTGACATCACATCTAATCATTAAAACCGGTGCACTGTTCATGTCTTAAAGTGTGATGTATTCACGCCATCAACTTCATATTCTCATTTGTCTTTGGTCCATTGTTTCAGTCACCACCTTGGTGTACAAACCTAATGAGAATAAATTATCAATGCAGGTTCATTTACGTATTAACAAAGACAAAGTCTGGACAATAAACAGAGAGCAAAGTAAAATGTCAGACACGCGAAGCAATCTGATAACAACTCCTTGGCTGTTTCTCAATGCTACTACAAGACAGTTAGGCTGGTTTCCCAATGACACCGACCATAAAGATCAAGATGACACTCTGATGACCTTTGCAAAGGAAAAGGTGCAGAAAGATGTAGTTACGTTGAATTACCCGAATATTTCCTGCAAAGCTGAAGAATTTTTGGACATATCAAAGATTCAGACATCTGGAAATGTACCTTATCTGGTGCCAAATGTTTCCCATAGATTGTTGGAAAATGGTTTCATGTGCAAAGAAACAACTGCTGAAAAAATAGGTTCCACTGACAATGAACATTTTCGTCAAGCATTTTGTGAAGGGGCGAATCAAGAAAAAATGTTACTGAATGAGGCTGAAAATACAGATCATGCCCTAGAAGGAACAAGTACACCCACTAACAATGAAAGAAACATGGCAGATGGTCAAAAAGAGGTATCAGCGAGTTCTGTCAGACTTACAAGAGACATAGAGGAGACTAACATGGCATTTGATGCTACTACGTTGGACAGACCAACTGAAACAGAGTTTAAGAGGAAGTCTGAGGTAAACTGTCTCGACAAGATACCTTTTATCGGGAGCAAAGCTTCCTTTCCGGAAGTTGAGCTTTCTGGTATGCAGAATCTTTTGTCAAAACCTTCCGCCAAGATGAAAGCCAATCACAAGGATGCAGGGTCTCCGAGTATGCAAGCTCTCTCGAAATCTTTAGAGCATAGAAAAGTAGTTCAAACTTTTAAGGAGAAAGAACAAGTGAAAAGAGATCAGAAATTGATCAATCTGAAGAAGCATGCAAAGGATGGTCAGAGTGGCATGTGCTATCAGGAGAGGAAGGGAACCTCCACTTCTGTATCTCTTAAAGTGAGCTACAGTTTTTTAGTCATTCGGCATATTGCTGGCTAAAACTTTGTGCATTGCAATGCCAGACATGCATGAAGTCATCTGGTTTATAATCAATCATGCTGCATTCTAGGGTATGTTTCCTTGATCAACATTTTCTTGCATCATTGTAGGACCAATTGGAGACAAAAGTACTGCCTGATTTTGAATCTTATATCGTGGAAGAAGAAGAAGGTTCAGGTATTACTGTAACAGATACATTGTCTTTAGCTAATAATGAGGGTTATCTGCTAAGGAACTGACTATGAACTGCTCAGACTTTTAACAGCTTTCTTCAAACCTTGATTGCTAGGTGGTTATGGCACTGTTTACAGAGCACGCAGAAAAGATGATGGAAGTACCGTTGCCATTAAATGTAAGTGAATCTCTGTTGCTTAACTTATTTCTGGAATCACCCATGCAAGCTATGCAATATCCGACAATTACTGTTTTAATTAATTGGATCTATGTTGCGATGGGTGCATAGACTTCAATTTTGTGGAAAATCAATTACTAGTTTATTAGCTGCTGAAGATTTACATATCACAGCACGTGTTTATGGCTCACAGGCCCTCATGCAAAAGTACATCAGCACCACATAAATAATGAGCTCAAGATGTTGGAAAAATTCGGGTAATGGTTGTTTTAAATTGTGATTGAGTTTGCTGCTTTTTTTTTCAAAGATATTACTGACACTCATGGGATGTTTTAGGGGAAAAAACTTTGTAATAAAGTATGAAGGCAGCTTCAAGTATGGAAATTCCAATTGCTTTATTCTGGAGTATGTAGAACATGATAGACCTGAGGTAATTGGGGCTTCCTGGATCATGTATTCTTTTTTTTGCTTGATTTTTCTTCTCTCATGATGTCTTCAACTGATTTTCAGGTGCTCAAGAAAGAAATAGACGTTTTCCAGCTACAGTGGTATGGCTATTGCTTGTTTAGAGCACTTGCTAGTCTTCATAAGCAGGTTAGAGTTCCTGACACGGTTCTTTCCATGGAAATGTTTTCCCCAAATAGTGGATCTGAAGAGTTTTTGGAAATTTGACAGGGAACTGCTCATAGAGATGTCAAACCAGGCAACTTCCTTTACTCTTCTAAGGCTAACAAAGGTTACCTCATTGATTTTAACCTTGCCATGGTCAGTAATGCCTGTTCTTCGTGAATCCGTTTTTTTGCCTCTCATTCATGGTTTTAATGCACAAGTTTTTATGTTTTACTTTGTTATGCTTGTCATGTTTTTTGTAACAGGATCTTCAACAGAAGTATGGTAGCAAAAGTAAGTATCATCATTTGTTGGTCGTTCTAATACGAAATTGGCAGGCTGTCAAATTTGATTGTGTTTGGCAAACCTCAGCAGTCTCACAACCTGCTAAGAAGTTCTGAGTGACTGTTGCAATCTAATTTTTATAAATTATAGGATTGATAGTCAAATCTCTTTCTCAACCTCTATTTATTAGTTTCTGTCAAGAAAGTTGTAGTTGATTAAGTCAAACCTACAAGATAAAGCCTTTGTCCAAATTTCAATCCGCAATGAAATGCCAATAGATTCCTTTTCATGATGTTTGTGTTGAAGTAATACACTTGCTTCGTCATTGTCATACAAAAAAAATGATGGAGACTCAGTACCCTTCTACGCCGCAGACAAATTGAAGTTGGGGTACAAGCAAACAGAAGATTTCTACCCTCCTACATTTCAGAATGCAAAATCCCTTAGTCCAGCTAAGAGTGGGAAGTCCACAAGGGCTAAATCTTTGAGTGCGCTTAAACTGGAGCTGCAGGAGGTAAAGGGTTCAAAGTCACCTGTAGATCCCAGGAGCTTGAAAAGAAAGGTTTTGGACCAGAAGAAGTCTTATAATGATTTAGCTAGTCGAAATACAATAAGGAGCCAAGGTCCAGATGGTTCAGGCATAACCTCTACCAGGGATTTGACTAGCGCCAGTACCCCTTCAGCAAAAAGGCTGCGGGAACCTTTGCCACGGCAAGGTCGCAAGGAGCTTATAAACCTTTTGCATAATGGGATGCACACGAATCAGGAAGCATCCAGCATTCCAGCTACTCTGAGAAAAAGAGTAGCTGCTCCTCCCAGAAAATCAGAAGGAAAGCTACGGATCGTCTCCCCAATGCCTCTTCATACAAGAGGTGTTGCTGTTTCTGGTGCTGGCTTGAGAAGGAGTGAGGATATATAGTTTGCAATAGATTTCCCATTAGATTACCTTGATCATAAGACATTGACGTCGTTCATTGTTGTATTATCTTCATTTGATCCTCAGGTGATCATGGTAAAGAAGGGCCTTGTGTAGGGACCAAGGGCTTTAGGGCTCCAGAGGTGAGAATTAAGTCATTAATATTAGTATATGGTATCCTTTTATTGAACTAGTTAGGTCACTTTTGTGGGACTTTTGTCTTGTTGGAGAAACTTAAGCGTTTTAAAAGAGAACCAGAGGTCTATTTACCCTGATCATCTTATTACAAATCTACCTCTCCCTATTCATCTCTGGGAAAATAAAAGTGGCAGTGCTAAGATCCCTGGCTATCACTTCTAATGTAGACACAGTTATTGAACTTCTTATTACCCTTATTTCATTTACTCTCCACATATGATGTATGCTGAATAACTATTGTGTGTTCGTGACTTTCTTTTATGACTGCCGCACTTTCCAATAATCTTCTCTGTGACAGTAGAGAAGCTCAGTAATTTTATTTTGCAGGTCTTGTTGAAATCTCCACATCAAGGACCCAAGCTTGATGTCTGGTCAGCTGGGGTCACCTTGCTCTATCTGGTGATTGGAACGTCGCCCTTCATTGGTGATCCAGAGCAGTATGAATTTGTGCTTTTACTTTATTTTCTAAGTCAACAAGAAAATTGTTGTCGTGTTTGAGGGAATCAAACTCCTTGCAGGAACATTAAAGAAATAGCAAAATTGAGGGGCAGTGAAGATCTATGGGAAGTAGCAAAGCTACACGACCGTGAATTGTCATATCCTGTGGTACTTTAAAATTTCATTCTTATTTATTACATATCACGGAAAGCTTCTTGTTGGATAAATAACCAGGAGTTTCTGTTACAGGATCTTTATGAGACACAGTCCTTGGAGTCAATGAATCTGCGTGATTGGTGCAGAAAAAACACGAAGAGGCCGAACATCCTCGAGGTGCTCCCAGAATCACTGTTTGATCTTGTGGACAGATGCTTGACAGTAAACCCAAGAGCAAGGATCAGTGCAGAGGAAGCTCTAAGGCACGAATTCTTTGCACCATGCCATGAGCAACTGAGAAAGCAGAAGCTACTCAGACTGGGGTTCAACCAAGACTCGGGAATGAGCCCTAGCATTCAAAGAAACGATCATCAACCGCGCAGCGTCGCCTCACAAGCTAGATAAGTTGGCTAAATGACTTTCCTCTTGTGATCTAACGCTCGCTAGAAGCTCTCCCTCAGTCCAGCATTATCTCCTAGCTTTTCCTAGAGAAGTCAACCTTGTTAGATGTTGTACAAAGATGTAACATTTAATTTTTGGCATTCCTTTCCATTCTTTTGTATATTGTGAGATGCTCGAGCCATTGTAACTAAACATTATCCGACATCGACTGTGTTAAAATCGAAAGCAAGAAAATCCCAGATGTAAGTTCTAACGAGTTTCATCGGTGTGTGACTATGTTAGACTCATCTCATCTTACGGGTGTCCAATCCATTTTCATGTAACAATAGTCATAGTAATATAGTGTGAAGAGCGCCTTTCTGTTACGTTTTTTTCTTCTCATTGAGTTTTCCCGGAAATGGAAGATGTGTTTTCTGGAGGCACGATAGAATTGCTGAAGTAAAATGCCCGAACCATCTGCGGTCGATCCTCAGGCAATTTAAATTGTTTTCCTGGACCGAGAGATATGCATATGAACTCGCAACATTGGATCTCACTGTTCACGACTCAATGGAAAGGCACAAACAACGCCACAGGAAGGACGAATGGAAATTGTTGACTGAATGTGATCGATATTGTATTTCATAGAATTAAATGAAAGTATTAAATAATGCACTCTATAACAAAATCATTTTCCTTTTAATATCATTTCACTGGGGCGTGCAGACATCTGGCAATCGAGTTATCCCCACCGGGTGTGGAAGTCCCTCATCGATCGTATTTGACTAAATAGGGAAAAACACACAAATCCATGACACTTGAAAACGGGCCCTAGGAAATGGCCCGGTGGAGGTCAGACTCGGGACATTTCAAATTCATGAGGTGAAAACCAAGTTCTTAGGAATTCGAATTTGAGACCTTTCGCTTCTCGAGACAAAAAGGTCCCAAGCTCTTACATGGGTATTTTAGGACTTCAGTAGAAAGCTCGAGTCCTTGTGGGTTGAATTTGGATCTCCCGCTTCCTTGAGGGGGAGGAAGGCCCAAACTCTCGGGGTTGAACTTGGGACCTCTTGCTTTTGAGGTGGGTTGAGGTGGGGAAGGCCAAAGTATTTATTGGGATGAATTTAGAACCTCTCGGTTCCTAAGGCGGAAGGCCAAATTCTTCCTTTGCTTAGGTTCAAATTTGGGATCTCTTGCTTCCCGAGGTGAAAGGCTCAAATTCTGCCTAGGGTCAGACTCGGGACCTCTCGCTTCCCGAGGCTTACACAAAAACATCTTCAACACAATCTGTACATTTTATTTCATCCTTCTGAATTACATTTAATTTTGATATAAATTATTACATATTGGCAAATCTATTTAACTGGGAATAAAAGTTCAAACTATTTAAAATTACACTCAAATTAAAGTTTTATGTTATAATACAAATATGAGAGAAATTCTTGAGTGTTAACTAGATTCGTTCAAGCAATTTAACTGAGGGAATAAATAGACTTTAGAAAATGAAGAAATCCCACTTAATTTAAAAAAAAGAATAGTTAATAATGAAAATTTAAAATTATATATCGTATCGATGTGTAAATCATTTATAGTTTTGTGGTCTTATTTCTTAATTCTTTTTAAATATACCAATAATGGCATATCACTAATTTGAAGCCCTCCTCCTGAGTAAGAGATAAAAATGCTTCGTTTGAGATCTCGTGCCGATCTCGACATCCCTCAGACGTTTAAACACTTAGAGGGTGTTCCCTTCGTTTGGGAAAAAAAAAAAAGATACGACTTGATTTTGGGAGGTCTGGGCGTGCGGGCAACGACACATTAAAATAATATAACCTAGTTCTATCAGCTCACCAGATGTATACATGGGGTGGCTCCAGTTGGAGTTTCGGCTCCTGCTCTGTGGTGAGGATACCTTTAACCACCGAGGATCCACGGAGGGGTAGGCAGGCTATCTAGTCTTGTGGTCTTAACTCCAGCGTTAACCTACCCTATATTTGTGGCCTTATTTCTTAATTTGAAACCAGGGTTACCATATATCAGGTAAAGAAGAAGTTGAACAAACATGTACCTGAAGGTTCACGAGCATAGACAATTTACAATTCAAATTCAAGAATCGGCAGATTATTGAAAAGGAA
Source organism: Syzygium aromaticum (assembly GCA_024500025.1). Taxonomy (NCBI): domain Eukaryota; kingdom Viridiplantae; phylum Streptophyta; class Magnoliopsida; order Myrtales; family Myrtaceae; genus Syzygium; species Syzygium aromaticum. The sequence goes on along the minus strand of CM044888.1, from coordinate 21,427,881 downwards.
GAACTTCAGGGAATGATTCTAAATTCTGCACAAAGAAGGATGCATGAGAAGATAAACTACATCTGGCAAGACGCCTTAACCTCATAAATGAAGTTGTAAAAGGGTATATGCCTTCTAGTGGGTTAAAAACTCAAGAATCTTGGTCAAGTAGTCACACATAGATGATAGCGATTAAGGGTTGGCCTCAACCTTAAAGGAATATAAATATATCCTCAACGCTTGAGCCATTCATCAGCATCACCATGCATGGTAAATGCATAATTCGACAGTTTGCAAGAAAATACTGCTTAAAGAATCCACCAAAATGCTCAAATGAAAGGAAATATAGAAAGATAGGAGGGGTCTCTCGAGTCGATATTAATATGCCCCTGAATTCTAATCATGCCCATTCATCATTCTCACAGGTACGAAGCCCATGAACTAACCGCATCCTACTGGGGTTTGACTAAACTTAATTCGACTGTCAGACTCTGGAAACGTTGTGCACCTGAACAGAACAATCATATGCATTTCTCACGAGGCCACCTTTCCCAATATCATTCTTTCCCTGTATCATTCTTTCCACCTTTGCCAACTCCATGAGCATCATCGTCTCTGGTCAATAGATCTTTCTTTTCCTGCTCACTGGACCAATTCCTAGGGGTTGCTGAATGAGTCTGGACACAATTATCACCATGAGAATTACCTGACTTGGTATGACCACCTGAAGATGTGCGATGCCTTTCCTGTCGATGGCCAGTTGACTTAGGCTTGGGATCTTCCGGCCCATGAGAATAATATTCATCTCTGCTGTGCGTCTTGGGTGGAGATCTGGACCTATATCTGCTCCTAGTCCTAGTCCTGCTTCTGCTCCTACCTTTGTTGTACTTCTTGGGCGGTGATCTAGACAAATATCTGCTCCTACTCCTGCTACTGCTTCTGCTTCTGCTCCTGACCCTGCTCCTGCTCCTCCTGCTTCTTCTATGACGGTGCAGCTGATGACTTCTGTAATCAGATGAGCAATTTCTCCTATCTTTAGATCCATGGAATTCTTGGTGAGTATCTTTATGGTCCAAACGATTGTCTCTATGATGCCTTTCACTGGTAAAGCCTTCAGCAGGACGGGTTTTTTCTTCCTTCAGGTCATCCTTATGCCCCATAGGAGAGCCAGACATCAATCTAGATGCTGAAGAATGCCAAGATGGGGTCTTCCAGCTCGACTTGAGTTCTTCAATAACCCTACAGATTAACAGGAGGTTTCCTCCAAGCTACAGCTTAACAATTATCTTTGGCCAGTAAATGACTAATAAACACAAATTAAGAGTGTAAAGTGACATTGTAAAGTAAGTGATCCCACTTTGTTATATTATATCCCAGGACACACAAAATTACAAGAAGTAATTAACGTAGAGAATTCAGAGGGCACAAATAATATTAGTGCCTAGGCAAGGTCCAGCTGTCACAATAATCTCTACAAAACTCAGAGGACATGTGGTAGGTTTAAAATCCACGTCTTTTACCACGTGTGCATCTAATTCAAAAGCTGTCCTGTTTCTATAGGGCCAAATGTGGATAAGTAACAGCTATTTACCATCCGATGCAGCCTAAGCGGATAGAAACTTCCTTTGCTTGTTTGCAATCTCTAATTACATCAGTCGAAAACAGTATGCATTACAAACATTTTACAAGTCATTTCAACATAAGGTACACTTATGGTCATTCATTCTGCGGACACAAGAATATGTAATCAGTGGATGGATAGTATAGACAGCAGATGTATAATGTTTCTCCGTGATCTTAGTCCCCTGTTAAGTTCTCAAGGATAAACATATACTGCACAAGGAGGCAGATAAATTAAAAAACTCCAATCTATCCTCCATGAGCTTTCCTTTTTTCTTCAAAACATGAGCGACTATAAGGAAAAATCTCGAAACGTGTAGAGAAACAGCAGTCGTTTGCAAACAAATGAAATGAATCTGATTCTTTTTTTAAGTGAATAGATGACAGCATGATGGGGAGGACATTATATTACCTATCAGATTGGATTTCCTGAACTACCTCCTCCTTGGAAATATCCTTTTCCCCTTTCAAGATGTGGCTTATCCCATTGGCCTGTACCGCAGCTTGTATAGCAACTGCTTTGATGCTCACTTCCATGGAAACAGCTTGCTGCTGAGACCACAACTGCTGACTCAATAGCGATTGCTCGAATTCATATTGCTGCCGAGCTATGGCATGCATGGATTGCAGCACAGGATCTGGCATAGATTGCCTTGCTTCATTTGTTGTCTCAGAAGTCTTGATCACTGATTCGTCCATGTTCATTGGACAAATTGGTACACTTGGTGGCCTTTGCCCAGAATCAAGCCCCTCAGTCAACCTGCAGTCCCCAAACAGGAATGCACTTAAGAAGCAGACCGCATGAAACATCCTAAAACAACAAAGAATTTCATCTTAGCTAGAAAACCCCGTACCCTTTTCGGGTCAGAAATCTTCAGCAGTTAGAACATCAAAAAGGGCAACTCATTCAGTGAGGATATATATATATATATTTTGCATTCTCAATAGCATGCTCATTCGCACCGGCACTCTTCCTCGCGGACTCTATCGGCCCATCACGAAAGGCTTTGCAAAGATCTGTTTCTAGAGTACCCTGGTTTCAACAAACATATTACAGGGCGCATTTTGCCGATACCCATCAAGATCACAGGGCTGTCTACCGCGGCAATTAATGCAAGTTTCGTACTTTAACAACCTCTCAACGTATTTCGCAAAATTCCTTTCCCATAGCAAAAGCTAACCCCCGGGAAAGCGCTCGTTCGAGCCACCACAGCGCAGGCCAATGCACAAACACGTAAACATCTACTCGACTCGATCAGGGCTCATATAAGAATGCGCAGGTCGACAACGAGTCGGACCCAGATCACCCCGACCAAACAAAACACCGAAAGGTGCCTCCTTTCCTGCTATTCTCAAGCGAAAAACAGCGAATGGTGGGTCGTCGAAGCTAAAATGCGGATCGCGAACGGTGCAGAACCTGAGAGATAGCTGATCACGGTGAGGGACTTGGAGTTGGAGGCAGCGATCACCCCAGTTTCCGTCGTTATGTTATGGCCCTCGATCGACAGAGCATCCTTTATGAAGGTAGGAGCTCCAAAAACAGCAAAAAGTGGTGTTGGAGCGCTGATCCTCTACGATGGCATTCACTCGAAGGTAAAATGCATAAGCATCTAGGAACCACCCGGGAACCGTGAACCACCTACTAGGACTGATTCCAAAAAAATTGAATCGAAAAAATGCCCCCATTAGTTCCCTCTCTATATATAAATATATCGATCCGGTCCAAATGGGCAGTTCCATATCTAAAACTTGAAATCGGATCGATACTCACCGATTCTAGTAAATTAAAATTAGGAATTGTCGATTTTGGGCCGGTTCGATAAGATTTTGAGTGGTCTAGGCGATTTTCGGTTCGTTTGCACGCCCCTAACATCTAATGGCAAAAGGGTGTTCTTAGATCAGGTGTTTGCCCCAAATTCGACCTGTCCCAAGCCGAATTCGGTTTTGGCCTCTTGTCAATTTCCTTAAAGTAGAATCGATATTGCATTTGCAAGGCAACTTGCAGTTAGCTATAAAAATTAGGGCACAAACTATAAAAAATCATAAATTATGCTTACTCTGACAAATAGTTATCTTAAACTTTTTCAATTATACCAAAAATCTAAAATTTGTACATATGTGTCGCATTCATCCTCGTTCAAAATTTTGTTAATGAAAATTATTAAAAAATACCTATATGGACACGGAAATTAAACAGTATTGACATGGTGCTCATGTGGCTTAAGTGAAATAACAATTTTGTTTTGGCTAAAAAATCATCTAACGGAACATTAATGGAGAAGGGTAAATATGTTACATAGATACAATTTTGAGGGTTTTTTATGTCACGAGAAAAAGTTTAGGGTTAATGTGTCACATTGAATATAGTTTGGGATTTTCAATATCACAAAAAAAAATCTATGTAATATTTCATAATGAACATAAATTAGAGTTTTTTGTGGCTTTTTCTCAAATAAAAAGTAAGAAAATTCCAATAAAATTTAAATAGTATCATATCTTCGTATCGTATGAAAATTCATGAATTGGAATTAGACGTTTTAGTTATTTTTATTGAATATAATTGCGTGAAGAACTTTTGAAATAAAGGCGGTACAGATTTTTGAATGCATATTGTTGTCCTAAATCAATGGGCACGTCGGAATCAAAAGAGCTGTGATTCTATAGTAAATCGAAACATAATTTCAAATGGAGTGAAAATTAAAATTACATTAAGATTGCGCATGATAACCATTTTGTGTCTGGAAATAAATTTTGATCAGAAATGATTCTTTTTTATTCTGTGCCCAGGAACAATTTCTAAACATTTGAAGGCGTTTGATAACTGCTCAAAATTTCTATTTTTAGAATAGAAAAAGAATAAAAATGCGTTTGGTAATTACACAAAATTTCTTTTTATTAATAATATTTTGAATTTTTTAATATATATATTTTTTTCCTTGGCCATGGCTGGTGAGGGGCCCTCGCTGCTGGCCTCGTCGTCGCCACCCCTGGCGACGGTGAGGTCGGCCTCGCCAGATCACGGCAAGGTCGAGCCTCGCCTGGCTAAGGTAAGGCTGACCTTGTTGTCGCCACCCCCCGCAAAGGCAAGGTCGCCCTTGCCATGGCTAGGCGAAGCTCGACTTTGCTTAGATTTGGCGAGGCCGACCTTGTCATTACCATGTCCGGTGACGGTAAGGTCGAGCCTTACTCAGCCAAGGCGAGGCCAATCTCACCGTCGGCACCCCCTGCAATGGTGAGGTCGGCCTCACCACCCTCGGCGATGGTGAGGTTAACCTTGCCTTGGCCGAGCGAGGCTCAACTTCTCCCAGATCTGGCGAGGCCGACATCACCAGATCTGGGGAATGCCGACCTCGCCATCGCCGACGGTGGGTTGGGATGAAGAACAAATAAAAAAGAAAGAAGAAAATCAAGAAGAATTAGTTCCAGAAAAATTATTCTAAAATCAAGAAGCTATTTTTTTTATTTCTTAATTCTGCTCCAAAACTGATTCTAGGATCAATTTTTTGCAAAATTATGCCCCGGCACAAATTTTAACAAACGGATTTCTGTTTCCAAATTGATCCTTGAAACATAAGAATAGAAATTTTTATTATTTGACACGTTGCCAAACGGGCCCTAAATAGCATAGCATGTAGACTACATTTACTTCTTTGAAACCATACGCTAAACAGTACTTGGAATTTGATCCAAAAAAAAAAAAATAGTACCTTAAATATCGAGGTTGCCCCAGTGGCCACCAATGGGAGGTGGGGAGTTCGAATCCTCTCGGAAGTTAGAGGTGATGACGCATTTAATTTCAAGTATGGGTTTGATCTAGAGTTGGACAAGACAAAGAAAAAAGTCTTATAAATTTCAGGGAAAATTCTAATTAAGGACTTAAAGTGGGGTCAAATTCTCAAAAAGGGATCCAAAGTGAACATTGTGTCAAATAAGGGCCCGAAATGCTTAATTAGTCTCAAATAAGGACCCAAAGTGTTTAAAAAGTCTCAAATAAGGACTTGGGTTTTTTGAGCTAGAGTTTTTTGATTGCTCCACCATGTCCTGAGCGATAATTCCTGTTCACGCTCCTCGCGTTCCGCCTCCTCCTGCTCCTCCTCGCCGTCGTCTCCTCGACTCGCCGGAATCGCTTCGAAGTGAACCGGAAGAGCGACCACTTCGGAGTGAAGCGGAAGATGGCCTCTCCGTAGGAGCCTAAAAAAGGGGCGTCTTTCGTCCGTCTCTAACCTCAGGTTCGTTTGCTCAAATCACCTTCATCCTCTCTGTGTGCTCGCATCTGTTGAATTGATTGAGCTAGGATTCGAAGGACGATCCAATCGCCATAATGTTTGCTCAATTTTGGTCCATTGGGCGCTTAATCTGATGAATTTGATCGATCTCTCCACAGTAATCTTTTGTCTTTCCCGGATCCATTGGCGCAGTAGTTGCTGCGCCCAAGAGGGGGTTGATGAGATTTTTGATTTCCGGCACAGTTTCAGTTCTGATGTGTTGAGGTTTGGAGAATCAGAGCGACTCCTGGGGTGGGTCGCCTTCATTTTTCACTTTGGAGTCGCGCTGTTTTAGTGCTTTTTTGTTATGGACGAGAGCTGAGCTCGTCACTCAATGAGCTGACGTTGAAAATGCGAGCAAATCGAAGTCACTTTGATTGTTCGAGGCATTTCGGTTGCTGCGGCAGCTAAAGTCCTTCTCTTTCTCCGGCATGTATTCTAAGGGGGGGTAAATGTACTCTCTCTCTCTCTCGGAAAGCGGAGATCGCAAAAGTTTTTCCAGTCGTTTGATTTCGTGCCGTAACCATTCATGGGATGCTGGGAGATATTTCTTTTTAGTATGTTGTCTGTGGCTATGTGCGCGCCTAGCTGTATGAATAGAAGGGCTAAGTTTAGCTGCTGCTGCTCATTAGGCGATGCCCTTGTGGTTTCGTCTGCCATGATGGACAACCTTGAACCCATGGTGGACGAGGAGGAGTTGAGGTCGTCTGCCATGGATGTGGCCCTCTGATGAGCAGAAAATTAGAGGGGGGTTGGGGGGGAGGGTTTCTCAGGTGGTGGAGGGGATGCCAGCTTACAAAGGTAACTGCTGCAGGTACTTGTTGATGGTTCAACAATGGTTGCGAGCGAGCGATGATGTGGCTTCTGGTGGCGGAGGCTGACTTGGGGAGGTGGCGGCCGACAGGAGTGATAGAGAGAGGAGAGAGAAAGTGAGGTTTAATGCTTGAGGTTTCTTTTGTTGGGAAATATTATATCATGTGATGGGATGTACATGTCCTCATTGAGGAGCACCAATTAATGGATGCCACCTAGCGGGGAGTAGCTAATTCGAGCCCTAAATAGAAATTATTTTTAATGGATGCGAGCTTTGACATACCGCAGTTGTTATTTACCAATGGTTACTTTATTTTATGGATGTAGGTTTCTTTGCATGTTAACTGTGAGTAGGTATGGATAAGCTATTGGAGTTTGGAAGGAAGGCTCTATTCTATGCGAGGGTCCTCTCTGGATATGAAGAACGGAGGATAAGATCTTTCAGACTGCAGGTCGAGAAGCGCCTTCAACAGGTTCTTTGCCTCTTGTTTACTATTCATTATCTGCTTGCTGCTAGTTCAACAGGAGAAGTTATTTGATTTTAGATTACGGAATATATCTTTGAACTTTGAAGATATCTCGTTTAGGTTTTATTACTTGTATTAGAGAAAGGCGCCGGCTGTTCCTAATCCTTAATGAAGACCAATACTTGCATATAATACCTATTGATCTTCTTTATTGAGTCCAAATACAATTAAACTGCGATAGCTCTCAATTGTAGGATGGAACTATCCTTCACTATTGAGCAAATCCGATAGATCCTCTTTATTGAGTCCAAATCCAATTGCACCGTGATAGCTCTCATTTTGTAGAGCGGAACTATACTTCACTATTAAAAGGATTTTGTATTCTAGTTTCAGTATCATTACAACTGAAGAACTGTGGTTCTGAACCAAAATTTTCTCCTCTTCAGTCTCTCTTTAGAATTATCCCCCTTCAGCTTTTGTCTATGCTTAGTACTGTAGTGAATTCTGCCAAATTCTTCTTGGTGACATCTTACATATTAGTCAAACTTGGGGTTCATTGATTTGGGGAGGGGAAGCTGCTTCCTTTCTTTCGACTCTGCAGTTTGCGGTTGCGTGTATACTCGGGAAAACATGGTAGTTAGAATTCATCCTCTGCACTTTAAAATTGAGTTTTTCTGTCCAGGGAAGAATGTCGTTGATCAATCAATCACCTGACTCAAGGCTCAAGAGTTCATGTACCTTTATTTGTGGTAGTGCATGTAGACTTTGCATTTCTTCTGCTATTTAGTTCTGTTACCTTTCTGTTGTCCTTTTAAAGTTTGGATGAAAGTATCATCTCCACCCTTATAAAGTCAATTGACTTCCTCTTTAGGAGTTGTTTTGAACTGAGGCTAACTCTCCAAAATGGAGGAGGTGTGCACTGGAGTTGTGCCGCCCAATACAAGATACCAGTGGTCTAATTTTCTCTTCACTCTCTGAATAGATCCTGTCCCCCACAATGCTGAATTTGGGCAATGCTTGGACTGCACTGGAATACATTAGTCTACGATAAACAACCTCAAAAATTGAGAAATTTTTTAAAACTGATTCAAGGTAAATTTTTCAGAAAGTGAATGACATTATATTTCAATGGTTACTGTCTGTTGATGAGTTCTCTTCTTTTCTAGAGGAGTCTTCATTGTTCATCTAGATGGATAGGTATTATTTGCATCCAAAAGATGTCAACTATTTTTCTCCTTGTGGACTACTGAATTTCTCCATGTAACTTGCATATTTTGTCTTTGTGCTGTGGATCATCTTTAGAATGACAAAAATGATAGTTTACCTTATCACGAGCACAAGCTATATCTGGAATGCATAGTCTTTATACCACATTTCTTCACAATTGAAAATTGTTATAGGCTCCTATCAGGGAATTCTTATGCCAATGCATACTAAGTCTCAATTTCGTTCGATGTTATCATCTGCAGGCTCAAGAAAGGAAGGTATCCTTAAGGAAGGTCCCCGAGCAAGTAATTTTGTCTGAGGTTCGGCGAATGGTTGAAGAGATGCAAGCTTTAAATAAAAGGCTGGAAGAAACTGTAAGTTTTATCATCTTTTGCTGGAAGAGTATACTTGATTATTCAGATCTTGACGACTCAGTTTTTATTTTTTAATCAATATACAGGCAGTTTCTTGTTTTTCTGTGTCATTAATATATGCCACATTGAAGCTCTCTAGGGTTGTCTGAATTGGTGTTGGTTACTTAACCGTGAATATTAGTCTTTCCCCATTCGAATATCTGGTGGGTAAAACTTTCCCACTTCATGGGTCAAAGGGTTCTTCTGATGTGTACTGTAAGGATCATGTTCCACTAACAGATTTTGCTGGAACATTTGGCTTCTGCCCCGCCATGGACATGAATTTTACTTCTGCATGTCCTCTTTTGGGATCATATCAAGTCAGTATTCTTGGCAGTAGCTAGTGCGTTTAAGTTTTTAAATCTTTTTCTGTCTGTAGTACAGCTACAGATGATAAGATCTCTTAATTTCCTAGTCAAATGTCTCAATATCTGATCATTTCTTAGTGTATCTTAAGGTTTTTTAAATGACCTATGCAGGAGTCTGCTATTGAAGAGTACTTCAAGCCAATTGACAAGCAGGCTGAGGCAATCATGAAAATGCAGCTCGAGGGTGAGGAGAGGACTATGAAGGAGATGGTAAAAACCATGCAGAGACAAGCCTTGCATGAGAGAGAGGACTTAGACAAATTGACAAATGCGAAATGTGCTGATGTAGATCAACATAAGCAGATTCCAAGAAAAAAGGAGGAAACGAGAACGTGAACAGGTAATGGCGTGTAGCAATTATCGGCAAAGTAGTCACTATTCGAAGATTGAGACAATTTTGTGGAGCCCAAGCAATTGGTTTTAGGCTTTTAGTTAGTTATTACAAAAAAAAAAAAAAGAATTTGCGCTTCTGGCCAACACTTTGTATAACTCTTGTTCGGCTTTCATTGTAATAATTGTACGAAGGTTACATCCTAAGTCCAAATTCCGGCAGCAGCTGCTGAATTCAGGGTGTTATTTCTTCTCATGGTATAGTTACTTGATTTCCAAGGATTCTTTTTGGTTGATACTTTTCCATTTCATCATTTTTCATCCCACGCTACTCAGGATGTTCTGCACATTAGGCAAACAAACACGATGCATCTGTGCATCCGAGTATGCCAAGTTCAAGAAGATACGTTAGTGGACTCCAGATAAGTTCAATACCTGATCGCTTCTAATCGTCACATACTTAGTCATATGTATGCACACTTAAACTGACTCCAGAGGGACCGTCTTCACCTTCGAGCATAGATTCCTTCCTACTAGTCATGTCTTTCGTTATGTATGAATGATGCTAAGCACATTACATGAATTTCTGCAACGGCACTGACCCGAATCATTTGTTGTGAAGTGAATCTGCAATTTCCTGTTCCTTTTGGTAATCTGCCATCTCATAATGGAAAATGCAGTTGCCGAAAGGATCACATGAATCATCTGGGTAACACATTCTTGGGTTAGCTCCATCCACATATCACATGGAACGTGTGCCGAAATCCTAACCCGGACAAGCCCGTTCTAACTTGGTGATTCGATCTTATCATCCTAAATGCATATTGGGGAAAAAAGATGGAGAATCTTTCTCCCCTATCTTCATTCTTCACCTTTAACTAAAAGGTACCATTCCCAATAGAAATTTCTCATTGTTATCCATCATAAACTCCTCAGGAAGCAATACCGCTTTTCTTTCTTCAACAAAGAACCTTCATTTACGGAACAGTCCAAAACCCTACATGCCCTATTTGCTAGTTCAAGTATATAAAGTAGGAAGTTCTCTTTTTTGAGAAAGATGGCAACCCTAACTTGTTCTTTTTTGGCCCCATAAGACAAGTGTCATATCAAATTGCTATCCTGATCACAGCCCACCATTTTCTCTTTTAGTTCTATTCTGCGGATCTTGAATCTTCATCCATACGCGCAGACCAAATACGCTGATCTTTATTGTTTATCTGACTCAGTAACACTCATTAGGCTTAATGGGTGGTTAGACCCGTATTGTCCTTTTTATGGTGCTAATTCTTAATCAAAGGGATAAGGAAAACCCTCCTGTCATTTCTGGATGAACATAAGCTTATTGCTTTACCCGAAAGTGTGCAGAAAAAGATGTACTTTTTGACCTAAAAGATGGGACGTGAATGGTTATGAAACTCGGGGATCAATATTTAAACTTCGTGGAAATAGTACTGAACATAAAATTGTGGGGAAAAAGACTTTCAGATGTCATATGTATGTTTCTAGGCTTTTTTTTTTGTCCTTTTCAGTCGAGATCGAAGATGGAACTATGTCACACGGACGAAGCGGTTTCAATCTACACGCCGATCGGACTCTCAGAACCGTCAAATTGAATGAGACTTCTGTCCACCTATTGATTTTCTTTTCCTTGGCCATTTTCCTATAACCCTGATTTAGGGCAATAGGAAAAGGAAAGACTTGAGACTTCTGTCCACCTATTGGTTTTCTTTTCCTTGGACATTTTCCTATAACCCTAATTTAGGGCAATAGGAAAAGGAAAAGACTTGATTTAGTACTGGAAACACTATGGTCAGCATTATTAAATCAATATACAGGAGCAACAGCAATTCCCAGCATCAGTTTTCTGACCTTAATATTTGTTCTTAATGTCTGTCAGTCTTATCAGTGGGTAGAGCACACTTTTCTTAAAAGTCGACATATACTCGATTTGAGCACCGATCCTGGATCACCGCCGGGTAATTTTTTGCCTAGACTAAATCACAAAATCATAAATAACGTGACGTTCACACGAGTCCCTACAAAAGAACGTAAAATCTTATGCGAGTTTTACATCATAATGAAAATTAGTCTACCGGGCCATTAACAGATCGAACTTTTGGCTAGAGTAATCCACACCGGCCACGCTTGAGGCTAAACACAGTGAAAGACACATCTTTTCCGAAGTGTAAGATCAACTTTGGAGACTATAGGATGACGATTCTTTTGTAAGAGAAATAAGAGGATTGATGAGCATGTATTAAAATATTATATTGTCGGTCCCACCCCAGCGACAAGTGAGTCGATATACAAATGCTTAACATCTAAGCAGTTCCTATTTTAATTAGACTTAATGGGATGAGTGATCATTTTCTTGCCTGATTGAGAATGTGTCAGACTGGTCCAGAGAAGAGAAGGAAAAAAATCAATTATGGGAGGCTACAATTTTGCAAGGAATACATATTAATTATTTTGCAATTCAGCAAGGAAATATAATAGTCAGCAGAACCTTAAAAGACTCAAGAAAAGATAGGAGAAAGAATTCTTTGGTACAGTGAAGCCTTCACCATTGACACCTCTAGGTGAAATGATCTTTCCGTAAGTTCTCTCCGTATTCATTCTCTATCAAGAAGACAAAGGATGGGACGGAACTTAGGGGTCTATGGATGGAGAAGGTAGACTCCATTATAGTTGTACAAAGGAACTGAGAATTGCCTAGAATCCAACCGGATTGGCAAGAAATTGACGATTCCGAGTTTCAATTTACTAGAATCGGTGAGTACCGATTCGGTTCTTGGTTTTAGGTGTGGAACAGCCCATCAGCCCACTTAGATCGAACCGGTGGTCCGGTTCCCGAGTGGATTTAATAAATTAACGGGCGGTTCCCGATTCTAATTTTTTAGAACCAATCCTTAGTGGGTAGTTTTTGATTTCACAGTAAGAACCGCCCATCCAAATCATGCTTACCTCGAGACTTCACACCAATTTCGGTGGGCTACCACCGGTAGACAGGTATAAGCATAATGGAACTAAATGCATGGGGTGGTGCTCACTGTATTGGCCATTATTCTATAGCTGAGATTGGAAATAAATGTAGGTGGAAAAGAGACGTCAAAAAGTTGAATTTTTCAACTATTTTGTTTTCTTTGGAGATGTCATGTTGGGGGCTGCCAATAAATTTTCCGCACAATGACCATGACCTTTTCTCGGTTAGCATTATACTTAAATCAAAAGCATATTCGGGGTATTAGATCTATTCATATTTCTAATTCAAGACTTTGATTTGGATCACTATACTTGCGCCCGGTCTTCGCGCCATCTTAGAAGCGCTAGACTATGTCTGTGCCCCGTGTGGCGAATGTTAATCGAGTGCTACCCTATTGTCAAGAAAAAAGAGAGAGAAGAGAACCTAACTTTTTACATTTACTCTACAACGACCTTACCATTCTCTCGGCATTGATGTAGCTTCGTTTACCCTTCGTCCCCTTTTTGAATTTATTTTTAACGGGTGTGCATAGCATTTCTAATCAAATCTTATTGCCGTAATTTCCGAACACTGTCAAAGGGAATTGCATTTTCTCCTCTCTTCTCCGTCGACCAATTTTATTTCCAGCTCATCAGCTCGAGATCACATTAATTCTCCTAACGCCTTCTCGAAATTTAATTTAAGATCGTAAAATTAGGGGCTAATCGGGATCTCTAAGGCATAGCCTTATTCTCCAACAAATGATTCGTGCATGCACTTCGCTTCCAGAAGCTTCAAACACTTCCTTTTTTAAAGCTTTCCCTTCATCTTCAACTTTGGGAGAGGCCCTCATGTGCTGCACTACATGAATTATCACTTTAATTTAGTCAATCTCTTCCAAATGTCAAAAAAAAAAAAAGAAAAAAAACATGAGGAGCTTTTTGATTAGTTTATGATTAGTACCACACTAATTCCTGTTTTTTTTTGTCATCCACAGGTGACGGAAAACCACAATCTCATGTACACAAAAGTCGGTGTTTAATTTATAATTTCCACCATTATATTGCAGTAACACTAATAAACTGATGTTCTTGTCCTAGCAATTGGAGAGTGGTGTGGTGATCCCTCATCAGTTGCCACGCTCAAATGGATGGGTAGGTTTGGACAGGCATGAGCCATGATGCAAACAAGAGAGCTTTTTCAAGGGGTCTCGTGGTGGCTCAATATCTCTCTAGGTGGCCCTTCGCTTTATTTTCAAACCAACCCCTTCACTTGTCATTTTCTTTCTGGTTAAGCATACCCTCTCTCTCTCTCTCTCTCTCTCTCTCTCTCTCTCTCTCATCGCTTAAGCATGCTCAAAAAGCCTTAAATCTATTGTATGGCAGTCAATTCAGTCATAAACATTTCAATTTAGTCGATTTAGGTCTATAATTTAGTCATTTTGGCCAATTTGGTCTGAAATTTGATAATGTGGATACCGGCCGTCCTATGAGGCATGAACAGCGCTAACGTGAACAATTTTTGCAATTTTTGCAATTTTTGTCTCTTCTTTCTTGAAAGGCTAGCCGAGCTCGCCGAGGCTTTGATGAAAAATATTCATATCAGCGCTGGCCGTGCTACGTAGGACGACCGGCGTCCATGTCATCAATTTTGGATGGAAGGGCTAAGTTGACAAATCATTATTAAAGGTTTAGAATTAAATTGGCCAAAGTGAAAAGTTTATAACTGAATTAGCCGCGGTACAATAAGTTTATGACTTTTTCGACCATCATCGTCGTCCGGTGTGCATTGAATAACAACTGGTACATGAGTAAGGAGCTCAGTTAAACTTCGAATTTAGAAGGCGAACATATTTGTGGCTTAACCTTGGACTTCTCTCAAATGTAAATGTCCACATTCATCAAAATCAATCATTGCATGAAAAGTTCTTTTTTTTTTGGAAAACTATATATATATTTTTTGGGAAATCAACCTGCGTGGATAGGAATTTCGTACTCTTGAAGCATCAAATTAATATGAGAAAATTACATATTTACCGTACTTAATATTATAAACCTAGAGAAAGATGTTGGAGACAACCCACGTTGAGAAATAGGACCATCTCGAGTAGCCGGCTGCATCTAGCCACCTAATCAAAGCATTATAAAGATCTCACCAACTTATCCCCACCGTTGATTTTGTGTTGTTGCCTCGTTATCATATGTGACTCGGGAAACCAGGGCAGTTATTTCTTTTTCTTCTTTCATGGTTTTTGATTTTTTTCGATGACAATATAATTTTCTTTTCCAAATATGAAGTGCACTAAGTATGGGGAAAAACTTTGACTTGGAAAAAAGATACTTTATTCCTAAAATGCGCAATTTGATTAAAATAGGAAAAGAAGATGAATCACGAATTTAGATAGGAAAAAACGCCATGTTCCTTGTATTTAAATATAGCGTTCAATCGATGCTTTAAAAAGATTGTTGTGATGGCTATTTGTATTCGAAATTTGTTGAGCGAAGAATCAACCTAGATTTTTACTGTTCTTTTACAACGTGGGAGAACAGTAAAGAAAAGTAGAATCGCACCTCCATTTAAAAAGAAAAGTAAAGTGATAAACATATTTGAGGGGGAGCGAAATGTAGGTTAATCAATCTAGTAGATTGAATGGACTATCTGTCAATCAACTTTTGACTTGATGCTTAGCTCTCAAGTATATATATATTCCCATGGTACAAAATCTCTTCAAATAGTCACTTATTGTTGAGTAAATGGACAAAGTCCAACCTAGCTAGTGACCTAATTAGGTCTAACTTCACTATCCTATTTTCCGAGAACTATATACAAAAATGGCATATATATATTTTCGGGGACAGCATATACTCAACAATCTTAATCAAGTAATTAATTAATAGAATTTGGGGAAATGGGTGTTAGAAATTTTCAATCTCTAATGCGACATGATGAAGAACATTGTGTCTATCCATTGCATTAAACTAAAGGGTAAATTCGTGGATGGTCATTGGTTGCATAGCAGATTAGGTTCTTGTTCCTTCTTCAAGACATGTTCTCTTTTGTTTCTATTCATTAATTTATGCAACAAAGGGCTTCATACAATTTTAACCCGGAGGAATCAATCATGCTCTCACCCTCTCCCTCTCCCTCACCTAAGTCGTGCACGTGTCACCTAATCTGTACATATATTTGGTGGTGCAGGTGAGTGAAATTAATAATGAAATGTGAATATTGGTAAAAATGATACAACGATCTCATCGTCGTTACAAGATACACACAGAAGTTACAGAAAGCATACGAAAAGTTGAGAAGAAGATGACAAATCCACCAAAGTTATCACTTTCAATTGTTACCATAACTTTACCATGGTATGCTGTCTATCCTATCTATCCATGGATGTACCTATCATTGTCGTTAATATCAAAGAAGCTTAAATTTGTTGTCTAGTGAGTGATATTTATTTTCGGATCATCACTATTTCCTCCCTCGCTTATAGGCAATGGCAATATTTTGATGATATTTATTATCAACGTTTCAAATTGAAAAGCTAAAAGACAAATAAAAAGTCGACAATGCTAAAACACCGCATTGTCGAAACACAAATGCTTCACATTACATCATAATATCAAAATGTATAGAGATTTAATTTTCTCTTTTTTTGCGACCTCTCTTTAAATAATAAAATTTAAATCGATAAAAAGGTAATGAAAAAATAAATTAAGGAAAGAGTTTAAATTAAGCCATAAGCATTAGAAAATATTCAAGAAGACACATAACCTCTTTTTCTTAAAACTCATTTTGTTTGAGATATACTCGCTTTGCTTCTATTTTTTCTTTTCAAACGGAGGTATATATTTATAATGAATATTATGAGAGTAAAAAAGTATGAATAGTAATATAATGAATTATGAGAGTAAGAAAAAAACTAAAAAAAATGATAATCATCCTACAGGCCAGATCACCGTTTTATTAGTCCCACGCAATTACGGAACATTATAATTGATATAATTATAAATCTCCGCATATCTAAATATTCACAATCATATGTAATAAATAACTAAAAAGTACACTGTTTTTTTCTAGTTAAAGCCAATATTAATTATTTCGATTGAATATTATATAACTCTAAAGCCATTAAAAGGAATTAGGCAATTAAAAAGTGGAATCATTTGGATCACATGAACACATGTAACTTACTTGAATCGTTCTACACTTGAAAAAAATTAGATACACTAAATTGATCAATTTTTCCCTCTAAAATATTTAAAATAATCTCATCATTACCTGAGGATCCAATAGTTAGATGTCAACAATAGATTATACATATACGTGTGTTAAAAAAATTAAAAAAAGAATAGTCATAAATATCTCATTATATGTGATTAGGACAGTTTATAGAAATCGGCATATTAATTCTATGGTCGATATTTTCATTGACTCTGAGCATCAATGAGAGTTACAATAAAACCACGTTTTAAAGTTGTCAAATTAAAGTGCATCGATTCTTCACTAGTTAGATCGATCGCAATATTCATCGTGAGAGAGTTTCTTTTCTATCAAGCGAGACAATGTTGACTAAAGAAAATCGCTTTCGCATGTTGAAATTAGATGGTACGTATTTATATATTTATCATATTTGGCTAAATTAAATCAATTCTAAGATGTCAAATATATTTAGCATTATGACTCGAGAATCAAGAGTGCCAACCATTAATCATTTACAAGTTTATTTGAAACACCAAATCATTACTTCCAACACTTGGTGTATGGGGTGCTGTGACGTTCACTTTTGAAGCATTTTTCCTTGAATGTCAAATGTAAAATCAAAATTTTAACTATAGCTCTGAAATTGACATAAAAAAGAACAATAGCAACATTTTGTTTTTCGCTATCGATCCAGGTGTTTGAATATTGAATGAAATGTAGTCTTAAAAATCACCTACCATCTGTAATACCAAAAAGAAAAGATGAAATGATAAAAAGAATTCACCTATCAACTCTCTACTAAAATGAGAACATAAGAAAGAAAAAGTAAGAAGACATTAAATTTTTTTGACAAAGCCACATCATCCTTGTACTAGAATCGAATCAGTGCGATGCACAAAATCTTGTAATATAAATAAAATTATAATTCATATCTCAAAAGATAGATAAAATGTACGAAGGATAAATAATTAAGAAGTCCATTACTTTGGGTTAAAGTCAATATTAGTTATTCTCACTCAATATCATATCGTTCTAAAGTAGTTGAAAACTGGGCTGAAAGAAAGCAATTAAAGATGGAATTGTTTGGGTCACATTAACAAATCTAACTTACTTATATCATTTCACGTTTGAAAGAATTAGATTTTCTTAATTGACGGAATTTTCCTTTTAAGATCCATTAGTGTTATCTAGAAAAATCGGCATATTACTTTTTATAGAATAATTTCACTGATTATGAGCTTCATTAAAAATATTGCTTTTTAAAAGGTTGAAAACATTGTAAGAGTCAGTTTCTTTTCTATTGAGCAAATAAGTGATTTATCAACCGCTCTTTTTTATTTCAAACTTGCCAGCAGAAAATTCAATTTTTCATATGAAATATTCTTCTAGATGACAAAATAGTATATAGATTCATAATTAGATGGTACGTGTATATTTTACATTTACTTGAATTAAATCGATGATAAGATGATACGCATACTTCACAAGACTCGAGAGTTGAAGGCCAAAAAAAAATCATTTTCAAGTTTATTTGCGAAAGCAAACCGTTACTTTCAACTCTTGATAGTTTAGGTACGACAATATTCATGGACATATTAACTTTGAAGAATTTAAGCTGAATCATCAAATGCAGAATTAAACTTTTAATTTTACTTTTCAAATTGACACGAAAGAAAAAGAAAAATAGGAAGATTCAATTTTGTAATATTATTAACGATAATTTGAAAAAGAAAAAGTCTTAGACACTCATTAACCCTAATACAGAGATGGCAAAGAAAATAAAATCTAATACAAAAAAAAGAGAGGAAAAAATAGCGAGTGTCATTATTTTGACCAAGTTAAAAAGTATTCAAATAAAATATCACCACTCATGGCCGCCCCTATGTCACCAACTCCGATATTCTTTATTAAAAAAGGAAAATGAAATTTGTGGAAATTCCTCAAAGTGACCGCCTCGCTCTAATGTACTCCCCACCCAACTTTAATATACATAGAATACCAGAAAACAAATTATGCTAATAAATGCTTTGTTTGATTATAGGGACAATGACACAATAAGTCTTCAAATTTTAGCTTAATATGCAATGTGATCCATAAAATTTTAATTTATTTAATATAATCCGTAAACTTTAACCCAGTGTTTAATGTGGTCCTTGCACTTTTAATTTGTTCAATGACGTTTAGTACATGTTCAATGTACATTTTCATATAATTCAAGAAGTACATTGAACATGTACCAAAAGTCTAGAAACGATATTAAACACATTAAAAGTTTAGGGATCGTATTACTTATTTGGTTAAAGTTTATGAACTATATTGAACAACTTAAATATTCAAGGATTATATTGCACACTGGGCTAAAACTTATGAACTGTTTGCATCATTTTCCTTTGATTATATTACATTCAGAACAATTTGCTTGAAAATCCAATAGATTAAGGTCTTTTGTTTTGGGCTAACTTAGGTATATAATTACAGCTTATGTTGATGACTTGTTTAATCGCGAAATGTTGTGGGCTCTATACCCTGATTTTCACTTACTCAAGGAGCTGATTTTACGAAAAAGTCAGCCAGCATATATACCTTCCCAAGTGAAAAAAGGACATGAAATTAAAAAAAGAAAAAGAAAAGACAAGACAAGAGAGAGAACGCAACAAGGACCGTTCTAATGGAGGAACAGCGATTAAAGAGTACGAATGGGGCCCAGCTGTTCTTCAATTATATTCTATAATTCGAAGGAACGATTTAATATGCTATATACTAAAATAAGTTAAGAAAAAAAATCTCTAAAACAATTTTCACGCAAGGGGGCGTGCTGACCGTCGAAGCGGCATGGCTGGACCAATCTCGACCGTTCTAAATCCTCCCGATTTCACCCTTCATTTTATAAGACCATTTTAAAAATTAATAATATTCGATTCGTTTGATCTTTATCTCCTCTAAATTGGAGATTTACGTAAATTGAATGGGGGAAGAAGTCAACGGACAGTAATTGAATCAGACGGTGGGCGTTCAATCAATCAAGGGAAGGGATCCAAACCACTCAATTTTGTACGCTTCCTGTTTTTATTTTTATGAATGTGCATAACAAAAGTGATTTGGGTTTTGTTTAATAATTAAACCCATGCTCTCTGGCATGACTTTAGGGATTAAATGAGAGATTGGTGAAGGTTCCGTAGCCGTCCAAACACTCTTTAACGTGCTCTCATCAACGTGTGAGCTGGTGGGTTTTTTTTTTTTTTTTTTGTGTGTGTGGAGGGTCAATGATCTTCTGGTGAAACAAGGAACCCAAATGTTGAACTTGAAATGGCCCGAAATTGAACATTACCCCGTGTTTGACCTCCTTAGTAAAAAAAATCGTTTTCCAAGACATGGACCAATTTCGACCAAAAAAAAAAAAAAAAAAAGAAAAAGACATGGACCAATTGGAAAAATTGCAGAGCCCAAAAAGACAAAAAAAAGGGTGCCTTCGCAAGGTGGGCAGCCTCGAGAGGAGGAGGACACGTGTCACCTGATAAGAGTCAAAGTCAAGGGATGAGCAGTATGTTTTGCGATGACATCCGCTAACATCCCATTGAAATTCATAAGACGAAAGGGACAATCTCCCTAATGTGTTCCGAGCTTTGGCCCAATGCTTAATATGATTTTTGAATTTTAATTTAATATATAATGCGATTTTTAAATTTTTAAACGTTTTCATATAGTTCAGAGATTAATTGAATATGTATCAAAAGTCCAAGAATCACACTGAATAAATTAAATTTAGAGATTATATTGCGCATTAAGTTAAAATTCAGGGGCCACATTGAATAAATTAAAAGTTCATGAACCAAACTGAATATCAAGTCAAAGTTAAATTCCATCCGGATTTACTCCGGTGGGTTAGTGTCACCATTTACCTTAGCTTAGCCTTTTCAACTATGGAGCTATGATAAGGTCACAACCCCATGGGGGAGTATCCAAAATCACAGCCGCCACCTCCCCCCCCCCCCTCTCAGATCACCTCTTGATTTCCCCCTAATCCCATCTTGGGTCCTAATCAAGGTTTAATTAGTGGGGTGATTAACTTTCTCGAAAATCACAGCCGGAACCGGTCCCCGATTGGGCCTTCGTGACCCGGAGGCGACATGTGATCATGGGATGGTGACATTGGGCGGGCTGGCTCCTCCGAAAACCAGCCATGGCAAAGTGAATTAATTTCATCAACATCATGTCATCGCGCTCACCTACACGTAAGGAAATTGTAATAAATTGCAAGAAAGCTTAGACATGGGGGAAGGGGAGGGAGGATTTTCTTTATTTTAAGGAAATAAAATAAATAGAAATTTTGGGGGATTTAAGGAAGAATCCAAACTAACTGTCCTTGTTTCTTCCTCCTCTTCTTTGGTTGTTCTCTGCCCGGTAGCTTTCCCTTTCTTCACCCCCTAATAAGTCTGTCTTTTTTTATTTTTCAAGAAATCCAAGATTAGAAAAAAAAAAAAAAAGGAGGGGATTTGTAAATTCTTGGTGCGTTGATAAAAAAAAAATTCACAAGAAAAGTCTATAGTCAACAGGATATGTGCGATAATATTCTTCTCTCCCTACCCCCCGTTGCGGGTTCAATTAAATACTAATTATTTTATTATATTTTAATGTTATTTTTTTTTAAATTTTTTTCCATAGAATAAAAGGGTAGCTAAAAATCGAGTCAGTGACATCAAAAAGGAAGAAGAAAAGATTAAATTACAAAGCAGAGGGAAGCTGAACACTTCTTCTTCTCTCTTTTTTTTAATCTTTTTCCTTTCTCTCTTCTCTTTTGCTTCATATACAGCACCACAACAAAGAGGTCACATTCATGTACACAGGAGAAACACTTCCTCTTCCTCCTTCCTTCCTTCCTTCATTGCAACCTTCCCCTTTTTCCTCAGGCCCATTAATTAGATTCCTCCTAAGTCCTAATGGTGTTTTCTCTTCCATTGGATTATTCAGATTCAAACTAAATTACCCTTCTCAATCTCTCTAGTTTCTTGTTGATTTTTTCTCTTTTTTTCTCTAATCTTCTGATTTCCATTGGACTAAAAGACATAAAAACTCTTCTGGGCTTGTGAGTTCTGCTCTCCTCTGCAGAAGCTCTTCTGGGTTTCTTGTAGCGACGCTTGCTGTGCCCAGTAGCATCTCTGTCATCAAAGGATTGAACAAAATCATTTTTGTATATATTTTTTTTTCACAAATTTGGGACTTTTTGAACCTTTTCTGAATAAATTTTGCCTACCCACCTTAATTTCCTCTCTCTCAATTTTTGCTTGAACCGTTTTTTTGGCACTTGTGGGAAAAAACAAAAAAAGAACATGGGCAAGCAAGGGCCTTGCTACCATTGTGGAGTTACCAGTGAGTTTTTGTTTCTCCAATAATTCTTTTAGTTTTGTGGTTATAATTCCAGAAATGATTGAGTGGGTTCTAGTCCCTTTTCTTTTTGCTTCCTTCAATATATATTGAAATTTTTGCTGACCTTGGATTAGATACATAATACTAACATAATTCCATCCAAGAGAGGAAGAAATAGATTGCATGAAAATTGCAAAAACGAACTGCTATAGTATGTGTTATGGTGTCTGTATTTGGGTTGGGAATCCGAGGTGGATTTTTTTGATTCTGAACTGGGTTGAGTTGGAAATTCCCAATGAATCCAATGGCCTTTTTGGGTCTTCTCATTCATCCCTTGAATCTTGCACGTCCCTCTGCACTGTAACTGACTGGAGCGGGCCTTTTGACTCTGGCTTGTTGCTAATGTCACCACTGCAAATTGAGTCTGGAGTCTTGTTGAGTGATGGGCTGTTGCCTCGTTCTTGTTGATTTGTAGCTTCCCCAATCCTGTGAATTTGTGTTGAATCCATGCAGTCGACAATGTCAACTGACCTCAATGATTCAATTGGGAAAAAATGTGCTAAAGGGGCAGCTTTGTTTCACGGCTTCCGCTTTGTGTTTGGTAACACTTTGCAAAACTTCTGTATAATGAGCCACATTCTCCAATTAATGGTCACCAAGTCATACCGTTCCAAAACTAGACTGCAAACGTCCTGCAACCAATTAACCTCGGTGATTTCAAATTGTTTCAGATGCTGCACTGATGGGGCAGGATTTTGGCTCTAAGTCTGCAGTTTGATTGTGTGCAATTCTCTGACCATCAAGAACCAGTTCATGCTACCTCCTTAACACTCGTTCAGACCTTAATATTTTGATGAATATTATTTTCATCCGTATTCAGGCACTTGAGTACTTCCTTTGCATATTGAACAG
This sequence comes from Syzygium aromaticum, assembly GCA_024500025.1. Taxonomy (NCBI): domain Eukaryota; kingdom Viridiplantae; phylum Streptophyta; class Magnoliopsida; order Myrtales; family Myrtaceae; genus Syzygium; species Syzygium aromaticum. Next base: position 21,404,979 of record CM044888.1, on the reverse strand, counting down.
ATCATTAAAGTTAGATATTACCTTGTCTGCAATCCATTTTTCTACACTCAGTAGCATTGGCAAGCATGCAAAGACCCGTGTCCTTCTCAATCCTATGTATCTCTTGTTGGCACTTTGAAGTTCTGACCATGATTAGATTTCTGGAATCGCTTTCTCATTGTTGAACCTTCAAAATTATCCTTTTCTGCGGAGTCCTCAAGAGCTATGTCATTCATTTTAGGTCTATCACACACTGTGCTTGACACGAAAGTCATTTGATATATGATGATACTTATGCCATAAGAAGTTCATTTGACATGAAAACACATGTTTCATCTGACTTATCAAATGCAGTGTGTGGTTTCTCTGGTATTTGTCATGCTGATATCATCAGCTATATTTACTTGACTTCAGGTGCTAAACAAGACACATAAATGAAGAATTTGATGCTAATTGAGACATATCTCTTAACTACTGTTGAAGTGCAATCTGCTGAACTGTTGACATGATGCTATGTCAAATTTACTCCTTTCTTTTCCATAGTAGTAAGCTTGAAATTAGGATTTTATCTCTTCGGAGCTTTCACTAACCCAACATTGAGCACATGACAGTTCTACTGGACTCATGACAACCGAAGTTACCACTCTTAGCACTTCTTTTCTTGCTGTTTTCTACTCCAATTGATTTAGTCATAATTTGCATCTGTATGTCTTTAGCTTGTGGATGCTAATTCTTGAACATTGCATCAGGCACCCCTCTTTGGCGCAATGGCCCTCCCGAGAAGCCAGTGCTGTGCAATGCATGTGGGTCTCGATGGAGGACAAAGGGAACGCTGGCTAATTATACCCCTTTGCATGCACGGGCAGAACCTGGTGATTATGATGATCATAGATATGGCAGAGGGAAAAACATATCCATAAACATAAACAAGAACAAGGAAGTAAAAGTTCCCAAGAGAAAGCAGATTACAGACGATATGGTTTTTGGAGGGATTGTGTCTGATTATAATCAAGGCTTCCAAAAGTTTATAGATGAAGATACAAGTAATAGATCCAGCTCTGGCTCAGCTATATCCAACTCTGATGCACAGTTTGGCAGTGCAGATGTTAGTGATTTGACAGGTTGGACATCGATTGCCTATTTATTGAAGTATGTTTTTCTAGTACTTCAAAACAAGAGAACTTTTTCTTCATTCTTCTGAAGAATCAAGCAGAGATGGACAAGATGGCATTTCTGGTTATGGCATGTGGTCCAAATGAGCCATTGGCAAGGGAGTTTTGTAGTCCTGTACTGGGGAGGTAGAGTAAAGAAATGTTGCCCAATATAATAAGTGAGAAATAGCAAATACTATTCTTTTATAATTGAAAGATACAAGATAGATAATGAAGAGGGAAAATGAAAACAGATAGACTACTGTACCTAAATCTGTTCGTACATTTGATTTTCAATAATTTAAGAAAATTGTTGAGTGCTTACACAAATCAGAGTTGTTTTTCTTCGCAAGAAGGGTGGCTGTATTCTCTACTACAATTTTTCAGATTACGTGGTTTGTCATGAGTGCATTTTCTTTTTATCAGTGACAAATATGATGGGGAACTGCCTTCATATTGGTAGAGAATATGTGGGTAGCTCCCTACTGCTAATTGTATATGGTAATGTTACTCCTTCTTTGTTGCTGATTCGCTCCTCTCCCTTTGTTGCTTTGACAGGTCCAGCTCAATCGGTTGTGTGGGACTCGATGGTGCCTTCCCGGAAGAGGACATGCGTGAATCGTCCGAAACCTTCTCCAGTCGAGAAACTTACAAGAGACTTGCACACTATACTACATGAACAACAGTCTTCATGCTTATCTGGTTCCTCGGAAGAGGATTTGCTTTTAGAGAGTGAAATGCCAATGGGGTCTGTTGAGATAGGACATGGAACTGTTCTCATCAGACATCCAAGTGTAATAGCTCGAGATGAGGAATCTGAAGCAAGCTCTCTCTCAGTCGATCGCAAACATTATAAGACAAGCGAGGCCTATTCTCGTCCTATGTCTATCCCTCTATATAACAATGCAAGAACAGTGAGTTTTCCAAGTGCAAAACCTGGAATGGAGAAGAGTAAAAGCTCTAGTGGACAAGGAATGAGAGTTGAACATCTTAGAAGGTAACTCTTCTTGGTAGTTGTGAAATTGCACTGAATATTGATAGATAAAAATTCGTGAAATCTCAATTAAAGATCTGAATATTGAGGCTACAGGCATCCCCATTTAGAGAGAGGGCTCAGCATAGTTCGATGGCAAGTTAAACTGGGACCATTTTGTGATAGATCAGTGCTTCCTTTCTATGAAGAACGTGCATATTGTTAAAAGATGGTTTATATCTATTGGCGGAAACAAAAAGTTGCTGCTTTTTGCAGTAGAACTTTGCTCTTCTAGTGCAAGACAGATGGTCAGTATGGCCCTTCTCTAATATCTCTCTAATCGGTAATTACAGGGACATATCTCAGCATGAGAAACTGCAGGGTCTAGGAAGTCATAATTCGCCACTAAGTTACATAGATTTGAAAGTAAGTTGACTTACTTCCTTCAATCTTTCCATAGAAGTGAACATTGAACAACGTGATATTGCTTAAGTACCTATTGCGATTATATTGATGAGCATCCTAAGTTTAAGATTTGCTTCTTCTTGATCAATGATTGTTCATTCATAGGTACATGTTTTGGTTGTCACGTGTTTCATATGCATTTCAAATTCGTGCATGTATTCATTTAGCGTATTTTTGCAAATAGAGCAACTTAGAGGATAAAAATATAATATCACTGGGGAACTTCATGGATACAACCGAATTTCTTTTTCTAACTCTACATGCTTTTGGATTCAATGATTCATGTCAACTCCATACGCGATTTACAAGATTGACTCTTAGCTCAAGTTATCCTGATTCCCAGACATTTGTTTTTCCCCCCTGTCCAGCATTGGTCTGCTCAATATGGTAATAGCCTCTCACTTTCTTTTTATTTCTTACAATTTGTGTAGGAAGTGCTAAACTTTGAGGAGTTCACAAGACACTTGAACGATGATGAGCAACGGCAACTTCTAAAGTACCTACCTTCTGTTGATACCAGCCAACTTCCTGACAGGTTATTCTTCTTGTCACCCATTTCTTCATGTGGTTCAATGATGGACTAAGCAAAACATATTTCTCACGAGATGACTGGTAAAAATGGATTAGATTAGTTGTGCTATCTATGAGGCAGGCAGTGACTATGGTTTATGACATCCGCTTGCTTATATGCTTCCCTGTGCAAATGCCTGGATAAAATTGTTATCATTAGTTTTATACTCTTAAACGAGCTGCTTAAATTTTTGGGACATTGTTTAATGCCTTGACATAGAAATTTCTTCGGTGCAGCCTTGAGCACTTGTTTGATAGTCCTATCTTCAAGGAGAACTTATCTTCCTTCCAGAAGCTTCTCTCTGAAGGGGTCTTTGATGGCTCCTTTTTCGGTGTAAAAGCCGAAGACTATAAGACTCTGAGAAGGCTTGCACTTGCTAGTTTGATGAAATGCAAATGGGTGGAGTGCCACCAGCAGCTCCAGGTACGTAAAAAGATTAGCATGGATCTTATTACCTATGGGCATTGACAATCCGCTGCTCCTTTGCTTAGAAGCTGATCATTGGATGCAGGATTGTAAACATACCTCTGGAGAGTCTAGTGTTGGCAGATCTCACACCACTCTTGCTAGAAATTTAACGACCGGCAAGAGAGTTCGTGACATCCAAAGTCAGAACTTCCCAGGTGAATCTTCATGCATTTTGTTCACGGATTGTGGAAAGAATTGATCTCTTATTAACTTATCTGTGGGTCACTGTGCACTTAATGCCAAATCATTTGATGTCTGTGGATTTTAGGATGGAAACAAGACAAACCAGATAAGAGCTTTTAAAAGTCAAAGAAGTACCCTACTGATCATAGCATGCAATCTTACTTTTGCTGTCCCAACACACGATACCAAAAGTTTTTGAAGGCATAAATTGCTGATTGCTAAATCTTGCTTTCAGGTTTTCCTCCTTTCTTTCATTGAAAGGTAGGAGGGATTATGTCTGGTAATTGGATTGCTTTCAAACATATTCATAATTGAAAAAAAAATCCTGTTATGGCAAAATTGAACTTTCTCCATGCTCTAAGAATGTCAAACGAACATGCTATAGTGAATCTCGTGACTATCTTATGTTCTGGAAAAACATTTAATAATCTCATGCATTGTATCTTTCAGAAGCAAAGGTAATGATGAAGAGTCCAAAAAGGGCTGCTTGGAAGGGTAGCTGTGAAAACAAGGACCTCTTGGACAATGATGGCTATTGCTTCAGTCCAAGAAGCCTCTTTGCCTTGCCTCCTGATAATAGCACTCTAATGCTGGATTCTTTCCCAGCCATAGATGAAAGTAATGATCAGGATCTTCTGGTCGATGTGCCATCTAATGGCTCCTTTGCCCAAGCAGAGCTCCTTCACCCGGCACTGAGTTTTGGCTCCCAACAGGCAAGTACTAGTAGTAGTTCAGGATACCCGAATGCTCTTCGACCCTGATAATCATTTTGTCAGGTGTTAGGCTTTAGTCTCTAGGGTTTATTTAGGCGTGCCATTGGGCCGAAGCCAAAACAGGTCACTTGCGTGGCTAACTAAGGAAGTTTGTGAATGGGGTTTGTGGATTCTCTTCTTAGCTTCAGCTTTTGAACTTGGAATCTTCTTGACGTGAGTATAGGTCGGTTGTCTTTTTCTTTTTCAATTTGTATAGGATGACGCACAGGATGTAATATAGCTCTTGATGCAGAAGAGATGGTCACTTGCAGAGTTCTGTTGCGACTATTTTTGTTTTTTGTCACCCTTGGCGCATCAATTTCGCTTTTCAGTATGACAAATCATGCCAATTGACGAAAAGAAGAGGAAGCCAATGAAGATGATGCTAGTGAGGTAGGTTGTAATGATAACTCTGTTTTTTTGGTGGTATAAACACATGTTTTTCACTCAAATAACCTGTTTTAAGATCTCCTTGAAACAACATATCAACATGATGAAACGTAAAGAGGATAAAGCTCAAAGTAGTGCTTAATGCATGCAGATGTGCGTGGAACCTTAAGACGATCCTGATGATTTTCTCTCGAGCTAATTCTGCTTCCTAATCTCTTTCCTGTCCACAGCCACAGCCAGGGGCCAAAATTTGTAAATCACAGTAAAACTCAAATCAGCGCTTGACGGCGCACTGCAAGGTCTGAGAAATGCGTTAAGACTGTGTCGAACACCTAATACATAGTCATCGGAATCTCACGAAACTTCATGACTAGTTAACCATTCAGAAATGTATACGTTACATGCGCAGCATATAAGAAAGTATTCGGAACCGGAGAATCTCCTGCTTGTAGATATACCGCTATAGCTAATACCAAATGCACATACTCCTACGGTCACACCTGCCCTTACTTTGTCTTCAGTTCTTTGGCCTTTCTATAAGATCTTCGGGCTTCCTTCACAATGGAATAACGTCATAGAACAGATCCCCTTTTGAGGTTAATACTCCCCGGCGAAACAGATGAAGAACCCCATTACGCTGGAAACTTTCGTATAGAGAACATTTGGACTTGATCCTATCGACGCCTCCACATGGGTATAAGCCGATGATGGCGAACGTTAATGCCAGCAATGTCATCAGGACTAAGTAACAGAGGAGGATTTTGCCTGAACTTGTAGGGCCTTCAAGCGGGCTCATTTTGAGGGTGTCCTGAAAGGGGGAAAAATTGCCAAAAAAGTTCTAAACATATTATAATTGTGTTAATTTAATCGTGAATTTTTTTTTTGCCAACTTAATACTAAACCTTTTGCATTCGTGTCAATTCAGTCTACTTGGCCAATTTTGGTCGAGCGGCGTTGACTTGGATACTGGCTGGCTAACGAGGACAATTTTTAATTTTATTTTATTTTCACATAGTGGCCGGCCCGGCCACTAGCAATTGTAGACAGTGCTTGAGCAATAGTTTGATAACATCGATATCCCAGAACGGCGGTGCAATAGAGCGGCGTTCTCTTTGCTCGGCCTTTCTGGAGGCTGAGCTTCGCATCGATTGGCTAAGAAGTCTTTCATCATCTCTACTTGACCATTTGTAGGAGCCTGGTGTAATGACCACCCTTCTTTGATTAAGCATTGAAAAGAAAGATGGCTCCACAGGAGCCACTTCCTCTGCAAAATGAACTTGGCCTGCTGATATGGCGACGTGTAAAGGAGTTTGGAGAAGTGATCTGCTTGATTTTCTGCAGCGAACTGTTTGGTGATGCAGAGGCTAGAACAGATATGTTAGGCTTGTATGCCTGGACTTCAGAGTGCGAACGAGCTGCATCTATCAATAAGTAGAGACCCACCCCAAAATGCTGATGCTTGGTTACAGTTTTTCTAGTTTGGACGAGTGTAATTTTAGGTTGAGGCATTGTGTAAAGAATTATTGAACCTCTAGGATCGTGACCATTTCAAAACATGTCGTTCACGCATATGGTTTGGTAATTCTTAGCATCTGGTAAAAAATTTGTCATCTGCCTGATGCTTATGGAAGATGCATAAGTTCATTTGGACAGTTAAAGGTAAGAAACAACCATCATCTTCCCAATATCAGAAGGTCAAAAAAGAAAGTTTCAAGTGGTAGATAGCAATGCAATTTCTGATGCTGACATTCTTGAATTTACAGACAAGAAAGGGAAAAAGGGAGAAAAAACGTGAAAATCTAGGACTTCTTACATACCGTAACTCTTGATGCTAACCTCTCTTGATCATGGTATAATGATCAAGAGAAAATTCAGAAGGTTTATTTATCACTGTTCGCTTACATGATTTGTCCATTCTCATGACTCCCCTCTATCACTCTTTGTGAGCTTATTCTTGCCTTGGGCCAGAGAAAGCGAAAAAGGAAATAGACTACAGCAGATTGAATGTTTAGAAAAGGAGAGTATAAAGTACTAGTTTGTTTTTTCAATGAGTTGAGGTTTGAACCATGGCTTCCGTCGAGTGCTTTTCTTCGAGTGCCATTTTAGTATATTTTGCACCTAAATCGTAAAGTAAAGATGCTAAACTTTCCATTTACGCACAAACCTGCTTCCCTAAGCTGCAAATCTATATGTTCAGACCAAAAAAAAAGAAGTTGCAAATCTATATGTTTGATCATCCTCGTCTATCAACTAGAGATTAAAACACAAATGGACAAGAGGCTTCAAGAAGCAATAGTGGACGATGATGTCGATGTGCTGCATACCTTACTCGCCGAAAATCCAAAACTTTTGGAGTGCCCGACCGAGGAGCTGTTCCCTAATACTCCTTTACACGTGGCTGCGGCCACTGGCAAAGCCCAAGTGGCCATGGAACTGGCCACTTTAAGGCCCTCATTTGTTAGAAAGCTGAACCCAGAGGGGTTCAGTCCGTTGCACCTGGCTTTGCTGCACGAGCATTTTCAGACCGCAAGAGCTCTAGTGACCATTGACCCTGAGTTGATCCGCGTCAAAGGGAGAAGGAGGATCACTCCTTTGCATTACATTGCCGAAAGAGAAGGAGATGAGGAGCTGGAGCTCCTGGCTGACTTCCTTTGTGCTTGCAGGCTGTCCATCGAGGACATAACGAGCCGGTGCCAGACCGCGGTTCACATTGCCGTGAAGAACCACAATATCAAAGCATTCAGAGTTCTACTTGGATGGTTGAAGCGAGTGTATCTGACAGAGGTCTTGGACTGGAAGGATGAGGATGGCAACACGGTCTTGCATATTGCAGTATCCACAAATCAGCCTGAGGTTTGCTCCCACAGTTTTTGTTAATATCACTTGTGTATCGGGATGAAACAAATCAGCAGCTACCCAAAAAACTGACCCATGAAGAGTCTAGTATATTAAATTTTTCTTTATATCAGACAACAACAGATGGATTTCTTCTTCACATGTTACAGTTTTTCAGTATGTTGCTCTTCGTACGCCTTGTAGGTCGTCAAGCTGCTTACCGAGGACCGTTTTGTCTTTTTTAAAAACCGTCCCTTCTGGGGTAGAATGTACATGGACCCCCTTGTGAAGATGAATGCCAAGAACTTCCGCGGCAAGACGGCCCTGGATATCTCGCAGGAGGGCCACTGCGACAGAGAAATCAGGAACATGCTAGGAACTGCTAGGACTTCGCTCACCCTATCACAGTTTTTGAGCAGGAAAGTAACTCTCTGAGAGAAATGCAGTAGGTACTTCGGAATCCAGGATGAACGGAGTCGCAATGTGATCCTAGTGGTGGCCACTTTAATTGCAACAGGCACTTACCAGGCCGTGCTTAGTCCTCCTGGAGGTTATTGGCAAGACGACTCTTATCCCCTTGCCAACTCCACAAACATCGTTCAGAAACCACACGTGGCGGGAACCATGATCTTGGGTGGCCCCAAGGTCTACTTCTTCACAGTGCTCAACAGTTTAGCCTTTTTCACTTCCATCGGCACTCTCTGGGCCACGGCGGTGGGGTTACTGCCTGACACCTGCATTGTTTACTTTTCCGTGGTCCTTCTCTTCCTGACTTACATCGTCTCCATCATAGTTGAATTCCCGAAGGCCAACGGGTTTGCAGGGACTCTGATCTGGGCATTTTGCGAGATCCTGTTGTATGTGGTGATGTTGCTCCCGATCTTGGTTTGTTTCACGCACAAGGCACTTCAGAACCGGATGGATTCGACAAAGAGACGTGTTGGCAATTTCCTGGGATTGGAGCCTCGAGGACGCTGAGCATGCATGTAATAGGATTTACCCGTCTATCTATTGTTGAAAATCACTGTTGTACTGCTCTTGCTGGTCCACAAGAGTTTGCCGAAGCTTCTATTCTCTTGTTAAGCATGTCATGAATTGCTTCCAAGTGCTATGCTTTCGGATGTAATGATCTTCCCCCTGACAAACTTATATAAAAAGGATAAAGGCTCAAGCCCAAGTTTGCCACGCAAGCCCATCTACTTGAACATAAGAGTAACAAAATTAGCTCCTCATCCGTGTAGTGCAGTCGTGAAAGGGGAAAGAACAAGAAAAGAACGAGAGGGGGCTCGGAGGACACCGACAGGATTAAGAGAAGGAAATCACGGTGGTTGGTCGAGAAACATCTATTGATGCCGGAATACGCCTTTTGCATGTGATTGAGTTCCTAGTTGTTTTTCCCCCTTACAAGTTGGGTTTTGTTTTAGGAGTCAAAATTGTTGCCTTAGCTGCGTTGGCTTCGTCAGTGAAGCTCCGGCTGAGAATGAGCCGTTCAATGGTGATAATTAGGTCCCTCACCTTTAGAAACTTACGGATTACAATTTGGACTTCCCGTTTGAATGATACCGATTTTTGAAATTCTCGGAAAACTGTTGTATAGTAATTCAAATAGCAGCTTTCCATGCTAAATTTCGTCTATGTCTAACTAGCTTTTAGGTCGAAGAAGCTTAGGATCCTTTAGTACTTCGAAAGAGCTTTTTATTGACATAAATTAGCTTGAATCTGAGTTCGATAGAGACGGATGTGACGCGACAAAGCTCGTCGCGTGAGTGGAGGTTTCTGCTATTTGTTTTAGCAAAGTGGCCGTTCCCATAATGGACGATAGGTCGCCTAGAGCCAAGGTTAGTTGGCGCCTAAATTTGACGTAATGCTTTGTTGATAGGATTTGAAGCTCTTCGGATAACATAGCTTTCAATTTGAGTTTTTGGTTTTGCATTCTAGGTGAGTGGTACTTATTTCTCATTTGAATTTAAAAACTCATATTTCAAAAGTAGTAAAGACTATAGAGCATATTGACTGCATAAAAACTGGATCGGGTGTTTGCTACGCTTTATGGTATTCGAAATAGTTCAAATTGATTTTGATCACGGAAATAATTTGATCTGAATACTTGTGAATGGTATAAGAAATGGCATATAAAACGAGTTGCGACAGGTTATACCGACTGATTTATGAACTTGATTTGTGAAATCGAATAGGGTTTGAGAATCTTATACAATTGATATGTGCTTCTCAAGGACTAACTGCTACATGATGATGAGAGTTTCGTAGGAGCCACCTCCATAACCTTGTACTATTGATATGAATTTGTCAATGACTAAGTTCTACACGGTGACACAAGTATCATGGGAGCCATCTCTAGAACCTTGTACTATTGATATGTACTTCTCAAGGATAAAGGACTACATGTCGACACGAGTCTTGCGGGAGCCGCCCTTAGGACCTTGAGTCATGATGACGATGATGAGTGAAAGATGAATTATATTATGAATATGTTGTGTCGTGCATGTTATCTATGTGTGTGTATTCTACACGTTGTGTTAATGTGTCTTGGGGGTTGGATGTTTTTGTTCTAAGGATATTGTTCGGAGTTCTCTTGGGTCTAAGTCGGGTCTCACTCCGATTCCCATCTTTTAGATTCCGCGAAGTCACTTACTTACTGAGTACGATCTACACTCACCCTACCCCAATTTTTGTTTTTCAGATGCATGTTTGGACGAGAGGGAGTTGCCTAGAGGGAATTAGGAATGTTAGCTTGGAAGTATTCTGTGCTCAAACCACTTTTGTCAGGGTCAATATAGGAGTATAACCGCGTGAACTTATTTGAATTGTGTGTGGAATAAATTGGATGTAACGGTCCGTACGTGAACGTATTCGCCTTATAAGCCTTCTAACAAGCCGTGCATGAGCTCATGTTTTGTGTTTGTGTCGGTTTTGTTTTATGTCTCGGCTGAATGTTTTGATTTTGTCAAAAACTTTTATATTTTGAATCATAAATTGTTAGTAGTTTTCACACTTCAAAATTCTATAGGTAACCTTTGTATAAGGTGTTACGTTTGTAAAACTCACTCCAGGTATAGTTGTTCGCAACTAGACTTGTCAAAATGGGTATTATATATAACGTAACTTTTTTTTGAAACGGCAAATATATTGATCACTTCAAATTTGAAGAGCCCACCCTTAATGGATTTTAAAATTTAAAACTTAAAATAAATGAGCCTAAGCTCAAGGCTGGTAGGGATCTGCCTTGAGCTTTTAGTCTTCCTAGAGACTAGTTTTTACCTCAAAACCCTTTGAGAATGGTTGCAAAACACTCCAAATTTTCTCTAGACAGCTTTGGAGCCCTAAGGAGCTTTCAAAATACTGAACCAAACGTATCCTAAATGGGTTCAACTCCAACCCACTATAGCTCACTCTCTTCCTCTGCGCTCTCTCCTTCTTGCTAGTCACCATCTTCTCTTCCTCCAACCTCAGCCTTGTTATCTCTCGTTATTGGGAATGAAATATCGATTGCAGAAAAATAATCCAAACAAATGATCTTCACTAGCATAATATAATCATAAAAAGAATATAATCGAAAGAACACACTAGAGAATTTATTATCGAAGTTCATCCAAATGTGGGTTACGTCTCTTCGTAGAGGTACTCTGTGAATCCACTAGACTTCAAACTAAGTACAAATACAATGATGATCTTTTCTCAAGATCGGGGTACAAAAAGATTGATAACACTCACAAAAAAAAAGACTCACTTTTTCTTCTCTCTTTATTTTCTTCTCAGCATTTGATGGCTAGCTTCTATCAATAATTAATATATAAGGTATAGCTTTTAACCTAAAAGCAAAATTAATAGAAAAGACAAAAAAAGCTCTTAATAATAATATTTGGCTTCATTCTCCAACAATCTCCCACTTGAAGACAAATATACCCAATGCACCAAGCAACTTTGTATCCATCTACTTCAAAAGCTAGTAACTGGAACTTGTGCCTCTGCATTACTCCTCATCAATTAACATAGAATAATACCAATAGTAGTAATATAGAAAAAGATAACGCTTCTTATCAATCCTTTGGTTACTCCTCATCAATTAACATAGAGTAATATCAATGGTAGTAGGATAGAAAATTAGTTTCTCTTTGTCTACTACCTTAATAAACATGCGCTATCAATCTTCTATAGCTTTATTTCATTATCTTTCAATGCTGACATGATGAAATGGTAATGCTTCTTAATATGTCTAGTCCTTGAGTGATAAGTTGCATTCTTTGCTATGTGTATTGCACTTTGACTATCACTCCACAGTGTGTTCATTGGCTACTTTTGATGTAGCTCTTTTATGTAATCTTATAACCACATGATTTATTTAGAGGCTTTCGTGATCGCCATGTAATCTGTTTTTGTCATCGATAGAGCAACTACTTTATGTAATTGAGATACCGAATTCACTGCTGTACCTGCAACTATAAAGACATGTCCAGTGGTACTCTTATCACTATTTCGATCATTCGAGTGATCTATATTCACATAACCCTATAACTCTAGAGATGTCCCTCCATAATAAAGATAGTAATTTGAAGTACCTACTAGATATCTCAATATCCATTCTACTTCATTCTAATGCTCTTTGCTCGAATTATGCAAATATCGACTCACAACTCCCATTGCCTATGCATGTCTGGTCTCGTGCTCACCATGGCATATATCAAACTTCCCACTGCTGATGCATATGGGATTGTCGCCATCTCATTTTTCAAAGCTTGAGTAATTAGACACATATCCTTAGAAAGTTTGATATGACTCGCTAGAGGAGCAGCAACCGGTTTTGCCTTATCCATATTAAATTTCTTTAACACCTTCTTCACATGGACTTCTTACGACAACTATAATTTCTTATTTTTCCTGTTTTTGATGATTTTCATGCCTAATATATTCTTGGCCTTTCCCAAGTCTTTTATAACAAACTGCGATGCCAACATGTTCTTCACTTTTACGATTCTCTTCATATTGGAACTAGTCACTAGCATGTCATCTACATATAAAGAAAGATACATGATATCACCATCGCTATATTTGCGAAAATAAACACAATGATTAGTCTCACAGTGTGCAAATCCTTTTTCTTCCATAAAACCATCAAAATTTAAGTACCATTGTTGCGGAGCTTGCTTCAAGCCATACAAGTGTTTCTTCAAATGACATACCATGTGCTCTTTACCTTTGACTTCATTAACTTTAGATTGCACCATTTATAACTCTTTATTTAGGTCCCCATACAAAAACGTCGTTTTCACATCCAATTGCTCGAAATGAAGATCCTCAACTGTAACTATATTTAGCAAAACTCTGATTGATGTCATTTTTACTATTGGTGAAAATATCTCGAAGTAGTCGGTCCCTTCTTTTTTGAGAAAAGCCCTTGATTACAAGTCTCGCCTTGTATCTGATACTACCATTGCTTCATTTTTTTATCCTGTACAACCACTTATTTACCAAAGCCTTTTTACCTGTGGGTAACTCGGTCAACTCCTAAGTTTTGTTCTGAAGTAACAAGCTCATCTCGTCTTTCATAGCACGCTTCCACTGCATGTGAAATGTGTCTTTCTTTGCCTTATCATAAGTATTCGGTTCTCCCGAATCTATATATAACACATAGCTCAGAACAATATTAGCTGATGGATAAAAAATTACCTTTGGCTTTTTCACACGTATAGACCTCCTCAAGACAGGTACTTCAGGGTCGTTAGTCTGTTCTGGATCACTACGTTCCTCTTGAACTGTTTGTTAATTGATAATAGGTTCATCTTGAACCTCCCCTTTATATGCATTTTGATTCGCTGGAACTATTTTCATGGGCATTGTGTCCATCTCAACATATTATGGTTCTATTACCTTTTTATGCTCTGTTTGATGATCCTTGTACATCTTTTTTTCATGGAATACCACATTACAACTGCGAATGACTTTGTTACTCTTATAATCCCAAAGCATATAGCCATACTCATTGCCACCATATTTAATAAAGATGCACTTCTAGGACTTAGCATTAAGCTTCTTCCTATTGTTCCTATCAATCAGAGCATATGCAATATAACCAAAAACTTTTAAATATGAATAATTAATCGTTTTACTTGACCACTGTTTTTACGGTATTTCTCCATCCAATGCACTAGATAGACTCCTATTAATCAGATAAACAATTGCATCAACTGTAGCAGCCTATAAGTATAGCAGAAGATCCGCGTGTAGTCTCATGCATCTTGCGCGCTCCAAAATAGTCATGTTCATCCTCTTAACTACACCGTTCTCTTGAGGAGTTCTAGGAATAGTCTTCAACTCGTGTATGCCTTCCCGGCTCAAGTATTTTGCAAATTCCTTGCTCGTGGATTCATCATCATTATCAGAGTTTAGAGCTTTAATATAATAACCTGTCTTTTTTTCTATCATAGCCTTCCACATTTTGAACATCCCGAATATTTCTGATTTTTTTCTAAGAGCATAGTCTCAAGTCTTCCTTGTTGCATCATTAATGAATGTGACAAAATATCTCTTACCATCATAAGAGAGTTCTTGAGTCGGTCCATACGCATTCGTATGAATCAACTCTAACTTTCGACCTTTATTTTGTCGCCAATTCAATTGAAAACTGATTGCCTTTTGTTTTCCATAAATGCAACTCTCACAAAATTCCAACTCAACTTTTTGTAAACCTGGAAGTAACTTTCTTAAGTGTAACTGCTTTACACCCTTTTCACCAAGATGTCATAATCAATAATGCTAAAGAGTAGACAAATTATTTGTAGCCATTGTAGTTGCAATCATATCACTGACATTGTCTCCCTAGAGAAGGTAAAGTATACTCGTACGTTTTTTCTTTGCTACAACTCTTGCTCTTGAGGTTATCTTCCACTCTCCGCATTCAAAGGTTGTTACCAAACCTTTTTGGTCAAGTTTACTAGTTGGGATCGGATTTTTTTTTTTTTAAAATTCTGGGATATCTCTAGTTTCACACAAAACTAGACGTCCTTCGCTTGAGATGTTCACAATCACAGTTCCTTTTCCAACAATCGAACACAAGTGACCGTTTTCCACAACCACTTGCCCAAAATCTCCATTGGCATAATCAACAAATATGTCTCTTTGTGAGGTGCAATGGAAAGAGGTACCAGAATCAATAAACCACTTGTTTGTTGTCAAGTTAAACCCTGTAGATAAACACAAGTTCTCTAGCAAAGGTCCATTGCTAACCACATTTGCTCATTGATTCTCATTCCACTGCTTCTTTTGTAGGCTTTCTATTGAAACCTCCGATGTCCAGTCTGGTGACAAAACCAACACTCATCCTTTGTAACCTCTCTCTTTCCCCTTGACTGTGACCTGCCATGCTTGCTGAATTTTCCTCTGCTTTTACTTCTCCCACGGTTCGCCATTGCTAGTGCTGTGGAAGATGTAGATGGCGAAAAATTATTTCCACCTGAGACTCTTCTTCGCATCTCTTCGTCCATGATGTTGCTCATAGCATCATCTAGAGCCAAATCATCCTTCATGGTGCTTGAAATTTCTTGCACTACGGTGTTGTAACTTTCCGGAAGGGAACATAAAAATAATAAAGCTTAAAGCTTCATATTTAGATTTATGCCTGCGGATTCCAACTGACCAGTAACTTGCGTGAAACTATTAATATGCTCTGCCACATAACCTCTATAAGATAACTTCATATTAACCAACTTCTTCAACAAAAATACTTGATTTGATGTGGTGGCTTCTTACACACACACACACACACACATATATATTCGTAAGAATATCCATGGCCTCTTTTGTAGTTTTGCTTTTATGATGTGGTACCCTGTCTTTTTCGTTAACCTTAGACGAATTGCATCTGATACATTTTGATCAAGAATTTTCCATCCTGATTCTGTTGTCAGATCCGCTTCCGCGATTTCGGATTTTCAACCATCGAGTGGTGCATGGAGATCTTTCTAATAAAGATAGTTCTTAATTTGGAGTTTCCACCATCCGAAACCCTGCCCGTCGAACTTATCGATTCTGATTTTATCTTCTACCATATCGTTTGCTCTTACTCAAACGTCACCGAACACCCTCAATTTTTTCGATTAGCCAACCCAGCTCTAAGATTAGTTGTTGGGAATTGTACACTAATTCCAGAAAAATAACCCAAACAAACGATCCTAACTAGCGGAATATAATAATAAAAAGAACATATTCAAAAGAACACACTAGATAATTTGTTATCGAAGTTTACCCAAACTTTGGTTACGTTTCCGCGCAGAGGCATTTTACGAATCCACTAGACTTCGAAGAAAGTAAGAATACAATGATGATCTTTTCTCAATATTAGGGCACAAAAAGATTGATAACAATCACAAAGAAAAAAAAACTTACTTTGTCTTTTCTCTTTTCTTTTCTTCCTATTTTCTTCTCAACACTTGACAGTTAGCTTCTATCAATAGTTGATATATAAACTGTAGCTTTTATCCTAAAAACAAAATTAATAAAAAAGATAAAAAAGCCCTTAATAATAATATTTGGCTTCATCCTCCAACGCTCGTACGGGTTTGTGCTCTAGGAGCAACTCGTGCTCATGGAGGTCCTAGATGAAGCGCCTCCGCTTCGTCTAGGACCTTGGAGATGTCCGGCGGGTGGAGGTCCTCGACGAAGCATTAATCAGATCTGGTGGAAACCGCAAAGCGAATCATAACCTTAAGTCAAAGTGTCTCTCCGCATATATCCAAACACTAACCGTTTTAGATTCGATCGACGTGTCGTCGAACGGTGAATTGCAGATGGGAACAGAACTTCCCAGGAAACAATATTCAAGGCTAGAACATTGGAGGTGGCACAGTGCGGCTTTAAGCCAATGAAAAAACTCAGGAATCACATGTAGATGTGCACTATTTCAAGCTTATTATAATGATTTGTTCACAACTAATCTAGCTGGAGCTCCCTATTAAAATTACAAATTACATAGAATACTCAGTAACTACAAGTACCCATCAATCTAGATACCGTTCTTGATCAATTGATTCTCAAGTCCGGCTACTGTTCCTGGTGTTCTCTGTCCCTCGTGGATTGGAGAAAATGCAGCAGACACCAGAAGATGAACATATTAACAACCTACACGCGCAACTCGCTGACGATCTGTACCTACTTCCAGATTGCAGGCATTTCCTTGCAAAAAAATTGATATTTTCAATGACGGTTAATAGATTTATCAAATGAGTGGATCGGGTCATAAATGATCCGACTCAAATTGATCCATTTAACCCGTTTATAACGCATTTATCGTAATACAAATTTTTCGACCCATACCCGATTCAACTCATATTGTTAAAATACTTTTATATTTAACTTAATCTAGGAAAGCTTATTTCTTATTTTTTTTTTACAATTGTATTACTAAAACACTTTCATGCAATACAAATCTAGCTAAGAATTTTTATAATTTTTTTAAAAAAATTGAGGCTTCATTTATTTCGCAGAAAATGTGATATTTCTGGAAAATGATTTCAAGAAAATGACAATATTTTCAGGTTTTTGGTTAAAACCTGAAAATAAACTGAAAAATATTTTCCGTTGTTTGGTATGGAAAGAATGATTTGCTTTTCATCCGTGCACTCCTTTTAATAATTTTTATTTTTTATTTTTCTTTTAAATAGAATTTTTATTTTTTGTTTTTCTTCTTCCTTGGCTAGTCACTGGCCACGGCAACAGCTGATGAAGCTCAAGCTCGTTGATCTGGCGAGCCTCAAGCTTGTTGGCCTCGGGCAAACTCGAGTCTCGCCAAATTGGTGAGGCTTGAGACCCATGAGCACCAAAGGCTGGCGAGCTTGTCCCTCACCTATGGTCGGTTGTTGGCCATTGGCTGAGGAAAAAGAAAAAGAAAAATAAAGAAAAAAAAGGAGAGGAAAAAAGAAAAAAATAAAAAGAGAAAAATAAAATAAAATAAAAAATTATAAAAATGTTCAGAAATTCTTAAAAAATAAAAATCAAAAAATTAAAAATGACCTGTTAATGATTCACTTAAAATTGCTAGGTAACCAATTTATGACCCATTTAATACCTATTGAAGACCCATTAAGTTATTAGGTAACTCATTTATGATCAATTTAAGCTTGTTTTTAAAACTTAAGGTAACCTCTTTATGATCCACATCATTAAAAAAGAGTTAAAATATGGGTTCTAGATCCATTTTGCCACCTCTATTGATTAAGTACCAGACCACCACATCAATATTTTCAGGCCAAAATTCGTTAGAAAGATTACATTGGGATTTCATAAAAAGATTTAAAACTACATGGGCAAGATTGAGAGGTTTTAACACTAAATTGATATCCGTGCAATTAGATCTAGGACTAAGTTCGTAATTTTTTCATAGTTTGATTGTATTTCCTTTTGGTTTACTTAATGGCAGGAGGGTGGATGTCTGCAATTAAATGCATAGAAAAGGCTCCATATTGCTCTCGCCATCTTCACAAAAAAATTATTTAAAATTATCCATGCCAGCGCCGGTCATGTCACGTAGGATAGCCGGCGTCTATGTCAGCGATTTCCAGCCTAAATTAGCCGGATGGACTGAATTGACATCAATGTGAAAATGTTTAGGACAAAATTTGTCAAATTGAAAAGTTTAGAACTGAATTGGTACCAATGTAATAGATTTAGAACTTTTTTGGTACTTATCCTCTCTTTTGTTAGCATGCCGTCCATATTAAGAAGAAATTGTTTCCTAGTTGTAGTGTGACGCTGTGTGCATCTGTACTTTCTCAGTTGCATAATAGTTTCCGATATTAGGAGGGGAAAACGGTTCAAAGACCAACCAGAAACATCCAATCATCATGACCCTGTAGTCTTTGACACCTCCCCTTCTTCTCTGATTTTACATAACCAGGAATTATCTTCCAGTTTTCATACTAAACCACCTTATTCTCCTTATAATTCTTTGTTGTGGGCCATGTTCAAATAGTGGGTTTTCTTTTTTGGCTTACTTGGTGGAAGGCTTGATCATTGGTACCATCGACCAAATCGTGAACTTCTTAGGCAGAACTCTGTTGTTTGTAGCCATGGCAGGCTGGAGCACATGTCGTGAGACAGTACCAGGATCTTGAAAGCTTAAGACGAGTGGCTATCTCACTTCTATTGCTGGTCCATAAAAGGTTTGCCTAGGCTACCGAAGGCAGAATTGTCCGGTTCCTCGTTGAAAAGTTAGTTCGACTCGTCTAAAAGAAGTATTTGTTGATTACTGGCACACTGTAATGATATATGTGTTATCCTAAATAGTCTACAAAGTTTATGTTCTACTTTGTAGCTACAAATTTCCCTCAAATATGGTACGACATAACCATGACATCTCGATTCAGTCCGATTTTCGTCAATTGGCTTACAAAGTTTATTATCATTATTCTAGTCTTTCAGTGACTCTTTAAGAATTGAATCTGGTTTTCGTCAATTTTTACTGCATGAACTTTTTTGTGAGTGGCTCGAGAGGGAAAAAAAGAATAGATGTGAAGAAAACTCCCTCAGCAACACATTGGAGGTCAGACTTAAGTAATCAAGAACTTAGTGATCAGATGTTTATTTTTTTCAAATAAACGTCATTTCATTTCGAGTAGCTAAAGTAGGATAGCAACCCAACTGGGCTTCCAAACAAAGAACATCCAATAAAGGTTGGGGAGGGCTACAGGTCCGGTTCATAGGAGGGACTGACGGAGTTGGGCTTCGACGACCCAATCCGCAATTTTATTTTGACTTCTGAAATAGTCAGTCAAACTTAAATATGGCAAAGAAGAGAGTGCGGCTCGGCTCGGCCTTTCTTGATAAGCATAGTGACTTTCCACGATGCATGATCTGCTCCCAGAGGTGTCTTAACTAACGTAAGACGGTCAAACTCCACAGTTGACACTCGTGTGCCCTTTTCCTTCTCCCCGCTCGGCCGCGAACTCCGTACCCTCAATCACTGCTACGGATTCAGCATGCAGCGCTGATTGCGCCTTCACCTCACGGGCGAACCCCGCCCATCAACACTCCAGAGGCGTCTCTGCACACTCCGGCGACTGCTCCCGGAGAAGTTCTGGCGACGAAGGCGCCGTCAACGTTGATTTTAAGCAAACCAAAAGCCGGTGGAGTCCATTTGAAGGTTGAGTTTCGATCTTCTGCTGAGTTAAACTTCTGATTCGAGCACCAAGATTCAAAGTTTTCATGCTTTGCAAGTGTTTCGGCCACAACTCCTTGTGGATCTGGCAGTTTAGCTTGGAAAATGGTCGCGTTCCTCTCTTTCCAAATGAACCAGAGCAATGCGGCCACTAACTCGAGGTTGGGTGCATCAGGTAAGTCACTCTTGTAGTTTAGAAGCCCTCAATCTATGCTGGCGAGTCCTTCTTTCTGTATCCGTATGCGTAGATGTTGGTCTGACCAT
This sequence comes from Syzygium aromaticum, assembly GCA_024500025.1. Classification (NCBI taxonomy): domain Eukaryota; kingdom Viridiplantae; phylum Streptophyta; class Magnoliopsida; order Myrtales; family Myrtaceae; genus Syzygium; species Syzygium aromaticum. Next base: position 21,384,782 of record CM044888.1, on the reverse strand, counting down.
ACTTCAGTTGTCTAGGGGCAGAGTAGGAACAAGTGCTATGCTATTTCTGGGCTCCTTCTGCACAATGGGCACATCGGGTCAGGTAAAGCTCTCCGTTTGAATAAATTTTCCTTTGTGGGGAGTGTGATTTGGCATAGATTCCACATGAAAATTCTGATTTTGGGTAGGGTCTGCAAATTCCACACTTTGCACCACAAGGTTCTAGGCTTTTGGTAAGAGGACAACGCTTGTTTCTGAGTTTAGTCATTGTCCACTTTCCTGAGTAGATTATACCCACTTTTGACTGAGTAGGTACCAGACTTTGCTGCTGTCCATACTATTCTGTCTTCCTCTCCTGTGGATGGGATGGGGATCGCCAGTATTTCATTTGCGATTCTGTTTTCCAACATGTTTTGGATTTTTCTTCCTTCCGTGAGTAGCTGTGCTTGTCTATCAACTCGGTAACAAGCTGAGGATCCTCTCGATTAGTTGGTCCCGTAATGTGTCTTGCTTCAACCATTTATCTTCGCGGATTCTAATCGATTCTCCATTTCCCACTGACCGTTGAACTGAATCTGATATTACATCCCTTCCAGTTAGTAAACTTTGCCATCCCCACGATGCTCAGTACCCCTTCCTTGCATGCTAGAAGTCTGTGTTAGGAAAATAGAGTCCTTTAAAAAGCTGAATCCACATTGTAGATGGTATTCTCCATGCTTGCTTACCCAACATGGCCTTATTGAAAGTGATGAGGTCTTGGAACCCCATCCCTCTGCTATCTTTCCTCATTTTCAGCACATTCCAGCTTTTCCAATGTATTCCAGCTTTCGGGTCATTGTTCTTCCGCCAAAAGGAGGCAATCTTTTGCTTAATAGCTTTGCAAATGGATATCGGGATTTTGAAAATTGACATCGCGTGTTGCAGTAGAGCTTGGACTACCGCTTTCAAGAGAATATCTTTCCTAGCTTAGGTATCAACTTTTCCTTCCATCCTTCAAGCTTCATATTAACCCTGGCCAGTATCCATACAAACATTTCATTTTTTTTAAAATTATCCAGTCCCAAGGGATACCCATGTTTTTCCCAGCTCCTGAGCCATATTCCTTTTTTAGTTCTGAGGGCAGCCTGAGCTATAAAAGATCGCTCATTTGTTCAAATTGATCACCTGACCAGTAGCAACACAATATTTATTCAGAATATTAGCTAGGTTTTGGCATTCACTTAACTTACCATCCAAGAAGAAGATTGAGTCGTTTGCGAACAGTAGGTGGGAGAGTGTTGGGCAATTTCTATTCAATTTAATACCTTTAATTCCCCCCTCAGCAGTTGCCTTTTTCATAAGAAGAGATATAACATTTGCAACAATTATAAATAGGTAAGGGGAGAGAGGATCATCCTGTCTAATTCCTCGCTTTGGTTGAAAATAAGGTAAAGGTTCCTCATTGAATTTCACACCGAAAGAGACAGTGGTCATACACTGCATTATCCACGATGCCCATTTTGTACTGAACCCCCATCTTCAATATACAAGCCTCCGGAAAATCCCATTCAATTCTATCATAAGCCTTCTTCATGTCAAGTTTAAGCACCGTTTGAAAATTTTTTTGTCCTTTTCCTGATTCTTCGTTAGTGAAGGATTTCTTGGACAATCGAGATATTGTCCTGTATTTGTCTTCCACTAACAAAAGCACTTTGTTCCATTTCTATCAGTTCAGGCAGCCACTGCTTCAAACGATTTGCCAACACCTTTGGAATGATCTTATAATCAAAATTACAAAAGCTGATGGGCCGAAGCTGATGGGCCGAAGGTGATCCAATCTTTCTGGACTGCAGATTTTGGGGACAAGTGTAATTTGGGTTTTATTCAAAGTGAGGTTCATGCAACCTGTCTCCATGAAATCCTTGACCATTTTTGGAACATCGTTATGAATCTTCATCCAATGATGTTGATAGAACTATCCATTCAAACCATCCGGCCCCGGATATTTAACTGCTCCTAATTGGAAGACGGCATTCTTTACTTTGTGTAAAGTTGTTCTGGATGTTAAGGCTTCATTCACTTTCTCCCTTACTACTTTTGGGCATTGGTCAATGATGGGTTGAAAATCATGTGGACCACCCAAGCTGTACAATTCAGTAAAAAAGTCGGTCGTCACCTCTTTCAGTTTTCCAGGGTCATTACTCCATCCACTATCCGAGATTTGGAGCATGGAAATTCTGTTTCTCTGTTTACGTTGGATCGTGGTGGCATGACAATATTTCGTATTCCTATCACCCCATTTCAGCCACATAATTCTCGACCGCATTCCCCAATACATCTCTTCATGCTTCGACAATGCCTCAATCTTTCCCTTAATTCCTTGGATCCTCTTTCTGTAACATTCAGCCTCCGGGCCATTTGTGATAGATTCAAGTTCTGTTTTTAGGAGCTTGATTTGTTTTTGAACATTTGAGAATTTTTTACTCCAAACAGCATGTGATCCTTTGACTTTTTGTAATTTCGGCCACAAACTCAGATTATCTATGCTTGGATCATTCAAGGCTGAGTTTACGATACCCTCAAATTCATTATCATTCAACCAAAAGGCTTCAAACTTGAACTCTTCTTTCCTTTTCATCCTAACAGTCGCGAGTGACAACATAAGAGGGCTGTGATCAGAACCTACTGCTGGCAAGGTGAACACTAACGCTTGTGGGAAAGAGACCCTCCATTCCGCATTACATAAAGCTCGATCTAGTTTTTCTTTGATAAAATCATCTCCCTCTCGGTTATTTGCCCAGGTGAAAGCACATCCTTAACCCTCCAATTCCATGAAAAAGCAATCATTAATAAACTCCTGAAATGCCACCATTCAATAATTTTCAGCCATTCTCTTTCCAACCTTCTCCCAATGATATAGAATTTCATTGAAATTGCCAAGACAAATCCAAGGAAGATGGTTGTGGGAGTTGATATATGTCAATCCATCCCAAAGCAGTATTCTTTTCTGAAAAGTGTGTGGTACATGCACAAGAGTAATGCTCATAACTATCTTGTTTCCCTCCCATCTACAAGTGACATTTATAAACACAGCAGAGAAAGAGTCTATTAATATCAGAACTTCTTCATTCCACATGAGAGCCAATCCCCCCACAGTCCCTACTAGATTGACAACAAAATGGTATTGAAATTTTAACTTATTCTTCATCTTAAGCACCGTTAGTTCCTTTTTCTTCGTTTCCATAAGAAACACTATACTGGGCCTATTGAGAGCCACTAGAGCTCCTAGTTCCTAGATTGTCAAGGGGTAGCCTAGCCCCTGACAATTCCAGCTTAAGATATTCATTGGTACCCTGGTGGTTATTAGGGCTAGCCACCAAAGCCTGTGCACCCTTTGCCTTTACAAATTGGATTGGGGTTTTTAGGAGTTGTGTCTCATCAGGAGGTTCCTGGTTTACCTTTTCTGTACCATAGGGGTTGAACCTTTTCTATGTTTTACCTGTATGTTTTGTTGTTTTCCCCCCTTTTTTCTAGTATGATTCAGTAATGAGCCTTTTTTTCTGGCCTAGAGGAGCTTTCCCTTTGTCTGGCCAAGTCAGTAACAGAAAAGGAGTATTGGCCTCTCCTTGACTTGAAGGGTCTTTGTCTATTTCCTTTCTCTTGTCAGGTCTACTCATCCGGCTAGTGTTGGGAGGCAGTTGCTGGAAAATCTCCATCTGATTCGATATTTCTGGAGTTTCAGGTATAATTTCCTCTACTACGCTTTCCTCATATTTGTCTTCGTAGAAGAGCTTCCATATGGGACTGAACTCTCTTGCTTCTACCTTAAGCCTGTACCCAAAATGAAGTCCGTCTCTTCTCTCCACATCTACAGGACTATCAGCGCAATGAGTAGTGTAGTGACCCAGTTTGCTGCAGGCGCAGCAAAAATGAGGTAATCTCTCATATTTACACTCCAACCAGAATTTTTTTCTTGCACGTCTGACGACACTTCCTTGCTTTAGGGGAGCAAATAGATCTAGTTCGACTTTCACTTTCCCTGATACAAAGGCAGCAGTCCCTCTTGTTTCTACTTTCAAATCCAAGACTTCTTCTAAATCCATGGCAATCTTTCTTACAGCTACTTCCTTTCGCCACTCCACAAGTAGACCATAAATGTGTACCCAAAAGGCTACCTTCGAGAAATCATAACATCGGGAAGGAGAGTTGGGTTCCCATGGTTTTAGCAGAAGCATGTGATTAGCAAAAGACCATGGTCCCCCATTCAGCACACGTTTAGATTCCTCTTCTGTTTTGAATGCGAACAGAAACAGTTCCTGCTCCAATAGGGTAATGTCCGCACTATCTATCTTTCATGCCTTTTTCATAGTACTTTGAAAAGCTTGGAAGTTAATAGAGGGATTAGTAAATAATTGTCCAATCAGCATCAACTGACAATCCTTTTCATGTTCCAGTAGTATCTACATCTTCTAAGTCTATGATTTTATCTACTGACCACATGTTACCCGGTTTCTCGAGAGAAGCTCCAGGCAAGGGTCTACTCCCGTGTACTCCATATGAGCTCGCTATCCCATCTTCAAGTCAGAAGGGAGTGTAGTTCAGACAAACGACTCAAGTAGTAGAGGCAATCTATGATAATCAAGGATACCAAACCAGGGATGTGACGGGCGAGTGAATTTGAAGACAAGCAAGGGTTGTGCAATGCAGGTTTTCAGGGTTGAAAAGGAAGGGAATGAGGGTTTGAGATTGAGTGGGGCTGCCAATGGAGCAAGACCAACACGCACATCATCCATGAGTAAAAGCTAGAAGAGGTAGGTTTTCAAGGAAAATGGGGTTTTAAAGGAAACGAGGGAGGGAATGGAGAGATAAGGGTGAAACAATGGGATGGCTAGGGTTTTGGGATAGATTGATTTGGGGGTGTCTAGAGGCAAACAAGGCTGCTCGAAGGATGGGTATGGTTATAAACATGTATTTCAGGGGAATGAAGGAAGGAAAAGCACTGGGGCTAGAATAATGTCAATAGAATAGTGACTGAGCTTCATGTATGGATGAAAACAGTAGCGAAATAGGCTGTGGTTTTGATTAGGGTATGGAGGAGTTGGAATGATAGAGAAACTCTCCATAGATCTTGAGGGGAAGGGCTAGGGTTTATAGTTAGGGTTTGGATTGAGGAGGGAGGAGACATAGTTACACCAAAGGTAGAGAAACTCTTCCAACGAGACAGAGCTTTCGGCTAGCGATCAGATGTAGACCTGTACCATTTGAATCTTATTGTAGTGTCACGTCCACATAAAAGCTTGCCGGAGCTCCCAATGAAGATTAAAAATGATATCTGAATACCCATCAATGTTGTTTCCAATGTTGATATTCTGGCTACTGATCTCGGTCCATTCTCACTCATCACCTATTGATTGACCCTTTCACCGTACCGCAGCTACCCATCTCTAGTCGCTCTGAGAAAATACAGTATGCAACAGAAGATGAAGACATTAACAAGCTCCATGCACAGCTTGCTGATGATCCAAACCTTCTGGATAAGATGGACAAGAGATCGCTGTATACTACTCCTTTATATGAAGCTGCGGCTGCCGAAAAACCTTATTTCGCTTTGGCATTGGCCACCTGGATACCCTCGCTTGCTCGGAAGCTGGACCCAGAGGGGCTTAGTCCCATGCACCTGGCTTTGCAAAGCCGGCATATTCAAATCGTGAGGGCATTGACGATCATTAACACTGATTTGGTCCGGGTCAAAGGAAGGAATAAGATCATTGTTGCGGAAGAAAGCGATCGAACAATAAAATAGACGGTACAAGAAAATAAATTGGATATAAGATTTACGTGGTTCGGTCGTAGTGACCTACGTCCACTGGGAGAGCAACAACGGATTTCATTATAAATCAAACGATATAACGGAGATTATAATCACATTCGAGTCATTTAAATAATGTTAGTGTTTCTCAAGTTTCAATTACATCCAATAATGAATATAGTGTTTAGCTCACAATTTCTCACAAAATAATATCTCAATCTCACGAATGAATTGTACACAAATCTTACCACAAGATTTAATTGCTACAAACAATCGGATATCTTCAGAGTGTAGTTCACTAGCAGAAGCTCCTATTTGATTATCTTCACAAATAACATTCCCTTCTTATTTATAGGCAATAATTGGATCCAAATTAGGAAACTTCTTTTTAGAAAATCGAAATTAGGAAACCTCTATTTAGGAAATCTTTTCAAATTAGGATACCTTTTTCAACTAGGAAACCATTTAATTAGGAAACTTATTCAAAATAGAAAATCTACTTGAATTATGAAACTTTCATTTTGGGGCTCAAAATCGAGATATAATTTTAATAATCACCCCTCTTCATCATGTAGCTGAAAATGGAGAAGGTGAAATCCTGACCGAGTTCCTCTGTGCTTGTCCTTCAGCCATTGAAGATTTGACTAATAGGTACGAGATTGCTTTCATATTGTTGTGATAATAAGCACCTTAAAGCTTTTAAGATTCGGTCCGATTCCTTCCAAAGAACTGGGAATCAGACTAATTCTCATAGGAACCACCCATATTTGGCCGGTTTGGTTCGGTTTCCTAGTTGGATTAGGACTGATTCATGCCCCTATCATGTAATGTGACAAGTTTCTAATTTTTTTAGGTCGGAAGAATAAGTCATTATTTTTTTTTTGGGGCGGCGACAATTCGCTATTTGATTTGTGGCTATTCTGTTAACTTCTTGGTCAAGGGTCATTCTTTAAGAGTCAAATCCACTTCAAGCCAAAGTTAACAGACTCTGGCATTGACTTGGGGTATTGATGTAGCGCGACAAATTTCTATTTGATTTGTGGCTATTTTGTTAACTTAGTAAATGTTCATTCTTTAAGAATCAAATCTACTTTAAGTCAAAGTTTACCAAATATAATTTTGTGAGTGGTCGTTGGAAAAACAGATCTGAGAAAGTGAAAGAGAAGCGCCCGAACAATCAATAATTCAATTAATTAGATGAAGATATATACCATCTACAGCTTGATAAGTTGTTAGGTTCACGTAAATGCTATCTAAACGCCTCCCATTAGCTCACAGTATATCTCCGCTCAATTATACAGACAGCTTAACCAACATTATATGCCATTCCAAATAGTCTACTCAAGATACCTGTAATCTATCATGATTCTAATACGATACAAGACTCTAACATTGACTTGGGGTACGGTACGGATGTAATGCGACAAGTTTCCATTTGATTTTATGCTATTTTATTAACTTCTATGTCAATGGTCATTCTTTAAGATTTAAACTTTAAGCCAAAGTGTACCAGATAAAGTTATGCGAGTGGTTGTACGAAAACTAGATTTGAGAAAATGAAAGCGAAATGCCTAAACAACAAAAAATTCAGTAAATAGATGAAGATACGTACTGTCGGTAGCCTGTATCTTCAGGTTCACGTCAAAGCTAAGTTAAACACCTCCCATCAGATCATGGTGTATCTCTACTCTGTTGTACGCACAAGTTAACCAACCTTTCAAAACAATCACGTAAAAGCTTGGTTATAGTTTTTCTAGGTGAGACTAAGGGTCTGTTTAGTAATGTTTCTGTTCCTAGAAACAATTTCTGTTCTGCAATAATTTTTTCTATTTCTGTTCTCCAGATGAGTTTTTGAGCTAAAAAAGGAATTTAATAACCGTACAAAATTTCTATTTCTGGAATAGAGAAAGAACAGAAATGTGTTTGGTACGACACTAAAAATTTCTACTCCTAATTTTTTCATTTAATTATAAAATTATCGATGGAGACTTCACAATTCATGTTTGGATAAAATTGGACTAGATATAGAATAATAATATATTATGATATAGAATTGGATGACCTTAATACAATCATAAAGAAAATTACTTTTTATAGACAAAGCAAATACCTGGTGGTGGTCGAAAAAATTGCAGTTTAGGAGATTTAACAATTCACGTTTGGATAAAATTGGACTAGAAATAGAATAATAATATATTATGATATAGAATTGGATGACCTTAATACAATCATAAAGAAAATTACTTTATATAGACAAATCAAATATCCGGTGGTCGTCAAAGAAATTACAATTTAGGGTGTAGGATTTTAGGATTTGAGATTAGGGGTTAAGGTGTTAGGATTTCGGTTTTGAGGTTTAGGGTTTTTGGTTTTAGATTTTGGATTTTATGGTTTAGGATTTGGGGTTTAGGTTTTAGAGTTTTGGGTTTGGGGTTTTAGATTTAGCGTTTCATGTTTCGGGTTTGGGGTTTTAGGGTTTGGGTTTAGGGTTTGGGGTTTAGTGGTTAAGGGTTTTTGGTTTTAGAGAATCGGGTTTTGGGTATTGGGGTTTGAGATTTAGGGTATAGGGTTTACAATTTAGGGTTTGTGGTTTATTGTTTAGGGTTCGGAGTTTTGCGGTTTAACGTTTTAGGATTTAGGGTTTGGAATTATGATTTTAGGGTTTCAAGTTTAGAGTTTTGGGGTTTAGTGTTTCGGGTTTTGGATTTGGGATTTTAGGGTTTGGGTTTTTGGGTTTAAGATTTGGGGTTTAGAAGGTTTAGGGTTTTAGGGATTTGGGTTTTTCATTTTAGTGTTATGGGTTTTAGGGTTTGGGTATTGAGGTTTAAGATTTTGGGGTTTTGGGGTTTAGGGTATGAGGGTTAAGGTTTAGGGTTTAGTATGAGAATATCTTGTGAAAGAGGGAGAGCCAATCTTGTTTCTCTATTGTTTCTTTTTTTGTTCTAGAAATAGAAAAATAGATTTTTTTTTACTTCTTATTTCTGTTCCAAATTTATTTCCACGCTACTTTTCTGTTCCGTGGAACAAAAAAATTAACTGACGTTATTAAACGAATTTCCGTTCTTTTTCTGTTCCGGAGAACAAAAGAACATAAAAACAGAGAAACAAAAATATTACTAAATAGGCCCAAGTGTTGTTTTAGGTTGAGCCACTGTGAATAGAATTATTGAACCTCTAGGATCATGACCATTTCAAAACATCTCGTTCAAGCCTTTGGTTTGGTAATTCTTAGCATCAGGTAAAAGATTGGTCATATGCCTGAGGGTTATGGAATATACATAAGTTCATTTGGACTGATAAAGATAAGAGACAACCATCATCTTCCCATTATCAGAAGGTCAATCTGTCTGAAAAAACGAAAGTTTCAAGCGGTAGATAACAATGCAATTTCTGATGCTAACATACATGAGATTACAAACGATAAAGGGAAAAAAGGAGAAGAAACGTGAAAATCCAGGACATCCTATATACCGTAAGTCTTGATGCTAACTCTCTTGATCACGGTGTGATTATAGAGAGAATTCAGAAGGTTTATTTATGGAAACAAGAGTAGACAATGAATAATTGTCACTGTTCGCTCACATGATTTTGTCCATTCTCATGACTGACGTGTTTGGTCCTCTCTGTCACGCTTTGTGAGCTTATTCTTGCCTTGGGCCAGAGAAAGCGAAAAAGGAAAGAGAGTACAGCAGATGGAATGTTTAGAAAAGGAGAGTAAAAAGTACTAGTTTGTATTTTCAATGAGTTGAGGTTTGAACCATGGTTTCGTTCGAGTGCCATGTTAGTACATTTCTCACCTAATACGTAAAGTAAAGATGCTAAACTTTCCGTTTACACGCAAACTTGCTTCCTTAAGTTGCAAATCTATGTGTCTGATCATCCTGTCTAGCAACTAGAGATTAAAACACAATTGGACAAGAGGCTTCAAGAAGCAATAGTGAACAATGACATCAATGTGCTGCATACCTTACTCGTCGAAAATCCGGAACTTTTGGAGCACATGACCGAGGAGCCGTTCCCTAATACTCCTTTACTCGTAGCCACGGTTGCTGGCAAAACCCAAGTCGCCATGGAGCTGGCCACTTTAAAGTCCTCATTTGCTCAAAAGCTGAACCCAGAGGGGTTCAGTCCGATGCACCTGGCCTTGCAGCATGAGCATTTTCAGACCGCAAGAGCTCTAGTGACCATTGACCTGAGTTGATCGGTGTCAAAGGGAGAGGGAGGATCACTCCTTCGCATTACATTGCCGGAAGAGAAGGAGACGAGGAACTGGAGCTCCTGGCTGACTTCCTTTGTGCTTGCAAGTTGTCCATCGAGGACATAACGAGCCAGTGTCAGACGGCGGTTCACATTGCCGTGAAGAGCCACAATATCAAAGCATTCAAAGTTCTACTTGGATGGATGAAGCGAGTGTATCTGACAGAGGTTTTGGACTGGAAGGATGAGGATGGCAACACGGTCTTGCATATTGCAGTGGCCACAAATCAGCCTGAGGTTTGCTCCCATAGTTTTTGGTAAAACCACTTATGTACCGGGATAAAACAAATCAGCAACTACACAAAAACTGATCCATTAAGAGTCTAAAATAGTAAATATTTCTTTGGGAAAAAACCACCAAAAACCCCAAACTTTCTCACTTGTGACACATATACCCCAAACTTTTTTTGTGACATCAAAAACCCTAAATTTTGTTATTTGTGACACATTTACCCTAATATACATTGTCAATGGGTATTTTCGTCCTTTTAGCTTTTTCTTTTTTTTGTTACTTTTTTTTCTTTCCCCTCGCCGGGGGCCCTCGCCGGCGTCGGGCGGCCTCCCCAGATCCGGCGTCGGGCGGCGTCGGGCAAGGCTCACCCTCGCTCGCCCAGGCGAGGGTGAGGCTCGCCCGACTCTAGTGAGCGAGGGCGAGGCTCGCCGGCATCGAGCGAGCCTCGCCCTCAGCCGACACCGGCGAGGGGAAAGAAAAAAAAGTAAAAAAAAAGAGAAAAAGCTAAAAAGACGAAAATACTCATGGACAATATATATTGGGGTAAATGTGTCACAAATAACAAAGTTTGGGGTTTTTGATGTCACAAAAAAAAGTTCGGGGTAAATGTGTCACAAGTGGGAAAGTTTGGGGTTTTTGGTGGTTTTTTCCCTATTTCTTTATACCAGACAACGACAGATGGATTCCTTCTTCACATGTTACCGTTTTTCAATACGTTCTTCTTCGCACGCCTTGCAGGTCGTCAAGTTGCTTACCGAGGACCGTCCAGTCCTTTTCAAACTCGTCTCTTCTTGGGTTGCATGTACACGGACCGCCTTGTGAAGGTGAATGCCAAGAACTTCCACACGGCATGACAGCCCTGGACATCTTCCAGGAGAGGGACTGCGACAGAGAAATCAGCGACATGTTAGGAACTGCTAGGGCTTCACTCCCCCTAGCCGAGTTTTTGAGCAGGAAACTAACTCTCCTTGAGAAATGCAGCAGGTACTTTGGAATCCGGGATGAACCGACTTGCAACGTGATCCTAGTGGTGGCCACTTTAATTGCGACCGGCACTTGCCAGGCTGCACTTAGTCCTCCTGGATGTTATTGGCAGGATAACTCCGATCCCCTCGCCAATTCCACAAGCATTGTTCAGAAACCACATGTGGCGGGAAACATGATCTTGGGTGGCCCCAAGGTCTACTTCTTCACAGTGCTCAACAGTTTAGCCTTTTTCACTTCCATCGGCACTATCTGGGCCACGGCGATGGGGTTACTGCCAGACACCTGCATTGTTTACTTGTCCGTGCTCCTTCTTGGCCTGACTTACTTCGTCTCCATCATAGTTGAATTCCCGAAGGCCAACGGGTTTGCAGGGACTCTGATCTGGGCATTTTACGAGATCTTGTTGGTTGCGGTGCTGTTTCTCCCTATCCTGGTTTGGTTCAGGCACAAGGTGCTTCAGAACTGGATGGATTCGACAAAGAGACGTTTTGGTAACTTCCTGGGATCAGATCCTCGAAGACACCGAGCATATATGTAATAGGATCTACCCATCCGTCTATTGTTGAAAAATCACTGTTGTACTGCTCTTGCTGGTCCGCAAGAGTTTGCCTAAACTTCTATTCTCTTGTTAAGCATGTCATGAATTGCTTCTAAGTGCTACGCTTTCGGATGTAATGATCTTCCCCCTGACAAAGTTATATAAAAAAGATAAAGGCTCAAGCCCAAGTTTGCCACTTAAGCCCATCTAATTGAATATAAGAGTAACAAGATTAGCTCCTCATCCGTGTAGTGAAGTCGTGAAAGGAGAAAGAACAAGAAAAGAACAAGAGATAGGGGGCTCGGAGGACACCGATAGGATTAAGGGGATGAAATCACGGTGGTTGGTCGAGAAACATCGATTGATGCCGGAATACGCCTTGTGCATGTGATTGAGTTCCTGGTTGTTTTTCCCTCTTACAAGTTGGGTTTTGTTCTAGGAGTCAAAATTGTTGCCTTAGCTGCGTTGGCTTCGTCGGTGAAGCTCCAGCTGAGATTGAGCTGTTCAATGGTGATAATTAGGTCCCTCACATCTCCAGAAACTTACGGATTGCGATTTGGACATCCCATTTGAGTGATACCGATTTTCAAAGTTCTTGAAAAACTGTTGTATAGTAATTCAAACAGCAGCTTTCCATGATAAATTTCGTCGATGGCTGGCCAACTTTTAGGTTGGAGAACCTTACGACCTTTTAGTATTTTGAAAGAGCTTTTTATTGACAATAAAGTCGCTTGAATCTGAGTTTGGTAGAGGCATATATGACGCGACAAAGTTGGTCGCGTGAGTTGAGGTTTCTGTTGTTTGGCTCAACAAAGTGGCTGCTCCCGTAGTGGACGATATAGGTCGCCTTGAGTCCTAGGTTCGTTGGCGTTAATGCTTTATTGATAGGATTTGAAGCTTTTTGGATGGTGGAGCTTTTAATTTGAGCTTTTGGTTTTGCATTCCAAGTGAGTGGTACTTATTTTTCTTTGAATTTGAAAACTCATATTTCAAAAGTGGTACGGACCATAGAGCATTTTGGTTGCATATAAACTGAATAAGGCGTTTGCTACCCTTTATGGTACTCAAAATAGTTTGAATTGGTTTTGATTATTTGAAATAATTTGATTTGAATACTTGTGAAGGTATGGGAAATGGTATATGAAACCAGTTGTGAAAGGTTATACCGATTCATTTAATTATGAACTTGGTTTGTGAAATCAAATAGGGTTTGTGAATCTTGTACTATTGATATGTGCTTCTCAAGGACTAAGTATTACGTGGTGACGCGAGTTTCATGTAAGCCACCTTCAGAATCTTGTACCGTTGATACGAATTGGTTAAGGACTAAGTGTTACATAGTGACATGAGTCCTGTGGGAGCCACCTTTAGAACCTTCTATAATTGATATGTATTATTTTCGAGCATGGTTGATCCTTCCTTTAGCTTTGACAGGACAAACCTGGGTCCCATCCAATAAAATTTGTGTTCATCACAAGAGTAGTGCGGACGATTGAGCTTGGATTTGATTGCCGATTTTGGAAAATGAAGTCATTTCGCCCTCGCTGGCCTGGCTAGGGGTGCCGTCGAGGGTCACTTGGGGTTGGCGAGGGCAACCTTGCTTGGTAGCGAGGGTGGCCCTCACTTGAGGTTGGCAACCTCCACCAGCTATTGATGAGGCTCGGCAAAGGGAAAAAGGAAAAAGAAAGAAGAAAAATAAAAGAAAAGAAGAGAAGGAAAAAAAGAAAAAAAAAAGGACGAAAAAATTAAAAAATGTAAAAATTCATTAAAAATTATCTATGTTAATGCTGGTTGCGCCACATAGGATGGCCGGTATTTACGTTAGCAACTTCTAGCTAAAATTATCTGGAATGACTCAATTGGCAAACTGTAAAAATGTTTGGGATTCAATTGACAAAATTGAAGGTTTAAAACTTTTTGGACAACTTTCCTCTAATTCAGGTGACCATGCTTGTTATATGTCCCCATTTCTATCCATTCCTTATCAATGGACGGCCGAAATATGCAATGTGGTTGAGTCATGTAATTTCCTAACGCAAAGATGAAGATTCAATGGTGCAAATTAACGAGTGGTTCTTGAATATCAATTATATTTGCTAGCTTTACTCATCTGTATGTTATTTAGGATTTGATTAACAAAGATTAGGCACTTTAGGATTCTTATTGCGGGTTAAAAATATAACACTACGATAGTTTAGAATACCTGAAAGTACGTAAAGTGCAATAATTCCGTTCGAAATTGGAATATAGATAATGTACCTTCTTCACATTTTCTTAGCACGTAAATTAGCAGAATTGATATCCCGAAAAATTTCCGTTAACATTGTACTGTTGGCTGGCATCCTCCCAATTGTGACATAGTCCTCTTTGACCGTATTTCAATAGGGTCAAGCTCATCATTTACGATATACACGATCTTGGGCAACACATTAGGCCCAGCCCAATCTGGCCCGAACCCGCCCAATGATCACCTCGGATAACCACTAATAATAATTTGAAGAGACTATACTGGTACAACAACTTGTCGAAGGGCGATTAACTTAGCGATAGCATATGCTGCTAAAAGTAAGAAAGGCATTCAATCGAAATACTCGATTCGGTTCAGGGTTGTTCCATCTAAGTTCGATTCGTAACTTTCAATGAATTACAAGGTGTTTCAATATCAGATGGTTTCTACAGGCCTACTAGCTCAAGAAACACTGAGCCTTATGAAGTAGGATTTACCCATCTGGCCACTGTATTGCCTAAGCTACGAGTCTCTACTTTTCCTTACAATCATTTGCTCCAGTGTTTTTGGATGGAATGAATTTCATCCCACAAACTTATATGAGATCAATTGCCGATATTCAAGACTTCACAATTTTTTTTTTACCCCGAGGCTTTGAAGTTATTTGTGGATTACTATGGCATTCCAGTGATACCCTGTGTTACATCATAGCTGCATTCTTTCCTGAGTACAATATGACATCAGATTTAGCATTGACTTCAGATATCAATGCAATTCGACAAATTTTGCTTCTGTATCTGCTTATTGTAGTTTTGTTCAATCTGCTTTTGATAAAAAGTCCTCTGTATAAACTCTCTTTTGAGGGTTTGGATAAAATAGATGAATTGGAGACGTGAAGAGAACACTCAAAGCAAACTCTTTTTATACAAAAGCTTGGTGGAACTCCTAGAAAGATTGGGAATCTGTTGACAGAAGCAATGTTCCTTTCGAATTGTTTCGATACATGTTACGATGCGATGCCTCGCTCACTGCGAGGGTCAAGAGTCAAATTTTTGCGGGCCAATTAGATTCCTGAGTGTGTAGATGATAACTTCTATCATATTGCCAGAAAAGAGAGACAATCCAATGGATTTGGAACCTTTTGCTAGCTTTCTTAACATGTTTGTTAATTAATGCATTTGATGGTCCCAACAATGTCGTCCTTTTTACAGGGGAATATTATATATCAAAGCATAGCCGGATTTGCACATTTGGTGGCTCCTTGTTTAACATGTATTGGGATTGGTTTCGGTCAAATCGAAGATAGTGAAGTTTTCTATCAGCCTTCTCATTTTGTCAGTCTTAAAGTTTTGTATATCTGTATCCTCTTCTGGTGCATCGAATCCACCAAAATTACTGAATTTCATCAATACTTTTTATGAGAAACATATAAACCCATTTATGTTCTTGCACATACTAAGATCATCTCATTGTATCTGATCGATACTCCTTTGATGAGAATGCCCACCAAAATGGTGAATACTAATCTCTCTCTGTCTGAATTTTTAATGACATGAACTGTTTTTTTTTACTTTTGTTAGCAGTTTCAGGCTTCATGCTGCAAAGACAAAGCAGTACTGATCTCGGTGTATGTGGAGAAGCCACAGAGGAGGAAGCACAGTTCACCAAATTTGAGTCACCGCCCTCATCATCACCGCCATCACTACCATCACCACCACCACCACCACCACCTCCACCTTCATCGCCCCAATGAAGAAAGGCAAATTCAGAGCAAAGGTACTTTTTCTGGCAAAGGATACAATAGAAGGGCCGAACTTCTTCATTACTGCCAGCACCTCCGGAAATCTGCTCACCCCGCCGCCGAATCCACATCCCTACTCCCAGCACCTATCTCTACAAACAATTACCGAATTTCAGACAAAGTAAGGAATCCTGTCCTTATCTTGATTCAAAAGTTTTTTCCTGTTATTTGGGAAAATTTTATGGAAGATGCTCAATAACATTATGTATATGCAGAGTCCAGTTTGTGATCATGACGTTTGACTAAGTCACAAGTTTGAGACACCCTTACCATGCACAAAAGAGGAATATAATTATGCACATTTTTAGCATTGACCTATCAATTGTTAGCTTCACAATTATGCGAATGCTCCTGAAGATGTGCATATCAGCAACAGCTGAGTACATTGTACTTATCATTGTTTCCTGATCAACAACTTTGATAGACTGTCGCTGTCCAGAGAAAACAAAAATTGGAGACGGCTCCGGCTTGTCTTGGAAACTACAAAATCACGATCACCAGGTTCTTAAGATCTTTGACAAGCTTCCAAGCGAAGAAAGATAGGAAGAAAAGGAAAAAGGACACTGGGGGATCGACAGGCAATAAAGAGCAAGCAGAAACGAAAAGCCTGGAGGTAAAGTCATCATGCTTTCTTGTATCTTCTGTTAGAGGATTTTCAAGGGGATAGAAAAGGTTCTAATGCTCTAATTCTCTCAGGTGCCAAAGAAATGGGCATTTTGGTTAAAAATGCAGCTTCGGAAGCAGAGGTGAATCTCCATAGCGATGAGGCTTTTAATGTGAAACCAAGAGTACCAAATTGGAAGAACACATTTCATCTAGGTCGTGAAGTTGTATAATATTCCCTCCTACACGAGACAGAAGTTCGTTCTTCTGATTACTATTCATTTGTATGCCTGTTGCATTGAGAAATGCCTGTTTGTACTGTCTACCCCGAACTTCAACCAAAATTTTCAGCTTACTGTCAGTAATTGTGGAGAAAGCTCTTCACCATGCCAAACCTGGGTAATGCAAAGTCTCTGTCTCTGAAAAAAAGTGTTTTCTTGTGTCGTGCCTTCTGTCTCCGCATGAATGATTCAAAATATTAGCTTCAATTGAGAAGCCAGAGATTCCTTGATCTGCCTAGCTTGGAAACAGAAAACTTCTTGCCAATTCAACACAGTTCTTCACAGCTTTCAATATCTAGATGTGCTCACCATCATAGGCAAAATATCTCACCATATTAATAACATTCATAAGGCTGCAAACAAAATGGAAGTTATACAGCTCTGGTCCAAACAAGACAGTCTTGAAGTTTTCTCATTTAATACCACTAACTAGAAAAAGAGCTCGCGCACATGCGGGTGATGAAAGGTGAAGAAGCTCTGAACACATAAAGGCATTCTAAATAATACCACATTGGCAAATTTAATTTATAGTTGCAAGATTAGAAAGATTTTGGAAGTGAGAGTTTTATGGGGATTGCACGACAATTATTCTGAAAATCTCAAATTATGATTTTGTTTATCATAATGAATACATTGTTATATTAGGATTTAATATATCATAATATCGGATTTCACAAAATTTCTTGATAAAAGTTTGAGGGGAATTAAGAACCCAAAGTGGGTATTATTTTTCAAAAAAGGACTCAAAGTGGACAATGTTTCAATTAAGGATCCAAAGTGCCCAAACTAGTCTCAAATACCCAGCTTGTCGGCCGGCGACCGTGAGACATTTTCCGGTGTCGGAATAGGGGTAATTTTGTCTTTTTCTTTGTTTTTCCTTTTTTCTTTTCTCTCTTCCCTCTTGTGGCCATCACCACCGACGATGGTCGGTCTCAAGCGAGGGCCGCCCTTGCCGGCATTGGGCGAGGGCCGCCCTCACTAGATCCGGCGAGAACAAGGGCGGCCCTCACCGGATCTGGCGAGGGCGATGGCGACCCTCACTCGACGTCGGCGAGGCCGAGGGCAGTCCTCATTGCAACCCTCGCTAGCCTAGTCGAGGGTGGCACTCTCTCGCCCAGATTTGGTGGGGGCCACCCTTGGCCTTGCTAGCCCAAGCGAGGGTTGGCCTCGTTAGATCCGGCAAGGGCAACCCTCGCCTGGGCTGGTGAGGATTGTGGCGAGGGCTGCCCTCAGCCTCACTGGCGTTGAACAAGGGTTGCCCTCACCGGATCTGGCGGGGAACGCCCACGCCAGCCCAGGAGAGGGCAACCCTTGCCCTCGCTTACCTAGGCGAGGGCAGCCGTTGCTCGATTCAGGCGAAGGCGGCCCTTGCCCGATGCTGGAGAAGGTAGCTCTTGCCTGAGGCTGGCGGACGTCGCCTGCAATGGCGATAAGAGGGAAGAGAGAAAAAAAAAAGGAAAAAGAAAAAAAAAGAAAAGAAAAGACAAAATTGCCCGTATTTTGGCGCCGAAAAATGTCCAATGAACATTTGGCTAGCCGGCAAACTGGGTCTTTATTTGAGACTAGTTTATGCACTTTTGGTCATTAATTGAAATATTGTCCACTTAAGATCATTTTTTGAAAAAAAGAGATTCACTTTGGGTCCTTAATTGTAATTTTCCCAAGTTTGAGCTTGAAAATGGAAACCCTTTGCAAGGGGAGAAACGATTATGTGCCTTATTTCCCAAATTCACTTTATAACACTTAGCATCTATTTGCTTAGTCCAACAAATCTTCACGTAAGGAGTAAAGGTCAATTCAAAAGCATAAGAAGAAAATGTTGTGTTTGGTTGATCGGATAAAAATTAGGATATGATGTGTTTTATTCTATCCTGTATTTGGTGGTGGTCCAAAATAAGATGAGATCGGATATAGACCGGATATAACCTGGATAAAAAAATTCGAAGGGAGGAGGTAGGATAGATCTGGATAGGATTTCTAATGTCTATTTTTCCAGAAACCTTACGCTCCATTCGCCGTCATCTTCATCCCCACACCTTATGTGCTTTCACCAAAAAAATTTCTTGATTTTTTTTCCTTTATTGACTTCTCTGGACCCATAAATAGCAAAATTTTTTTTTTTCCTATCTAACTTTAAATTTGTAATCCACCAAACACTAGATAGGATATGAAAAAATTTTAAAATTTCTTATCTTATCTTATTTGGTCCTATCTTATTTAGAAATTCAGGCTATCAATAGTAGCCAAAGAGCCTTTTTCTTGCTTGTGAGTGTCCCTTGCTCTTGGGAATTCCTCCCGTAGATCCGGGTCCACTGAACCAGGTTGCCCTGTACTGTTGAGCTTGTGTGTCTCACCAGGATCCACACACTGGAAGAATAGGATCCACCAAATCAACCACCGGCATGTGTCCAGCACAGTAAGCGCGGGTTCAGACAAGTGGCGCCTCTTTCTCCTGAGCAATTCTCGCTTCATGTTCACCAATCTAAACCGTCGCTTCCAACGGGGAAGTCATTTCTCTTCGGAGCCAGACGACATACAACCTGCGACATACTCAGGAGGCACGAAAACCACTGAAAAAAGTGAAAGGAGCACCCTGTGGCCTGTGCATTGCGAAGTAACTGGAAAAGTCCAAAACTTTGCTACTCCCACTCGCAATCTCGGCCTCAGTCGCGTTCTCGTACTCAGGATGAACCATCCCTTTGCTTGTTCAGCATCGTCGCAGCCTCTGACAATCCTCCTCGTCGCACTCGGTAAGTGCACTGTCCAACCTGTCTTTCTATTCGACCTCCCCTGCTTTCTGTCTGTTTGTATGCGGAGGAATCGTGGGGAAATCACCAAGAGCTGTGCAGATGCATTTGCTTAACAGGGCTCGATTCTGTGTATTCCAAGTTTTGATTTTTCTTGCTGGGCAGAGAGATTTATTTTGTGGGTCGAAATCGTTCAGGTCTGTTCAGAGTTGCCGTGAGCGAAGATGGGTTTTGCGCTGTGCCTTCAATCGTCAAAGGAACTCCGAACTCGGAGTCGAGGCCCTTGTACTGGAAAGTCACGAATCCTACACTGGCCCCTTCACACCTTCAAGGTTCGGAAGCTATGTACATTAATTTAGTAGATTTTGTCATTCTTGGAAATGGCAGATTCTGATTAACGTTGTTTCTTGCAACTACAAGAGGCTTACTCTTAATGCTTCTAAGTCAATTTGTCTTTCAAGTTAAGCTTCTATTCTTTTTCTGTTAATCCATTTCGGAAGTTGAGATAATTTCTTCATTGGGTGAAGCAATATAGTTTTTCATTTCTTTTGATTTGTACCTTGACTTAAATCTCCACACTCTATACTTTTCGATAGTATTTATTAAAATCAAACTCATGTTCTTTTTTATTTGGATGAACAGAGAGGATTTGTAGAGGCTGGTTGTGATGTTTTAGGACTGTGACATGATTCATGGAGACGGAAAACATTTTAATCGGCATGTTTTTTTCTCTTGATGGACTAATGAAATGCCTGAATTTAGATTGTAACATCTTTTGGCTCTCTCAGCGAACTGGATGATTTACATTAGAAAATGAATATTAGTCTCCTTTTACTGCTTAAGGTGGATATCTATCAGACTCAATGTCCGCAAAATTTTCAGCTGCAAAACAAGTTGTAAAGATTCTCAAGCTCTGGTTTGGTTGTTTGAGTTCCCATAACTGCCACAGTTTGTAAGGCCAAGGTCAAATCATTAGGGCCTTGAATTGGTCCTAGACAATGTGAAGAGAATTTTTGAGAAAAACCTCAACTTTTATTTGCCATCTCTTTTGATGATAAAATTGAAAGTTCACCAAGGCGAGGTTAAAGATGTTCTTCCCCTGTTTCTGTTTCCACTGATAGAGCTTTTCCCCCCTTGGCAGATTTGCCGGGTTTCACCAGAAGTGTTTACAAAACAGACCATGCTCTGATAACACCAGAAAGTCAAGTATTCAGCCCTCTACCTGATTGGTAATTGGTCCATCTTATGCTTATATGGGCGGGAATTGTCTTGTTGCTGAAGTTCTTTAAATACATTTCTCAGGACTAACACATTGGCAGCATACTTGATAACACCGGCAATGGGTTCACATTTCGTCATGTATCTAGCGAAAATGCAAGGTTTGCTCGCTTCTTTGGTATCAGCAGCTTCATGAAGCTCATGCTGTATCCATGGAATGTTATTGCTACCATTCACTGCACCTCCTTTGCATTTTATACTAATCTGTTGAGGACGCCCCAAAAAAGGAAGAAAAGAAAACCCTAAAGTTTGAAGCAATCAAGAATCAATCAAACCGAGGGCTTCCTGATATTTGACAAGCTATCATCTATATCGAGACACTACTGAGAGCTTCCTGGATAGTGGAGACCATAAAAGACACTCAAACAATGGTGATCAAGAATCAGCTCCCATTCCTTGCTTGTCCGAGACAGTTTCCAAAGCTGCGTCTTTTTGTGGTTGTTTGCTACGTCATGTCTCTGCTAGCTGGGCAGCTGGTCAAGTTGATCCCATGTCTTGATGCTTGATGTCTTTTATTTCTCTATCTTGAGCTGGTCTATAAGGAGGTTGCGTCAGATTGAGTTAGTGGTCTGTAAGTTAAGCATAAAATGGTGTATATTGCTGCCACTTAAATGAACAATACACAGCACTTTTAGGAAGTTATTACCTAACTTGGCATTAATGCTGTGGGTGTAGATGCTTCTATTTGCATTTGTCTTGGTTATGAATGTTAGCTGAAATGATTCTTGTTAAGTATATAGCTCTCCAAGAATTGCTCAAATTTCACTCAAGTTGTGTCCCATCCATGATCATTTGGTACCACTTTGAATTCTCCCTCTTACATGTTTTCACTATGCTTTGTGCAGAAAATTCGAGATCAGGACTTCCTCCGAGTGACATAGAAAGGTCCTTATGTTGTTCTTTTTATTTTTATTTTTATTCTCGTTATAACTGCCCCAGAAATATCTTGTTTGCTTGAAATTTGGAGAATTGAAATCTCTGTCTTTAAAAAATTTTTTTTGGTCAATGAGAATCCAAGAGCTCAATTTCCATTTAGGTTCATATGCGTGGTGCAGGGTACGGTCTCTCTCGCTATGTCCAGCAAGAGCCAACGGCTGATGGTATGACAATTGAGCTTATATCTGTCAACTGATGGCATGTAATTTGTCGGACTAAGAATATGTCATTGTGTGTTTGAAACGGAAATAATTGGTGATAGCTATTGTCAATTCTTTCCTAAGTTGCACACGAGGTGGAGTTGGAGTATTGAAACTCTCAATCATTTATTTTATGCTTGAGTTCATGCCGGTGAAGCTAAAAGAAAGTTTTGAATCTTTGATATTAACATACCGACACACCGTATGGGAAGCCACCAGGAATTGTTGATGTAAACTATTATTGTAGATTTGTTGCATGATAATGATATCATGTGAGTTATGAATGACCGTCAAGTTATCAAGTTACTTCAGCGCCATTCCTTTGAAGACCTTTGTGTTGTGGCCTGGATAGCAAGCTTTAAAAAATTTGTTAGGCAATGGGGGGAGAAGATAGCTATCAATTGTTAAACCCAAAACCTCATGAGTCTAGGTAAGGGTTTACCACTTCTTACCTTCCTACCAACAATGTCAAACATTGACTAAGTTAATTATGCATGTTAAAAATCTTACTTTTTACAGTGTCTAGTTACATTAACTATTTTGCATGCACGATAAGCACATTTTTATTGAAGCTGGGAGAAGTAGCTAAAGCTGCTGCTTTCATGAGTAGTATTAATGTATATTATATGCTCCTCAGTTGCAATGTTGAGAAACCTTCTCTTTCCCTATCTGTTGATGTTGGTCTTTCAAGATTCTTATCATGTGTTTCTATCTTTAGGTTGATTCATATGCTTATCTCCCTCCAAATGTTGAACATTCTCTCAGTGCCGATGCCCCTGCTACTCTGGTGGTCTTTGAAAGAAGGTTTTTTCCGGTCTCCTCTAGATCTAGATAATCAACTTTGAGCTTTTTCTTTAGAGAGAGAGAGAGAGAGAGAGAGAGAGAGAGAGATGATTCCCTTGCAGATGTACTATGTAGTGCACCATCAGTCATAGAGGAGGTCTAGTTCAGTTATTGATGTTTTCATATGGTTAAATGGTAAACAACAAATGCAGTTGTCTTAAATCTTGCTGATAGTCAAGTCCGTCTCTTTGATCCTGAAAAGTATTAACAGAAATTGTTTTTCCCATTAGATATGCCTCTCTGGATGGTCATGTCGCTGAGGTGATTGTTGGATCAACAGACAAGCAGCCACTTCTGGAAACTCCAGGAGAGGTTAGTCGGGAACAATGTTTAAGTATCACCTCTTCACAGCCTTTTATTTTTTCTCAGCATTCTTTGGAACTTATGTTTTTGACTAACTTTTGACTGTCAGATGCTAGCAATTTCTTGTACAACTTGCTTGTAATTCTCGTGGTGGATATTATCGTTTTCAACAATGCTGTGTCTCTTCATTTCTTGTGGTGCCACCAGGTTTTCGAACTTAGGAAGCTTCTTCCTACCTCCGTTGCTTATGACTTCAATATTCACGTAAGCCATGATAGTCTTCCTAAACTATTTTGTTGGCATTGCAGTTCTATCATTCTGTCAGTACTTAATTGTGCATCTAATAGCCACCAGGAAAATTGATATTTGGCAAGACAATTCTCGAGTGGTGAGGATGCATTTCTATTGAATTTTGTCTCGAAATATAGAGCGTAGCATACTCATCCCATGTTTCACACTTGGCCTCGAGCCTTATTGGGATGGCTTAGACCTGTTATTTTCCCCCTTAAACTGTATCTTTCGGATTTTTGCTTGAGCTGTTGCTCTTATTCATTCAAATATAATTGGGTGAACATTTAACATTTTCTACTTTTACTTGTTTTTTTTGGTAAGGTTACTACTCAAAAAAATTCAAACAAAATTTGTTATCACTTTACATTTCAAAATTTTTCTTAGGTGATCCTCATATTGTCACATTTAATTTATTAAGAAGCTAAAAGGCACAAGCCAAAAGCTGGTGGAGCAGCTGCTGCTTCTGGCTTTTTTTTCTAGCTTTTGCAAATTGGCTTTAAACTGGCTTTTGCTTTCAAACACATTAGCAAAAATTAGTGGTCAGTGCTAAAGGCTTCCCTCCACCTTGACCACCCAAAATTAGAGGTGATAAACATTTGACATTTTTGCATAAGTTAAATATTTTAGAGATGATCTAATTCTTGTTTGCTCTGACCCGATGATATATTCTTGTATACAGATCATGGATTTTCAACCTGGTGAATTCCTTAATGTCAAGGTATTTTTTCTTTTGGAAATTAAATTTGGTTAAGTACTGGAACATAATCCTTGCAATGCACGGGATCTAGAAACTACTTGAAAATTTTTGTCCCCCAAAACAAAATTTCATTACATTAGAGTTCAGCAGCGTGATAATTTGTCCTAGGAGTTTAAACAACGAAAACATTTTCACGTCAAAAAAATTCTCTTCATGTGAAGTTTAATTTGATAAAGTACGTGAACCCACTGCCTGTGAGTTAAAGAATAGTTGATTGCTCATGGGATAACCCATAGATGGATGAAAGGGCAGTGAGAGGACTCAAACTTGAGATCCAACTCTGATACCAACTTAATTGAACGGGGAGGTATTTGTTCTAAAAGTTCAAACTGTCAGAGAACCGCATGGTTCATATTTTATTTCTTAGCGTCATTCTTTATGTTATCACTTCTTTTTTAGTTAAGCTGACTATCAGATAGAGTAAAGTGGAATTTGGAAAAATTAGACAATTTTCCTACAAATTTGTATGACCAATTTCACATTATAATTGCCCAAATTCAGATTAGGAGGAAATCAAAATGCAGTAAAATATGCGCTCAGTGTGACTTACTCGTGCAAACAAATTGTGTGTAATAGACATACGTATATAATAGTCAAACTTAATAGAGAAGATTACAGTTAATGGAACGAATTTTAAATTTTTAATATGAAATCATACCTTAAAATAAGCAAAAAGGTTTGACTTCGACCAAAAAAATCAAAAAGGAAGTTAGGTTAGAAAAATTTAATGGAAAAAGGACAGAGACAGAGATTTAATTTCCAAAAGTACAAAGCTGAAAACAAATGTAGAATGTGACTGTAAGAGTGAGAAGAAGTGAACTATTCTATCTTAAAACACAACTAGGACAAAGGTAGATGTCTCAACCATGTAATGTTGGGCAACTGCCCGGATCAACACTAGGAAAAGAAAAACAATGAAGAAAAAACTAGTATAAAGTTTCCTCCACCAACTCTATAGCCTAGAGTTCCTTTTTTGGAAAATATAAGAAAACCATGTAAAATCTTCAACTTGGCCATGTCTTCGAGTTCCTGTAGATAGTGAACTTGTCTTAATATGTATAGAATAATTGATCTCAAAACGCACAAGTGGGAAAATCGTCACTACTGACAATTAGTTATGGAATTTGTGTGAAATGATACTATGTGTACACCTTTTCAAGTCAGAGTCATTGTTTTTTTTTTTTGGTCGGGAAGTCAGAGTTATTGTTGACATACCGTGTTGGTTGACTTTATAACTCTGTTGAATAGCAAGCTTTCTGCACTGGATTCACTGAACAACCTTTTAGATTTAATTGCACATTCAAGCTATTCTGGTCCGCAGCTTACTAAGCACTGTAATATTTCTTATTGCAGGAGGTCCACTACAATCAACATGGTTTGCTGCTTTTGGAGGGACAGGGCATTTATCGTTTAGGCGATAGCTGGTTAGACTTTCACCCTGAAATTTCTGGCTGTGGGGTTGGAGATTTCTTCTGAAATTCATTTGAATAACCTAATAGTAGGATTTTTTTTCTTTCTATCGTTCTCCTTTCTCACGAACCATAGTACTAATCTTAACCTGATTGATTCCTGATAGGTACCCAGTTCAAGCAGGCGATGTCATTTGGATGGCGCCATTTGTGCCTCAATGGTACGAATAGAAAGAGCAATTAATACTGTTCTTCTACCATCCATCGATTAGTCAGTTGACTATTACTCAAGTTAGTATGAGCTTCATTTCTCAGAGGAATTAACTCCTTTGGTTTTCTATATGACAGGTACGCTGCACTTGGTAAAACCAGGAGTCGGTATCTTCTGTACAAAGATGTCAACAGAAATCCTCTCTAGGTGCATCATTCTTGTGGCATTGAGTTCTCGCAATGCGTGCGAGACTAAAGAGATGTGTTTTTTATGAAGCAATGGACTAGTCCATCAGTATGCAATTCATGTGGATGGTACAGCACTAATCAATTGTCTGGTATGCATCCTTGTGTGCAAATCGAGTTCTGTTGGCATTGTCCTTGCACATTATTGCATTCAGCATATCAACTCTTTATGGATCCAATGGAAGTGGGTAAGTTGCAGAAATTTCTCTTGATTTTACGTTGAATAAATTGTCAGATTATCGATGATTCTGAAGAATGATCTCATCAAGTGTAATGCAAGGCTAGTCAGACCGAGCTTATATTCCGGCCAAGTTTCACCATTGATAACATATCTCAACAGTGACATGATTCATAAGAGAAAAACATACTCCTGTTGCTGGCTGACTAATGTGAACACAGGGCGTAGACATAGAGATCAAGGCATCTGCATGTGCTGACTGTATTACCATGCTCACCTTCCTTCAAGCAACTTACCAGGTTGCGAATGATTGTCTGAAACTAATGTGGTGGATCATAATATCCACGCTTTCCACAAAATTCTGCTTTTACAGAATTACTAAAGCTTAAAACTTACAGGAGTTCTTTACCAAGCATTCCCAGAACAGTGCTTGAGCCAAAACATGTATGCTGAGAGCATTCGGAAGTATTCAAGCATTGTGTCAAACTAAGAGCATACGATTGGGTGTGATCTGCTACTTTTCAGGCTTGAACTTTCGGCTTGCGCGGTGGTCCTCACCTGATTTTAAGGGAAAGATTCTTGCACAGCTGACGGTTCAGTGGTTTAATGTACCTTCTAGTGAAGCAGCCGAGGGAATTTTTGTATCTCTTTTCACTGTAAGTTAGATTATCTCCATCATGACCAATGCTCAACTTTCCCATTGCCAAAACCCTAGCATCCCAACATCATTTTGTGGATTATTAT
The DNA here is from genome assembly GCA_024500025.1 of Syzygium aromaticum. Classification (NCBI taxonomy): domain Eukaryota; kingdom Viridiplantae; phylum Streptophyta; class Magnoliopsida; order Myrtales; family Myrtaceae; genus Syzygium; species Syzygium aromaticum. Next base: position 21,357,947 of record CM044888.1, on the reverse strand, counting down.
AACCTATGGTTTAAAATCTTCCACGTGGAACAGGAAATCCCACCTTAAATTTGAGTCAAAATGGAGACCCCACAATAAGAGAGAGAGAGAGAGAGAGCATCACTTACCACCACTACCCACCACCGACTCTTTTCCCATCACCACTCTTTTCCTCCAATTTTTCCCCCTCATTCTTTGGTCAGATGATGCCTCATGCCCCTCCATATCACACACCCTTCCCTAAATGGGAATATTGTGTATCATAAACATTTCTTTAGATCTGCTTTTCTCTCGCAAAGTTTGCTTTCTTTTCATTCCCAAAGACACTAACTTTCTCTAAAGTGATCATTAGTGTCACATTTAAGATTTCCCTGGAAAAAATTCTCTCCTCTGGAGGCTTTCTTCGTTAGTCATGAAAGACTAAATTCCCTTCTTATTGGGGTTCCTCTTGATTAGCTCTCTGACTAATGTTGAAACATATTAATGCTTGGGAAGCAATATTCTTGCAGACTTATTATTGTTTTTACGTTACAGACAAGCACCTGGTACTCTAATTTACCATATCTCATTTTTGTACGGTACTCTCACTTTTCCTAGAAAAAGTGTTTCTTCATTGGAAGTTTTTCCTTTTGATCTGATCATCTGTTATTCCTGGGAAGAGTGTTTCTTCATTCTCCTGTTGTTATTACTTCTCAACTTAGTATTATCTTTGTCATAAGATTTTGCCTCACAGTTATAATGTTATCATTTGAAAGGAGTTTAAGTACTATCTGTGACACGATTAATGGGAAAAAAGTCCTAAATATAGATCAAACCTTTTGTTGTAGACATGAGAGTTGCATGTACATATTCTGCTAATTGGCTGACTTCTATAATAACACAGCTTACTACTGATTAATTAAGATCTGACTTTGTACGCAGTGGATGGATTTGTATGTTTTTAAACAAAGTGGTGTCCCATTCGCTAACTCAGAAAGTTAGTGTAAAGTACACAAGATCTAATTGCCTTGTTTTTTGCCCTGCTCATTAGCGAGATCTTTTCGGTTAAAAAGCTACTGAGGCTAGCAGATGTTTGGCTCATCCAGAGTATGCAAAGCACAAACCAGCGCTTTTTCCGCTAAATGTAGCTTTCTATGTCCTAACAATGTCCTAATAACGCATGAATCGGTCATTTTTCGTTGATGCTACTATGCATGTGAGGTGTGAATTATTAGATCTCGCAAAGGATAGTGTCGTATGGCAAGACCAACTATCAATCAATTATATATTTTATTTGGTTAGTGAGAAAGGTTATCTTTTCCTTGATGGCAGACCATCTTAGATAAGTTATATTTGTTCCATTGAAACTTCTCCACCTAAATTTGGAAAAGCACCTCGGTAGAGGACAGTAGTATTTTCCAAAGATCTGTTTTTGTCTCAAGCGATTTCAGGCCTTGGATTTGTCGTGGAACTCCTTTTGTTCATCACTTTTCTTCATATAATTGCATTATATTAATGGTTTTCCTTCTGTAACTACCTTTCATTTTTCTCATTCAACATTCATTGGTTTCTGATCTTTTTTTGCTTTTAGTGGGGGCACTCGATCTTAATGAAGGAGTGGCAAATTGATTTGCAGAGAAAGAACAAGTTGAGAACATAAACAACATTAATTTTCTTCTGTTGTCCATGACAAAGTCCATTAGCATTCTCAGAGTTCAAGATTTCAAAAATGCATAAAGATTGGCATCTAAAAGAGCTAAAGAGGAATTTTTTTAAAGTGCTTGTATAAGTGGTTTCATTAATTAAAAGAAAATAATTATGCAGCCCCTTCAAAGAGAGAGACTTCTGAATTTAGTCACAATATACATTTATATATAGGGCAAAAGCTACCAAAAACCCTAAACTATACCAACTGTTATACATTTACTCTAAGCTTTTTTCATGACACCAAAAATTCCAAAATTGTACTTATGGGACACATCAACCCTCCGTCAAAGTTCTTTCAATGAAAACCCTTAAAAATTCGCCTACATGAATGCCGGAAAGAAAATAGTATTGACATGACGCTCACGCGACTTCAGTAAAATAAGAACAATATTGTTTTGGTTGAAAATTCATTTAACAAAATCGTGATTAAGGGTAAACGTGTCATACAGGTATAAGTTTGGGGTTTTTTTATGTCACAAGAAAAAATTTAGGGTAAATGTGTTACGGTGGGCATAGTTTCCATGACACCAAAAATTCCAAAATGGTACTTGTGGGACACATCAACACTCTATCAAAGTTCTGTTAATGAGAACCCTTAAAAATTTGCCTACATGAATGCAAGAAAGAAAATAGTATTGATATTACGCCCACGTGACTTCAGTAAAATAAGAACAACATTGTTTTGGTTAAAAATTCATTTAACAGAACCGTGATTGAGGGTAAACGTGTCATACAAATATAAGTTTGGGGTTTTTTTATGTCACAAGAAAAAAATTAGGATAAATGTATCATGGTGGGCATAGTTTGAGGTTTTTAATATTACAAAAAAAGTTTAGGATAAATTCATCACAATGAGCATAATTTGAGATTTTTTTGGTTTTTTCCTTTGTAAATACAAACGATTTGTTACTGATTAATTTTGAGTCCATCATGTTCACAGTGGGCCTAATACCCAAAAAACCCTAAAACTTTAGCTTTTGTTCCAATTATATCATAAAATTTTTTTTTATCTCATAAAAAACCCCAAACTTTTACTTTTATCCAAAATCTACTACCGTTAACTTTTTTGTCCAATATTACCATTAATAATTATTTTTTTATTTTTTTCGAATTTTTTGTTTTTATTTTCTTTTTCTTTTCCTTTTTTTTTCCCCTTTATCTTTAATCTTTGCCCGACGAGGCTCGACCTTGCTGGCCTTGGGCAAGGTTGGCCTCACCCGCCCCTGGCGAGGTTCGTCCTCACCGTGGCTAGTGAGGCTTGGCCTTGCCCAACGCCGGCAAGGGCTCAATCCCACCGGCCTCGTCCTTGTCGGTCGCGGCGAGGCTCGACTTCACCACTAGCCGACGGGACCAAGCCTCGCAAGCCACGGCGAGGACGAACCTTGCCAGGGGCGAGTGAGGCTTGACCTCGCTGGCGTTGGGTGAGGTCAACCTTGCCTGCCCCTGGCGAGGTTCGTCCTCGTTGTGGCTGGTGAGGGCTCGGCCTCGTTGGCCTCGTCGGCCTCGTCCTCACCACGGCTGGCGAGGACGAGGTCTGCGGGGGCTCGCCCTCGCCAGTTGTCGGCGAGTTCGAGTCTCGCCAGATCTGGCGAGAGCTCGGCCGCTGGCGAGGCTCGACCTCGCCGGCGTTGGGTGAGGCCAAGCCTCGCTAGCCACGGTAAGGACGAACCTCGCCAGCCCCTACCTTCGGCCGGTCGCTGGATCGGCAACCGGTCAAAGGTTGAAGGTGAAGGGAAAAAAAAAGAAAAAAGAAAAAGAAATAAAAAATAAAAATCGAAAAAATAATATTTAAATAATTATTAATGGTAATATTGGACGAAAAATTTAACGGTGGTAGATTTGAGACAAAAGTAAAAGTTTGAGATTTTTTATGAGATAAAAAATTTTAGGATATAATTGGAATAAAGGTTAAAGTTTGGAGGTTTTTTTGGGTATTAGGCCGTTTATAGTGATTGGTATCACCACAAAAAAGCAAAGCAAAAAAGCCTATTACTTAGCATTTGGAATGTGATCATGGTGCCTTTAACAATCTTTCTGCTCCTTTCACACCATAAAATTAGGCTTTTGCATATAATAACGGCATGATCAATGAGGCTAGGATCGATGCTCCATAAGTGCTACCATTCTTGTAATCACACATTATGATAAAAAGATCGAGGCACATGTGATGAGTCACCTACTTGATTACCAGCAAGTGCATAATCTGTATGGTTTGATGCATGTGTGGCCCCTGAAAACTTGAGTCGTTTTCCCTTGAAGGGAAGCCTACTCTAACAGCTAAAAAGGGTCTTGTTTAAGGCTAATGAATAGAAAATTCATGACGTTAGAAATCGTGAAAAGTAGTAAGAACAAGATTGGCTGTCATAGATAGGCTTAAATACCCAAAAAAACTTCAAACTTTAACCTTTATCCCAATTATATCCTAAATTTTTTTTTTGTTTCATAAAAACTCAAAACTTTTACTTTGTCCCAAATCTACCACTGTTAAATTTTCCATCCAATATTACCGTTAATAATTATTTTAATATTATTTTTTCAATTTTTTTATTATTTTTATTTTATTTTTTTTCCCTTCACCTTCTACCTTTGGCCGGTTACCGATCTAGTGACTGGTCAGAGGTGGGGGCCAACGAGGCTCGACCTCACGGGTGTTCGGCGAGGTCGGCCTCGCCTGAACCTGGCGAGGTTCGTCCTTGCCGTGGCCGGCAAGGCTTGGCCTCACCCAACGCCGGCGAGGACGAGGTCGGCGGGACTGAGCCCTTGCCGGCGTTGGGCAAGGCCGAGCCTCACTAGCCACGGTGAGGACGAACCTCACCAGGGGCGGGTGAAGCTGACCTCGCCCAACGTCGGCGAGGTTGAGTCTTGTCTGCCAGAGGTTGAAGGTAAAGGGAAAAAAAAAAGAAAAGGAAAGGAAAAAGAAAATAAAATAAAAAAAATTCGAAAAAATAAAAAAATAATTATTAACGGTAATATTAGACGGAAAAATTAACGGTGGTAGATTTGGGACAAAAGTAAAAGTTTGAGATTTTTTATGAGATAAAAAAAAAATTATGATATGATTGGGACAAAGGCTAAAGTTTTGAGTTTTTTTGAGTATTAGGCCGCCATAGATATGCATCCCTTTTTGAAGACTTTGAATAAACTTTTGAGATTGATCATGGATCTTGCACTTAACATAAAAGGGTTTGGATGCTGCCAAACAGTAAATTGTGTAAGGTCTGATATGTTTATACACTGTTGACTGCATTTCGAAAACCTAATCTTGATGATTATCATGGATCAACTGAAGGGTTTCACTAATCAAACCCCATGCTCTATATCTATCACGTTAGCAAACCTTTACATCAAGCTTGAATTGTATTTATGTGTAATTATATTCATGCAAGGAGATAGGAAAAACCATGATTTGGCATAATATAAAGAAAATAAACAGAGGCTTTTGTCCAAATATAGACTGTGACCCACTAAATCCATAGAATCTATGTAATGTGGGACATATTTGTAAATAAAGATTACCTGGTGTGAATTCTCCCCCCCTCTCTCTCTCGCTCTCTCTCCACCCAACAAAGAGAAGGAAAAGGGGCACTTTATTACATCATAGATGACTCTGCTTCTATTCTTTATTTCGCCATTTTAAACAACAAAATTGTCTCTTCTGATAACAAAACAAAGCACTTTTAAGTACTTCCTCTAATGCAAAACAGATATTGTGGCAACAACTAGCTAGAGGGAGAGGTGATGTCAATGAAAATATTAAAATGACCCACTAAAAAGAGAAATCAAAACACAAAATTGCTCCCACTGCTTAATTCCAACCACACTTGTGAGTGCAAACTTAGCCACCAATTAAATCGAAAGCAAGGAAAGAAATTCCACTCTCGTGCTTATGTTCTTGTGTATGTAGTTCCTCTAAGGTGTGAGATATGATTAAAAACCCCAATCATAATGGGGACAAGCACACACAACCCCATTGTCAACCACATTTTGAGTTGTCTTTGTTGGTTACCCTAGAAAAGCAATGTTTTGTTTAACTCAAATCCAATTGGTTAATTGATGTTTTTGGACCATTTGAAGATTAGGATATGCATGGACCAACCGACATTTTTATTTGACCAATAGCAAGGCAAAGAGGGAAGAAAAAATGGTCAAAAATCAAGGCCAAGTTGAAGAAACACTTAAGTGTTGCTCAGTCAGCCTGTGCTTTCATTTTGCGTGCTTTTGTTTGGATAGGGATAAGAAAAAATATCCGACAAGGAGCTGTAAACTTCCATGGTTTTATATTATTTTGAGGTCCTAATTCATACACCTATTTATGCTCTCTCGAATTAGGTTTTCCTTGGGAATGATGTCACAAATCACCAAAATATCCACTTACATTATGTAAATGGTTAACATGCATTGCTGAATCTTACTTTACGTCTAACCAGAAACATGAATTAATGTGGAGAAAAGTTAACTATCGAGAATGCAATGAACTTTGTGAACAATTATCCTTTAAATTTCTCCTTTACAGTTTTTTTTCCAGAAAGCCAACTGGAAGTTGTCATAACAAATCAAAGCACATGATCATAGGCATAAAAAAAGTATGAGTTGGATCTAAATTCCATGCTCTAATGTTTATCTTGAATAATAATAACTATTAGATGCCGCAATTTCACTTGGAATCATCATGATATTCATTCAAGTTACACTCAATCAGGCATGACCATCACAATCAAGAAACCTCGTCAAGTGGTTATCATTGATAGCACACTGTATGTCAAAATAGAGACTAACAAAGTAAGGATTGTTTATGCATGAATCGATGTGAAAATATTATTAGAGAATGACACAACGCATTTAAAATTCTTGATGAACAATAGAAGAAAATTATTTTTCTCCCGTTTGTATGTGCATATTATCCCAAAATCATAGTAATTATCCTGAAAATTTATACAAATTGTAGATAAATTAAACTGAAAGATGTTGAGAAAACGAAAGAATAGGAGAATCCAAGAGATGTTGACAAATAATGTTTCCCAAACATTACAAACTATCAGAGGGTCCGATCATGTGATACGAAAGATATATAAAGAAAGAATCATGGATCTCGACCCAATATACTCGAATGATTGATTCTCTCCTACAAGTCACATGGATGAGAAAAAGAGATTTTGGGAACCTATAATTAAGTGCTGACCAAGGGTTGGGGGGGTGGCTGAGGGAGGGGAAGGGGGGGTCGATGATGGTGTAATCATGATACAGGTTTACTAGGGGATTTAATTAAGCATACTAGAAAATATTAAGAAGCCTCCCTATGAACTAAAAGCTAGCTACCTAGCTTGTACCCTTTTTGCCAATGGCATAGGGTTTTAGATTTGGTTCGGTTTCATCTCAAGAAAGGAGTGGATTTTGACTTTGTTTAGATACTTGGGGTTGAGAAAAAAGAGGGTTCCATCAGATGGAGTTCTATTGGCTGATGTTGGCGTGCATTGCCCACTTGTCCCACTTGTGTAAATTTGTTATTTAATGGTTCATCTTCCATTGACTCAAGATGAGATATCCACTTATACAATATGGTAGAGCAATTGAAGCCCTCCTCCTTAGGTTATGATTGTCGATTCAAATTCAGTGACTTCCTTCTCATCCGGTTGAAAAGAAAAAGAAATGTGTGAATTAAATCCATCCATATGAAGGAGTCGGAGGCAAATTACCAAAAACGTGTTAAACCTATTGCAATTGTACAATTTTAAACCTTATTGACAATTGAGTTTATACATTTTGCATTTGTGTCAATACAGTCAATTTGGCCAATTTTGGCCGGAAAACACCAACATGGATACCATCTGTTCCATGTGGTGCAACTAGTGATAATGAGGACAATTTTAATAATATTTCAATATTTTTCTATTTTTATTTTATTTTATTTTTTATTCTTTTCTTTTCTTTTTCTTCCCTTCTTCCTCTCGATGACCGGCCAAAGGCAATGGCTAGCAAGGTCACCTTGCTGGCCACTAGCGAGGGTGAGCTTTGCCCACCCTTGACGAGGCTCAACCTTGCCAAGCCATGGCAAGGCTTGTCCTTGCCCACAACGGCAAGGGCGAGCCTCGCCACGATTGGGCGAGGCTCAACCTCGCCAGCCAAAGGAAAAAGGGAAGAAAAAAAAAAGAATTGAAACGATATTAAATATTATTAAACAATGTCCACGTTAACGCTCGTTGCACCACGTAGAATGGTTGGTATCCGTATCGGCGATTTCTAACTAAGATTAACTAGATGGACTAAATTGGCACAAATATAAAAGGTTTATGACTCAATTGGCTAAAAAAAAAAGTTTAAGACCGAATTAGTACAATTTCAATAGATTAATGACCTTTTTGGTAACTTTCCCCGAGAAGTGGTGGCCCTATAGATTTGTAACCGGATCGTTACACACAAGTTGCAATCAACTTGAAATCTTTCACGCTAGCGAGAATACTTCTTTATAGCCAATTAAGAGTATCGAGTCAAGTCAGATCACATGGGATACTTTTATAAAAAATAACACGTGATGAGATACCAAGCGCAGTACATGACTCATATTATCACCGTTAATAGTGAAAACAAATCAAAGGTATACTAGAAACTTTATCTTTTATACGGTGCACATAACATGTCGTACAAACATATCTATTTGATGATGTTCCTCTCAAATGCTTCAGCCAATATAAACATTACTCAAATCCAGCTCTAATTGTTAATCACGCTACTTGAAGTCGAGACATAGTGGGACAGTAAAGTAACTGAGGACCTCGACTCAAAGCAAACCCTAAAGGGCATAGTGGGAGAGTGAATTTTGCTTTATGCTTACCCGTCCAAAGATAAAGGGTAACTACTTGAAGTATATACCCTAAGGCGCTATGGGTTTCACTAGACTGAAAAAGGGTACTTTCTAGTAGGAGATCGCAAGCCAAATCTTTATGACTTTGACACCTGAGAAGATGATCCATATGTGATTGCATATAAATTTCTGGTTGCTGAAGAATTAATTACTCGAGTGAGCATCATGCCAGCTTTCGATATGATTCTGGATAGAATTTTCTATGCACACATGGTCTGCTTTACTAATCTAGGAAACTAAAATAACAGGAGAATCACGAACTTTTCGTACCAGAGGTGAACCTTATAACCCACTGCATGAACTGTCCTAGGTTCAATGCACAGATAGCATAAGCTATAGTTCTTCTATTATTGTCGTTTTCTTTTTTGCAATATGGTCACTAATTCCCTTTAACTAGGTAGGCCCATCTCACGCGATATAGAGATGTGTATGCTTTGTTCATAATGGATGAATCGATCTTTTCTAATCGATTGAGCTCTACCATTCTTTACTATACGTCCACCTTCTTTAAATTACGAATCAAGAACCCTCCAAACATGGTTAATGACTAGCAAAATTGCAAGCTCTCGTCAATAGATGCCACAAGCAACGATCGACTATCGTACAGAAAATATTCCGTTTAATTAGGCTCCGTTCGTTTCATAGAAAATATTATGTTTTTGGAAAATATTTTCCCGGAAGTCATTTTCCTGAAAAATGTTTTCCCGGAACATAATTTTCCGGTGTTCGGCAACCAATATGAAAAAGTTTCGGAAAATATTTTTTACCGGCGTTGGTGGCAGCGACCGGCGACCGCGGCCGGTGGCGGTGGTCGGCAACCGGCGACGGCGGCCGGCGGCTGGCTGCGGCAGCGGATGAGTAGCGGGCGGCGACTGACGAGCGGCAGCCGGCGACCGCGGCCAGCAACCGACGACCGTAGCCGGCGGCGAAGGCGACTGACAAGCGGCGGCGGCGATCGACGAGCGGCGGCTGGCGACCGGAGGGGGGAAGGAAGAGTTTGGCGGAAAATGAAAGATTTGGGGGTGAGGAAGGAAAATATTTTCCCACGGAAAACATTTTCAGCTCCCGAATACCGGAAAACATGGAAAATGTTTTCCGGAAAAATATTTTTCCTGAAATGAATGGAGCCTTACAGAATAAAAGAAAGAATAATATATCTATATATTTTAGGGAAAATTACCAAAAAAGTCCTAAACCTATTTCATTTGTGCTAGTTCATTTATAAACCTATTAATTGTGCCAGTTGAGTCCTAAACATTTTCACGTTTTATGAATTGAGTTCAAAATTAAATGTTCGTTATCCCATGTGGCGTACCCAGCGCTGATGTAAACATTTTTAATAATATTTTAACATTTTATTGAACTTTTTAATAATTTCTTCTTTTCTTTTCTGTACTTTTTCGTTTTTTTTTTGGACTTAGGGCCGGTGAGGGCCAGGACGCCATCGCCCAAGGCCGGCGAGGGCCACGATGCTCTCGCCTGGCCAAATCTGAAAAACCCGGCATTTTGAAAGTTGCAAGTTTTGACATGTATGATCGGTGAGCAAATCTCAATGACAGCATCGATGAGGAAGAGAAACACTCTCTCTATTCTCCTCTGACGCATGAGAATGGCTCCTCACTTCGTCTTCCCTCCGAATCTATGGCCTCTCGAAGAGGAACCCGAAGACTATTAGCTCTATGCACAAAACCCAGTCGACATCGCTTCGCTCCTCCGAACTTGAAGAATTATATTCGTCAAGGTTCACTTTAACTTGCACACCGCAATCGACGATGAGTTTTCGAAAATTGTCCAACTAAAAGCCGCAGTGGTGCTGGTGCTATGTGCTTTTACAGTTGCGAGGGTTTCTTAACCTTTTGGTGTCTCGTGGCTCTCGCAGGCCTGTCGTATGATTTCTCCAACAAGGAGCTGTTCAGTGTGGAAGAGTAGGCAGGGAAAAAAAGAGAGTAAAGAAATAAAAACAAAAAAAAATTCAAAATTCAAAAATATTAAAACATTATTAAGAATGTCTACGATAGTGCCGGCCTGACCACATAGGACAGTTAGTATCTACATCAACAATTTCTTGCCAAAGTTGATTGGATGGACTTCATTGACAAAATATGAAAAAAATTTAGGGCTTAATTGGCACAATTAAAAGGTTTAGGACTAAATTGGTACAAATGTAATAAAGTTAGGATTTTTTTGGTAATTTTCCCTTATATTTTATAAGTAGCAAAATTGCTTGATTAGAAGATCATTAGGATCAATACCAAAAAAAAAAAAAGAAGATCATTAGGAACACCGGCCTCCTTGGGCAAAGAATCTATTCATGTATTAAAGAAAAGATCACCACCAGCCTTATAGAATCGACATTATTCCGAGTAATACTATTTCTTAATTAGCTCTTTATACTACTAGATTTTAGCAAAAAGCCGTAAGCTAGGTTTCTCGGAATAAAAAAAGTGTAGACCTTTTCAATAGGATATATTTTAGAGATTTACTAGGAGCATTCTAAGGAGATCCTTAAATCAAAACTCTTCTTTTTTATTATGATTTTCTTGAATACATGTCTACACAAGATAGTGCCACCTCGTGGCCTCATGTGGATAGGACAAGCTGCACTTATCATTGAAAGCAAAACGATGTATAGGAAAAAAAAATACAAAGAGTATATGAAGAACTTTTTTATCTTCTATGACCTTCATTCGATGTCTTGAGATTAGTGTGTGTACGTTGACGAAATTGATTCTCTTAACTCATTTTCCAACCGAGTTGAGGAGATCGTTGGAGATCATGCTAGAAATTTCGTTGCACAAATCAATAATTCTGCTATAAACTCAGTGGAATCTTCATGCTTAATCTAACCTTTGAGTGTGTAGCTAGTAGCTCAACACATCATTTTGTATGGTTCCTTATTCTAGCCAAGAGGAAGTTCTTAAAACTTCTAAAGAGCAAATAAACGTTTGTTTATCCATTTTATGTTCATTTTGAGTTCTAAAGCTAGCCAAATTGTGCATATTCTAGTCATTTACCATGCTGCAAAAGTTTCTAGGTGTTGTTTTCTTGGTCTTTTCTTGATCTGTAGTGTCAAACCTTTTCTATATAATTAAATTAATTTTAGGAACATCAATGTGGAACAATTAAGCCTTTTTCATATAATTAACGTAACAAATATGGTTTCTAAATAATGTGAAGGGAAGAGGGAGGAAATGGAGCTTTATGATGATGCGGCTCAACCACAAAATTCCATTCTAGTTTTTTTTTTCCTTTTCATTGGTTTCCATACAACTACAAATCATATCTTACTCTCAAATGATGTCTTGATTCGATTGAAACTGTCTTTTTTGTGATGAAATAGACAATATATGTACTATCATCAGGAATCAAGTCCAACTATTCTTGTGACCCAAGTTGCTTTAACAAAGGTGTTAGATGCTTGTCACATCTTTTCAAACTTTCATATTAGGAAATTCCAAAGACTAGGTCAAAGCTCCCCTTCTTCCTTGATTTGTGATTCCTCTTACGGGTTTTTATTTCAAAATGGCTGCACCTTTTCCAATCTTTTCTTGCATGCTTCCACGGGAGAGATTTCTTTTGGGAGTCTCGGGGCTCTCAAAAGCAGAGTGCAAGAGAAAAGAAAAGGCCAAGAGCATTTTGAACATATCGCTCATCCTCTGTGGACTAGCTATGATTTCGCACTTTCGTTAATTAAGCCAAGTGGGACAAAAATATATATCGTCTAAAGTTTCTTTGCTCATATAAGTTATTACATAAGTCGATACATATGAATCCAATACATGTGAGCTATCCACATTAATAATAGAGAAACGAATTAGAAAGATTGCCACCCTCTCAATATCTTGTTGTGGTCAGGTACAATTATTATGAGTATGTTTTACATATTATTAAATTTCATAAAAACTTTTCCTATTTTGACACAAAAATTACGAAAAAAAATTTCATATCGCTCTTTAATCTGTATTTCTATATCTGCCACAAGCCGTTTAGATATGAAATGATAAATAGAGTATACTTTTTAATTGAATTTACCACGTCATCATGGTGTGTAAATGAACTTATTAGCGCTGAGAACATGACTTTTTATAACAATAAGTGGGGAGAATATATGTCAAATTAAATGATATCCTCACTCCATTCTCTTCCCAAAATGCATATTTAAGGACGTTCACCTCGAGCCCTCATGGAAGCCAAAGAGCCTCTCTCACTTAAAACATCTCCCCCCTAAAATGAACACCTCTCAAACTTCACCCACCAAAAAGACCTCGTCCTCCTTCACTCACTACCTTCACTCTCTCTCACAAACACCTCACAGGCTAAGAAAGAGAATGCTAGCAACATGGACACCAGACCAGGAGCTCAACCAAGTGAGGCTACGTTCTGGTGCCGACATGAAGAGGAAGCTCCAATGGTATGACTTAATAGCTCTTGGAGTTGGAGGAATGCTTGGTGTTGGTGTGTTTGTCACTACCGGTCCGGTGGCTCACTCCATAGCCGGACCTTCGGTTTTCATATCGTATATTATAGCTGGGGTATCAGCACTCCTTTCTTCCTTGTGTTACACTGAGTTCTCGGTCCAAATTCCAGTTGCCGGCGGCGCCTTCAGCTATCTGAGAGTGACCTTCGGTACATTATTTCCTATATACGTCATGATTTTTCGTTGAATCTCTACACGCCCGTGAAAAGTTCGGTTTTCACAAACTGTGCACGGGCGAACATCGTGTTACAGGTGTTTCGGAAACCAAGATTCTTCTTTGGCAAAGCCTATGAAAACCTATATTGCTTATGAATACAATAGAAAATCTCGCATCTTTTCTCACTTCGATTTATCTTTGTGGATTTAAATCTTCCTAGGTGAGTTTGTGGGTTATTTTGCCGGGGCGAATATATTAATGGAGTATGTGTTGTCGAATGCTGTGGTTGCGAGAAGCTTCACAGACTATCTGTGTCACACATTGGGAGAAAATGATCCAACCTGTTGGAGGATTGAAGTGGAAGGGCTAATGAAGGGATACAACATGCTGGATTTTCCAGCCGTTGCTCTTGTGCTTCTTCTGACCCTTTGTCTTTGCCATAGGTTGGATCTCTCTCTCTCTCCTCTCTCTCTCTCTCTCTCTCTCTCTCTCTCTCTCTCTCTCTCTCTCTCTCTCCCTTTTTCTTAATTTCAAGGTTCTTCTTGTTTCTTTTTCTACTAAAATCCATGCTAAGTACAGAAGATCTTTATAACTAGAGGTCTTCTTGATCTTCTGGCAACATTGATAACTGTGGAATTGAGCTTTTTCTTGTTTCTGAAGACATTGGTGTGTGAGAATGCATTAAATAAATGTACCAATTTATGGGTTTTCTTGTTGGAGTTGGGAGTGACCACTTTAATGGGATCTATGTGTGACAGATGGAAAATATTTTAAAGTTGTCACCAAGTGTAAACATCTGATAGTGTTTGTTCTTTTCTTTATTGTCATATGGTACAAAGCAGTTTCATTGCTCATTATTGGATGCATTTTTTATTAACTATTACTGGACCCATTTAGCCATAGTGATTGATACATGTATCTTTTGTTTGGACATGATTTAATTTGCAGTACCAAGCAGAGCTCAATCTTGAACCTTATAATGACAGTCTTCCATGTAGTCTTCTTTGGGTTCATCATAATTGCGGGGTTCTACAAAGGGAATGGCAAGAACTTGGTGAGGCCAGGAGGACTAGCACCATTTGGGGTAAGGGGTGTGCTCAAGGGAGCAGCCAAAGTGTATTTCAGCTATATTGGGTATGACTCAGTCTCAACCATGGCTGAGGAGATCCAAAACCCGTCCAAGAGCCTCCCCGTCGGGATTGTTGGCTCCATGCTCATTGTGTCTTTGCTCTATTGCCTCATGGCATTGTCCTTGTGCATCATGGTTCCATACAATGAGGTCAGTCTACTAAAAAGAGATCAATCAATCCAAAAATTGGATGGTCTTTGGATTTTGCATATAGCATTAGTGAAGGAAGGGATAAAGCTGCCTAGACACTCCTTGAATTCGGGTATTCTTTGCAAATTAGCCCCTCTAGTGTATGTAATTTTCACATCTTAAGTATCCCATATGTCTGAATTCGACTAGGGTTTCTGAAGAAATCATTTTATGTGAAAATTTGTAAGGGTATAAAATCACTCAAATCACTCTGTTATTATTTTATATTAACTGGGTAGAAGAAACATTTCAAGGTGTAGGAACTAAGATTGCAAAAGCAATGTTAAGTATAAAGAATTATCATGTAAAACTTTTACACAAAAAATTTGGTTTTCATAAGATGAGGTTAACGTAATATATACAACACCTAAATATCTAATTTTTGAAACACGACAAAACAATCCTTAAATCCGCATGCATACACTTACAATGTCATCGGAACTTTTGCTTAGACAACGAGAGCGCAAATTGCCGACACACAATCAGTTAGAATCAACATTTACACTAATGGTGGTCTCGATTGAAATGAAAAGCAACTAGGAAAAGCATGGTCGATAACCAATGAGCCCTAGTTTGGAGAACCCCCTTTTCATATACTTAATCATCATATTGGACCTCTCTTTTTCTCAACGTCGGTTGACGATGATTGATTGACATTGATATGTGTAGATATCAAACGATGCATCGTTTTCAGTCGTCTTCGAGAAGATAGGGTGGGGATGGGCGAGCAATCTAGTGGGGGCAGGCGCGAGCTTGGGGATTGTGGCGTCGCTGGTGGTGGCCATGCTTGGTCAAGCTCGCTATCTTTGTGTCATCGCGAGGTCCCATCTGGTGCCTTCATGGCTCGCCAAGGTTCACCCTTCCACTGGTACTCCATTGAACGCCACACTTTTCTTGGGTGAGTGAGCCTTTCCTTTTTGCTGCTTTTTTTCTTCAACAAAAGATGTCCCCTTCTTTATGAATAGAGATAATCATCTAGAAGTCTAATACACGTTTGAGTACATATCCAAAGAAGAAATGTACGAAGTCCTCATCAATTAGATGAAATCTCGACGAACCCATGATTTAGTATATTCTTTTTCTTGAACTACTGATTTTTGCATTCACGGGATTCCTTTGCTTTCTTTCCTCCTTTGGATTACTTTTGAATAGCTGGGGATGGGTGGCAATTCATAGGATTACCAAGAAAAAATCTACTTGTCCTTCATTGAGAGCAAATTGACTAGTCATTTCTTATATGGAAAAAGATGATTTCAGATACTGCTAAACAGTGCATGAGATGCATGAAGCTTGATGTCCTCTTCCATGTGATTGAGCACATATATCTCCATCCTTCTTCTGTAATGATCGGCTTTCGTCCATTACAATGCATATGGAAGGGAATATCTGTTGATCATTTTAGGAGCTTTCTTTTGAGTTTGTCTTGGCTTCTTGCTAATCCTTTTTTAATGATGCCTTTGTTTCTGTCTCCTATGTCATTTTCTCACAATAAAGAAAACCTACGTGGAAGGCACGAATGTGGAACCATCTGACAATGAGCAAATTGCGGTTTGCATGTTTTTGTTGGCCAAAACAAATTCATGTGGTTTTCAGTTGTCGGAATATCACAAAATAGTAATATGATTATATATTGCATAAAGAACTTGCACTTTCATTTGCAAAAAAGGTTCCAATTTGATTACTCTCTATGTTATTTATTAGTCTAATGACGAATGTTCAAGTAGCTTATCTCTTTGCTATCTGTTCTCGTAAATACTGAAATGAATTGCATATGAATCTCCTCTCTTTTCTCTTGTGTAGGGATTTGCACAGCATTAATAGCACTATTCACCGAACTAGAGATAGTCTTCGATATGATCTCCCTAGGAACTCTCATGGTATTCTACCTGGTGGCCAACGCCCTCATCTACCGCCGCCACGTTATCACCAGCTGCCACCGCCCACTCCCCACCCTCCTCTTCCTCATCCTCCTCTCCTTTGCCTCCCTCGGCTTCTCCATCTCCTGGAAGCTCGATAAGTGGTGGGGCTCAGCCCTGTTCAGCTGCCTCGTGGCCGTCGCCACCGCATCATTCCACCGCATGGTCCCCTTCCGTGGCGGCAGGGACTTGCAGTGGTCTGTGCCGCTCATGCCATGGCCAGCCTCGGCCTCAATCTTTCTGAGCGTCTTCCTAATGACGACGATGAAAGTGATGTCGTTCCAGAGGTTCGGGATATGGGCGTGCGTGATCAGCTTGTTCTATGTGCTGTATGGAGTTCACTCGACTTATGAAGCTGAAGAGATGGAGAAGGAGGTGGGAACGGACGGGATCGTGAACCCAATAAGCTCATCGTCTACACAACAAGTTGCTCTTGCTAATGATAAGCTAGATGTTCAGGTGCTTTAACCCTAATGACGAGGCTGAGATTAAATTTTTGGGCTGCTCCCTTGTTCAAAAATGGTCCTTCTCGAGACTAACGTCTTACGGTTTTTTGGGTTTTGTTGGTGTTTGCTCGTGGATCTCGTGGATTTCCCATTAGGAAAGACGAATTCCCACTAAGGGAAATAGCCAGATATCGACAAATACATGCGACAATTGATCATTAGTCAAGGGGACAAGAAAGAAAAGAGGGGTTTGAGGGGTAAAGGGGCATGAGAGAGTTATTTCAACCAGAGAATCCTTGAGCTAAGTGGACATTGTAAAAATACCAACGTGATGGGTGGAGCGAAATGAATCAAAATACAATAGCCATAATAAAGTTGATGCACTTCTGTCAAGCTCAGATTGATTTAGAGATTACCAACTTGAATGAGTATTAACTCACCAGTCATCACCAAATTTAGCCGGGTAAATTACACAAATAAAGGTTGTTAAATTTATACGATGGTTGATAAGTTTAAGGTGCTTTAAGAAAGTTATATAAAAGTTGGTCTATAGAAAAAGCAAAGTTGATTAATTACAAGGATAAAAAAATGTTGGTAAGTTATTTAAATGAGAGTCAGTAACCCAAAAACTAGTTAGCACATAAAATATAAAAAGTTGGCAAGTCACTTAGATAAAGATCACTAAATTATCGGTAAATTTAATGCATTGCTAAGAAAGGCAAATAAAAATTGGTAAATGTAAGAAAAGTTGGTAATTTGCAAACTGTTGAGATGAGATGAAGATTTATAAAATCTCTATATAAAAGTCATTAAGTTATCTACAAGTTAACGAGCAGATGAGTGAATTTTTTTTACTGATAATTTTACACTTACTAACTGTATTTAGAATTCTACCAAAAGAAACAGGATAATAGAATCATTCCTATAGTTGTAATGGCAAAGGCACATTTAACCTCCTTTTTCCAAGAGAACCTAGTTAGCATTGCTTTCTTGATAAATTACTCTTATGTAGATCACATGAAAGCGTTCCACAATTGATGGTTTGAGCATAAATAACCAAACGCTAGGACACTCTACCATTCTTGCATCACAACCTTGAAGTTATTCCAATTCGGCCCGTCATAGGGAAACCGAGTTAGCAAGACTCTACAAAGTTCATGCCATATGAGCCCAAGATTTTTATAAAATTGATACTCGATGCAACTTGTTTTCAACATCAAGTCACAAGGAAATAATTCTTTCAAAGTCCCTTGATTCTAAGAACTTAATTTGAGAATCTGCTGTGTAGCTTTGGGGTTGAAAGTCCTATTGTGACTTTTAGCGGACCGACGAGGACAATGAAGGTTGGTCCTTCTCTTCTCTCAACTAGATATCCAATTGCAGGCTAGTCCTGTTCAAGTTCAAACAGTGGTCAGCCTCAGATTCGATCCACTCAGTTACAAGAAAATGACAGGAAGGGGGGTAACCAGATGAACTTTCTAATGATTATTACGTATCTGGTGGTGGGTCAAATCCTGCCCGACAAGGTCGATGAGTACTGATGGTTGAACCCCCACTCAAAATGCCCATTCGACTAAAGTAAAAAAGGAACCCCTCCAAGCCAAAGTGCTCTCGTTCTGCCGATTGAGGCTGATGCGTTCAGTCAGCAGAAATCGGATTCATTCATCCCGTCGACTACATGAAAGGGTGAGAAAGGGCAGATGTTGATAGACTTTTATTTCTAATGTGCTCCAAAATATCGACTCGATTGTGCTTGCCAAATGTAGTAAAAGAGAAAAAGTTAGCTTTCGCCATATCGCCTCCACCTTGGTTGGACGGTAGTTCCGGCTGCCAGTAAGCCACAGATCAGAGAGATATAAAAGAAAGAAGGTGCAGTTAGTCAAGCCTGTGGTTCGAGTGCCGTGGTTAGTCGGTACGGAAAGTAGAAAGAGAGAGCAAGAACTCTTTACTCTAACCAAATCATCGTTGTACTATCAATGAACTCTAACTTAGGTAACAAGAAAATATTATCCAATTTGTTCCATATGCATCGCATGATGAGTGCTGCACGAGCAGTTTCCAGTTAACTGAACAGAGCGACTTGCCTTTTTCTGCTGTAAAAGATAAAGATGTGAACGTCCGAGGTGTGCAAGCGCCGTCTCGAATCAACACAAGGCTGGAGGAACTTATTTAACGATATATGTCAGCAAAAGCCGCAGAAAGCAATTCCATGTTGGGAGAAGGTCAAGATAAAACTGTTGAGGCCACACACGCAACAGAAGAAATACAACAGGCCTCTCCCAACCAAACAAACGACCTGTGGCTTTTTGAAGCAATCTAAGGAAGATCAAAAAAGGAAGATAAATGCATGCTTCTGCGCCATTTCTTGACCAACCCAAGAAGGACAAGTCCCTAAGGTCGACAGATCAAGGCAGGATCCGAATGAATTGCAGCTTTGGGAAACTGGATCTCGTCATCGTGAAGTAGGTGAGAATAAAAGGATAAAAAGAAAGAAGGAAGAACAGATAAAAAGAAGACAAAGGGATAATCCGTTGGGAGGGGTAGACAACAGTTTCGGGGGGTTTGAACCCGACGTGAATCGAACACGCAACCTTCTGATCTGGAGTCAGACGCGCTACCATTGCGCCACGGATCCCTCGGTGAAAGCTGGCCACTCATAAATACTTCATCTTTTCTTTTGATGCAAATGAAAGTTCTTCCGTTGTACTTGGAGAGATTCTTCATTTCTCGTGAGTTTCTCCGGACAAAAACCATCCGGTTGCTGATCCGGGATTCCTTGGAAGGAGACGATGATGGATTTTTTTTTCGAGTATTTGCTGAGGTCATTGCTTAAGGAAAACATTGACCCACCCCAGTATTTACACTATAAAGTTGTGGAAACGACCTCGAAAACTCTATCTTTTATCTCGCTTATTTCTGTTTAATTATTTAGGAAAAAGAGAAAAAAGGTTGTGCTGAAGCATTGTAGCTACAGAATATAAAAGTATTAATTTGGGGAACACAGTCAAAGCAGGGGTTCCATGGTGTAGTGGTTAGCACTCTGGACTTTGAATCCAGCGACCTGGGTTCGAATCCCGGTGGGACCTTTTTTTCACTTTTATTGCCCTCTTCTTATTTTCTTTTTATTTTTTTTTGGTGACTGATCCTGCTTTCTACATGACCCCAAAAAAAAAAAAAAAACTATCCTACTTTCTCATTCTATTGGTGCTCCCACTTGGAAAAAACTGCCTTTCATTTGAGTCTCACACCATTTGATTTGATGAAATAAAACTCCTGAAAAAGTAAATTATAGTATGTCTTATTTGATAAGTGCATATATTTGAAGTTCTGAACCTTGAGAGTCAAAATACTCTAAAGAGCACAATCCCAAACTTAAAACAGGAATTCTTTATTACTTCAACGCTTATAGTCAGAGAATCTTGGATCTTGGCCCTCCTGAGAGGCTTGTCTGATCAATACTTTCATGGAAAATGTAGACCTGAAATGGAGATATCAGACACATTACAGTTACAATCATTCAGGAGAATAAGGAAAACTCAATGATGTCCAATACTTTTTCTAGCCAAATCTTTGCAATGAGCGCAGAGCGCAAGGGAGAGAGAGCAAGAGAGAACTCACTTCCGCATTTGAAATGGTGGGCGACCCTCTGCCCGCAGCTCTGGAAGAGCTTGATGGCCTTGTCCACTCGCAGCACCCCGGCTATGGGAGATGCTCGACCATTATCGGTTGGCACGTGTTGATGGCGAGCCGCCTCTCCTCTTTGCACTGGGTCGGGCTCAGCCAGGCCCCGTGCACCGCCCTAACCTCGCTCAGAGCCACAAGGGCTAAACCCAGAACCATCACCAATGCCCATACACTCTCACTTTTTAGGCCTTTCATATTCCTTTCTTCTCTATTTTGTGCACTTGGTGTATGCTTCAAAGTCCGATGGGCGACGGGGATGCAGAATTTATAGGACCTGTGAACTGATGCAGTTGCAATTATCAGTCAACTTGTGAAGATGAAACGTGCGAGATCTCTCTCCCAGCACATGCAAATGATTGATGAACGCACTCTGTGTTATCTGTGGTGAGTTTTGTCAAAAATATAAGGGTTACTATCACAAAAAATCTCAAATTTAGTATATTCGGTGATAAATTTATCTAAAACTAATTTTTTAACTATGAAAATTCAAACTAGTACATCTGTGACAAATTTACCCTAAATAATTTTTTGACCACTAAAAACCCCAAATTAATACATTTGTAACAAATTTACCATTCATTAAATTAGATTAATACCACAAAAAATTACAATTGGTATACCAGTGACAAACTGAGGGTAAAATCCCAAACTGGTACATCAATTAACTGTCACGTGTTATTTAACTTAGAAATTTGACGTTAAAATTTAATGAAAACTAATAGAGGATAAAATTATCACAGGTATACGAATTGGGGTTTTTGGTGATAAAAAAATTAATTTTTGATAAATCTGTCATAAATGTACCAGTTTTGAATTTTTAATGATAAAAAAATTAGTTTGGAGTAAATTTGTCACAAATATATCATTGTAGAATTTTTCATGGTATTAACCCAAGAACTAAATACCGACAGTACATCCCAAGTCTTCTGCTTTTGTCCTTTGTATTCTTGACTGGGTAGACTTTGAAATTGCCTTGCAAACTCCACCATCTCTGTCAACTATCGCTGCTCAAGCATCCAGATCATTGGCTTTCAATTGCCTATGACTCAATTATGTAGGACTCTTTCTTGGTTCATTCTCCTCAATTATTTAAATGGGAATGGAAAAGCCGTAGATTGTTGTGGGTGTAGTGAGATGGTTGCCCGCAGAGATCCAACATGCACATGCAGATAGTTGAACCAGCAAATCAAGTCAATGAAAACACCACTTCATTTTTCAGTGCACTCAATCCTAAACAATGTTCAGCCACCGAATGTGAGCTTCCCACGCGCTACAGATTAAAGTATGTAGCAAGCCACAGAACATGATTCATAATATAGCCAGCATTATGACTGTACAATCTGTACCAAACAATAGAAATGCCTTCCAAGACCCTGGAGGAATTTATCCCAGTAGAACTGTTTTTCGGTAGAGCTTTGTATCATATTGCAGCTACGAAGTCACCGCTGTTATCGACTTCAGAATCCAAATCAGCATCTTCATCAGGGTCTGAAGGACCGGCCACCCCTTGACCAACTTTAGATCCCTCCGCAGGAGTCCTGGCCTCTTGAACAATCCGCATCACTTCTTCGACGCTCTGAAGAGGCTGGTCCCGTTCGGTCTCATAGTTGGTTTTCTCACCTTTGATGAGCTCTTTTGGCAAATTCTTCAGAAACCACGGGTGCTTCTTTATCTCTGGGATAGTGATCCTCTTTTGGATGAAAAACACAGAAAAATAAAAAAATGAAGGCTTTACTTTCATAACAGCATAGAAGGTTGTTGATCCTCCACATGGATATTTCATTTCAGTCAACTTTCATTTGGTCATGGACACTACATTAAAAAATGAAGGCTTTACTACCGTCATGGTTAAGAAATTTTGCTAACTTCATTCGTGTTGCCAGAAGTATCAACATGATTTCAGCATTTTTATAGAGAGAAATCCCAATTTATAAGGACAAGACTGAGATTCAAATGGCAGGTGATATGCTAAGAAGTTTATATTGCCACTTCATAGAGAAAATGGTAATACAGAAGCACAGGATTACCTTTGCAGGATTTGCAACAAATATATGAGAAAGGATATGCCTGCAATCTGTAGACACACGAATGTAGTCTGGTATCGAGTATTGAACACTCATAATCCTCTGTCACAAACAAGAACTTAAGTTCTCATCCCAAAGAATATGATGCACAAAGGAAGAATCTATACATGTGGAAAAGAGGATGAAGAAAACCCATTTTTCTCATGTTCAAATCCCTTTTTGTTTTTTTTTTTGTCTCGTTACACAGGCAAACTTACCCCAATGGTCTTGCGGAAATTTCTAGGATCATTAGGGTCCTCAAACGGGTATCCTCCAACTAACATCACATACAGTGTTACACCACATGACCATACATCTGCAATCTGCAAGCCAAGAATAAAGATTATTCATTACAAATTTGTAAAACAAGCACATAAAATGTGAAGGAAATCTACTTCCATGAGTAAGCTAGGATCTGTGCCCAAGTAAGAGCAGAATGTCCAGCATTAGCTTCGGAGATATAAAGAAGAGTCAATGATCATGTTGGGAGCATTGTAAATAAGCTATTGTAGAGACACAAATACCTTTCCATCATACTCCTTCTGAGACAGCACCTCTGGAGCAATATAGGCAGGTGTTCCAACTGTTGACTTCGGTTGTGAATGTAACAAAGCTGACTGCAATTACAAAATCAAGCCGAATGAACATTTGAAGCTGAACTTGACAATAGATGCTAATAAGATGAGAAATAAAATCGACTGATGAAATCTCAAGCCTAATCCTTGTGTCCACTGGAATATCACTGACCTTGGAGTAACCAAAGTCGCATATTTTAAGACGCGGAGCCGGACTTCCATCCAGAAGAGTATTTTCCAGCTTCAGATCTCTGTGACAAATTTCCTGCAACAAGAAAGGACGATGATATGAGGAGGAAATTCGTTGCCAATTAAGATGTAATATATATCAATCCAAAATCTCACCATAGAGTGGCAGTAGCTGACTCCTGATATAAGTTGCTGAAAGAAAAACCTAGCCTGTTGCAAAGGGATGTCGATTGAGGAAATGAAAGACAAATAACCCAAAAGTCTAGCCCATTCCAACAGCAATATAATGCGAGGAGATGAACGTCGATATAATTCTATAGAAAGCACAAAACACAAACCTCATCTTCACTAAACCGACCGGCACTGCATATTCTCTCGAAAAGCTCACCTCCAGCTGCATATTCCATGACTATTGCGAGGTGTGTTGGGGTCAACAGAACCTGCAGTGCAGCCGCAAGAGTTAGGAGGTGTAGCTGCTTTACACAGCTCAACGGGGGCAGTGCAAAATTCACTATGTCACGTTAAATTTCTTATCCTATGGGAGATGGTAATGTTTCACCGACCACACAATGCAATGAGTTTTGCAATTCTAAAGACCTCATAAAACCTTAAGGTGGGAAACTATGGGACTAAGTTTTTACAATGCACAATGCAGTTTGCATCTAATGTGCTATTCAAGTTCCACTAAAACTATAGCATAGGTTTATGTCAATGTTGAGTTGATTGCTCAGTATGTTAGACGAGCAAAGACAATTTGTATTTAGAAACTTCAATAAAGCTAATGCAGGACCACATAACAAGCATGATATACGACTGCCTAAGCTTCTCCAATTCAACTATTTGAAACAGATAACCAAAACAAATAGATTTACAAACTATATATTCAGTGGAGACTAGCTTGACTTGCTTTTACAATTTTAAGTTCAACTAAATCTTCATCAATCTGTCCATCATATGGTGAAAGACATGAAACTAGTGCCATACCTCCTTGAACCTAACAATATTTGGGTGCCTCAGCGATCTGTGGTTAATGATTTCCCTCTGAACATTCTCATCAATCTGAAAGAAGAATGCACAGCATCAGAATGAGGCAATACGCATGCACAATGACAAGAATGACACTGTAACTATCCCAACACAATGACGAGGCTAAAACCATATCAAAGCACAAAGCTAATAAGACATGAAAGGAAACTTGAGGATGAACGGATTCCTAATGCAGCTCCCTCTCTGTGGAAAAAGTGGCCAAAAGTCTCTAAAAAAATATCAAAACAGTTGAAAGGTACCCTGTTCACAGCTCATAAGCTAGCTTTCCTGCCTTTTATCCAATAGATAGAAGGTAATATCCCTCCTATGTTAAATTCTAAAGCATTAAATCCATCAAGAGATATTACTAGCTAAGGATATCAAAAGACCTAACCATAATGACACTGCTAGGATGTATAAAAACAACAGATGCAGTGGCTTGCAATACTGAAGCAATTCAGAGGCTACACAACACATAGCAAATAAAGCTTCTGTTGCGGCTTTAATCATATCAACCGAAAGTCCGTTGATGTTACGCCATCTTCTCCGAACATCAGTATATGGATGGACAACCATGGTCTGAGAAAAACGAGGTGCTTATAATATTAACACATTCACGCTTTAAATTGATATCCTGACCTTCTACTACTATAAAGATCAGTTAAACAAATTGACACTGTTCTCAGTGCATCTTAAGTCCTGAGCAAACTGGGATTAAAGAATATTCGACCAAAAAATCAAAGCAAAGAATTACCTTCGTTCCTCTTTCGATGTATTTGACAGCAACAAGCTCCTTAGTCTTCTTATCTCTCACCAACCTAGCCACCCCAAAATTCCCAGAACCCAACTGCTTCAATGGCTCGTACCTCTCCTCCATTTTCCCAAATCAAACCCAACCACCAAAAACAAAGCCTTCAAATGCAAAACAAGAAGCACAAGCTCCCACAAAAACACACAAATTTCACCACTCCAGCAAGAGAAAACAGAGTACCCAGCACCCAAATTGAACTGAACCCACGATTCTTCAACGGAGATCAAAATGCCTTTCCGACTGTTTCGATGGTGGGGGCCTTAACACATCACAGTCGCATGCCACTCAGTTCGGAGAGAGAATTGAGATACCGCCAGATACACGTACGTGAGTAAAAGGGTCGGTCCAAAACGCGGCCTTTCTGTAAAGGGACTGACAGCGACTGGACAAAAATCTTAGCCGGATTTCTTTTCCATTTTCTGACACGCGTGAGCTTTCTGTGGGATTTCTCGGCAGACCGGTCGCTGTATTGTCTGAATTGGGCAAATTAAGCGAAGCTTCCCACGAAAACCACGGACAGGGGAATGTGCTCCGGCGGGTCCCAGGGCGGCAGGGCCAATGACCAGTAGTTTTTAGTCAGTTAAAGAGAGATACAGTCGTTAATGGCGCGATGGGGGAATCCTAGCGAATCACTAGGTGCCAATTGCTATGAATACCTTCTTTCCCTCTCCTACGTTTGACCACGACAGTCCGTGACAATTCTGATTTTTTCCCACCACCTCCTACGAGAAAATACATGGAGTTAGATGTTTGGAACGTATCTAGAGAGCTATCTAATCACAAAATGTCCCTCGATTCAAGATTTCTAAGCTCTTTCTTTCCCAAGAGACACGTGTTAGATTCCGAATGAATGGCCTTATCACGATGGAAAGATCTTCCCTAATTTGCCATCGTTCGTGTGCGCTATGTACCAAGATACATCCCTTTACGGGTCTTGTCTAAATACGGTCCCGACGATGTGGGCTCGTGCATTAGGCGACCAAAGTTGCCTAGAGAAGCTGTATCTTGGTCCCGACTCTTGACCGCTTGAGAATGTGATTAGATCAACGCTTTTATTTTTAATTCCAAGAATCGCCGAAAGGTAATGAATGGGGGGACCACGAGAACGACCGCCGGGTAGACTTGCTAATTCAATAAGAAAAATAAAATGTATTTAAGGAGACAAATAATTGTTTATCTCTTAGGTCGGTGGATGCAGAGGATGAAGGTTGTTTGAGTTTTGTCATTGTTTATTAGATTTAATTGGAGTTTGATCAAGCATCGGTCGTCGTGATCAAATGAATAGCAAGATTTGCGGATAGGGTTGGAGTCTTAATGCGGCACGCAAGAGAGGAGGAATGATTCTGATAATCACAGGCTTAATTCATATAAGCCTGTAATTACATTGGCGGCAAGAAATATGCCCAATACGTACGTAAATGAACGTGAAAATATGCACAAACACGGATAGGACCGTATTTACAGAAGCATGCCCTCTCAAAGCCTTAACTGATTAATGAGATAAGTGTACTGGAAGTTTTAAAACTTATAAAAGTAGTCTTAAAATTTTAACTCCTACCATTAACTACGTCCAATTTGACAAACGGAAAATGCTAACAAGTTTTAAAACTCAACTACATTAATTTAACAAATTTAAGATATTGATTTCACTTTTTGAAAGTTTCTTGACTCTATTACACTTTCTTGACAAATTATAATATTTGATTGTACTTTTCAAAAGTTTTAGAACTCAATTGCACTTTTATAACAAGTTTTAGGACTTTAAATGCACTTATTATTTTATCAATTTAATGGTGTTCTCGTAAAAAGAGTTTTTGAAAATTTCAAACTTGTCAAGACCCCCTTTTCCAAGTGAGAGAACCGCAACATAGGAACGAGAGGAACGACAAATAAAAATAAAAATAAAAACGATGGCCAATGGACGCAGCGGACAACCGTTCGTTTGGATTACAAGTCATTTGCTATTAATTAGATTATCTTTTGGTCGAGCATTGTCGTGTTGATGTAATCAATAGTTAGGATGCGAGAGTGCTCGATTCATGTGGATTCAATCGCACTGCTAGGGTCCAGAAAATATGAAACACAACATGAACTTCCACACATTTTTTTTATTTGATTTATTTTTTGTGAATGTTATGGAAATTATATATTTTTTATATTCAATTGAACCATAGAAAGAGTACAAGTTATGAGCGTAGCGCAATGAAAACAACGCTATACACATAACTTTTTGGTCATAAGTGGGTTTGGACAAGACGTTAGATCTAACCTCAACTATTGAATGAGCATGAACAAGAGTTCGAGAAATGTGCCTTAATGAATGGAATAATGATACAAACAGTTAATGAATTTTGGTCCAATGTGCAATTTGATCTCTGATCTTTTAATTTATTCAATGAGTTTGGACGACAAGTTAAATCTAACCTCAACTATTAAATGAGCATGAACGAGAGTTCGAGAAGTGTGCCTTAATGAATGAG
The DNA here is from genome assembly GCA_024500025.1 of Syzygium aromaticum. NCBI lineage: Eukaryota > Viridiplantae > Streptophyta > Magnoliopsida > Myrtales > Myrtaceae > Syzygium > Syzygium aromaticum. The sequence goes on along the minus strand of CM044888.1, from coordinate 21,330,281 downwards.
ATAATGACACAAATAATCCCTAAACTTTATCTTAATATTTAATGTGGTCCATAAACTTTTAATTTATTCAATATAGTCTTTGAATTTTTTGTATATATTCAATTTAGTACATGAACTATATGAAAATGCTCAATTTAGTCCATTAAATATTTTCATATAGTTCATGGACTAAATAGAATATGATTCAAAAGTATATGGACCACATTGAACAAATTAAAAGTTTATGGACCACATTAAACATTAGATTAAAATTCATGGACTATATTGAACAAATTAAAATTTCAGGGATCGGATTACACATTTGGTTAACGTTCAGGGACTATTTGTGTCATTTCCCCTTATTGAATCATGCGAATTATATTACAAGATTGGCACATTGCTTATGTATATGCTTGTGGACTGTGACATGGATGGTATTAGTATTAAGGAAATAGATGATCTCCATCCAGGACATATTAGTCAACTACAATATATATCTTTTATTCGAAATTTGGTGTATATGATTTGTCTGACCAACTATGTAAGTCAATAAATGCACATTTCAAATCAACAATGTCTCTTGATAAGGACTAGTGTTGAATTTTGAATGAGAAACTTTAGTAGGTGGAATGATCCTCAAGGCCATCTTATGTATTTTGAATTTGTTACGAGGAACCTCGCTCTTGTGGATTTGATAGCCATGCCCATAATTCCCATACGAATTTTAAGGCTTATTCTGTATCAACATGTTTTAACTTGAATCTCACTCTGTTGCTTTTTGAGAACCGCAACAATAACATTGCCCACCTTCATCTTTGGTCTCTTTCTTTAAACCAAATCATGAAGGCTCCCATCCAAATTGCGTCCTACACCATAACCTAATATCGCATCCTGGATTAATTCATTCGAAGTATTGTCTATTTTGACCCGTTTCATATTGAGCCTCACAGTTTTGTCATTTGGAGTATAGGTAGGCTCCGTTTTGTCCTTTGGTATATAGGTATGCATTTTCCTAAAAGACCATCCTTTCTGCTCTCACCTAAGCACACTTAATATTGGAGTTTTAATACTAAACGTTATTATTACGTCAAATGGCACATATTGTAAGTTGAATCCATTTTCACTATACACTCTCTCTATCTTCAATGTCCAATTTGGCTCAGTCATGTCCCGTTTGTCATCTTAAAAGCATATCGAAATTCGCTCCTGGTCCAGTCCTCTCATCTTTACGATCACTCCCCGCCCTCGTTTGATTGTTAAAGTGCCCCTTTACCCTCCCATATTTCGGTGCCGCGTAGTTAGGCCTTTCATGCTATACATAGTCACGAGGATTCATTGCCACGCGATGTCAATCCAAATTTAGTGGCAAGGCTATTCATTGAAACGAGGGATAAATGATGATATAATTTAAACACGCGTAGAAGAGAAAGACCACACATATTCGCTGGCCTTCGTATCTCCTGAAAAAAGGCACATGTTCGATATTCGTCTGTAGAATCTTGCGACAGTCGGTCACACCATGCATGATTACATTAGATTAACGTTTCATGTCAAGTTACACATGGAAACCACACACATTAACAAAATTATTCATGAAATGAAAACGAGTTTTTCAGCCAAAGGCATTGATAGGAAGACAATCTCTAGGGTTTTCTCTTTTTATTCCTAAATAATAGGATGCATGCTCGCCATTCGTCCGTCGAATTCTTCCACGTTTGCACCATGCACAGGTGCTATACGGGCTTGCCCGGAAAGCAAATTCAAATGAGCTTTCGCCCTTTTATTCTACACGATAATTTTGTTACGCTGAGTTCATCTAAAGAGGTACGTTATCTTTCAATGAACCATACCCTTGCAATTCAACCCTATATTCTTAAATAGTGTGCGTACCCCCATTTTGTAAATCAAATTCAATCAATACAACTTACTTTTGGAAAAGAAATATACAGTCTAAAACTCCTTTACATGGGTTAAACCCACGAGGCAAGGAAATTAGGAGAGTTCCAGTAAATTGTAAGGGGTCAGTTAAATCATTGGACCATATTTAATGGTAAATAACAATCGGGAAAAGTACCAAATAAGTCATAAATATATTGCATCAGTACTAATTCAGTCATAAACTTTTCAATTAGACCAATTTAGCCCTAAAATGTATTTACATCAGTACCAATTTAGTATGTCCGACCAATTTAGGTCCGAAATTACTGACGTAGGCGCCGACTATTCTACGTGGCACTATTAGTGCAAACATGGGCATTTTTTAATAATTTTTTTCAATTTTCAATTTTTGTCTTTTTTTCTTCCTTTTTCCTTTTCCATGGCCGACGAGGGTTGGCCTTGCTTGAGCGAGGGTCTCTCTCGGCCATGGAAGAAAAAAGAAAAGAAAAAAAATCATAAAAATTACTAAAAAAAAAGAAAATTTTGTTCACGTCGGTGTCAGTTGGATAGACAGTGTTCATGTCAACAATCATTTAGGCCGGCTGGACTGAATTGGTACCGATATGAAAATTTTTTGAATTATATTAATTCAATTGAAAGATGTAAGGCTAAATTGATACTAACGCAATAAATTTATAGCTTTTCAGTGCTTTTCCCATAACAGCCCGACCACGTCATTTTGTATATCTAAAGGATATCCATCAAACTTTCGCAAGTTATAAATAGACGTGGCCTCATCATTACGGGGGCACCGAACGTGAAGACTCTTCCATCACCATGCCGCTGAAAATGAGACTTCCGCAACCGTTATTCATACTTTGCTGTGCTTCCTTACGTGAGATGTCAAATGTTGCAGGAGATGATGATCCAGAGCTGGAAAGACTGGTCACAGCCAGGAAAAGAGACCGATCCAGACGTTCGTGGTAACGAGTGATACTACAAAAAAACATGTAATTTATCACGAAAATTTGCGATGGGAAATTTCTTGTCACAAATTTGCGACGAACTTTGCGATGGATTTCATTTTCTGTCGCAAATTAGCGACGATTAATTTTCGTCGCAAATTTGCGACAGAATTTACCACAAAATAAAAATCCATCGCATTGCGACGGAAAAAAGTTCGTTGCAAATAGGCGACGGAAAATAAATCCGTCGTTAATTTGCGATGACAAGTTTTCCGTCACAAATTTGCCACGGATTTTGCAACGAAAATGAATTCGTCGCTAATTTATAGTTTATCAGACCTTCCGCGATATTTCACCCCACCCGTTAATCTCTCTCTCTCTCTCTCTCTCTCTCTCTCTCTCTCTCACTTTTCTCCATCTTTTGTGTGTCTCAAATCTGCAAAATCCGCGCACGCACAAATTAATTTCAGTGAAGCTTTTTTACCGGTAAATATCATAGCTAACTTCGTGATTATTCATCGTTGGATTGAAATTTTCTTTTTTTTTTATAGATTTTTTTTATTTTTTTTCGTAACTTCGTCGCCAGTTCAATGACCAGCGATACCTCGCCGACCTTGGGAGGAGGTCGAACGGCCACGCCAGCCCTGAGGAGAGGCCGAGCTTGCGTTGGAATTTTTATCCGTCACAAATTTGCGACGAATAAATGAAAATTCCGTCGCAAATTTGCGACAGAAACGAAATTGATCAATCGCAAATTTGCAACGGAAACCTAATTCTGTCGCAAGGTCAACCTCGCCACCGCCCAGATTCGGGCGACGGCAAGGTTGAACTCGCCAGCCGCAACCGCGACCAACGACCAGAGAAACATAGTGGGGAAAAAAAGAAAAAAAAATTAGAAAAAAATTTAAAATTATTAAAAAATGATTCTTAAGTTATTATTTTTTTTAGATACGTGTCCAATTGAAGGTCTAGCAATCCAAGTGGACGTTGCAATTCTCATCAAATTGACCACTTTCCGCTACTAAGATTTTAGTCAAATTTGGGTAAGTCTTCTTTATATAGTAATTTTTTCAATTTCTGCAATTTCAAAGTAATTGTTGCGTGAATAACAAAATTATAATTTTCATAATTTTATGGTTTTAATTAAGAACAGTAGATATGATATTTTAAATATTTTACGAGAATTTTTTTATTTTAATACAGACACAATGCAAAGAGAAATGGCTTTGATGTATAATAAGAACTTACCTGGACGTCGAGAATTGACAGATGAGTTTCGTACTGGGTTGGAACTATTTTTAGACTTTGCTAGTAGTAAATATGAGTTCATGGATTGAAATAAGTTAAAGTGTCCGTGTAAAAAGTGTGATAGTGGTTTATTTCTTGTGTGTGATAAAGTTAGAGAACATTTTTGTAGATTTGGGTTTACTCTGAACTATTATAATTGGACTTCCCATGGTGAACCATTTATATCTGATGAAAGATATCGAAAAAGTGACCAATTTTTAGTTTGGGAAGAATGTGGCTATTATAATCAATTGAACCCATACGAGAAGATGGTGATTAATGCAGCTAGTCAGAATTTTGTTTCATAATCGAATCATGTAAGTACTAGTTTTACTCCCACACATAAACAAGTGGGTACTAGTCATGCATCACAAGTGAAAGAGATAGGAGTAACGGATTTTGATAAGAATGTCTATAATGAAACTTTTCCATCTAATCAGTTCTGGGATGTGTTGAAAGTAGCAGATGAATCTTTATGGGCAAGTTGTGAGAACTACACTAAGTTATCGGTGATAGCAAGACTGTTAAATATCAAGGCAGAACATAATGTGTCTGCGAATTGCTTCGACTCTTTTGTTGAAGTAATGCGGGAATCAATGTCTCGTGATAACATCATGCCAAGTGATTTTTATGATATGGAAAAGCTAGTGGATAACTTAGGTCTTCTGGTTGAAGTAAGGATTGATGTATATAGTAGGAGTTATATGTTATATTGAAGAGATGATGAAAATGCAGAATCTTGCGAATTTTGTAGCTAACGTAATTAAAAGTGTAGACCATGCAAGCAAATGTTTTATTTGCCCTTAATCCCCAAATTGCAAAGGTTTTATGCGCCTAAAACCACTGTTAAACACATGACTTGGAATGCAAATCATGAAATAGAATGGGGTCTAATATGTCATCATTCAAATGCAAAGGCATGAAAATATTTTGATAAAACATACCATGAGTTTGCGATGGAGTCTCGAAACATCAGGTTAGGACTCTGTGCTGATGGATTTGCCTCATTTAGGAAATCGGGAAAAAGTTATTCATGTTGGCCAATTATCTTAACGCTGTACAATCCTCCACTTAGTATGTGCATGAAGACACCTTATATGTTTTTGACATTGATCATGACAGGCCCGCAAAATCCGAAAAAGTTGATAGATGTTTATATGCAACCATTGATTGAAGAGTTACAACGGCTATGAGTTGAAGGTGTCCCTACTTATGACGTTTCTATCGATCAAACATTTATAATGAATGCTACCCTTATTTGGACGATAAATAACTTTTCAGCTTATGGAATATTATCTGGATGGAGTACAACTGAGATCTTAAGATATCCGATATGTTTGGAGAGGTCAAAGTCATTTAGATTAAAACATGGAAAGAAGCCCAGCTATTTTAACTGTCACAGACAATTTTTACCGCTAAATCATCCTTTCAGAAGGAATAAAAAAGAGTTCATCAAGAATAGGACCGAAAGAACACGTCCACCATTGAGGTTGACCGGCAATCAACTTTGGGAGCATGTGCAGGACTTTCTAACTATTGTTGAGAATCTGCACAGCGCGACTTTTGCGTACGGAAGTATACATAAGTGAACAAAACGCTGTATATTTTGAGATCTACCATATTAGAAAATCCATCTTATTCATTATAATCTTAACATTATGTACATAGAAAAGAATATTTTCGACAATGTCATAAATACTGTGATGGATATCGTCGAAAAAACAAAACACAACTTGAACGCAAGAAAAGATATGAGAGATATTTGTGATCGGCCAACACTAGATATGGATGCAAGCAACAGATGACCAAAACCAAAAGCAGTTTATATATTGGATAAAGAGCAAAGGCGAGTTGTTTGTTAATGGTTGAAATCTGTGCGGTTTCTTGATGGACATGCTTCGAATCTTGGGAGATGTGTTAATTTGAATGAATGCAAGTTGACAAATTTGAAGAGTCATAATTGTTATATATTGATGGAAAGACTAATTCCAGTAGCTTTCAAGGAAGTTCTACCGAACTTTGTATGGGGCGCCATTACAGAGTGAAACAATTTCCTGCATGATATTTGCTCGACAGTGTTAAAAGTATCGCACATGGAGAAACTAGAGATAGATATTCCAATTATTCTTTACAACTTATAAAGGATATTTCCTCCATCGTTTTTTGATTCAATAGAGTATTTCTTAATTCACTTGCCTTATAAGACCAAAGTTGCAGATCCCGTCTAATTTCGATGGATGTATCCATTTGAGAGGTAATTTTTTTTAAAATAAAATTCAAATTACTTTATTATATATTATATTCCGGTAAGCTTCTTTCTATTGCAATTATATTCTTATATCATTTGAAGAAAAATGTGAAGAATAAGGTACGTGTTGAAACTTCAATTTGTAATGCATATATTATGGAAAAAGTGATAACATTTGTATCATACTATTTTGAGTCGCACATGTAGTGCAAGAGGCGGAAAGCAGGCAGGAATGATGAGGGCCCCATTGATCCTAATTGCAAAGTATTCTCTATTTTCAATTATCTGGGTCGACCAGGCGGCGTATGTCAATTTCGTTACTTAACGGGCAAAGAATTTCATACAGCCCATACATATATTTTACTGAACTGCCCAAAAGTCGAGTCATACTTCAAGTAAATGTAAATTTGCAAATATATGTATTGTGTGTCAAATATTTGCTAATATGTAAATGGTTTTTATTATTAGGATTTTCCAAACTTTAATGTATGAATTACAACCAAATGAGTTTGATTGTTTGTGCAATGAATAATTTGCAGCATAGTTCAAGGCATATGTAAGTTGCCTATGGACCAAAACCAAGTTATTAAAATTTTATATATCATTTATTAAAATATATATTATTAACTTTGCATGTGTAACCTTAGGTTCACAGTAATCATGATGAACTTAGAAAGCAAAGATTGCTATATTATCTGTCATGGGGTTCACAGTTAAGAGTTCAAAGTTGGCCGGCATATTTTATAAATGGATATAATTTTCACACTAAAAAATATAGAATGGGAAAAGCCACAATGAATAGTGGTATGTCTGCTCGGTCATCCAATGGTGGCAATTCAGAAAATGATTTTTATGGCTTGCCGGATGAAATCATAGAAATAGAGTACCCTAGACCATTAATGATGCGGATTGTGTTATTTAAATGCACATGATTCAACCTCGTCAAATGAATGAATGTGCATACGAAGTTTAATTTGATTAAAATAAATCACAAGAAAAGGTATATGAAATATGAACCATTTGTCTTGACACAACAAGCAATTCAAGTATGTTATGCATCATATCCTAGTTTGAAACGTGACAAATCTGATTGGTGGACTGTATGTAAAATCAAAGCATGGAGAAAAATTGGGGAACACTGAAAGGATATAGCCTATCAACAAGAGGAAGTGCATAACACAGTTGAAATTGAGGTATATAACATTCCAATTTTACGAGATCCATGTGGAGTAATGATAGATGTGAATCCAACTGAAATTTGCGAATTAAATGTACAAGAATGTTCAAAATCTAATTTTGAGACAAATGACGAAGATGAAGATCAAGAGGAGGACGAAGACGAAGACGAAGATGAAGATGAAGATGAAAATGAAGGTTAAAATTTTTGTGACAAAACACTAATGATGTGTAATTATTATTGCGACAAGTGTCATTTTGGTTGTCATAATTATTATTATTATTCTTGTTATTATTGTTATTGTTATTGTTGTTATTGTTATTGTCGATTATTCTTATTAATTTAATTGATTGTCGGAAAATTTGTCGCTAAATGACGACAAGTCAAATATTATTCGTGCAATGACATTTGCAATATTCTTTTTTCCATTGCATTTGGACCGTTACTAATTTCGTCGCTCATTTTTAGATAACAACTTATTTGTGACTACTGTTCATCAAAGAATTAGCGACGGAAGTGAAATTCACGGTAATTTTTCGAATCCGTTGTAATTTTTCGACGGCTTTGAAAATGTCATTTATTTTTGCAATCCGAAATAAATGAGATGCAAAATTTTGGACCGAAAAAAAATACGTCCCAAATTGACCACGGTCAAAAACTCCATCGCATATTTGCGACGGACAAATATTATTGCGACGGAAAAAAGCAGTAATCCATCGCAAATTTGCGACGAACATAAAATCCGTAGCAAATTTGCGACGGACAAATATTTTCCGTCATAAATTTACGACGGAGAAAATATCTGTCGCAAATTTGCAACGAATATATAATCCGTCGCAAATTTGGGACGGAAAAAATTCCCTCCCAAATTTGCGACGGACAAATATTTTTGCGACTGATGTTTGTGTTCTGTCACAAATTTGAGATCGAAAAAAATATTCCCTCTTAAATTTGCGACGGACTTTTTTTTCTGTCGCAAATTTGTGAAGAATTTTTTTAACCCGTCGCAAATTTTTTTGTCGGTCGAAGATTTGCGAAGGAATTTTCTTTTCTGTCGCAATTTTTTCCATTGCAATTTTGCGAAGGACGTCCGAGGTCGTCGCTACTACCCGTTCGAAGTCGGCGCCTAGCCGCCACCGACCACCATTGCCGCTGCTTAGCCACCGACCAGCCGCAGCCCGACGTTGTCGCCGCCCAGCCACCGCCCAACACTGTCGCCGTCGAACTCCACCGTTGTTCGCCCAGCCTTGACCGACTGCCTGGTTGACTAGACACCATTTGGGCCCATGCTCGCGCCAGGTCTGCCACTGGCCAACAGGCGAAAATATTATCATTGTTTGGTTTTTCTTGTCCTTGAACCAAGTAAACAACTCTCTAAACCCTACATAGTATAATGAGTATTAATCGAACTTGTTTAGGAATTGTTTAGTGTCTTATTGGTTGGCTAAGTTAGGGGTCGATTTAAGAATTGCATGTGACTTTGATTGATGTTCAACTGGTTAATTTGCCCATTATGTCGCCGATTAAGTGTTCAATGATGATCGAGTGCTTGATTATGCGTTCTCTCAGAAAATGCATGAAAATTGAATAATTCTACAAAAATTCATAAAAACTTAACAAAATTTAAAAAAGTCAAATTTTGGGAAAATATTAAATTTGGTGCTAATTTTTTTAAAAAAATTAAAAAAAAAACCAAAATTTCAAAATATCACAAAATGGCAAAAAATAACTGTGACCATCCACTTTGGATGAAATTTAGATTTTTTTAGGTGCCCAAAAACAGAATAATAATAAAAAATTCAAAATTTTCATAACTTTTTAAATTGATGGACAATACTTGTGGCCACCCATTGTAAGAGAAATTTTAATTTTTTTAGGTGCACAAAAATATTAAAAAATTATAATAAAATATAAAATTTTAAAATTTCACAAAATTGCTTAGAATACATGTGACCATCTACTTTCAATGAAATTTAATCTTTTTTAGGTGGCAAAAAAAATTAAATATTTAAAAAATTTCAAAACTTCACAGAATGACTTATAATACCTGTGACCACTCACTTTTAGTGAAATTTTAATTTTTTAATGTGCCATAAAAAATTTAAAAATACAAACAATTAAAAATTTTCATAACTTTACAGAATGGTTGAGAATACCTATGGCCACCCACTTTTAGTGAAATTAAAATTTTTTTAGTTCCCCAAAAAAATTTAAAAAAAATAAAATTTCAAAACTTTACAGAATGTTTTAGAATATTCATGGCCACCCACTTTTAGTGAAATTTAATTTTTTTAGGTGCCGAAAAATTTTTAAAAATAATAAAATTATTTTTATTACAAAACTTTACAGAATGACGTAGAATACCTGTGGCCACCCACTTTCAGTGAAATTTGAATTTTTGTAGGTGCACAAAAAAATTTTCGTGGCAAAAAAATTCAACAAATCAAATAGATTTCTTCTTCACAAGTCAATTTCAGGCAAAAATGCGGGCAATTAATTTCTGGCAACATTTTGATTGACAGAGCAGAATGGTTACCATTCGCACCCTTAGTTGTTTAATGCCAATCGTATGATTATTAGGTTAATCATGTGGTTGCTTTACTTAATTGTGTGATTGGTAAACTATGACCCGATCGTGTCGGTTGATTCATGATCGTGTGGCCGAGAACGAAGATTATGTGGCTAAAATTGATGTTTCATGGTTAATCTTGTACTTCATGAATTATCGTGTGGTTTGAAAGTGGATCGTGCGGTTAATTATGACTATTATTGGCTTAGCATGGCATATCGTGCTCATATATTGATGTTTGATATCAAAATAAGTGCGATTCATAGTTTATTTGTTCGTAGAAAATTACACATCGTAAACACTCGGCATTGGCTGATTTCAGGAAAACATTTTCTTCTTCTGAAACAAAATGGTAAGTTTTGTCATGTATGTCATTATGTGTCCATAATACGTGTTCATATTTTTTTACATATTTATCTAACCTTCCTACTTGTCAGTATAAACGTAGAGGTTACATGCATAGAAGACCAACATCTTCCTCGTCCCCGTCCCCGTCCCCGTCCCCGTCCCCGTCCTTTCCTCTTCCTCTGTCCTTTCATCTAACCCTCAATCACAATATGCTAATAGACAATATTGACATGTTGGCCCTTCCTCCAACATTTAAGAACATGTTAGGAGACTTGGCCACATGCGAACTAAATCTTCTCCAGTTCTATCTCCAGTTCTGTCCTCTTCCTCGTCCCCGTTCCCGTCCCCGTCCTTTCCTCTTTCTCTGTCCTTTCATCTAACCCTCAACCACAATATGCTAATAGACAATATTGACATCCCTTCCTCCAACATTTAAGAACATGTTAGGAGACTTGGCCACATGCGAACTAAATCTTCTCCATCCATCTCCTTCCGTTCCACCTTATTATTCAACGCAACAATCGAATTATGACGGAAACACGAGTGAAAAAGATAACCAATTCATAATATGCCCATTTGGAGATTCGTAAGTACTTTATTTTTTTTTAGTATATGTAATATTTATGGCTTTAGATATGGATGTCAACTTAATTGTCGATGTTGCACAATATCCGTATGTTTGCAGATTCACGGATGCTCCATTTGTTGTGAGTGAATTGAATAAAATAGTCAAAAACTATTAGATGGGGCAATATATTAATTACAGAAGTGTTCCACAAGAAGTGAAAGATTTGTGGTAGAATAAGTTCAAGGTAAGTTTTAGATATTCTATTTTCTCACCAACTAAGTTCGATTGGATATGTGACCATCATAATAACTTTCAATTTTTTTGTATTAATTGCAGTGGAAATTCAGGTGGGATGAAAAGGAAGAGAATGAAGTGAGAAGAATTTTTCAGAAGAAAGTCGGTGATTTTATACGAAATGTGATGAATAGAGCAAAGACCAAACAAGTGAAGCCAACTTTCATTACAGCTGACAACAGAATTTGAGAAACTGAAAAGAGTCAGCAAATCACTGAGCAGAATAAAAAGAATCGATCTTCTAGTTCTAGTGAAGGGTCTGCCACATATGCTGGGGGCTCTATCAACATTGGAGAGTATCGCAAACGACTGGTAAATCTGTTAAATAAGTTATAAGTTAATTTAATTCAATTACTCATGTTTACATTTTGTAGGCACAACAATTGGGGACGGAACCGACATTTGCAACTACCTTTGAACGCACATTTTAAAAGAAAGATAAGACATGGACTAACGATCGAGCAAAAGCCATTAATGTATGTAAGGTTATACTTTGAGCTTTATGAAAACTAAAATGAAAACCGTTAATGTTTTTAATATTTATGATAGATATATATATAAAGTTATTTTATTTTCATCTATATTGTTAATGTATGAAAAATATGATGAACTTTTAATGAGTAATGCTAGTGATAGTGATGGTTGTGCTGCATCTGAGCCATCAACTGACAATATGGCATTATGGGTGGAGATAACGGGTGGGATGAAAACAGGAAAAATATTTGGGATGGGATCCTTGTCAATGATGTACATGCCGAAGGATGCTAGAACTTTATCATCCAATGCAACTGATTGAAAGAGGTCACAACATGACGAGCAATTGACCCAAGAAGTGAACCAATTGAAAAATATACTTGTACAGACGAACGATGAAATAAATGACTTGAAACAACAAATGCAAATCGTTATACAATACCTCAACTTCAATCGCTATGAGGTTCCTCCTGTATCTTCCGTTAATCCAATAGGTGATGGGCACATTGATAAGCGACATAATGATACTGAGATTGTTGTTGATGATGATGATTTTCTCGGTCCTTTCTAGTTAAAATTCTCAAAATCGATGGTAAGCTTGCTTTATAATCTTTTATGACATAAGTTGACTCATATTTATATGTAAGAATATTGATGTTCGTCCTGAAACGTTTTTTTTTTTTAATCATCTTACTTGTTTTGTTATACCTAGTTCCACATCCATACATAAACGCTTTTTTTATATTCTGGACTGATTGAATATCTTTATTTATGTATCCACATTTCATCAGGTGTCGATAAAAGTGACTGCTTTTGGTGTCCTGCCGAGTACCAAAGTTGCCCAATCTTGTGTCTGGTTTGTCTATTTTTTGTTTTTTAAGCAGAATCTATTATTGTCACGCCTCCTATGAATGTTTTGAATGTATTATAAGATTGGATATCAAATAGCATCATGTCAGACTTTGCAACTTTGCATATATCATTATTTTTTGCGGACTAGCATCTTTCCTTTAGTTATATTTTTCAATTATATGGTATTGTGTCTAGTTTGTTCGTTTTCTGTTTTTGAAGCGGAATCTATGGTTGTCTCATGTCTTTTCATTGTTTTGAATGTATTACATGATGTTTATTAATGCGTACCTATTGATATGGACAAGATTTGATGGCCGAAATAGTGTAAAATTTGCGACGAATATTTAGAGACGAATTTTGCGACCATTACAGTTCGTGGCTAATTTGCGATGAATAAGTAGTACTGAATACATTTTGCGACGAATTTTGCAACGAATTTTGCGATAAATTTTGCGACGAATAAAGTTTTTTTGGTAAGGAGCGACGAATAAAGTTCGTACCAAATTTACGATGGATTTTGCGACGTATAAAGTTTGCAACTAATTTTGCGACAAAATTTGCGTCGAAATTTACGATGAATTTTGCGACGGTTTGCAACCGATATTGTTCATGACTAATTTGCGACGAATTATGCGACGGATATTTTTCGTGGCTAATTTGCGACGAATTGTGTTCGTTGCTAATTTGTGACGGATATTTTTCATGACTAATTTGCGACGGATATTGTTCGTGATTAATTTGCGACGAATTTTGTGACGAATTATATGCGACGAGATTTTTTCCGTCGCAATTGCGACGGATATTGAAATTTTCCATCGCAAAATTTTTGCTATACCCTAGTAGTGACGGAATTTTTCCGTTGCTAAATTCGTTGCAAATGCGATTTGCTTCGGATTTTGCAAAATTTTTCGTCGCAAATGCATTGTTTTTTTGTAGTGTGATATTCAAATCCATCGACAATCTTGTCATTTTCGATTTATTTTTTTGTGGAATTTTGTTATTTTCGCAGTTCATTTATGAAGTTTCAAACAAACTTGTCCTTGACGAGCATTTGTGTCCTGATATCTCTACATAGACTGGGGAAGGAGATACCATCAATTTTGTTGATATCGACAAGCAGCCGGCACTGGATCATCCTCTATTGAATAATCACAAAGTTCAGGTAAATATTCATATAATGATGTCGCATTTCCCAACTATAGTTATATAGATTATCTTCGATATCCTATGAAACAGGAAAAAATTCCACTAGATTTCATCTTGGTAATTCTTCAAATGCAAAATTTGTACAATTCAGTTTGAGAAAACCTTGCCCGACCGGAACAGTACCCATTCCTCGAGTAACAAAAGAAGATTTGAGAAGTGCAAGAACCATGCCCAGGATTTCAGCTAAACAAGCTGAGGGACTAAAGGATGCTTCTACAAGTCAACATGCACTGGCTCTCTCTCGTAATGGCGGCAGGATGTATTGCTTTCACCTAAAACTTATATCTTGTTTCTTTTTCAATTTTGTTTTTGTAAATTCCAGCTTTTCCAAAATTATAAAACGAAAAGGTTATCTAATGATAATAATTTATGAAAAAGAAATATAAGAATCTATACGTCAATATATGTATGAGCTGCAATAGTTTAGATCATTAAATAAGATAAGATTGTGAAAGTTGGAAGGAAGAAGAGTAATTAGTTTCTTTTCCCACAAGCTTTATACGCAGAAATGAATATCCCTTGGGTTAGACTTAGGAACTCCCCTGTCACGATTCATATTATAAAACCTATGGCTCATAAATAGAAATGATTATTGGACAAACTCAAATCGAACAGGCTCATAGGAAAAATTGTGCAAAAGGGCTAAAGCCTATTGTACAATGGCCAATTTAGTTATAAACTTTCCAATTTTACCAATTTAGTCATGAACCTTTTGATGATTTGCCAATATAGTCTTCCCATTACATAGATACCCGGTTAACGTTGATCGTTTTACGTGACACGGTCGACGACTGTCGGTCGTTCTACGTGACATGGTTGACAACGGCAAGTGCTAACATGGATAATTTTTGCCAATTTTCAAAAAAATTCACAATTTTTCCTTTTCTTTTATTTTTTTCTCACTTGTGGCCAAATGAGGGTCGCTAGACCCTGCTCGCCGAAAATCTCATGAAGAAAAAAAAAGAAAAACAGGAAAAAAAATTAAAAATTACAAAATCCGTCTACATCTATATCGACACTGACTAGGTATTTACATAAGCATTTAGCAAAAAAAAAAGGTAGCATTTTCTTAGCTAATTTTGGCCGGGAGGACTACATTATTTTGGACAATTAGGACTAAAATGGCAGTGTATAATAGGTTTAGGATTTTTTAGACAGTTATTCACAACCTAATGATTAAACCTAATTTGGTAATGCAAGCTCGCCCATTATAGTATAAATTTTATACCTATATAGCGATATGTATTATTATTATTATTATTATTATTATTATTATTATATAGGCTATCTGGATTTAGCCATGCCTGTGCAGGGGCGTGCGACTTTTTTTATCCAATATGTTGATTATTTTTTTTATTTTATGATAAAGATAGTCTATCTATAGACGTACGTATTATCTCTATGAAATATTTCACTAATCGCATAGACCAAGTAAGACATGGGCGGCCGACCTAAGCTCGCGTCGGCGCCCCAAACAAGGAGTTGTTTACACTTAATGATGAGCGGGATCTAACTTATGTTGAGTCCATAATTCAAGTACAAAAATCATATCTTCAACAACTAAGCCAAATCCATGGAATTTAAAAGACACTAGTTCAAACTATAGCCCATTTTCTGTTTGAGACTCACGAGAAATCTAGCCAGTGGTCACCTATAGCTGTTTATAATTTTCAAGCTTCATTAGTATTACATCAAAAAAAAAAACAAAAAATAATCGCAGATAGCTAGCTTTTTACCCTTCTGATAAATAAAAAATGTCTCTTTTTGTTGCAGCTCGTTTTGTTGAAAGATGACATGGTAGCAAATGTTAAATATGGAGGTTTTGGGAGCTCATCCGTCTTCAATCTTGCCGTTGCTCCAGACCAGTGCAGTACACATTATATGGTGATTGAATCCGGTCCTTCGGGCCCTGTCGGTGCTATCGCAGTCGGTTGGACGGTAAATGGAAATTGCAGTTGTAAATAGATTGTGTCTTTTTTTCCTTCATATGAAATTGATGAACAGTTTAACATGCCAGAATTTTATTACCAGGTTTGTCCCCTATTATACGGCGATACTCTTACAAGATTATTCACGTACTGGACTGTTAGCTTTACAATAATTAATTTAGTTCTTTACTCGACACTTGAATTCTAGGTAGGGCTATTGTTGACTAGAGAGCATCATTCTTATAGGGTAATGGTCGTGATGGATGCTACAACGTATTATGTCCGGGCTTTGTCCAGATAGATAGTCAAGTAACTGCTAATTATCTGGTGTCCCCGACTTCCGTTTACGGCGGAGAGATATACGAGGTCCTGATCCAAATTCAACAGGTTATTTTGATTCGCGGTTTTTGTTCTCGAGAAAAATATTTTCGTCGATCATTATTTTATATGATAGTTTTAATTTGCAAAAACGATTAAATTACTTCACATTTAATCAATAATTCTAAATGCATGTGTCATGGCCCAGAGAAATTCCTAAGGGCGTATGGGAAAGGAGACGCTAGATCGATCGACCCATGACAGGCGCATGTCAATAAATTGCAAAGGTTGACAGGACTTTGGTAACAAGCTTTGCTTTATGAGCCGGACCGAACTTTTGGAAATTGGTGGTTGTGTGTGCCCGAACCACAGATCAATGTGGGTTACTGGCCCAAGGAATTGTTCTTGAATTTACAACACGGCTCCCTACATGTAGCTTGGGAAGGGGATGGCTTCGCCGGGAGAAATGGATTTTGTCCTCCGATGGGAAGCGGCCACAAGCCTGACGGTGATCACGACCTTGTGCGCGCGACGTACTTCCAACGGCTCAATTGGGTTCTAGTGGATGGGGCCGTCTTACCTCCTTCGAAGAACACGGAAGAGGTGGTGGATAAGTCTAATGTCTATGCTCTAAGGAATTATCGATATAGCAAGGGGACTTGGGGCTACACGTTTAGTTTTGGAGGTCCGGCAGACTATTGTAGGGGATAAAGAGAATTTGACATTGAGAAGTACCAATGGGCCCATTCTAATTGGGCTCTACAATATTAATCCTAGAGGGTTATTACAATTTTCTAAACCGTACCAATTTCATAATCGTTGGATTAATGGCAGACTTGATCGCGAATTCAAGTAGAAAATAGAGAGATTGTCTAATTAATCATAAACTATTGTACAGATGCTAATTCGATCATGAACTTCTTAATTTTGTCAATTTAATCTTAAACCTTTACGCAATATTTCAATGCAGTCATTCCAGTCAATTTTCACATAGGATAGCCGGCAAGCAATTACTCGACTGTCGCGTTAGCAATTTTTGACAAAAATTAAACGGGAGGATTATATTGAAATTTTGAATAAAAATTTAGAATTAAATTGATAAAATGAAGAAAGTTTAGAAGTGAATTGATATTTACTGAGGAGAAAGCATCTCGCGATGAAAAGCACATAACCACTATTCACACCCCGTTAAAATTAATGTTATGGAATATGGTCACCAAATCTTTGTCATAACTCCGGAAATGAGAATATCCGACCCACATTATTCTTCTTACCATAAATAAACGACACGTGTTGTTCACACAGGTCAACTGGCCAAAGAAGAAACACACTGGTCCAAAGCCGAATCGCCCACGCCAGTTCTCGACCGTCCGATCGAGTTGGTCCCGCCACGGGCCGTGGATGCTCTCCCCTTCACTGGAGCTTCGTTCGTTTCCCTCCCTCCTGCCAGTCACCAATCAAAGGCAACAGACAAAACAGAGGCGCCCGACCAGCTTCAACTTCTCTCTCTACAATTCTCTCTCTCTCTCTCTCTCTAAAATCGTCTTGCGGTTTCGGTCGCGACGGTGCATTACCCAGCCGGCGATTCTGTCGGTACGTGCGGTTTCGATTTTCTGCGTTAACGATGCTCTGTTCTAGGATTTGATTCCTGGTTTAATTTACGATGTTCTTGTTCTCTCCTTCGCTGGATTGCTTTTGTTTTCCTGCTTTCGGTTTTCTTGGATGAGGCGCTTGTTTTTTTTTTTTTTCATGTTCTTCATGTTCGCGTTGAAATGTGGAGTCTGTTTCGATCGACAGCGAAAGGATGAGCGACGTTTACGAAACTTTGGCGTTTGAATTTCTTGTCTTGTCAATGTTTTGGGTGGATGGCGCCAGGGAGAGTTTTTGAAGCTTAATCGTGACAATGTGCCTGAGTCCTGAATTGGATCATAAGGCTGTCTGGTAAAAGAAGTGATTTTTAGTGATAATCGCCGAGCGATAGCCAGCGGGTCTGTTGATTGAGCCTTCATAATCATTTGATAGGATCAGCAGCAGCAGCAGATAGTTTCGTCCTTTCTTCCTTGAGAATGTAGTCTTAAGAGGCTCAGGCAAAGATTTCAAATGAAACTTATAGCTTGGTGAATCAGAAAGTTTGAATTTTGGCTTGTGATATATCTTTTTTTTGTTATGCGTCATTCTTTTTCTAGTTACGTTCTTTTTTTACCTTTTTTTCTCCGTAATACTTTAGAATGATAAGCACTCGGTTATTATTGTTTCACATGGTGATCTTTTCGATTTGGTCTGCGCTTTTCAAGGTTGAGACGGTTTTGATAATATGTTGTAGTGAAGCTCATCGAGTGGCTAGTAGTCCGCTGCTTCCTCTCTCTTCTTCGGAAAATGGGCTGTTTACCGTCTTCCCATAGAAAAGAGTTCCCTGGACACGAGGACCCCATGGCCCTCGCTTCCCAAACAGCTTGTAAGTCCTCACATCAGTGGCAAATCTTTCATGTTGCAAAGCGATAACCTTTACCATTTGTATGCTAGTAGTTAGCAGATCAAGGCAATTCAGCTTTGTCTGGATATATTCTGTTTGACATTCTGATTCAGTTACCTGTTGGACAACTTTCTAGGCTTTGGTAAGAATAGTTTTTGCATGACATGAAGGCCGCCTGAAGATTTTCTTCTTTATTTTTAAGCTTGAGATGTGGCTAGGGTGACAACCTTGAAGCTATTGCAGTAATGTCCAATACCAGCTCACATCTGTTGTTAAATCAATGGGTCTTCATAAGCTGTTGTTCAATTTGAAATGTGGTAATTGGTAATTGATTTAGGTTGGCCCTGCTTAAATATTGAAGATGATACATCAGGTGAAGAGAAGAAGTGCGTTGTTTACAGCAATGGGACACTTCCTAACATTGTAAATAGTTTTTATTGACTGTGTCAATAGGCCACGTTATAGAAAAGTTGAATTCCTCAAGTTACAGGAAATGGACAATATGCAACTCTGAGATGCCAATTTTGTTGATTAGAAAAGTGGAAAATAAAATTCTGTCTTACATTCCATGTTGAGTCCTAGTGCCACTCAGTGCAACCTCTCTTTCTCTTCTCATGCACTAATCTCCACAGTTGATTTAATCCACTCATGTTATTCTGTGATTGGCCAGTTAGTGTCAGCGAAGTTGAAGCACTGTTTGAGCTGTACAAGAGTATCAGCAGCTCTGTGATTGATGATGGGCTAATAAATA
Organism: Syzygium aromaticum; assembly: GCA_024500025.1. Taxonomy (NCBI): domain Eukaryota; kingdom Viridiplantae; phylum Streptophyta; class Magnoliopsida; order Myrtales; family Myrtaceae; genus Syzygium; species Syzygium aromaticum. The sequence goes on along the minus strand of CM044888.1, from coordinate 21,310,966 downwards.
AGGTAATGAGCATGTATTCTTCTGCAAGGTGCTGTTATGCATACGTTGTTTTCTGTAGTGTGTTTCAGTCTCATAATTCTGGCCCAATCCACATTCTTTTCTATTCTTGCTTGTGTTCTTGGAAGATTCTTCATTTCCTTAAGGATGTAATTCTAATATATTTACTTTCTTGTTTTTGACTTTTTATATTATAGAGAATTTGAATTTTTCTGTTGTTTATGCAGGAAGAGTTTCAATTGGCTTTATTCAAGAACAGAAAGAAGGAGAATCTCTTTGCTAACAGGGTAATTAATGTTTGCCCATTTTGGTTTCATGTAGTTATAGCACCCATTTATTTTCAAATCAAGAGACCTTATGATGATAGTTGCATGCCATGTGGTGCTACAACAACTTTTCTTAGAAGCTCCCTTCGTTGAGGCTCATAACTTCTATGAAGTTAGCACGTGTTCCACTGTCCACTGACGTCTCAATTGATTTTGCTGCTTCCTTCATGTTATGCATTTCAATAAAAATAAGATGTATTCTTAGATTGAAGTTTTCTGAATTGCAGATTTTTGATCTTTTTGACGTTAAACACTTTGGCTCCATTGACTTTGGTGACTTTGTTAGATCTCTCAATGTTTTCCATCCTAATGTCCCTCAAGAAGACAAGATTAATTGTAAGTTATTGGCCGCAGGAAGTACCTTCAAAATTAACAGTTGCAGACACCTGCTAAGCATTCATGATTTTGTAATTCGTACTTTTGTATGATTATATGGGTGTGTATCATTACAGTTTCATTTAAGCTTTATGATTTGGATAGCACGGGATTCATTGAGCGGCATGAGGTAAGCTGATTAATCGATTGATCATCAAATTTTTTTTGTTTTGCTTAAGTGAGAATAATCTGATACTTCCTTTCTATCCTTTGGTTTCTTCTTAGGTTTGCCTGTGGAATTTTGTTCACCTTAATTGCATTCTGCCTTTAATTGCTTTTCTTTCGTTGGTTTCTTAGTTCATCAAACTAGGCATGTAACTTGGCTTCCTAGGAACTCGCATAACTCAGCGATTGTGACATATATAGCAATAGAGCGCTATTAAGAGATTTGTCCTCCAAGTCTCCCGTGCAAATTTCTTTTAACCGGTTGGTTGTGGAGGGGAGAACTTGGGTAAAGATATGTTTGTTAGTTTCTCCACATTTGGCATCTATGAGAGAGCTGTTGTAAAAGCCCGTCGTTAATGAGCTTTCATTGGTTGATGGTGGAGATGGGACTTGGGCAAATATACGCTTCACTCTTTTCCACGTCCCTCCCCATCATCTAGCCTCAAGGGGAAAAGCTCAAATGCGATGCACATGAAAGCATCTGTCCAGACTTCTTAAAGCACAATAAAATTGCAGCTTTACAGACATTTATTGAAAATTCTTTTCTTGTCTGGATATACTGATTGGAATTTGATGATATTCTTGAAGTGTTTGGGTATCCTAGTTTACTGATATAGGCATCCATCTGATGTCGGCAGGTCAAGCAAATGTTGATAGCTCTTCTATGTGAATCAGAAATGAGATTAGCTGACGAAACGATTGAGATAATCCTTGACAAGGTGAGCAGTTGTTGCTGAGATATTCAAAAGATAAAGCTATTTGTGATTGTTTAAGAAGTTGTTGAAGATTATTGTTGTTCAGGGTTAGGTAATCCCGTGTTAACTTTTTTGTTTCTTTGCCCCAACTGTTCATGAACTCATTCTTCTTCACTTTAATTGGATCCATCTTAATGGACATGGAACAGATATTATTATCTTGATATACTCATTAGGCCCTCTTTCAAGCCTCTCATCTCTCATTGGATCCAATTCCTTTAGGTTAAGTGCCAGAGCTGGCTATTTAGCAGAGGTTCTAGTAGGATTAAGTCGACATAATTGTTTTCACATGCTGATTCGATTGTGGTACACTTCTGTTTGTGGCAGACTTTTCTCGAAGCTGATGTAAACGAGGATGGGAAGATAGATAAGTGCGAGTGGCAAAACTTTGTTTCTAGAAATCCATCCTTGCTCAAGATTATGACCCTCCCTTATTTAAGGTCAGCCAAAATATGGTTATATCCAGGTTGTGACTATAATGTAGTCAGACTTGAAACTCATTCTTTGGAGTACATTCTTTCTTGCAGGGATATAACAACGACGTTTCCTAGTTTTGTGTTCCATTCTGCGGTTGAGGAGATTGCCACCTAAGGAGGTTGTATACGAGAATCGCGACAATTAAGTTCCTATTTCACCACTAAATTTATTGAGAGAATATGAGATACTTCATTTTGAGGCCAAAGTATCTGCATTACTTCGAGGATGGAACTTTGCCTACTGTAGAGATGATTGTGCAATAGGGTGAAGTTTTGTCAAATCTTTTTTAGCTTTTGATAGTGCTAAATCCTGGTTGAGGATTGCTCCATCTGCAATACTTATTGAGAAGAAGTTGCTTGCGACATTCATGGTTTGGGTTAGGTTTAGTTGGATTTGGAGAATAATCAAACCTAGTGAACTGGAAAGAAAAAAAATAAAATTCAACTCGATCTCGATTAAATAAGACAACCTTCTCCCTCTATCTACTAAGATCTTAGCTGATAATTCTTTTGCTCGTTTCTGGTTCTTGAAAGAATTGGTAACAGTAGCCAAAATTTTCATGTGTTTCTACCACTAAATCTTCCAGTCAAGTCGTTCGTCTGTGCAATACTCTTGCCTAAGCCCGCCCCACTATGGTTTCGGGCTAAGTAGGCCGCGTGGCCCTGATGACTAACAAGAGTGTAATTCAGTCCACATGGAGTTAACCTGTCTAAACATTTTAGCTCTACTCAACTCCATTCAATTTAATCATGCAAAGCTCGATGTTCAGCTTGGGAAGCAGCCAACTAACTCCACTCAATTCGATCGTAAAATGTTCATTTAAGCTAGAGATAGAGCACTTATGAATGCTTATTTTTTAAATTAGACCGAGTTGACCGGTTTTAATATTTTAACTCGGCTCGACTCGACTCAATTAAATTATGCAAAACTTCTTGTTCAGCTCAGGAAGTAATCAGCCAACTCCACTCAATTCGACCGAAAAATGTTAATTTAAGCTAGAGACAGAATATTTATAAATGCTTACTTATGAAATTAGACGGAGTTGATATGTTTTAACATTTAACTCGGCTTAACTCGACTCAATTTAATTATGCAAAAACTTGTGGTTCAGCTGGGAAAGCGGTCAACCAGCTCTACTCAATTCGACCGTAAATGTTAGTTTTGATCGAGAGAAAGAACCCTGTAATGAAATTAGACTGTTTGATAATGTGTTAGTGACCCACTTTGAGTCGAATTTTTCCAACTCCCCGAGTAGCGTCGAGCGGCTCGGCTTTAACTCGTCCGGACGTGCTCATCAATGGAGGAAGCTTGAAGCTGTATACATTTGATTGAGTAACGCGTCCATGCGTGGACAAATTGGATCCATTTCTCGGCCTGACCACAGCCACTTTCTGAGGCTGCCCGCAATTCCCATGGAAACCCCATGTACACAGGCATGCTTCAGAAACACCCTTATCACCCTCATCGTTCTTTCTTCCATTTACTGCTTCTCGATCTTCAATTCATGTGGGTTGAATGAGATCATCCAAAAGGGTGCTGAGAAAAGTATGGTGGTGTAGCTCCTGCACTAGTCTAGCTCTCTCAATTTTGAGGGTGAGAGAGCATGCACATGCGTTGTTCGTCATAATGCCCAAGCAGTATTTTAACTTCATAGTGATCAATTGCACACTTCTCGCACATGCTTCGAACTTCTTGACGTTCCCAAGACCATGCTGTATAACAATTGAGATGTGTTCATCGTCTCATTTGGGGGGCGGGGGCGGGTGGGGGCATGTCTTCTAGAAACTTCAAATGTCACTGTACTGCTGTTATTTATTCGTAAGCATGATTATACTGTCCACGTTCTTGCTCGTATTTATGCATTACAGAAGATAAGATTTTTAGGAGTAATTAACGGTGATATATAGGGGTATGGTGCTCAGTTTTATGTTCTTTGTTCCTTTTCTTTGGCAATATCCTCTTGTTAGTAATTGCATTTCAAAGCTTCTTTAATGAGTACTTGCATTACTAAAGCTTGCCTTTTCACTTGTAATATATAGGTTTTTGTAGGGTCAAGTTGTTCAATTGCTGGGATCAAAAGATGCTTCTCGGTGAGCTTGAAGCTTTTGGTTTTGCATAGATCGGCTTTGAAATGCAAAGACAGGTCATTTACTCGTCAAAGGCCTTGATGCTCGATTGAATTCCTCAAATCGGTACAACCGGGTGTCAGCTTATCGAAAGCCTGACCATTAACCCAGTAACCCTGGTTGTCAAGCAGAGTTGATGAAGGGGATGTCTCCCTTGAGGTTAGTAAGGCAGTCATCTAAAAGCCAATAATGCGAGATGAAGATATTCTGCTGAAACTATTTCTAAGCTTGTGCAAGTGTTGGGTTATACTGACTTGTATATGAATGGCTTTAACGACACGAGGAGAGATTATCGTGCATCATTGCACTGGAAAGAGCCATCTCTTGAGATTATTTTTTCCTTACTTCAGTCAGAAGAGAGCTTTGTCATGGAGGCAAAATAGAGAGTTCATACTCTGCAAAAACACTAAAATAGCACCAAATTCAACTCAAGCACTTTTGCTGGAGAAACTTGGAGTTGCACTTAAAGATCACCAAATAGAAGAAGCCTGGGATATATTTAAGGATTATAGAAAGTCATATGATATTTCCGATTGTTCTCTCATCAATGGATTACTCACTGGACTTTCGTACTCATCTGACCCACCATGGCTACGCAGAGCTTGTGATTTAGTTTTCAAGCACTGGAAGAGAAAATCACACCTTTTTCATGTTGAAGTTCTAGCTAAGTTGGCTCTCTCAGTAGCAAGAGTTAAAATGCCCATTCCTGCCTCAATGATCCTCAGATTGCTGCTTGAGAAGAAGTATCTACCACCCTTTGACATATTGAATTTAGTGCTACTGCATATGGTTAAGACAGAGATTGGGACATATCTTGCATCCAATCTACTATTTCAGATGTCTGATTCTTACCAGCATATAACTATACGTGGTAGCAATCTTCGAAACAAGATGAAGTCTGACACAATTATCTTTAATTTAGTGCTTGATGCTTGTTTGAGGTTTGGATCAGCATTAAAAGGACAAGACATAATCGAGCTTATGGCACAGTCAGGAGTAGTTGCAGATGCACACTCGATTAATATCATTGCACAGCTTTATGAGATGAATGGGCAGAGGGATGAGATTAAGAACTATAAGGGTCATGTTGATCGCATTCCAGTTGCACTTGTTCCTCATTATCAGTCTTTCTATAATAGTTTGTTGAGCTTGCACTTCAAGTTTACTGATATCAGTGCTGCTGCTGAACTTGTCCTGGATTTGGATAGATATCGCGAGGCTCTTCCTCTGAACAATGAACAGAGGCCTCACCTTGTCTCAGTTGGATCTCCCAATCTCAAGAGTGGACTGAAGATGAGAATTCTGCCAGAGCAACTGGATATTGATCGCACCTTTGAAGTGGTAAGGAAAGAAGATCTTGCTGCAGTTAGGAATGGAAAATTCAACCTCACCAACAAAGCTCTTGCCAAGTTCATATATGGATACAGAAGAATTGGGAGGATTGGTGAGCTTTCGAAGCTTTTGTTAAGTATCCAGGAGCAGAATGCATCATTGGGCAGATATCATCTGTTTCTGTGTGTGATCAATGCGTGCATAGGCGTAGGGTGGCCAGAGACTGCTCACGATCTCTTGGATGACTTTGAATTTGCTGGGGCTGCTATTGACTCTTCTGCGCATATCGCACTTCTGGAAGCGTACTATGAACAAGGCATGCTTAAGGAGGCAAATGGACTGGTAAAACAGATGAAGAAGAGTGGTGTGCTCAGTAGTTGTTTTGATGAGACGACCATCTCCACTTCTGTTCTGGAGAAAGCAGCCACAAGTGAACCCAGTTCTAATGTGTCATTTGCTGTTGAATATTCTGATCTGACCAAGATGCTGGTTCAAACTATGGAAAAGGAGGAAAAGTCCACTCCGTGTGTGCTTTACGAGCTGAATACCTCGATTTACTTTTTCTGCAAGGCCAAAATGATGGAGGATGCTTTGAAAACCTATAGAAGAATGCAAGAAATGGAAATCCAGCCCAACGAGCAAACCTTTGCAATTTTGGTGCGTGGGTATTCATCTTTGCAAATGTACCGCGATATAGCCATCTTGTGGGGGGACATGAAAAGGAGTATGACACGGGATAATTTAGTAATAAGTAGGGATCTTTGTGAATCCCTGGTGCTGAGCTTTATTCGAGGTGGTTACTTTGAGAGAGTAATGGAGGTAATTAGCTTTATGATGGATCATAAACTGTTTGCTGATAAGGGGATGTACAGATACGAGTTCCTAAAGCTCCATAAGAATCTTTACCGGAATTTAAGTGCATCGGAGGCTAGAACAGAAGCTCAGAGAAAGAGGCTTGAGCATGTTCGTGAGTTCAGAAAATGGGCTAGGATCAACTAGTTTCCACTTTCCGACGAACAAAAGATGGGCTTCATACTTAGTGATGCGCTAGTTGTCGGAAGTCAAAACAAAACGATAAACTAGTGTACCCTATAGTTTCCTGAAGATTGGAGTCATTGATTTCTTCACGCCCAGTAAACAGAGTAATCTTCTGTTTGTTTTTTTCTGTCATCTTCAAGTTAATGCCAGTGGAAACTTATTAGTCCTTTCTAACATCATTCCCATTATCTGAACTGTAAATTGTCAACTTTTGGAGCACTGTTTTTTCTCATTTAGTGAGGTACATGTGCTGTCTCACAAGGTAAACAGATACCATAATTCATGTTTAGAAATTTGCTGTGGCCGAACGCTTTGATCAGAAATGGTCAGTCCTAATCTCTAATGCCTGAATCATCACATTCTTCCGATCCTCTTACCTTTTCATTTTTCTTCACGTCTAATTTTCGCTGACAGTTGAAGTATGAACTTGAAAGCAAAGACAAGATGACGTATGGAAAAGCAAGTCTAACTATAGACATTTGGAATCACTTACTTTGGTTTGATTGAAGAATAGTTATTTAGATTCTGAGTGATACAATCACGGCTAAGTAACTCTTCTGTCACACATGGCTGTTTTGTGAGTTCATTCATTCCTCTCGTATGATGTGGTGAGTGTTTGTATCCGGTGTTTGCGGCAACGCGAAATTCGAACATGTACGGATATCCTCTCGTATGATGTGGTGAGTGTTTGTATCCGGTGTTTGCAGCAACGCGAAATTTGAACATGTACGGATATGACCTGGATAAAAATATCCCACCTAAGAATAGGATACGCCCGAAAATCTGCATTGCACCGTGGACCCCCCTCTCCCTCACCACCACGAATGCTGTCTTCTTTGCCCCCGCCACCCTCATCGCCTATGCCCTCCCTTTCACCAGCATGCTCGTGAGAAGAGAAGTGTGTGACCTGGTCGCGGTTGCCCGGCTCGTGACGTGCTCAAAGAGCCACAAGGGCCTCTACAAGAAGGCCTTCGAGCTCTACCAGCTCTGCAGCACTCGTGCCGTCGTCGTTGTCTTCTCCCTTGCCGGAAAGCCTTGCATCTGAGCTAGTGGATGGGCTAGGTCGACACAAAGTATGATTCTTGCACGACAGAGGCGGACGTCGATCACTAAGTAGTATGAGACTGTTCGTGATTGTATGCGCAAAAAATTGAAAGATTTGGAGAAAAATTTATCAGTCAAGGTACATGCTGGTGGTGATTTTGGAGTTGATGTTGGTCGAGATTTTGAAGTTTTAAGCGATGGCAAGATGGATTCGATTTTTTGAAAGCTTTAATGCTTGTTGCCATGCACTTTTGGCGCTCTTCTAATTTTGCGTTTATTGTGGTCACATGACCTGAGAGAACGATGATTTGATTGGAGTGTTGTATCTGGACATTTACTATATAATATATTGGATATTAGAACTTCTATCTCATCGTTATTTTATCCTACCTTTCCTATCCAGTAAAAATATTTAAACGGCCAAACGCAGCCTTTGGATTTGCCTTCACTCTAACTAATCGGAATTTAATAAAAGTTACTAAGCTCATGAGCTAAATCAAAAATAATTTCATGGTTTCATTCATTTTCTTATACAATTGGAAAAGTTGCTCACCTTAAGATACATTGAGACAATTATCAATTAATCTGTGTGCTTTTTTAGCATGGACTGTGATTAGGAGTGTACATAAGAATCGGACTAACCCAAGAACCGAAACATATAGGACCGGATTGAATCGATCGGTTCTAGGCAATTTTCTGATTAGAGGTGTGGAGCCAAACCGCTCGAACCTTTTTTTTTTTAAATTTTCCTTTTCTTCTAAAGAGTAAAGAAAATAAATTTATCAAAATCCTAAACCGGACAGGTCCAACTCGAAAATCAAACCGAGACCAACTGGTCTGGTCCGATTCGCACTTCTAGGGTGGAATTGGCCCAACCCGGGAACCGAGGACTCCCAACTGTAAAGACTCGTGAAATAATCAACTTAATTGGACCGGTGACCGGTCTGGAGAAATCCGAACCGGGAACCGTCTCCACCGAACCGAGTTAAAAATGGCAAATAGACCGAGACGAGGCTCGTTTCATCCGAGTCACGGAACGAGTCGCCTCAGTCATTCGACTCACTCTCCAGGCCCCGTTCAGAAATGCAATATATAAACCGTCTGCTCACCATCGTCGCCTAACCTCCGTCGCTAAAACCTCGCCCCATGGATTTCTCCGAGCAGGACGTGGACGTCTTCGGAGAAGACTACGACGGAGGCGGCGGGCGTCGGAGCGCGAACCGCCAATCGTCTTCCGGATCGTCGTCGCGGTCATCCTCATCGTCCTCTTCCTCTTCAGCGGCGTCGTCCTCGTTGTCGTCCGGATCTTCGTCCGACGGGGCGGATAGCAGCAGCGACGGCGGAAGCCCTCGTAGTGGCGGGAGAGAACACGAGAACGGAGACGATTTGGAGGATGTTAGTGGCGTGCCGAACAGTCACCGCAGCGAGTTCGAAGAGAAGGAGACCGATCTGTTCGGGTCCGATAACGAGGAGTACTGTAAAACTCCGGCTACTAGTCGTTTCCCGATTCCCGGTACGATACTCTTATTCGCGATTCTTCAGCGTCCGTCTACCTGTAACCGGATTTTCTGGTTTTTGATAGTGTATGATTGGAGCCCTGAGTGCACGCGTTTTCCTGTACTTCGTTGATTCGAGGGAAAGTTGCAGTTCAGTTTCACTACAGTTTGGAATAGTATTCAATAGGATCACCTAACATAGGCTTCGCGTGCGGGTGAAACTTGACAATTTTCACTTTTTATGAACAAATAGTCATTGTACTTGAACAAATAGGACTTTTGTGGCTGTAATTTCGCAGAATCTCTAAAAGGTAATATTGGTACTTTGCGTCTATTTAGTTATTTTGCATCCTTGTGCCTGATCAGTGGATCTCTCTTGGCAGTACTGCCCCCTATTCGTACCAATAACAGTCAGGGCAGAGGGACCTTTGGTCGTGGTCGGTGGCAGGCTGGGCATTCGAATGGTAGAGGAGCAGGTATCCTTCCCCGCCCCGGACCTTATCCGCCAAGGCAAAACTATGGTTACGGACCGAAGTTTGCCAACGGTCATCGCGACGAGCGTTTTGTTTCTGAACTTAAGCTTTCCAAGAGCGAAGAAACATTATCGAGGAGATGCATTGCATTTCAGGAGGTATTTGATAGCTTTTGATTAGATTTTGGCTGCATCAGTTTTGGCCATGTGATTGTCACTTCATTTGTCACATGCATAAATCAGAGCATGCGCCACAAAGCGATCACCATTACTATTGGTATTTTTATTATTTAGATGGTATTTGTGCGGATTTCACAACTGAGAACACCATGCCTTTTATATGGCATTGTGGAATGACCAGAAGAATGAATATGGGAACAGAATCATTGTTGTTGTTTTCGTGCTGATTTTTAGTTTCATTGTTTTTTGAGATGACATTAATAGTGGTCTTTTCAGAATTTTCACCAACTTCTATTAGCCATTGATTCCTTCTCTAATTAGATGCTATGGGTAAATTATATTATCGGATTAGGAAGACCTAAAATGGTATGAAATATAATTATGTGCGCTGATTTGTTTAACAGCCACGTGAACTTGCTTGCTATAGCCGTGTAGAAGGTGGACATGTCTACTTTGATGAGCGCAACTTGGTGAGCTCTCCGGTGCTCCTTTCATTGGTTCATTTCCTGCTTTAAGTCAGCAAGTTTTTCCAATTCGCGCCGTTCCTCACCTGAGGCTATATTTTCTGATTGTAGAGGCTCTTTAAACATTTAATAACAGAAGACGTGGGAGCTGATCTCAATGAAGGTTTTGACACTTTTATTGAGAAAAAAGGTGTGCTTGCTGTTTGCATGAGATATGAAATGTTGCAAAGCCTAATTTTTGATTAGAGTGGAATTCAAAATTTTAAAAATGGGCATAGGATGCTCACACATGCCTCTCTCTCTCTCTCTCTCTCTCTCTGCCAGAATTGGGTTCCGAGGGTTTTGGTGACCTTCTTGCTTGCGTAAGGGACAAAAATATCCCGCTGCAGAACATCCATTTTGTGGTATGAAATATGCTGCATATGACTTCCATCTGCCTGAATTTTTGCTTAAGTTCTAGGTTTAATTTCTTCCCCTTGGGATTTCTGTGACTGCAGACATTCCGGAACAACCTCAACAAGGTAATATATCTTCCTCTTTATGAATTTATATCTGTGTAAATTTTTTACTAATTTATAAGAAACATTGTGGTGCCAGCCCATTTACCAAATTGAATACTGGAAAGGCTTAATAAGACTTATGCTCATCTTTCATTTTCTGCTAAACAAAACAAAAAGAGTGTCGAGCCATTTCTTTGTCTTGCCATGTAATTATTCCTTTTTCTTTATCAAGTACTATTATTAAATTCTCTAATATGGAATGCGCGTCAATCCTATGTTGTGGAACTGAAAGTATATGGCATTCAATTTGAAGCCTTCACAGCGGTGTCTTATGAAATGTATGCTATTTTTGTTTTGCAGATATTGGCTACAGCTTATATTAGGAATGAGCCCTGGGAGATGGGAGTGCATAAAAGAAATGGAGTTGTCTACCTTGATGTTCACAAACTTCCAGAAAGGCCTCAAAGTGACTTAGATCGCAGAAGGTACTACTGTACGTAAACTCGAGGATGTACATGATTATCGCTTGACCTATTTTCACAGATATTGATATGAAAATTCTCTTTTGCACTTCCCTGATTTCGTTTTCTACTTCAGTAAACTAGGTTCCTCACATTGAAATGTATGCTAGATTAGATTGTGAGTGGCATTGATATTCTTGGTAGTTTTCTCTGTGTAAGAACAAGAAGGTGAATGTATTGTGAGTTTCTGCTGAAGGCTGCATAACCAATCTTAATAGTTGAAACTTGTGAAATGTCTTTGGGAACCTTTTTTTTGCCTTTTTTTTTCTTGTTGGAAGAGAAAATACCGGGTGGAGATGTTCAAATTTAGTGACTACTCAGGGGACAACTTTTGAATCAATGGGATCATTTTCGGTCTTCACTTAAATGAATATATCTTCAGTACTCAACTATGTTACTTGTTTTATAGTCATTTCGTATTAAATAGGCAAACCAACATAGGTGTGGAATTAGATTGCAATCTCTATGAGGCCTTCTGAAGTAGCTGCTTTGTGGGAGTGTCACTCCTTGATTTTGTACCTGCCGTACGTCTTGTGGGCATTTAACTTGTGGAGAACCATTTTGGCAGGTACTGGTCTTCCATAACCATTATGGTTTTAACATAACACTTAAATCAAGGATAGGTGCTTTTCTTTTGTAGGATTATTCTTTGTTAGTTGATGTCAAGAGCATCTAATAGACTTTGAAGTTGGATCTCACTGCACTCATTTGCTTATGTATGTAGATGTTACTGGGGATATTGCTTTGAGAACCTTGCAACTGAAGACCCCCAAAGAGCTGTGGGAGAAGGGATACATCATGTCAATGCCAATGTTGAATACTGTTCTGTGATAAAAACTAAATTAGGGGCTCATCGGATATTGATGGGGGCTGAAATGGACTGTTGTGATTCAGCTGATGATGGAAGGAGATTTTATATCGAGCTAAAGACCAGCCGTGAGGTAATGAGATTGTTCATCGCTTGTGTCTTTTCTGCTACATTTTTTCTATTTTTTCTATCGTCAAACAATTAGTGGCCTTCTCTTTATTTTGTCCTCTTGAAAAATTTACCTACTCTGCAGTTAGAATATCACACTGAAGAAAGATATGAGCGAGAGAAGCTCCTCAAGTTCTGGGTAAGCTTGGCCTCCCATTTTTATTGTCATGATTAGCTTCCCATTTTCAATGTCGTGATTAGATTTATGTTCTTCTTCCTTCATGCGTTTTTCTGTGGCTGTTGAAATGTGATGGTGAAAATACCTTTTAGATATTCCTCTATTTGTAATTTGATGATTGTATACACATAATTTAAGTGCACCTTTTAGCCTCCTAATTTGGGATTGATAGTCTTTCTGTGTGGATTACCTTCCTATTTCGTGTATCTTGTGCATGCCACTTAATTTCTGCCAGATTGCTGACAAAGCACTCATCTGTTGTTGCAGATTCAAACCTTCCTGGCCGGTGTTCCTTGTATAGTTGTTGGATTCAGGTAGATCTCATCTTTTTTTCTTCCTATAGGTGACATTTTATCTCCACAGCTGTACTCAAACAGAGTATTACATGGTGGTTAGTTCAGAATAGTTCTGAAGACCCTAGTTTCCTTTTTAGCTCTCCTAGAGGACATCCAATGTTGAGAACTTACTTCACTCCTCTGTTGTGCTGCCTTATTGTATAACAGTTTCTGTATCATATGTAGGTCTATCTTACTACATTGAACATTTTAGCCCCGAAAACAATTGATGGGTGGTTCTGTCATTGTAGGGATGATACTGGCCGGCTTGTCCGGACAGAGAGATTAAGAACCAAAGACATAACTCAGAGAGTAAAAATGAAGAACTATTGGCAGGTAGGTCATGCTTGTGGCTGTTCTTTATCGGATGGCACCGACAGTTTTGCTTGTTCTCTTCCAATTGATGCACATTTAAGCCATCTTGAGATTGAACTAATTACATCCTTGCATGGCATGAACGATCCGATTCATGTGAACCGTGCTCTGTATGAATATCATGGTTCCTTTTCTCTAAGATTGAGTTGGTGTTATGTGTTATTGCTGGATCAAAATTGAGGGTATTATATCCGCAATGCAAGAACTTGAGCAAGAGAAGCAATTCAATTTTGTTTTCTTATTCAATGAGAATCGGTTTTACTGTTTGATTTCCATGAGCACAAGTAACCTCATAAGGTAGGAGAAATACAAGTTGCACTTCACCTGTCCAAAATGATATCTTTGGGAGCATTCTCTTTTGCTTCCCTTTGCTTGAATTGAAAATGAAGTTGGTTGGCAGGGAGGAGTGTGCCTGGCATTTGCTGATGAAGTCCTCTGCTGGCTGTATGGAACAGTCAAAGAAAGTGAGATTCGGATATCTATATCTTATTACCTTATGTCTCGTCTTTGTAAGATGATTGCGCAGTTTTGCAGTAGCTCGTCATTTGTGAGATTGTTATTTTAACACTTAAAATCTATAGCGATGTGAATTTCTCATGATGTGGTTTGTGCTTTTTCAGATGAAGACTACATACTGCAGTTTGCTCCACCGTTTAATCGTTTGGAGCTTCTGCAAGCTAACTCTTGCCCCGATGCGATTACTAACCATGTCGAGCAATTGTAACATATTCAGAGATTTGCCCCAAAGATCAACAGAAGCAAGAGGGTATGTTTCTATGACTTGACACCTTTTCCCCATTTTTTTGCTGTGTTGCCTCAAGTACAAACCGAAGCCAACTCTCTATCCGTAATACTGAATTTGGCAGCACCCATTTTTCATCTCCCCAGAAGCTTTTGACCTTGTAAATTTGGCAAAGTGGTAACTGAAGATATCGGTGTGCTAACTCATGCATTGTCAGAAGTTTTGCTCTGGCCATCTTAAATGCAACCATAAGCCGGGATCACGATTCACGGACATGTTATAGAAGTTTGCTTATAACTTCTAGCACGAGAAACGTCTTCTGTTTCCCAGCTGTCTGTGCATCTAATTAATCAAATTTTGTTGAATCTGCTGCTATAATTACCTGCAATCGGCAACTAGAAATCTGGCGGTCATTCATGACATCATCACTAAGATGATGGCAGATGCTCGCGGTTGGCAGTTTGTCTAACGGAATGTTCAGACAGTGCTCATAAAGCTGGTTTTTTTATTCTACCGTCAGATGGGTATGTATTTCGTATTAAGAGGCCTGTTGTCAAGTTTGGGGGCTACTAGCTTAGCTAGTGACAGACGATTTAGACGAATCAGAATCCACCGTGTCATGCTGTCATCACGGCGGTGCCCCCATAAAAGTGGTTGGTGGCATTGACAATTCCCAAGTCCTTCTGAGGTCCCGATTCATTCTGGCGAGGTCGGCATATTCTGCCGACGTTCTCTGGTCTTGCCCTGGAGGGTTCTTGTTCTTTCTAATTATATATCAGAAACGGCCTTCGATTTCTTTTGTTTTTATTCTTGTTTTTCCGTATTCGTGGAAAGGGGCAGATCTTGGTTTTGTGGTTGGGGGTGGTGGGCATTTCAAATGGGGTTCTCTTCGACACCACCGAGAACTCGGGGATGGGTCCTCTTTAGGTCAAGTCTTTTGTGAAGATTCCCGAGCGAAAATCTTAATCCACCAAAAGCTTAATACCCTAGAAAAACCGGAAGCGACCGAATTCGTTTTTTAAACCAAAAGGCAAACTGCTTGTGATATGTGGAGGTATTTGCTGTGCTAGGCATGAGAACGTCGACGCGCATTCCTACAGCTGTTCCGTGGCTTCCCACACCGGCCCGCCCGAGTTCTGATCTTTTTCTCTTCCCTGGAATTTCAGTTAACCTTCTTTTTATCTAATTTTTCCCTTTTTCCTTCTGAGTTTTGAAACGAGGGCCGTATGATGGTCCGGAGACCAGCCCGAAATATCCTCTCTCTCCGGCGAACGCCTCCCTCGCCAGCACGCATCGCACATAGCTAGCGCTGAGAAAAACCCGAAAAAAACCCTCGCCTTCCTATTCCCAAATGGAACATTGATGTCCGACAGCGTGGAAAACATGTGATTGTGGTCCCACTTCGGATGGACTAGGTTCCATCATCGGAAGCCCTATGGGAAAATATCTCCATGGGTTGCCTTTTGCCCCTGCATTTCTATTCCGAGTCAATCTTAGGAGAACTCTAATCCCTCGATAATTACTCGATCGCGACGGAATCCGACAACAGACGATTGTCAAATTAAAGAGACTCGCGCGTGCTCGAAAGAAGGCCTGGACATTGTGTTGTTGCAAGGAAAAAAATTTCTTAATGAATATTTTCGTGCATCGATCGTGTTGTTATCGTCATGTGCGGTGATTCGATGTTCGGTGCATTGCTAGTTCTAGAGAGAGCTGGTATCTTTTTGTCTAAATGGAGAAATGATTATGTCCTTAGTTCCCGATATGTTTTTGTGATTGCCCAAAACTATTGATTCGAAAAAAATCCAAGGATTGATGATTTAACGACTTATTCTCTACACGAGGTCAAGCAAAGAAACTTCGTGGAAGTCTACCTAGAAAACAAACTTTCAAGTAGGAAAAGCTGCGCACAAACAAAAAAACAAGAAATGCATTTAAGTTTGATAATAAGCTTTTCGAGACAAGAAAACTTAGTTAAAATTGCATAAAATCATCACTCCTATTTCCTTCTGTTGACACCCAAAAAATAAGGTTGTGGACAATAGAAATTTATATGAGAGTAAGAAATACACAAGATAGAACTTAGATATGAGATAACAACATACATATATCATGTGAAGAGACGTATCCATACTCGGGTCCGGTTGTCAAAGTACAACAAGAAGCGGTTGGCAACCGCCAATAGTAATGCTGGTGATGAGATTTTAAATACTTGAAATTTGAGGCAGATTAAATCAAAGAGGGATCAGCTACTGCCTGAGAAATTGGCTGCGGAAGTTATCGATGAGACAGTTATCACCTTTAAACTTCATGATAGGAGTTATCGATGAAGTGGTTATTACCATAAGACTTGAGAACTCGGGCATAGTAGTTATTGATGAAGTGGTTACCATCAAGGGACTTAAGGACTCAGTCATAGAAGTTACCGATGAAGCAGTTATTGCCCAAGAACATGACCGTGGAAGTTGTTGACAAAGACATACGGTTTTGCAACAATGGATATGAGTTATGAGAGAATGTGGGTAATCTGAGACTATGGAAATAAGGAGCAGAGAAAAGGTCAATGGAAGTTACTTGACGTGAATTGATAGGTGTTAAAAAGCGGTCACCAAGCTGTCATTATAAATACCACCAGATGGCCGGCAAAAAAGCCCTCCTGAGAATCACAGTCAAAATGCTATCTTTTTATCTTTAAAGCTTTATGTACTACATTTTCAATTTGCTTAGTTGTAGACTTTCATATTTGAGCATTAGTGTAACATGTCATCAATGAAGTTGAAGTGCAATTTCCTATTATAGATCAATACTAACACCAATAAATGGCAGGTGAGATTGGTTTGGATCTATTGTACTGCTCAAGTTTGTTATCAATCATCATTTTGGTCGTAACTAGTGGATTCATTTTCTCACTTGGATATCTCCTGTCCAGAGTTGCACTGACCCAGTCTTCTCTCATAAAAAATCAAAGGACAACATTTGGTGAATTACCTTAAGGGAATATTTTGCATGATAGAAAGGAAGGAAAATCCTCGCAAGTAAAGGAGACTCCACGGGTCCCAACTTTTCACGAGAGAAACGTCAATATACCTATCACTATCACCATTTAGAATAGACAGCACCTAACAATTTTCCCAAATAAGACTAGTGACAAGAGCTTTTCAAAGTTGGCACGTAGGAGTTTCAAAATCATAGAAAAGGAAAAGGTTGGGCGTAATTTGTTGTCGTACTCATCAAAGGTGCAAGATCAAAACAAATTCAATTAAGTCAATTCGGTTGTCTAACAAATTCAGTTAAGTCAATTTGGAGGAAGTTTGGTTAAGTCAATTCGGTTGTCCAACAATGATGGGAATTTTTTGCACAATATAAATTGGCATGCGGGTATTCATGAAATTGGGAATGCATTTGGGTAGCATTTGGTGGGGACCAAGAAAAGGACATAACTCGCCCAATTAATATGGCCACCGGATTCCTTATACTCGGAGGAAGAAAAAACCAAAGGGAAATGATGAGTTGCTAGCAAAACATGTACAAGACACTTATGGTGGTAGCGGTACTGCTGGCCACCATGGCCTTTCAAGAACGAATGACCCCACTCGGCAGGGTTTGGTAGGACGATATCGAGTGTGGCAAAACACATATAACACATATCATGGGCAACTCCGTGATGGCCCATAGGTTTCCGAAGGAGTACAAGCTTTTCGTAACGTGCAACACAATCAGCTTCCTCGCATCCATCAACGTCATTTTGATCTTTATAAGTGGCGGATTTTCATAAGGATCGCGATGCTGGCGATGTGGATTACAATTATCTTTGCGGCAACAATATATGCGATACCCACATTAATATTCACCCCGAACAACAAAAGCAATACAACATATGAAAGAGTTCGGGTTGTTGTGTTGGTATAGGCTGCAATAATGGCCCTTTTTTTGGTGGGCCAGATTTTGTGCTCCATCTAGAAATTATTACAAAGAGTCCATTTCATCCCAAGATACCTAAAATTGGTATACTAATTCCCGAAGTATGTCTATGGCGTCCTGCAATTGGTAAATAAATTCTCAAAGCCAGTCTACGAGGCCCTGAAGAAAAAGAAGGTGGAGGAGGATGTTCCTGAAATTGTTTTAGTAACTGGATAGTATATGCTAACTTACTGCATATGTGACATTAGGAATTTTCGAAATATTATTTATGTGAAATTTGAAAATTTCTATTTCCAGTAATAAAACTTACATCATAACGCTAAGTATTATTTCATTTAGAATTTGGGTGAACACGTAGAAAACTTAGTTGGATCGTAAATTTTTAGAGGCATGAAGGATGATTTTCATGAACGAAATTGTCTGAGTTCGACGTGTTGCAAATTAAAATACATCGAAGTGTACAGCTTTGTGGAAATCTACCTAGAAAAAGACATTCAAGTAGGAAAAGCTGTGCACAAAGAAAAAAACAAGAAATGCAACTAAGTTTGATAATAAAGTTTTCGAGACATGAAAACTTAGTTAAAATCGTATAAAATCATCACTCCTATTTCCTTCCGTTGACACCTAAAAAATAAATAGGTTGTGGACAATAGAAATTTGTTTGAGAGTAAGAAATACACAAGATAGAACTTAGATATGAGATAAACACATGCATATATCATGTGCATCATATATATAGCCATGAATGAAGAGATGTATCCGTACTGCGGTTCTGGTTGTCAAAGCACAGCAACAGATAGTTGGCAGTTGCCAATAGTGATGCCAACGGGGAGATTTTAAAAATTGAAATTTGAGGTAGAGTAAATTAAAGAGGGAACAGGTACCATCTGAAAAATTAGCTGTGGAAGTTACCACCAGGGACTTAAGGACTCAATCATAAAAGTTATCGATAAAGTAGTTATTGCCTAAAAACGTGATTGCGGAAGTTATCAACAGGGACATACGGTTTTGCACACAATGAATATTGGTTATGAGAGAACTTGGGTAATATGAGACTATGGAAGTAAGGAGCAAAGCTAAGGTTGATGAAAGTTGCCTGACGTGGATTGACATGTGTCAAAAAGCGATTACCAAGCTATCATTATAAATTCCATTGGAAGCCGGTAGAAAAGCCCTCCTAAAAATTACAATCAAAATGCTATCTTTTTATCCTAAAAGCTTTCTGCACTACACTTTCAATTTTCTTAGCAGTACACTTTCATGCTTGAGTTTGTTATCGATCAAGCATTGTTTTGGTCGAAACTAGTGGATTCATTTTCTCTCTTGGATCTCTTGTCTGGAGTCGCTATTGAACCTCGTACCCTCTCATAAAAAATCAAAGAACAGTATTCAATGAATTACCTAAAGGGAATTTTTTGTACGATGGAAGGGAAGGAAAATCCTTGCAATCAAAGGAGACTCCACATGTCTAAACTTTCCGCGAGAAGAAGGTCAATATACTGATCACTATCACCGTTTAGAATAGATAGCACCTTCCTATTTTTCGAAATATGACTAGTAATGACAGCTTTTAAAAGTTGGCATGTGGGGTATTCATGAAATTGGGAATGGATATGGGGGACCAAGAAACGAATAAAACTCGCCCTGTTAATATGGTCATCGGGTTTCATCTACTTGGAGGAATAAAAAACAAAAGGAAAATGATGAGAAGCTGGCAAAACAGTATGCACAAAACACTTATAGTGGTGGTGGTATTGTTGGCCTCCATGGCCTTTCGAGTTGGAATGACCCCACCCAGCAGGAATTTGTAGGACGATATCAAGGGTGGCAAAAATCATATAGTATAAATCGCAAGCAACTTCATAATGACCCACAGGTTGCCGAAGGAGTATAAGTTTTTCGTAACGAGTAATACGATCAGCTTCCTCGCTTTCCTCAGCGTCATTTTGATTTTCATAAGCAGTCTACTTTTGAAAACAAAAGGGAAATGATGAGAAGCTGGCAAAATAGCACGCACTATTCACTAATGGTGGTAGCGATACTATTGATCACCATGGCTTTCTCAGTAGGAATGACCCCACTCGGCTGGGTTTGGCAGGATGATATTGAGGGTGGCAAAAATCATAGTGCACATATTAAGGGCAACACTGTGATGGCACATAGGTTGTCGAACGAATACAAGCTTTTTGATACATGCAACTCAATCAGGTTCCTCGCGTCCCTCAACGTCATTTTGATCCTCATAAACGGTTTACCTTTAAAAACAAAAGGAAAATAATGAGAAGCTGGTAAAACAGTATGCACAAGGCACTCATGGTGGTGGTGGTACTGCTAGCCATCATGGCCTTTCAGGTAGGAATGACCTCACCCGTCAAGGTTTGGCAGAACGATATCAAGCGTGGCAAAAATCATAGAGCACAAATCGCGAGCAACTCCATGATGGCCCACAAGTTGCCGAAAGAGTACAAACTTTTCGTAGCGTGCAACATGAACAGCTCCCTTGCATCACTCAACTTCATTTTGATCCTCATATGCGGTCTACTTTTGAAAACGAAAGGGAAATGATATGAAACTAGCAAAACAACATGCACAAGATGCTTATCGTGGTGGCGGTACTGTTGGCCTCTATGGCATTGCAAGTAAAAATTACTCCACCTAGTGAGGTTTGGTAGGATGATATCAAGGATGGTAAAAATCATATAGCTCATATCGCGAGCAACTCCGTCATAGCCCACAAGTTGTCTAAGGAGTACAAGCTTTTCGTAATATGCAATACGATCGGCTTCCTCCCGTCCCTCAACTTCATTTTGATCAGCATAAGCGGTCTTCCTTTGAAGCGTCAAATATTCACGAGAATCGCAATGCTGACGAAGTGGATTGCAATTATCTTTACTGTGATGACATATGTCATACCCACATTAATATTCACGTCGGATAGCAAAAGTAATACAGCATATGCAAGAGTTGGGGCTATAATGCTGATATGGGCTAATATTAATGGGCCCTTTTTTCGTGGGCCAATTTTTGTGCTTCAACTAGAAATTATTACAAAAAATCCTTCTCATCCCAAGTTATTACGAGTCTTGAAATTGGTATACAAATTCCCAAAATATGTCTACAACGTCCTGGTGGAGACCAAGAAAAGGACAGAACTGGCCTTGTTAATACGGCCACCGAATCGTGTCTACTTGGAGAAAGAAAAAACAAAGGAGAAATGATGAGAAGCTGGCAAAATAGAATGCACAAGACCCTTACGAAGGTAGAGATAATGTTAGCCTCCATGGCCTTTCGAGTAGGAATTACCCCACTCGGTGGGGTTTGGTAGGACGATATCGAGGATGGCTAAATCATATGGCACGTAGTGGCCCACAAGTTATCGAAGGAGTACAAGCTTTTTGTAACACGAAACTCCATCAGCTTCCTCGCGTCCCTTAGTTTTATTTTGATTCTCATAAGCGGTCTACCTTTAAAATGTTGGATCTTCACGAGAATTGCAATGTTGACGATGTGAATTGCAATTATATTTGCAGTGGCGACATATGTGATACCCACATTAATATTCACCCCGGACAACAAAAGCAATACAACATATGAACGAGTTGGGGCTATAGTGCTGGTATAGGCTGCAATAATGGCCCTTTGTTTGGTGGGCCAGATTTTGTGCTCTATTGGGAAATTATTGCAAAGAGCTCATTTCATCCCGAGATTATTACGAGTCTTGAAATTGGTATACAGATTCCCAAAGTATATCTATGACATCTTGGTAGGGATCAAGAAAAGGACAGAACTTGCCCTGTTAATACGGCCACCGAATTGCGTCTACTTGGAAGAAGAAAAAACAAAAAGGAAAAGATGAGAAGCTGGTAAACATCATGCACAAGACCCTTATGGTGGTAGCAATAATGTTGGCCTCCATGGCCTTCCGAGTAGGAATTATTCCACCCCACGGGGTTTGGTAGAACAATATCGAAGGTGGCAAAAATCATATAGTATGTATCGCGAGGAACTCCAATGTGGCCTACAAGTTGTTGAAGGAGTACAAGATTTTGTAACACGCAACACGATCGGATTCATCACTTCCCTTAGCTTAATTTTGATCCATATAAGCAGTCTATCTTTGAAGCGTCAGATCTTCACGAGAATCACAGTGCTGACGATGTGGATTGCGATTATCTTTGCAATGGCGACATATAAGATACCCACATTAATATTCACCCCGGACGGCAAAAGCAATACAACATATGAAAGAGTTGGGGCTGTAGTGCTGATATGGGCTGTATTAATGGGCTTTCTTTCGTGGGCCAGCTTTTGTACTTTAGTTGGAAATTATTACGAAAAGTCCATTTCATCCCGAAAATATTACGAGTCCTGAAATTGGTATATAGATTCCAAAATTATGTCTACGGCGTCTTGGTGGGGACCAAGAAAAGGACAAAACTGGCCCTGTTAATATGGCCTTCAGATTGCATCTACTTAGAGGAAGAAAAAATAAAAGGAAAATGATGAAAACCTGGCAAAATGCTATGCATAAAACCCTTATGGTGGTAGCGCTAGTGCTGGCGACCATAGTCTTCCGAGTAATAATGACCCCACCTGGCAGGGTTTGGTAGGACGATATTGAGGGTGGCAAAAATCATACAGCACATATCGCGGGCAACTCCGTGATGGTCCATAGGTTGTCAAAGGAGTACAAGTTTTTCATAATGTGCAACACGATCATCTTCCTCCTATCCCTCAGCTTCATTTTGATCCTTATAAGCAGTTTTCCTTTGAAGCGTCGGATCTTCACAAGAATCGCAATGTCAACGATACGAATTGCAATTATCTTTGCAGCAGCGACATATATGATACCCACATTAATATTCACCCCGGCCAGCAAAAACAGTACAACATATGAAAGAGTTGTGGCTATAATGCCGATATGGATTGTATTAATGGGCCTTTTTTTCGTGGGCCAACATTTATACTTCAGCTGGAAATTATTACGAAGACTCATTTCGTCCCGAGATTATTATGAGTCTTGAAATTGGTATACAGATTCCCGAAGTATGCCTACGACATCTTGGTGGGGATCAAGAAAAGGACAGAACTGGCCCTGTTAATATGGCCACCGGAATGTGTCTACTTGGAGGAAGAAAAAACAAAAGGGAAATGATAAGAAGCTGGCAAAACAGCATGCACAAGACCCTTATAGTGGTAGCGATACTGTTGACGACCATAGCCTTTCAAGTAAGAATGACCCCACCCGGTGGAATTTGGCAAGACAATATCAAGGGTGGCAAAAATCATATAGCATATATTACGAGCAACTCCATGATGGCCCACAGTTTGTTGAAAGTGTACAAGTTTTTCATAACGTGCAACACGATTAGCTTCCTCGCTTCCCTTAGCTTCATTTTGATCCTCGTAAGTGGTCTTCCTTTGAAGCGTTAGATATTCACAAGTATTACAATGTTGACGATATGGATTGCAATTATCTTTGCAACGGCAACATATATGATACTCACATTAATATTCACCTTGGATAGTAAAAGCAATACAACATACGAAAGTGTCAGGGCTGTAGTTCTTATATGGGCTATATTAATAGGCTTTTTTTTTATGGGCCAGCTTTCGTACTTCAGTTGGAAATTATTACGAGGAGTTCATTTCATCTCGAGATTATTACAAGTCTTGAAATTGGTATACCGATTACCGAAGTATATCTATGGCGTCTTGGTGAGAACCAAGTAAAGGACAAAACTCGCTCTATTAATATGGCTACCGGATTACATCTACTTGGAAGAAGAAAAAGCAAAAGGGAAATGATAAGAAGCTGACAAAACAGCATGCATAAGACCCTTATGGTGGTAGCGATATTGCTGACCACCATGTCTTTCTAAGTAAGAATAACCTCACTAGGCAAGCTTTGGCAGGACGATAATGAGGATGACAAAAATCATAGAGCACATATCGTGAGCAACTCCGTGATGGCCCACAAGTTGTCGAAGGAGTACAAGCTTTTCGTAATGTGTAACACGATCAGCTTCCTCGCGTCCCTCAATGTCATTTTGATCATCATAAGTGGTCTACCTTTGAAAATGAAGCTGGCAAAATAACATGCAAAAGACACTTATGGTGGCGGTGTTGTTGGCCACGGCCTTCTAAGTAGGAATGACACCACCCAATGGGGTTTTAGCAGGACGATATTGAGGGTAGCAAAAATCATAGAGCATATATTGCGAGCAACTCCGTGATAGCCTACAGGTTGCCGAAGGAGTACAAGCTTTTTGTAACATGCAACACAATTAGCTTCCTTGTGTCCTTCAACTTCATTTTAATCCTCATAAGCAATCTACCTTTCAAAACAAAAGAGAAATAATATGAAGCTGGAAAAACAGCATGCACAAGACACTTATGGTGGTAGTAGTATTGCTGGCCTCCATGGCCTTCCAAGTAGGAATTATCCCACCAGTGGGGTTTGGTAGGACGATATTGAGGGTGGAAAAAATCATACAGCACATATCGTGAGCAACTTTGTCATGGCCCACAAGTTGTCAAAGGAGTACATGCTTTTCATAATGTGCAGCATGATCAACTTCCTCGTGTCCCGTAGCTTCATTTTGATCCTAATAAGCAGTCTACCTTTGAGGTGTCGGATCTTCACGAAAATCACAATGCTGACAGTGTGGATTGCAATTATCTTTGCAGCGGTGACGTATGTGATACTCACATTAATATTCACCCCGGACAGTAAAAGCAATGCAACTTATGAAAGAGTTGGGGCTGTAATGCTGATATGTACTGTATTAATAGGCCACTTTTTGAAGGGCCAACTTTTGTACTTCAGTTGGAAATTATTGTGAGTCCATTTCATCCTGAGATTATTACGAGTCTTGAAATTGGTATACAAATTCCCAAAATATGTCTACGGCGTCTTAGTGAGAACCAAGAAAAAGACAGAATTCGCTCTGTTAATATGGCCACTAAATTGTGTCTATTTGGAAGAAGAAAAAACAAAACAAAAATAATGAGAAGTTGGCAAAACAGCACGCATAAAACCCTTATGGTGATAGCGATACTGCTGACGACCATGGCCTTCCAAGTAAGAATGACCCTATCGGTGGGATTTGGCAAGACGATATCGAGGGTGGCCAAAATCATATAGCACATATCGCAGGCAACTTCGTCATGGCCCACACGTTGCTGAATGAGTATAAGTTTTTCTTAATGTGCAACACCATCAGCTTCTTGACCTCCTTCAGCGTCATTTTGATCTTCATAAGCGGTTTATCATTGAAAACGAAGCTAGCAAAATAACATGCAAAAAAACACTTATTGTGGCGGTATTGCTGGTCTCCATGGCCTTCAAAGAAGGAATGACACCACTCGGTGGAGTTTGACAGGACGATATCGAAGGTGGCAAAAATCATAGAGCACATATCTCGAGCAACTCCGTGATGGCCCACAGGTTGCCGAATGAGTACAAGCTTTTCGTAACGTGCAACACAATCAACTTTCTCGCATCCCTCAGTGTCATTTTGATCCTCATAAGCAGTTTGCCTTTGAAAAAAGGGAAATGATGAGAAGCTAGCAAAACAATATGCACAAGACACTTATTATTGTGGCGGTATTGCTAGCCACCATAGCCTTCCGAGTAAAAATGACCCCACCCGTCGGGGTTTGACAGGACGATATTGAGGATAGTAAAAATCATAGAGCACATATTGCGAGCAACTTCATGATGGCTCACAGGTTGCCGAAGGAATACAAGCTTTTCGTAACGTGCAATATTATCAACTTCCTTGCATCCCTTAGCATCATTTTGATCTTCATAAGCAATCTATCTTTGAAAACAAAAGGAAAATTATATGAAACTGGCAAAACAGCATGCACAAGACACTTATGATGGTGGCGATACTGCTATCCTCCATAGCCTTTCAAGTAGGAATGACCTCACCTGACGGGTTTTGACATAACGATATCGAGGGTGGCAAAAATCATTTAGCACATATCGAGAGCAACTCCATCATGGCTCACAGGTTCTCGAAGGAATTCAAGTTTTTCATAATGTACAACATAATCAGCTTTATCGCGTCCCTCAGTGTCATTTTGATCATCATAAGCAATCTACCTTTGAAGCGGCGTATTTTCATGAGGATCGCGATGTTAACGATATGGATTGCAATTATTTTTGTGGCAACAACAGATGCGATACTCACATTAATATTCATCCCGGACAATAAAAGCAATATAATATATGAAAGAGTTGAAGCTGTAGTGTTGGTATAGGCTACATTAATGGCCTTTTTTTTGTGGGCCAGCTTTTATACTCCATTTGGAAATTATTATGAAGAGTCCATTTCATCCCGAGAATATTACGAATCTTGTAATTGGTATACAAATTACCAAAGTATGTCTACAGCGTCCTGAAATTTGTATGTAAATTTCCAAAGTCAGTCTACGAGGCCATGAAGAAAAGGAAGGGGGAGGAAGATGTTCCTGAAATTGTTTTAGTGGCTGTATAGTTGCATATGTGACATCCGTAGTTTTCAAAATAGTATTTATGTGATATTTGGAAATTTCCGTTTCTAGTAATAATACCTACATCATAACGCTAAATATTATTTTGTTTAGAATTCAGGTGAACACGTAGAAATGTTAGTTGGATCGTCAATTTTGTGGGGCGCGGTGGATGATTTTTTTCATGAACGAAATCGTCCGAGTTTGACGTGTTGCAAATTAAAATACATCAAGGTATACAACTTTGTGGAAGTCTACCTAGAAAAAGGCATTCATGTAGGAAAAGCTGTGCACATAGAAAAAAACAAGAAATGCATTTAAGTTTAATAATAAGGTTTTCAAGATATGAAAACTTAATAAAAATGCTCCTTACCAAAAAAAAAACTTAATAAAAATGCATAAAATAATCACTCTTATTTCCTTTGTTGACTCCCAAAAAATAATTAGGTTGTGGACAGTAGAAATTTGTATGAGAGTAAGAAATACACAAGATAGTAACTTAGATATGAAATAAACACATACATATATCAAGTGCATCATACATATAGCCATGAATGAAGAGATGTATTCGTACTGCGGTTCTGGTTATCAAAGTACGACAACAGACAACTGGCAGTTACCAATAGTGATGCTAGTGGGGAGATTTTAAATATGTGAAATTTGAGGTAGAGTAAATTAAAGAGGGAACAGGTACCGCCTGAGAAATTAGTTGCGGAAGTTATTGATGAAACAGTTATCACTTGAAAACTCAATCATAGGAGCTATCAATGAAGTGGCTATTGCCATAGGACTCGAGAACTCAGTCATAATGATCATTAATGATGTGATTATCACCAGGGGATTTAAGGACTTAGTCATAAAATTTATTGATGAAGCAATTATCGTCTAAGAACGTGGCTATGGAAGTTGTCGATAGGGACATACGGTTTTGCACATGATGGATATGAGTTATGAGAGAACGTGGGTAATCTAAGATTGTGGAAATAAAGAGTAAAGATAAGGTTGAAGGAAGTTACCTAACGTGGATCGACAGGTGTCAAAAAGCGGTTACCACGCTATCATTATAAATACCATCGGATGGCTAGCAGAAGAGCCCCCCGAAAATCACAATCAAAATGCTATCATTTTATTTTTAAAGCTTCCTGCACTACACTTTCAAATTCATTAGCTGTAAACTTTTATTTGAGCATTAGTGTAACGTGTCATCAATGTTGGAGTGCAATTTCCTATTATAAATCAATACCACCCCCAATAAACGGCTGGTGGGATTAGTTTGGATCTATTGTATTACTTGAGTTGTTATCAATCAAGTATTGTTTTGGTCGAAACTGGTGGATTCATTTTCTCGCTTGGATATCTCCTATCCAGAGTCGCCACTGAATCCTGTCCTTTCTCATGAAAAATTGAAGAATAACATTTGATGAATTACCTGAAGTAATCAACATTCAGTGAATTACCTTAAGGGAATTTTTTGCACGAAAGAAAGGAAGGAAAATCTTCGCAAGCGAAGGAGACTCCACGGGTCCAAACTTTCCACAAGAGGAAAGTTAACATACTAATCACTGTAACCATTTTGAACATATGGCACCTTTCAATTTTCCCGAATAAGACTAGTAATAAGAGCTTTCAAAAGTTGGCATGTGGGATATTTAGGAAATTGGGAATGCATTTGGGCACCATTTGGTGAAGACTAAGAAAAGGACAGAACTTGCCCTGTTAACATAGCCACCAGATTCCATCTACTTGGAAGAAGAAAAAACAAAAGGGAAATGATGAGAAGCTCGCAAAACAGCATACACAAGACCCTTTTATGGTGGTAATGGTGCTGCTGGCCACCATGGCCTTTCAAGTAGGAACGACCCCACCCAATGGGGTTTCACAGGACAATATCAAAGGTGGCAAAAATGATATAGCACATATCGCAGGCAATGCCATGATGGCCCACGAGTTGCTGAAGAAGTACAAGCTTTTCGTAATGTGCAACATAATCAGCTTTCTCACGTCCCTCAACGTCATTTTGATCTTCATAAGCGGTCTACCTTTAAAGCGGCAGATCTTCACAAGGATCACGATGTTGATAATGTGGACTGTAATTATCTATGCGGCAGCAACATATGCGATACCCACAATAATATTCACCCCGACAGCAAAAGTAATACAATACATGAAAGAGTTAGTGCTATAGTGCTGGTATGGGCTACATTAATGGCCTTTTTTTTGTGGGCTAGCTTTTGTACTCCATCTGAAAATTATTATGAAGAGTATATTTCATCACGAGATTATTACGAGTCCTGAAATTGGTATACAAATTCCCTAAGTATGTATATGGCATCCTGAATTAGGTATACAAATTCCCAAATCAATCTACGAGGCCTTGAAGAAAAGAAGATGGAGAAAGATGTTCCTGAAATTATTTTAGCGGCTTTATAGTATGTGTTAACTTACTGCATAGATGATATCTAAAATTTTCGAAATAGTATTTATGTGGGGGTAAGTACAGCGCAAGTGCCATAATTTTTGTATGGACGACACTTAAGTGTCATAACTTTTTTTTGACTCACTTGAGTGCCATAACTTCCAAAAAAAAAGATCACTTAAGCTCCACTTACGAGCTGGTCATGAAGGCCCAAAACCGCAGCTTTTCCGGTCGAATGGTGACCTTCCCGGCGAGGCGAGCACCACGAAGCATTTTTACCTTCGTCAACGAAGGTTAAAACAGAAATTTCGAGACAAACGGAGATCATGAACTAATTCACCGATACCCCATCTTCAAGCTGGTGGTGCTCACCTCGCCAGGAAGGTTATTGTTCGACCGGAAAAGCCGCAATTTCAGGCCCTCACGACTAGTGTGTTAGAGGAGTTGGTCGTGAGGGCCCGAAACCGCGGCTTTTCCAGCCAAATGGTGACCTTCCCAACAAGACGAGCACCACCAGCTTGAAGAGAGGGTGTCGGTGAATCATTCCATGGCCTTCGTTCGTCTCGAAAATTACGTGTGACTACGAAGCTTTTTTACCTTCGTCAACGAAAAATAAAATGGAAATTTCGAGACGAACAAAGGCCATGGAATGATTCACTGACACCCCCTCTTCAAACTGGTGGTGCTCGCCTCACCGGGAAAGTCATTGTTCGACCGGAAAAGCCGCGGTTTTGGGCCTTCACGACCAACCCCTCTGACAAGCTAGTCGTGAGAGCTTAAAATCGCGGCTTTTCCGGTCGAATGGTGACCTTCCCAGCAAGGCGAGCACCACCGGCTTGTAGGTGGTGTCAGTGAATCATTCCATGGCCTCTATTCATCTCGAAATTTTCGTTTTAGTCTCCGTTGACGAAGATAAAAATGCTTCGTAGTCACACAAATCGGCTTGATAAATTGTGTGACTACGAAGCATTTTTACCTTCATCAACAGAAGCTAAAACGGAAATTTCGAGACGAACGGAGGCCACAGAATGATTCACCGACACCCCCTCTTCAAGCTGGTGGTGTTCGCCTCGCCAAAAAGGTCACCGTTCGACCGGAAAAGCCGCGGTTGTGGTCCCTCACGACCAGCTCGTAAGTAGCACTTAAGTGATCTTTTTTTGGAAAGTTATGGCACTCAAATGAGCCAAAAAAAAGTTATGGCACTTAAGTGTCCTTTGTACAAAAGTTATGACACTTGCCCTGTATTTACCCCTATTTATGTGATATTTGGAAATTTTCGTTTCTAGTAATAATACTTACATCATAACGTTAAGTATTATTTCGTTTAGAATTCAAGTGAACACGTAGAAATCTTAGTTGGATCGTAAATTTTATGAGGCACAGAGCATGATTTTCGTGAACGAAATCATTCGAGCTTGACGCATTGCAAATTAAAATATGTCGAGGTATACGTTAATATTATAATGGTGTTAATTAATTCACCTTCGTCTTAGTAATTAATGGGTAATATTATTAATTTAAACCTTAGTTAAGTATGGTGTTATAAAAGGAGGTAATTATGTTTTATTTTTTATTTCTAACAAAACCTCTCTTAAGACACATAAGCCTCACGTGATAATTGGAGAATTCATAGATGGCCACATGCCACATTTGAAAACTTCACGCATTGCCACATACCACATAAATGCATGGCCACATGTCACTCTTAAGCTTAGCTCTTGCACTAATTTGACACATAGCCATAAGCAATCTTCACCCTTGGCTATTAGTTATCTCTAAGATATCTTAATTTCTTACACTTGGCCGTGGATAGAGTGAAGAATTGCCACCTATGAGTACATGCATTCTTCCACCTAAAATCTACTCCTATACATCATTTTCATCTCGGTAACAATGGAGGGGAACCTTTCATCTTAGTCGTAACTCTTTTCTTCACCTTCAATTTTTAAAGATGCTCTACTTTCACCACTACCCGATCCAAGATTTATAAGGGGCTTCAACTTTGGGTTGGTTAGATTTTGCACGAGGTAAGTGAAGACTCTAGGTATTAAGTTATTTCAACATAATTAACAATTTTAACTTAGTTGGTTGTGAGATGACCTTTTGATATGCTATAATATTGTGGATACAATGATTGTTGGATCTGTTTTGCTAGTCTCGTACATGTTTAAAAGGTGTGTGATTTGTTTTGTTAAAGTGTGGTATAATTGGCAAGTGAAATTATTAAATCTGAATTTGGAAATATTCTCCTTGTGGTGATTGTTGAATACGTCTTGGTGGTCTCATGCATGTTTGAAAGGTAATTGATCGTTTTACTTAAAATGTGGTACATTTGGTAAGCGAAAATGATAAATCTGAACTTGGAAAAGTCATATTTGTAAACTCAGACTTAATTGTTATTGGTAAAATCTATCATTAAAGTCTTTTTATATGTATCTTTAAATTGAGTAGAATTTACTTTTTAAATCCTAATAAATCTATTTCTTAACCGAGTAGATTCTACTCTCTAAATTTGTATTTATGAACCCAAGTAGATTTTACTCTAAATCTGGATATATCTGAATCTGAATTTGAGTAGAATTTTACTCTCTGAATTTGAACCCGAGCAGATTTTTACTCTTTGAATTTGCACCCAAGCAAATTTTACTCTCTGAATCTAAATCCGTATTCTCTTGAACCCTGAGCAAATTTTACTCTCTAAATCTGAATCTATTTACTATGAACCCGAATAGATTTTACTCTCTAAATCTGAATCTATTTATTTCTAAATCCGAGTAGATTTTACTTTGTAAATCCAAATGTATTTACTTTTTGAAAACAAATGTATTTATTTTCCGAATTCTGAAAGTATTCCCTTTGTCTTGAACATATACTCCTTTATTTGTCTACACTCAGAAATACTCATTGTTTGTCCCGATTCATACTATACTCGTATTATTGTTCAGACTCGGAATCTACCAATTTGTTATTCTGATTCACGTTCATACTCAATTCGTGTGTCCAAATTCATGTTTAATTTCACGTTCAGATTTAATTTGTGTGTCTAGATTCACGTTAAGACTCAATTCCAAAATATATTCGTGTGTCCACATTTATGTTCAAATTCACATCCAGACTCAATCATTGAATGTAGTCATTGGCTTGCTCAAAGCCACTTTTGAAATATATCCATCTTCTTAATGTTTTCGACTAATAAGTCTTATCACATATTGCTTCTTACTTGTTTGTTTGACTAATACATCATTTCTTTAAGAAATATGTGGTGGATCAAGAAGGTGCGTATATGTATTGAAACGCTCGTGAATACTTACTATAATGACCCATATGAAAGAAGGTGCGTATGTGTATTGAAACGCTCGTGAATAGTTACTGTAATGACCGGTATGGAGTTACATGTAGATGCTGCTAAGCTTCATGATCAGTGTGAAATCACCTATGTGTGTTGGGAGTCACATGTGTGTCGGGGATCGTCATGTCAAATATGAACACATTGGTGAATACTAATGAGCTTAATGATCCGTATGAAGTTATGAAGGTGTTGGTAAGCTTCATGACTCGTATGAAATCGGTAAGCTTCATGATCAGTATAAAGTTACCTATATACGTCAGCGATCTTCACGATAAGTATGAATTTATTCATATATATTAATGAGCTTCATGACTCGTGTGAAGTTGCTTGTATGTGTCGGTAAGCTTCATGATCCGTATGAAGTTGGTAAGCTTCATGACCAGTATAAACTCATCTGTATATATCAATGAGCTTCATGGCCAATATGAAGTCACATGTTAGTGATCTTCATGACAAATATGAATTTATCTATGTTTACGTGTAAGTTTCATGATCAGTAGGGAATAAATATCCCCTGTGTATAGTGGTGAGCCACTATGATAATATGTGTATGTTATGAGAATATCTCATTTGCTTGTATTTGAGTGGATGATCTTAAGCACTGTCATTGAGTTCCATCGATGTGAGGAGATAAAATAATTACTCCTGCATTGTCTTATATGAGTATTTTGTATTTGTCTTAAACTTACGTTGTTTGTTGATGCCAGGTGAAGTGGTAAAATGATTCTTCTAACTTAAAGCTAGAAATTTCGTTTACTAGGTTTAGGCTCATTCCTTTATTTTTCAACTTGTAGGATAGTCCTCTAGATAGGACAGTGGAGGGGACAAGATGATGCTTGAAGTCATCAACCCAAGAGTTGGATGGTGACACACTTTTGGGCTAATGTGGGAGTAGAGGCGCTAGTTCACGCGACCCTCTTCCCAAAACTTTGTTGTTTCGTATTTTGCTTGAATAATGTAGTAAAGTTGTTACAATTGATGTCTAATATAAATAAAGAGGTCTATGTACTTTAACTACACTCATGCGATTTTCTTGTACGAGATTTTGTTGGAGAAATTTTATTGAACTTCCGCATGCGTTATTATAATTATGAACTATAATTTGTAATTACACATGCCGTACATAACGTTCTGGGGCGTCACAACATATATGTAACGTCGGTTGTTTGTTTGTAAAACAAACAAAATAGTACTTTTTCTTATTCCACATAGAAAAGTTTTGATTGTGCGAGCCACTATATTAGCATGGATGTCTTCTGACTTGTTCAATTCAAAACAATTGGATGTGGGCTAAATCGCACTTTACTCGCATGTGGGTCCACGATTTTGGCGTGATAATTTGGCGCACTTAGCACTTTGTACGCTTGCACGCTCTCAGATCATAATTAGCACTATTCCTCATTTATTATTTATTATTTATTAAATTTCAAATTTATTATTATCAAATAACTATTTTGTCCTATTGAAATAGTGTGATTGTTCCCAATAGAGTAGTGGTTATTTTTTATTAATTAATTTCAAATTTTATTATTTTGCCTAACGGTTATTACGCGCTCTTACAACCTTTGGAAGAAGTGTCTATATTCGGACATAACTACTTCAGTTTTGAAAAGTTATGTCTTTTTTAACATAACTTCTTCATCATTAGAAGGTTGTATTTGTTCAAAGATCATTTTTCATGATTTATAAAATTCGGAATAATAAAATAATAAACTAATAATATTTTATTTTATTATTATTGTAATCCGAATTTTTATTTTGAATATGTCTTTTGAGAAGGCATCTTTTGACAATGCAACTTCTCTCGAAAGGTTGCATTCGGTTCAAAGAGAATGAAGTATATATTCATATTTTTCAAGTCTCTTTTCACTTACTTTTGATACTACTTTCTTAAAAATTATATAACAATCTTTTCCAATTGTTTCCCTTGAGAGATCCTACAGAAATACTAAAATTGCTATTTAGTACTCTCATTGAGACTTTGTTGTATCCTGAAGGCTTTTTGCTAGTAACCATTAGTAACGTTGTGGAGCAAATAATTCCTTAAAGAGAGTGTTATCACGCCTTAAAGTCCAATTCCATTATCTTCCCATTCCGTTTCACATGTACATTTTTCCCAACAATTTTAAGGAATTATTCATTCAACAATAGAGTCAAAGTCAATCAAAGTAACGAATCCAGACATGGTCAAACTGGACCGGTTCAGTGAGAATAACTTTGCTTGTTGGAGGGACAAGATGATGTTCCTTCTCACTGCCTTGAAATTTTCCTACATTATGAATCCCAATCTAAAGCCTATAGAGGATCCAAAGCCTACTATTGAAAGGGGACAACCAAGTGCAGAATCTATTGAAAGGGACAATACGGCGAGAAAGAAATGTGAAGAGGATGAATTGCTTTATCATGGGCATATTCTAAACACATTGTCCGATCAATTGTATGACTTATTCACTGAGATGAAGTATGCCAAAAATAATTGGAATGCACTTGAATTCAAGTACAAAGCAGTGGAGCAAGGTACCAATAAGTATATGATCACAAAGTATTTTGATTTTAAGTTTATTGACACTAAACCTTTGTTGAAGCAAGTCCATAAATTACAAGTGCTAATCAATAAAATCAGTATCCTAAAAATTGATATTCCAGAATCTTTTCAACTCGGAGCAATTATTGCAAAATTGCCTCCAAGTTGGAAAGGTTATGGGAAAAGGCTGATGCACAAGTCAGAGGACATCATCTTTTGCAAAAACACCTTTGAATTGAGGAAGAGTCACGTATAAGTGATAATTCTTTTTGTATGATACCAAGGTGAATGTTGTGGAGAGTAATGAATTTCGATCCAAAAACCTCCAGAACTTGAAACATGAGAGATGACAGAATTTTAAGAAGAAACAATACAAGAAGAAAAAGGGTTGATGCATTGTTTGTGGCAAACAGAGTCATCATGCAAAGGATTATAGGCACCTCAAGAATTCATCAAGGGACAAGAACACACCAACGGCGAAGGTAGATGCAAACTTGGTTGAAGAAAAATTTGTGGCCATGATGTTTTCAAATATGAAAATTTCCAAAATAATTGATTCCATGGTGGTGGTTTTCAAAATCAATTCTACTGCTGTTGAATCCGGTTGGTGGCTAGGTTCTAGTGCAACGGTCTATGTGTGCAAGGATAAATATATGTTCAAGAAAAATTTGAAGCGACCGTCGACACAAATGTTCAAGAAATTCTGATGGCAAATAATACTCTTGCAAAGGTTGCTAGCAAAGGCATGGTGGACATAAATTTTACTTCTAAAAGGAAGGTCACCCTTCTTAATGCGTTGTTGTACCAAAAATTGAGAAGAACCTAGTTTGTATTGATTTGCTTTGTAAAAGGGGGTTTTGGATTTTGTTTGAATCCAACATGGTTCTCCTGCCGAAGAATGGGCTATTTATTGGAAAGGGTTATGCCACTAATGGCATGTATCAACTGAGTATCAATAACAATATTGTATATTCTGCTTATACTATTGAGTCTCCTATTTTGTGGCATATTAGATTAGCACATCTAAATTTTCGCTATTTAAATAATATGAAAAGATTGGGCTCGATAAATTTTAATGGCAAATTTGATAAATGTGAAGTTTGTGCTAAGTCTAAATTAAAAAGAAACCTTTTCATATTGTTAAAAGAATTAGAATTTATTGGATTTGGTGCATAGTGACATATGTGAATTCAATGGCATGTTAACTTGTGGTGAAAAAAGGTATTTCATTGCCTTTGTGGATGATTGCAGTAGGTATTTATATGCTTATCTCATGAGATCAAAAGATGAAGCATTTAACATGTTTAAGAAATATAATGCTAAAGTAGAAAATCAATTAAAAAGGAAAATTAAAATTCTACGTTTAGATAGAGGTGGAGAATATTTTTTAAATGATTTTTCATCATTTTATCATTCATCAAGTTTCAGCATGGTACACTCCACAACAAAATGATTTGGTTGAAAGGAAAAATAGATTTATGAAAGAAATGGTTAATTGTATGCTTTCAAATTCAAAGCTACTAATTAATCTTTGGGGAGAAGCATTGCTTATTACATGTTATATTCATAATAGGATACCATCCCCAAGAAATAACATAAGCTCTTGTGAATTGTGGAAAGGTAGAAAACCAAACTTGTCATACCTTAAAGTGTAGGGGTGTTTGGCATACTACCGAGTTCCAAACCCTAAGAGAACAAAACTTGGTCCTAGAGCTATTAAAAGTGTTTTTCTTGGATATGCTGAAAATAGTAAATTTTATAGGCTTCTTAATTTACATTGCAATGTCATTGTAGAATCAATAGACGTTGAATTCTTTGAGAATAAATGTTCTTCGGGCTTTGAAATTATTGAAAATAGTTCAGAACCTATAGAAACTCAAGCAGATTTTCATGAGAAAGAAACAAATGATTCTAAAGATTGAATCTAAAAGAAGCACTAGAGCAAGGAAAGCAAAAGATTTAGGTTCAGATTTTATTACTCATGTTTTCCTTGTTGAAGGAGATTGATATAATAATATTTTAAATAAATACCCTTTAGTATTGAATCTAGAAGATGATCCTAAAAGTTTCAGCGATGATAAAATGGACTCAATTATGTCCAATAATACTTTGGTATTGGTAGATTTATCAAAAGGATCTAAACCTATTGGGAAAAAATGGCTTTTCAAAAGAAAATATAATTATGATGGTTCTATCCAAGGTTTTAAGGCAAGATTGGTGGCCAAGGGGTATAGACAAAAGGAAGTAATAGATTATTTTAATATATTTGCTCATGTAGCACGTATAACATCTATTCGAATCATTTTTACACTAGCATTTATTTATGATTTTTGCATTCATCAAATGGATGTCAAAACGGCATTCTTGAATGGAGATTTAAATGAGGAAATTTACATGGAAAAACCAGAGGGTTTCATTCTTCCTAGAAATGAAAGGAAAGTATGTAAATTAATTAAATCTCTTTATGGGCTTAAGCAAACAACCAAGCAGTGGCATGAAAAATTTGATTCGATCAAATTGTCTAATGGTTTCAAACACAATAGTGTTGATAAGTATATATATTCTAAAATTCACTAAAGATTATGGTGTATTAGTGTGCTTATATGTTAATGATATGCTTATCTTTGGAACTAATATGATTGGAATCATTGAGACTAAGAAGTATCTAACTTCCATATTTAAAATGAAAGATTTGGGCGAATCAGATACTATCTTAGATATTAAAGTTAAAAAACATAGTGGGGGTTATTCTTTGAGCTAATGTGATTACAATGAAAAAATGTTGAATAAATTTGAACATTTTGCTTTCAAAGATGTGAGTACTCCATTTGATTCCAGTATTAAATTAAATTATAATACCGGTAGAGTAGTGGCACAACTTAAATATGCAATTGTTATAGGGTCTTTAATGTATGCAATGCATTGTACTGAACCGATATTGCTTTTTCTATACGTAAGTTGAGTAGCTATACTAGTAATCCAAGTATAGAACATTGGAAAGCAATTACCATAATTTTTTGTTATCTTAAGAGAACTAAAAATTTGGGATTATTCTATAACAATTATCCGACTGCATTAGAATGATACATCAATGCTGGTTGGATTACAAGTGCGGGTGATAAATATTCTATTTCTAGATGGATTTTCACATTTGGAGGATTGTTGTATCTTGGGCCAGCAATAAACAGAGATGCATATCACACTCAATTATGGAATCTGAATTTATTGCTTTAGCTGCAATTGAGAAAGAGGTTGAATGGATTAGAAATTTGCTGTTGGATATCAAATTGTGGTCTAGTCCTATGCCTCCTATTTTTGTTCATTGTGACAGTCAGGCTACTTTGGGAAGAGCTTGGTAGCAGTTGTAATGACAAGTCTAGACATATTAGTCTTAGACATGAATATGCGAGACAATTAATTTAGGATGTTACTGTAACAATTGTTCACGAGGTCGAGCAAGAATCTAGTTGATGTTTTTGCAAAGGTTTGACCAAGAGATGTCATAAAGATGACCTCAGAAGAAATGGGCCCGAAACCCTTTAACTAAAATCATCAATGATGGTAACTCAACCTAATACTAGTAAATCACTAGTTATAAGGTTTAATGGGTAAAAACAAGTTACTAAAAGTGATTGTTTGATACTGACATTAGCCTAGACATGAGAAGTCAATATCGTCTGTTACGTTTTGTAGGCTAAATTAAATTCTTAATAAAGTATATTACAAAGTGCTATTAGTAATATAAACACATATTAGATACTTCGTCCATATAAGCTTAGAAGTGGTGCCGCTTCTTACGAAAGTTAGGGTTGCTTTTTAAAGAGCTCATGACATAGGTACAAGCACAAGGCTATAATAGTGCTGACTAAATTAGAACATCTCACTAAAACAATTATTAAAGTAGCAAGTTTAAAGCATAGCTACTTGAAACTTTTATAGAATTTTGAGGTATTTGCACTAAGTAAAAGTTTAACTCGAAAGAGACCTTTATGTATGTATATTAATCTCATGGCTGGCTGTATATTTTTTAATGTTTTATTTTGTAATTTTGTTTTACAAACATAGTGGGAAATTGTTGGTTGTTTGTTTGTGAAACATACAAAATAGTGCTTTTCCTTGTCACACATAGAAAAGTTTTGATTGTGTGGGCCATTATATTAGTGTGAATGTCTTCTGACTTGTTCAATTGAAGATGATGGGCTGTGGGCCAAATTTCACAATACCAGCGTGCGGGTACGCGATTTTGGCGCACTTAGCACTTAGCACGTTTACGCGCTTGCGGATCATAATTAGCACTATTCCTCATTTATTATTTATTAAATTTCGAATTTATTGTTATAAAATAATTGTTTTGTCCTATTGAAATAGTGTAACTATTCGCAGTAGAGTATTGATTATTTTTTATTAATTAATTTAGAATTTTATTATATTGTCTAACGGTTATTAAGCGTTCTTACAAACTTTGAAAGGAGCGTGTCTATTCGAACATAACTACTTCACTATCTTTGAAAGGTTGTATTTGTTCAAAGATCATTCTTCGGAATTTATAAAATTCGAAATAATAAAAAATAATAAAAATAAAAATACTACTTTATTTTATTATTGTTTTAATCCGAATGTTTATTTTTAATATGTCTTCTGAGAAGGCATCTTTTGACGGTGCAACTTCTCCCGAAAAGTTGATTCCGCTTCAAAGAGACTAAAGTATAGATTCATATTTTTCAAGTCTTTTTTCTCTTACTTTCGATAATTCTTTCTTAAAAATTATACAGCCATCTTTTCAAATTATTTTTCTCAAGGGATCCCGGAGAAATACTGAAATTGCTATCTGGTTCCGGTATTCTCATTGAGACTTTATTGTATCCTTAGCAACGTTGTGGGGCAAATAGTTCCTTAAAGAGAATATCATCACGCCTCAAAATTTGATTCAATTTTCTTCCCGTTTCATTTCACGTGTACATTTTTTGCAACATGTACTCGTGAAAATAATATATAGAAAGATGTTGTTTATATATCTTTATCATCATTTCGGCTTTTGACCGAAAAAAAAATCATTGTTTCGGCTAAGCTGATGAATTGTCGCATGAGATTCGGTGGAGAAATACAAGATGCACTTCACCTGTCCAAAGTGATATCTTTGGGAGCATTCTCTTTTGCTTCCCTTTGCTTGAATTGAAAATGAAATTGGTCGGCAGGGAGGAGTGTGCCTGGCACTTGCTGATGAAGTCCTCTGATGGCTGTATGGAACAGTCAAAGAAAGTGAGATTCCGATATCTATATCTCATTACCTTAAGTCTCGTCTTTGTAAGATGATCGCGTAGTTTTGCAGTGGCTCCTCATTTGTGAGATTCTCATTTTAACACTCCTCATTTATCTGGCACTTCACCGTTTAATCGTTTGGAGCTTCTGCAAGCTAACTCTTGCCCCGATGCGATTACTAACCATGTCGACCAATCGTGACATTTTCGGAGATTTGCCCAGAAGATCAACGGAAGCAAAAGGGTATACCATTTCCCCATTTTTTTTTCTGCGTTGCCTCAAGTACAGTATGAACCGAAGCCGACCCTCCATCTGTAATTCTGAATTTGGCAGCGCCCATTTTTCGTCTCCCCAGAAGCTTCTGACCTTGTAAATTCGGCAAAGTGGTAACTGAAGATATCGGTCTGCTAACTCAAACATCGTCAGAAGTTTTTCTCAGGCCATCTTAAATGCCACCGTAAGCTGGGATCACGCCTCGCGGACGTGTTATAGAAGTTTGCTTAGAACTCCTAGCACGAGAAACGTCTTCCGTTTCCCGGCTCTGTCTGTGCATCTAATCAATCAAATTTTGTTGAATCTGCTGCTATAATCGGCAACTAGAAATCCGGCGGTCTTTTGCGACAACATCATCCCTAAGATGATGGCATATGCTCGCGGTTGGCAGTTTGTCTAACGGAATGTTCAGACAGTTGTCGTGAAGCCGGCTTTTTGATTCTACCGTCGGAGGGTATGTATCTCGTATCAAGAGGCCTGGAGTCAAGTTGGCGGGCCAAAAGCTTAGCTAGTGACAGACGATATAGACGAATCAGAATCCACCGTGTCATGCAGTCGGGCCCCATGAAAATGGCTGGTGGCATTGACAATTCCCAAGTCCTTCTCCCGTCCGATCCATTCCGGCGAGGTCGGCATATTCCGCCGTCGATTCTTCGACACCGGTGAGAGCTCAGGGATGGGGCCCCCTTTCGGTCAAGTCTTCTGAGAAGAATCCTGAGCGAAAATCTAAACCCACCAAAGCACACTGAACTCTAGAAAAAACCGAAAGCGACCGAATTCGTGTTTTTTTTTTAAGACAGAAAGGCATACTGCTCGCCTGTTGGCTGCTTGTGCGATGTGGAGGTATTTCCTGTCTACTGGTGCACGTGATCCTTGCCCCGTGACGTGGCAGGAGGACGTCGACACACATTCCTACAGCTGGCCCTCCGTTCTGATCTTGTTTTTTTTTTTTTTTTTTGCTTCCGAATTGTCAAACGAGGGCCTCAAGCCTAAGCTTACGATGGTCCTGCCGAACAGCCGGGAATATCCTCTCTCTCTCTCTCAAAGCCGAACACCTTCCACGCCACACGGCACCGCACGTCGCTAGCGGCAGAGGAAACGCATGACGTCCGACGGCGTGGAAAGCATGTGATTCCTGGTCCCGCTCTGGACGGATTGGGGTTTCATCATCGGAAGCCCCATTGGGAAAAATATCCCCCCCGGGGGGGGGTCGCCTTTGGCCACGGCATTTCAATTCCGGGCCAATCTTAGGAGACTTCTGATCCCTCGACAATGGAGAGTAAAATGGCCATCGAAGCGGGGAGAGACACGAATCGGGTCCTCAAAAGAAAGCCTGGACATCGTGCCGTCACGAGAGAAAAGAATCTCTTGATGAATGTTTTCGTGTGTCGATCGTGCTTGTATCGTCGTATGCGGTGATTCGTTGTCAAGTGCATTCCGAGCTTTGGATAAAGCTGGTGTCTTTTTGTTTGAATCGAGTATTGATTATGCCATTAGTTCCCGATGTTTCTGTGATTGCCCAAAAAGACTACCGGTTCGAAAATAATCAGAGGGATTAATGATTTAATGACTTGCTCCCCACGAGGTCAAGCAGAGAAACTTCGTGGAAGTCTACCTAGAGTAAAGTCATCGGCATCACATTCAAGCACAAAAAGATGTGTTAAAAAAAAAAAAAAGAACAGGAAATGCATTTAAGTATGGTAATATGGACTAAGAGACATTACATAAAAAAAATTTAAAAATCGCATAACACCGTCACTCCTATTTCCTCCATAAATATATATATATGCCTCAGCTAAGAAATGTATCGATTGCATAAATATCATCTCGAAGGCTGTGCACACAAAGTCAAGAAATGTATGGACTACGACAATAAAGCCCGACGACACATTCCATAAGAACTAAAAAAAGGACATGTGCCGTCATCATCCACGTTTCCTCTTCACAGACTCATGCATTACCGGTCCTTTATACAGCGATCAAAAGTAGACAGGTTTCAGCCAGCGACATGCAGTTAGAACGTAACCAGGGCCGACGCCACCCCCACGCCCCGATGACACACCACAGATGCACATCGGCGGAATCAATATCGCGCGACCAAATCAAAACAACGAACTAGCAGCAACAGCAAAAAGGGCAGTTAATAATAACACTAACGATAATGAAGAAAATAACAACCGTAATGAAAAGAGAAGAATAAGTGGGGAGGGGTGGTTTCATTCCGCGTAACGCAAGAGCCCAAAAAGATTCCTCATTGGCCGAAAGGCAAAAATGCTCGAAGCTGTCCCCCCGCCGATTTATCGGCACCTACACACCATTCACGCCCCCCTCCCCCTCTCCCCTTCCCTTCCTCCTCTCTCTCTCTCCTCACTGATTCCTCCAAAAGAAAAGCCATCCAAGGATTTCCCCCATCTCGCCCCACCGCCGCTCTCGAAGAAGCTCTTGCACGACAGCGAGCGAGCGAGAGAGAGAGAGAGAGAGCGATCGACTCCCCCCCAACCCACTGTAGAAATGAGCTCGCTCCGCCGCCCACCGAAAACCTAAGGCCAACCCCACCAATCCCTCGGCGGAGACCTAGGGTTTATCCCCGAAGAATCTGGGCGGCGGAAGTGCGCGCGCGCTCTAGAGAAGGAAGGGAGGAGGTCGCGGGGGGAATATGTATAAGGAGAGAGGCGGCGGCGGGGTTTCCAAGTCCGAGGTGGTGGTCGGCGTCGGCGTCGGCGGCGGCGGCGGCGGCGGCGGCGGTGGCGGCGCGGATCGGAAGCAGAGGATCAACATCAACGACGTGCTGGACAAGCACCTCCTCGAGCGGTCCTCCCCGTCCACGTCCCGCGTCGTCAACGGCAAGGACAAGTCCCCCCACGCGGTCGTCTTGGGCAAGGCCCCCTCCGATAACCGCGATTCGGCTCGCTTCAAGGCCAACTCCGATGGTCCGTCTCTCCGTCCCTCTCCCTCCCCCTCCCCCTCCCCCCCTCTCTCTCTCTCTGTCTCGTCGAATTTGATGATGTGTCGTGTGTGTTCCCTTCTCGTGCGCGTCGTTTCGGGTTCAGTCTAATTCTCGAAAGGAAAGAAGAGTGGTTCCGTTTGTTTTCTGCGCT
This sequence comes from Syzygium aromaticum, assembly GCA_024500025.1. Classification (NCBI taxonomy): domain Eukaryota; kingdom Viridiplantae; phylum Streptophyta; class Magnoliopsida; order Myrtales; family Myrtaceae; genus Syzygium; species Syzygium aromaticum. The sequence continues at coordinate 21,267,750 of CM044888.1, read as the reverse complement.
TTCGTGTCTCTGCTTGTTTGGAAGTGGAGGTTGTTTTAGCACGGGGGCGTACCCATCAATATGTATATCTGTCTGCATAAGTTTGGATTTTGCTCGGGGATTTCGACGATTCGAGTGTTTCAGCTCTTGATGTATTGAGCATGTTTTTTTATTAGTTTAGGGGAAGAGTTAAGTGTGTCCCCTGTCGAACTCTTGGTATTAGGCCGGAGCTTTTGATACTTGAGTTGCTGAAACGAAGTGTGATTTTCACGTATCAACTATCCATCACGGAATTTCTTATAGTGTTAGCACGGGTAGAGCATGTAATGAATTCTTTTATGTATATTTACTTGCTGCCTCGTTTTAAGATGATCTCTCCGTCTCTCGCTTTGAAGCCATTATTCCTAAAAGGTTGTACCTTGTTGTGTCTTTGGCAAGTTAATGCACTGCAGAATACGCAGTTCTTGAGGATTCTGTAATAGCTATTGGAACTAAGGAGCACATTCTCTTGTCCCTCCTGGGTATGGGAGCATCTTTGATTTTTTCCTGGATAATAAGTTTTGGAAAGATAAATCAGTCCTTGATGATAACCCCACCTAGATTAGAGTGTTTCTTGCAACCTCTGGCAATTTCTTGCACATCTCTTCGAATGCTGTGGACTTCAAATATGTGCATTAAAAGAAATGATCGGTATTTCTATGAGACATGACTGGTTGTAATCAAGTTTTCTTTTGAGTGCATGATTGTAAATCACTCCTGTGAATGAGGTCTTGCTGTATTTGTAGGAAAGAACAGTTGCCAGTCAACTCCTAGAGATTTGATTGCTCTTTCGAGTTTCCAATTAACCCAGCTAATACGTCCTAAGTTATTACCACCAATGCCATGATTATGTTTTGGTGTAGTAATTGAAGCGTGTTATCGTCAGCATTGACTTACATAGTGGAAGAGTACTTATGTAAATTGGATTGGATATACTAGTTAAACCAAGTCTTCACTTCTTGACTGCTATTCTTGTTTGCTTAGGAAGTTGTGAATGTATTCTAGTGATAAGATCTAACTAAGACATTTTAATATATATCTATATGTCTGATTATAAATTGTGCATGGGCGTTCTTTTCGTAAAACTTAGCTTCTTTTTAATCACATTTTTAGGGTGGTCATTACTTTATCATCACATTGATTTGAGGAGGTATGCTTGTCTGGTTTTACGACTTGAATGACCTTACTCCTTACAAGTCGCTTTCTTGGTTAAGTGAGAGCATTGCCCCAATTCCGTGCTGGAGGATGGCCATGAAAAAGCAGAGAATGTCGCCCTACTGAATTTAGAGTCAAAACTAGGTTTTTTTCGAGCACAAGAGGTCACTCGTTTCTTGCAGTATCCAACATAACAAATACATGAGCTGAGACAATGCTTCCACAGTGTACCCTCTTCCCATGAGATTTGCAACACCTCCAACCGGAAGCATTTGAATGGAGAGTTTCACTGTATCTCCCTTCCTCATAAGTAGACATGCATCACGCAGAAGTCGGTGTAGTCACCGGCATGGAGTCGCCAGCCCTCCTTAGGTCTCTCTGGTCTGACTTTTGAGCACTCTGGGTTGGAGTTGGAGCAGCGGCAGCAGCTGGAGATATTTTATGACTAGACAAAAATAATGCATAGTCCTCAAATTCATGCTAGCAAACGGTTGTTGGAGAAAGTGAAAAATATGAGAAATGCAATGGAGTCTGTTTTAGCATAATCTTTTTTTTTGGCTCCACCACCGCACCCCATCTTAAGATCAATGAATGTATAAAACCTATTCCTGTCCTGCAAAACACAGCAAAACCTTATGTCAGAGTCAATACGGCACTGCTTGTTAAGTATGTGCTGGTCTTTTTAAAATAATGACAAATATGATATTTCCATTCTATTCGCCACTGCCCAGTTCTTGTGTTCATCTTGATCTGGCTCGGGCAAGATTTCCCGTGGAACTATTGAGGCCAAGTTAGGTCCATATCCTCCCTAGGATAACTTGCTGCATATGGTCAGCACCTCATCTTGCCATCGATATCTTGCCGAGGCGAGAGCTCGTCCTCCCTCTGTGGATTCTTTTTAGGATCTATTTTACCTTTAAAGGTGAACTCGAGCTCTTAAAATTAATTTCATTATCAAAGTTGTGATCAACCACCTTTTTCAGGCTTGGGCTGCTATTGGTATTATCGTTATTCCACTGTGAAGGGTCACTTTCTGTTACTTAACAACAGATGCTAGGTTCTATTTTTCAGCTACTTGCATGAACCCTCAGCTTCTATCTCTGAATATTTTTTTCTAATGCCACAAACATTAAGGTTTGCAAGTGGTGCTGCAGCATCAGACCCAAAGGTACATGTTTGCGATCAGACTGACGTTCCATGTAGAATGTGAAGCTGACAAAAAGGAACCTATCCAGAAGCTTAAGTCATTAGTGGGAGAATGGTTGACATGTATGAGGCCAAGATGAACTCATAATCGAGTGATAAGATATAACTTTAACAGTGTTGGTTCTATCTGGAGGCAGTTTAGTATTGGTCCATAGGTCAGACCTGATGGAAACCTCCATTCATAGAATGAATCCTCTTTTAAGTTGGAGTTCTGCCAGTTGGCTCTGTGCTTCGTTTTGTGAGACATCATTTCGTATGACAACTCTGACCTTTGGACTGATGCCGACACCCCTACTGCAAAGAATGTGTATAACCCTATACCGGTTCAGTCCAGTATGGAAAGAACATAAAAGCATGAAATCATTGCAGGAAATCTTTTCATGACACAGATATCTTTTCTTGAACATGCTGGAGATTCAGCTCTTGAATATATACTTTACTATATGCTTCAGATTCTGGCAGAAACATATTTTAACAGTGTATGTTGCGGTTTGTTGAAGTGTCCAGTCATTCCTCAGTTTCATCATGGCGCCTTATGCAGTTTCGTTTTCTAGAACTTGCTGTCGTATATATCTGATTGCTTCCAGCTTTTGCTTTTTTTAGATCTTATAGAACTGGAGTATCACTTTGGCTAGGGCAGCATGTAGATTTTTCTGCATCCATCAAATATAGCCTTCCACTACTTAATGCAGCTAAATGTTACGTTGGAGTTTTCTAATTTGTTCTTATGGGTGTTTATTGTAGAGGAATCTGAAACAGATAGTGAAGAATCAGACGTGAGCGGTTCTGATGCAGATGACTCATCTTGGATCTCATGGTTTTGCAATCTTCGAGGAAATGAATTCTTTTGTGAAGTTGATGATGATTACATACAAGATGATTTCAATCTGTGCGGTTTAAGCAGTCAAGTTCCTTACTATGATTACGCACTTGATCTGATTTTGGATGTCGAGTCCTCTCATGGTAAGCAAGAGCACTACTATCATAGTACTAGAAGGGTGATGAGAGCTGTACCACATATTCCATGTGTTTTGTAAACCCGGGTTCCATACATGCTTTTCCATTAATGGTCGGTTTTCTTTCATTTGTTCAATGTGCATGGGACATAAAGATTCTCCTATAATAAGCTTGGAATTAGAAAGCATGATGTGGCATGTGTAAGGATTGACTGCTCCTGTATTTTATCTTGAGTTTTAACATTTTAGTGCTCGTGATGCATTTTGTTGGTATGGATAGGTGACATGTTCACTGAGGAGCAGAATGAATTGGTTGAATCAGCTGCAGAGATGCTTTATGGTCTAATTCACTCCCGCTACATACTGACTAGCAAAGGAATGGCAGCTATGGTGAGATTGCGCTCATGAGTACCTGTTTAGTTATTACGCACTACTTTACTCAAATAGGTGACAGATGTGTTATTTTGTTTAATATCAGCTGGAGAAGTACAAGAACATTGACTTTGGTAGATGCCCAAGGGTTTATTGTTGCGGACAACCATGCCTCCCTGTTGGGCAATCAGATGTTTCTCGTTCAAGCACCGTCAAAATATACTGCCCAAGATGTGAGGATATTTATTATCCTCGATCCAAGTACCAAGGCAGTATCCTTAATTATACCATATTTCTTTTCTGATTATCTGACAGCTAATATTCAGCTAGTAGGCATTGCATCTTAGAATGTGATAAGAAATGGTTAGTAACTTAGGTTATTTTCTGCAGATATGTGATATTTCAATTTCTTAAAAGCAGCATGCATTAATTATTTTACATACTGAGACAAACGTGTGCCTTTCCTGCATTTCCACTTTTCTTCCTGCAAATATATGTTATTATGAGCTGGGGAAAAAAGCGACTCCACTTAGTCAAATAAGTTGTTTTTGAGCTGGTTTAGCTCAGGATATGAAAAGGTATGACTGGTACCTGATGAGTTCCATGTGATCATGATAATCATCTAAGACAAATATTCATTGTTCTTAAATTGGTGCATGCTTTTATTCGGTTTCTAGTTTGAGAATCATCAGTGTGATTGGTCCAACCATTGCTTTTCTTGTGATAGATCCAGCAAGTTATTTATGATGTGGAAGTGTGTCCATTGCTCTCAAGTTTGAAAGCATCCTTAACTCTACCTAGACATCGATGGTGCATACTTTGGAACTACATTTCCTCACCTATTTCTGATGACATATGGCCATCTGAAGCCACAGAGTGCATTGCAGAGTTACGTCCCTAGAGTTTTTGGGTTCAAGATCCACAAGTCATGATGAGTTGCTCATACAGGGTATCATGAGAGTATGGATTCTGCTCGGAAGAAATGCTTTCTCACCGTCCGTGTAAAGTTAACGAGGCATCACGTCTGGGTTCTTCAATATCTGATCAAGGAACCTATATTCACATACATAACGAGGAAGTAACTGTCATCATCCTGTGCCGGGATCATAACTACGTTTCGCTGCATCGGAGGAGGAATCAATTCAAACTCCTTGAGATGGCCTCCTCTTTGCTTTTTTATTTTTTACTTTTAGCTGCGATCTAGTTGCAGTCCTTTTGTACTCTTGTGTGTATCATTCCGTAATTCTTTAATTACCGACGAATGAAGCTGAAATTTTTCATGATATAAGTTGTTGAGATCGGGATTATATGATTCTACAGTTGTGCGCGCGCCCTTAGTCATGTAAAGGCGTTGCCAGTTTTCTCAAGGTAACCTTAGAAAAAGAAGTCTGAGAACTTTATGTTGAGTTGCAGGCTGGATATGGTTTTTCGCAGTCATCCTTCTTGAGTCTCGTTTGGACGTCCACCCTCAGAAGAGCTCCTGCTTTCTTTTCACCCTTGGGATTGGTCCGACAGGTGAAAAACTTCGTGGTTGATTATTTTCCTCGTTGAAGACGTCCTTCTAATGACTTCCCATTACTTCTCAATTTGACTTTCGATGATATTTTAGTACCTAACTAGAGTTAATTAGCTTAAGTTCTACGCCTTATATAATCTATGAGGGATGAGCGAAAGGTCTGCATTCGCCTGAATTGCGGCGATGCACAATCATCGTGCCCCCCATCATAGAAAATAGGGATTAGACATCAGACACTATTGCTCAAATTGACCCAACCACATCACTCCATGCCGCCTCATCTAGAAATATGAAAAGTGGACGGCTTGGACTTGATGAATATAGACGTTCCAGTCATGTTTTCATGTACATAAAACTCCAGTCTTCCTCAAAGGAAGTCTTCATCTAGAATAAAATGTCCCATTTTTCTTCTCTAAACATTATAATTCAAACATGTCATCATATCATCTGAGGTACGCCTGTTTCATTGTCAGGTGAATCCACATGGGACATATCGACTTTTCTCGTTTCCGTTTTCATATTACATAAGGTGGTATTTGGGACAAGCTTATGATAAATGAAAAAAATTGGTGGAGTTAATCTATGCTTTTGATGTGTTTCGAAAATTGACACGACGAGGTGTTTTGTTGAGTTGCTGGAAAATATATTCCGGCTTTCATATTTTCGATATCTCAGTTTAATCCCCCTTTCTCTCTTTCTCTCTCTTTCGATTTGTCCTTTCATTTCCCCATCTCTATTAAAGGTCGACAAACATGTACCATATGCAAGACTCAAAGCTTAGCAACACTTAGCGGAGGACCTGTCCATTTCACATATCCTTTCTCAGTCTCTTGATGGATACAATCAAGTAAATAGAAGACGGAAAAATATGTGAAAGAAATGGCTACACTTTCCTTTTAAGCGATTCATGGAACATGGGCGATGCGGACATAAGGGCTGTGTGTATAATGTAAGGCCACGAAAGTGAGATGCGTGATGCATGTGTTGGATAAGACCAAAACAGAAGCCACCCATTCCAATCTTTGAGTCAGAGATGTTGAGTATTCAGCCCTTTTCCCCATAAAAATTTAAAAAAATATGTAGTGATTTAAAGATTTTCAGTTGCTTCGGACAAGAACTAACCGCCACACAGATTTGACTCAGCTTTTATTATTATCCTAAATGGTATGTTGCTGATTCGGATGCACCCTTCAGAAGCTTATCGAGGAACATCTATTGATATTCGATAATATTAATGTAAACTATTCCTATCTTCTGATATTCTTGTTCAAAGCTGTCCAGCACAGGACAAGGACAAGTTGACCCACCTAGGTTGGATTGAAGGTTAAATGTGCCAACAGTTGCTTATCTAGAGATGGCCACAATAGTATATGATTATCTTTAAGAGTGTCATGTTATAGACAAATATAATTCGCATTCTAGCATACATAATGCCCTTGTGGAGCAAGGCCATGTGATGAATTTGCAGATCTAATGTAGTGTACCATGAAATTCGAAAGGAATCAACTAGTCTTACACTGATGCAAGAACCTAAGCGCGAGTTATGTCAAGCCATATTAGCAAGTGCTCCATCGTATTTAATGAAAAACGATTAATTGTACATATAAGGTCCATTTTCGATAACAATTTATGTCTGTACATTTTTGTGCGTGATGAATATATTTTCTGTTCATTCATTTTTATAAGTGATATAATTGATTTCAAGACAACATTTTATAAATCATTCGTTTTTCGCGAAAGGCATGCCCTTTAATGAAAACAATCAATCTATTTGATATGATCTCTTTCATATTTTGCTGAACCATATCTTCAAAATAGGAGCACTATTTCTATCTTTCAAACGGCTGCATACACAACCATATTAACAAAAAACTTTCTCATATTTAAATGCCCTTATTTAAAGCAAGCTGACGCAATCTGTATCATCCAATTTTGCTCCCGGATAAGAAAATTTTAGATGTAGATGTTGCAACCTAAACAGCTTATCTAGTCCATTTCTTTTCTTGATTTTTCACTCAGGAATGAAAGATAAGAACAAATCCACAAGCGAATAGTGGATACCCTGGGGGCATAATTCGCATTACCAACTTGAAAAGAAAAAGAACTGCTAGTAAAATCACTTTGATAACCACATTTATAACCCAGCATTTTGTATAGACTAATCTATTTTATAATTACCCCTCTTGCGAGCTGAGAATTAAACTTAAGATCTTTAACTCGAAAAAAGGAGCAAATTGTTCAAATTTTTATTTGCAGGTTCGGATTAACAGTCAAATTTTCTAAGTATTTTAGACATGGGTGTCTCTCGAAATTAATGAGGAGATGTGAGAGGAGAGAGAGACTTTGCAAGCCCCTTCATTCGTGGATTTAATTAGACTCGTCTTTTCATTTTTCTGTCTAAAAAAATCACCAATTTTAACTTTAGTCCTAAATATGCTTCCATCAGCCCTCTGTCCAAAAATCATTGTTAGTCATCCTAATTTCCCTAATTTTTGTATTAAAGAATGGTTTCTTTTTGGAGATAATTTCCCACGACACCTTGCTGATGTGGATGTATTATCGACGGAGGGTTAATGGGGGTAGATTAGATACTAGATTGAAAGCTTGTGATATTTTTTGACAAAAAAAAGTTTTTCTAATTTTCATATCAAAGAAAGGTTTCGTTTAAAAGATAATTTTCCATGTTACCTTACTAATGTTGATTTATTACCAACATGGAAATGCTACATCAAACAACTAATGGCAATTTTTGGATGGAGGGTTAACGGGCCAAATTTGAGTTAGATTGAAAGTTTGTGATCTTTTTTAAACAGAAATGTTTGGGGCAGATTTGAATGTGGATTTAAATTTTGGGGGCTTTCTTTTAGACAAAAAAAATTGAGACATAATTGGGACTGGATTAAAGTTTGGGTTTTTTAAGACAAAAAAACGTTCAGGAAAATATTAAGACTAGACCTAAAATTAAAGGTTTTTTTTAGAGAATTAGGCCAATCATAATATTATTTAACTTTGCCACGCTGCAACCATTTAAGGTGTGGAAAATTGAAATAGACCTGCCCTAAGATTATTCTTTAACAAAATTCTATATATTTTAATTCATAGCATCCCTTTTTAGAATGAAACTGAACCAATTGAAATCTCGAGCAATCGAGTTGAGCATTTGCTCATAGATTCAATGTTGGACAGGAACACACCACCAAATGAGTCTATAAACAAAGTTTTGGTCAACCTCTTTGGCGACCAAAACCACCCAAAAAACAATGGTTCCCCTAATGTTTAAACTGAGGGCATCTCTCTGCTGAATATAAATACGCTAAGGAGATTGGGAAAAAAATATAATTATTCATTAATCTTGTTATTATCGCATAATCAAGTGTCCCATCTAATAATCCTATGATATTAAAATAAGATGCCTAACAGTTAGATATCTATCAAATCTCGTGTTATTGTCTGTTTTTTTTTTTTCACCTTTAGGTAAAATTATGAATTGACCCAAGTTATGTAGATACATAGACCCAAAAACCAGAACATCAGACCAGATCAAACCGACCGGTTCCCCATTCCAAATTTGGAACCAAACCGCCTTGACTTTTTTTTAAAACTTTTCCTTTTCTTTTAAAGAGTAAATAAAATGAATTTGTTAAAACCCTACATCGGATCGGTCCAACTCAAGAACCGAGCTGGCATCAACCGGACTGATTCCCAGTTCTAGGATGTAAATGGCTAATCCGGAAATTAATCACCCCTACGTCCATTTTCCGTGATTGGAAACCAGTGGCATGTACGTAAATTGCGATCTAAAAACGTGCGCTTTGAATTTCTTTGAACTTTTTATCTTGAAAATGGGAAGGTAGGGACCGGCCTGCAAAAAGGGCCGAGAGGAAAAGCGCTGCAGCGTGGCAAATTGGTCAACTTGCGGAGCGCCACGTGGACAAGAGCGGGTGGGTCTACCGGCAACCGGAGCTTCCGGTTGTGGAGGGCTCCTCGTTTCTCATTTCCCTGAGCCCCACTCGAGTGATGGCTTTTGAGAAGAGGCGATGCGACTGCTTGGTGGCAACTACTTCCCAGGCTCCACCTCATGAATTGTCATTTTTGCCCTTCATATGACGCGGAATTTGCACTTTTGCCACCTCTCTCGTTAGCAAAAGTGAAAGTTCTATTTGAAAATTTGACCACATATATATATAAGAAAAATACCATCAAAAACCTCAAATTATATCTATTATGACACATGTACCTCAAACTTTTTTTACATTAAAAATCCCATACTATGTACATTGTGACACACTTACCCTCCATTAAAGTTTTGTTAAAAATTTCCGTTAAAACTCTTACGCGACGCTGACGTGGTGTTCGCGTGACACCACATAAAAAAAAAATTTAGAAAAGTCACTATTTATCACGAGTTACTGTTCATCATCTTCTCACTCAGCTAGAGCTCTTCCGGAGCTCGTCCGTCGCTGTCCATTGCCACCTAGCCCTCCGAGAGCTTCGTCACAACTGTCGACCATGGCAGCAGCAAGCTAAAAGCTTGACCACGGCAGCCACTCAAGCTCAAAGCTTGGCTGATGACAAAGAAGAGGAATACGATGACAAAAATCCACTTCAACCAAGCTTCACCCTCAGGCTAAGCTTTGAGCTTGCGGTCGCCAAACTTCAAGGTCAAAGAATTGAAGCTCAATATCAAGAACGGGGGAAATGGCAAGGCCATGGAGGTGTGGCTCGATCTCACGGCCGGAGGTTCTCTTCCTCTGAAACTTCCTAGGAGCTATCTGGGTTCCATCGGGTTCAACTCGAGTGGCTGTCTTTCTTGATGGTAAAACTTCTGATCCTTGCATTATCATCTTTTGTGCACATTTTGATAAGAAAAGAAAAGCTGAAAAGGAACGAGCTTGAAGCTTGGCCAGGGCCAGTCCACTCGACTCGAAGCTTGGCCTAAGGGAGAAGCTTGGCTGAAGTGGATTTTAGTCATCGTATTCCTCTTCTTCGTCATCAGGCCAAGCTTCGAGCTTGAGCGACCGCCATGGCCAAGCTTCAAGCTCGAGCAGAGCAAAAATGGCCAAGCTTTAAGCTCGCAGTCGTCACGGTCGGCAGCTACGACGAAGCTCCCGGAGGTCTAGGCAGCAATGGGCAGCGACGGATGAGCTTCGAAAGAGCTTTGACCGAGCGAGAAGACGATGAATAATGACTTTTTAAAATTTTTTTTGATGTGGCACCACACGAGCGCCGCGTTAGAGTTTTAACAGAGATTTTTAATAAAATCCTAACGAAAGGTAAATATGTTATAATGTACATAGTTTGGGATTTTTAGTGTCGCAAAAAAAAGTTTGGAATAAACGTGTCACAATGGGTATAGTTTTGAGTTTTTGATGGCCTTTTCCTATAGATATATATATATATATATCTATGATATTTTAAATGGTTTACTGGCATAAGCTCAAAGATGGGTGAAATCTAACTTGTCATTTTCTTCTTTGAATGGACTAAAGTGAAGAATGTAACATCACAACATTTTGCAAAATCTAGAGCCTACATTTAACTACATGTCTATTCTCATGACTGCAAATATCGCGTCCATGAAATCGTTTAACCGTGGTTCTATAGGTAAAAATATGCAGCGCAAATAAAAGTCAAAAGCCTAATTACTCGAATTCACACAAAGCTTTACAAGAAAAGCATCCTTTTATTCTTCTTCCCTATATTTTTCATTTCATTCATCTCAAACGCATAATCATTTTGCATTGTCATCGATGGAATATCTAGCCTACGCAATTTCCAGTTGAAATAGTGAAGCAATGTCATGAGAGGGCTAAAAGAACACGACATTGTAAAGAAATAATTCATTAAGTGATTAACAAATGAGTATTTAGGCAACTCAATCATATTCAACTTTAAGGCTTGTTTGATAACCCAATAATGTATGAAAAATTAAGAACTTCAGCACTCTCAATGAGAATAAGCTAGATCAATACCTTCCAAAAGAACCGACTTAAATGATTTGATCAAGTCACTTTATCCGATAAGCAAAAGAGGAGTTACCTAGTTAATTCAGTAAAAAAAAATAATTGTCGGTAATATCAATAAAACCCACAAATAAGTATGATCTCGTATGTTTGACAAGAAAGAAATCAATAATAATTTACTATCAATTTTCAATCATCATCATACAACTTTTTATTTCTATTGAGGGGGCTCTTAATAGTATCGGTGCTTAAAATGAAGCACTCAAAAATGTCCAAGCACTTTATTTTCAATTTCACCAAAACAGAGCTAACCCAATAAACTCTTGGCAATATGCCGCAGGGTTTCGATAGGAAATGGTAAGTGTCATCTTCGTATATCCATGCGAAGCAAAGGGGCATTTGCGTCATAGCATCTCCAGGTTACTCATCTCCCAATCCCCAAAGAGATCTCCTCTGCCCCTACAGCCACAGCCCCCACACCCACTTGTTCCTGTCCTGTTCTGCAAAGAAACAACAGCACCGCTCCGTCATCCGAAATAACCAAAACCATGGAAGACACACCAAACCGCCCCCGCACGACACAGTCCCTCGCCCAGATTCATCAGTCGCTTGTCCGAAACACCACCACCCCCCTCGCCCAGATATAAAGATCCATCCTTTAGACCGATACCGCACAGCAAGCAATAGAACAGAGCACGGCGGAGTTGAATTGGAGAGGTGGAGAGAGAGAGAGAGAGAGTTTTCAACGCTTGCGCACGCTCGCCACCTTCGGTTGATTAATGCATCAGAAGAAATCCCAGCCGCTTCTGATCGGGAAAGAAAGCGTCAGCCTCTCTTCCGATTCCATCAGCACCCACCAGGGGAATCCGAGCCCCCAGCAAGAGATCGCCAGCGTCGCACCAGACCCACCTCGCGAACCGAGCCATCTCTCCGTTCGGATCCCGCCCGCATCGGAAACCCACCTCGACGATGAAGGCATACGCAGCAACAGCCCCTCCACGAGCCAAAAGACCAAGCTTTCGACGCCCCACAAGAGGCCCATGATGACCCAGTCGCCTCTGGCTTTCTATCACTCCGGTGCGCAATTGCCCATCGCCAATCGCCACCAGCAGCACAGTCTTTTCGCTTCGGATTCCGGCACGCCCAGGTTTTCTTGCTTTAGCTCGCTCGCGACCCCATTTCGCAGCAGAAAGTTTCTGTCTTGTAAATTCTGCCACCAGTTGTGCCGCGTGCGTTTGCTCGGCATACATCTGCGATTTCTAGTTCTCATACTGGTGCCGGTGCTCTACTTCTTTGCGTCCAATCCTAACCGTTCTTTCTTGCTCGAGCTCATCTCTGTGGTTTCCTTCTCTGCGGCACTGTTGATATCACTCAATTTAGCCGTCCCCAGATTTCCTTCGATTCGGTTGCTGTTTTCACGGTCGTTTCCTGCAAAGATCGCTCCATTTTCGGCTTCAACACCAGCTCGGCCTGTTGTTTGGTCAATCGGGTCGAAACCGAAAGCGGAGAAAAGAGCGACTTCAGGTTCATGGGTTCAGGTTTATAGCAATGGGGATGTTTACGAGGGCGAATTCCACGGAGGAAAGTGTTCAGGTAGCGGGGTCTATTACTATTACAAGAGTGGGAGGTATGAAGGGGACTGGGTCGACGGGAAGTATGATGGTTATGGCGTTGAGACATGGGCTAAAGGGAGCCGGTATAGAGGACAGTACGGGCAGGGTCTGAGGAATGGAGTCGGGGTGTACAGATTTTACACGGGAGATGTTTACACTGGGGAGTGGTGCAATGGGCAGTGTCATGGTGTTGGAGAGCACACTTGTGAGGATGGGAGCAAGTATGTTGGAGAGTTCAAATGGGGTGTCAAGCATGGGCTCGGTCGGTACCATTTCAGGTAAAATATCATAAGAATGTAATTGATTGTGAGTACATTGAGTTAGCACACCTATAAGTGATGCTGATTGTGCATATCTTTTTCATAGATGTTCCTCACTTATAGTTCACAATGAGAAGGAACTTCATTTACTCATTTATCCTTCAGTGTGAATTTTGAAAATGCATTTGTTCTTGCCACTGTCAGTTTGCTGGGATAGAACTTGTTGCATCATGGGTCTGCAATTAATTTATTGTGCGAGTCCTCAGTAGTTTCTAGGGGATGCAGTAGCTTTTGGAGAACACACACAAGCTGTTGTTGATAAGACCAGCAATTGTTTCTTCACTATGGTCAATGATAGGCGACGGGCGAAAGAAGAACTGAAGCCTACTTATTACTCAGTTCCAATGCCAATCATTGACCTCATAGTTGATATCCTGTTTCAAGCTGGCGTTCATGTTGGAAGTCTTGGTAACAAGTTGTGTTGAGAATAAAGAAAGCTTTCTTGTGGTGAAAACAGAAGTCTCAGGCTTTCTGAGTTTCTATTAGTGGTCGCATTGGATGCGGACCTCTTTCATGATAGTGATAACTTTTTGCGTCTAATGAAAAGGATGGAGAGTGCAAAAATTCATGCATGATTTGAATCTTGGTACTTAAGTTTCATTGCCAAATTTGTCGCATAAAACTAGGAGCATGACGCCTTATGTGCAAGACAGAGTGTAATGGTCATGTCTGCCCGAGTCCTTGTTCTGAAGTTCCATTTTCAAATGTGGGGACCTGTTTGTTGGAGTATGTCTAGTCTAAAGCATTGTTACTTTCTCAGAAAGCCGTTATTACTGTGCAATTGCTGCTATAAGTACGTCAAATTTGATCCTCACAAAACTTATCTAGTCGTGGTAACTTAAACTCATCAAGGATTTTTCTTTATAAACTGCAGAAACGGGGATACATACTCAGGGGAATATTTTGCAGACAAGATGCATGGCTTTGGAGTGTACCTGTTTGGAAATGGTCATCGTTATGAAGGAGCTTGGCATGAAGGAAGAAGGCAGGGTTTTGGCATGTATAGTTTTCGAAGTGGGGAGACTCAATGCGGTCACTGGCAGACTGGGGTTCTTGATTCCCCTGGCTCACCAAGCTTTGTTGGGGGACCAAACTCATCCATCACACACTCCAAAGTCCTCAATGCGGTACAGGTAATAATATCCTCTTTAGATGTGTTACTGTTTGCAACTCTGGCTTAATTTACCAACATACATGGCGGACTATTTTCATCTTACGTGCACGGTTGGGAATTAGGGCAAGTCATCACTGGCACTCTGCCCTTATTATCTATCGCTAAATAGAAAAATGATTGGCACTCTTTAAGTTTCAGTTGCTATGCTTGTTTCTAGGAATTAGGTCGTTCATTGTGGAAGTGATTGTGCATTAGCAATACCTTTAGAAGACAGACTTTATTCCATTAACCAAGAAACAGGAAATGGGCTTTCTCACTGACTGCCTTTGCCCTCAGGAAGCACGACGAGCAGCTCAGAGAGCGCATGATGTTGGGAAGGTGGACGAGCGGGTGAATAGAGCTATAGCATTTGCTAATAAGTCGGCCAATGCAGCAAGGGTAGCTGCGGTGAAAGCAGTTCAAAATCGAGTGTATCAGGACCATACCCCTGGTGATCAGGCGTTGCCGGTTCTTGTATCTTAAGCAACTAATCTAATTGCACAAGACAGATGTCGGCAAGATAGGTAGAAGTCGAAGACACTTTCTTCTCCTTTTGTTTTCCGATTTCCACTCAGTTTTGGCGATATGCATTATCTCATGCCCATCAAAGTTGCATGTAATCCCTTTGAAAGCGATGTTCATTTCTGCGGTGCCCTCCTGGAACCACATACGGTCATCAAAAGCTAAAATGGCTGATTGAGGAGCAGGATGAGGTCTTATTTTTATGTACTGTAATAAACTTCTTGGCTTTTATGTGAATAGACGTGTTGTAGCTTTTCGCGAGAGAACTGCATATGAGGGCCAAGCAAAAAATGCCTTTTTTTCCGTTTGGAAACAGCTTCTTTGTCTATTGTTCTACACTGCCGGCTAAGCCGAGAGCTTCCACAGTCGTAAACAGAGCTCGGACCTCGGCAGTTTTACTGAGTCTGCATTTGTTATGTCGTCTTCAAATTCGGTGTTTCGAGTGACTGAAAAGGGCCAAAGGTTAAGTCTCTACAATGTCCTTAAGGCTCGTCGTGTAGCTCGAAGTCATCTCTCCTCACCGTTTTGGAGAGGTCGAGAGTCCCCATGCCCTAAACATTAGAAGACGCGGGCACATTCCCCCACGGCGAAAGGGACTCCCGCGGGTTCCATAACCATTCTGATCACTGGATCAATCTCGTGGACACAAAAGCCGGGTCTCTATACGAAAGGAGGCTTCATGAAGTCCGCTAAACGGTTCATAGAAATAGTCTTAGAAAGAAAAACATCCTCGAACAAGATTGCTATACGGGAGCCGAAGCAAATTCCAATTGGCATTGGCACTAAAGTATCAGCACACTACTTTCCAAAACGGGCCGTCGCAAATTGGGCCGTCTTGGACCGGCCCGGCCCATTTTCCGATCTACCATCGATGAATTCCAGGCCCACGACGCGGAGGAGCCCCGCGTATTGAAGAAGCGCGTGACAGGGGGAAGCCGTTTTTGGTCTGCCGGTGGTGGTGGTGGGCCCCACGCAAAACAGCTTGAAACCCCGCATTATTCGCGGCTTAAACGCCTCACGAGATTAAAAAAAAAAAAAAAAAGAGCCTCGCAAAATTTTTCTTTTAAAATAATATTTTTTTAAAAATTATTTTCTGGAATATATATAACCTCCCCCCATTCTCACCTTCTTCCCTGCGGGCCTCCCCCCAAAAACTTTCTTTTAAATAATATTTATATTTTAAAATATCCGAAAAACAGTTTTCTTTCCCATATTTTCTTTTATTTCTGTTAAGAAAAAAATTCGAATTAATTGGCTGTAATTACATTACAAGACTCCCCCACCACCTCCATCGTTTATACCACCGCCACCTCCCCACACCCATGTCGCTGTCGATCCGATCGCAGCAGCAACATCCGCCCGATCCGTCGACGACGGCGGCGGCGACCACCGCCGTTCGGTGATCCTCCTCGTCCTTCCTCCTTCCTCCTTCCCTGACGCCGCATTCTCCGGTTCGTCCTCCGCCCCTCCGCAACGAGACGCGCACGGTTCGTCCGCGGGCGATGATCAGTCCACGGCGCGGGAGCAGCATTTCTGGTGCCCGCCGGTGGCTCTGATCTACATTTTCATTGTTTTCGAGGTCTTGACGATTGCTTCTGGCTTTCTTTGAGTCGGAAGCTCGCCGCGAGATTCGGCGTCGGGATTTGGAATATCGACGCGACTCGCCTCGGCTTTCCCTTGGCGTCCTCGAGAATGGATGACTTGTCTGCGATCAGCGAGGAGCTCGCGGAGCTCGACGGACAGATCTCCGACATCTTACGAGCTTTAGCGTAAGATTCGGTTTGTTGTGTCTCTGCTTGTTTGGAGTCGATCCTGTCCTCACGAATCGGCATTGTGTTGGCTGTGATTGTTCTTTTCGTCGTATGCTTGAAGAAACCAGATTCGTAGCGAGACTGCTATGCAAACGTGGTTCGGAGTATCGTGTGTGCACTTTGGCTCGTATTTGTCATTTTTAGCTCTAGTTGAGCTCATTGTTTTCCTGGTATCCCTTCATTATATCTCGTAGATTAAGGCAGTTCACTTTTTCCTGGTATTAGTTGAATTATATCTCATAGATGATTGCCTGAAATTGAAGGACTGATTGCGGACATTGTTTTTCAAACTCTAGCGTGATATAGTTTTTGATATATGTAATCCGCTTCATGGTGTGCGTT
Source organism: Syzygium aromaticum (assembly GCA_024500025.1). Classification (NCBI taxonomy): domain Eukaryota; kingdom Viridiplantae; phylum Streptophyta; class Magnoliopsida; order Myrtales; family Myrtaceae; genus Syzygium; species Syzygium aromaticum. The sequence continues at coordinate 21,250,803 of CM044888.1, read as the reverse complement.
CGAAGTCAATTTACCCTTCTGACGCTGTCATTGTGGTAGTCCGATTCTTTCAAATGCTTCGATTGCGGATTTACAGTGGTGACGCTATACAATTGTAATTCTGAGTGGCATTCTCCAGCTAGCTCTAGCTTAAGCTCAGCTTTAGTTTACTGTCCTCTGTTTGTTAGATTCCATGGACCAAACTCCAAAGCATTTGTAATTTGTTCTTGTGCAGAAATGGGTTGAGAAAATTGTTGTGGGTAAATATGCTTCCCGGTGTCATTTCTTTTATAAGCATTGACAGATAAGTTAATAGTTGGTGCTATCTCATTGCTGTCCTCGGTAGCTAATATAAACACTTTGGTCACATTTACTAGTTTTATTCCAGTTTAATCTCTGCTGCCGAGCTTTCTGGTGTCTGTTCATTACATTTCAGAGGCTAAAGTAGTTTCCTTTTTCTTTTCTCAGAAATGGATTCCAGAAACTGGATAAGATCAAGGATGCCAACCGGCAGAGTAGACAATTGGAAGAGCTTACAGATAAAATGCGCGAGTGTAAGAGGTGAGTGCACAACTGATTATGTTCTCTCTTATCAATGGTCGTGCAAAGAGCTTTTACTGAAGATATGAATCTCAAGCGGATCTGCTTGTTTACTAACTAGTGATTGCTGCGACGCTCGCAGCCTTAGTATGGATGTCTGAATCTTCTAGTCCATGTTGATGAAGAAATGCCACCCGATTGGTTTTGAATTTCTAGATGAATTAACTGCAATACAATAGTTTTCAGTGTGAATGCCTAATTTCAGTTAGCATTGAATTATAAAGATTGCTCCGGCTTTAATTTGGACATGGATGGAAGGACTCAGGCCCGATGCTTAAAATTTAAATCTCTGCTTTATTGTCAGACAATTCACTTGATTTTCTAAACCCACTTGCCCGAATGAAACATGGTATTTCATGTATGCTAAAGACATGCTTGGACGTTCCCCTTCTTAGTTAACTTGGAACTGTAATGTTGTGATCGGAGATGTCCTATAAATGGTTTTGCCACATTGATTCTCCTTCTCATGGTACTCTATATAATGTTGCTTAATGGGATCATTTCAGGCTCATAAAGGAGTTTGACAGAGAACTAAGGGATCTTGAGGGTAGAAATGATGCAGAAACCAGCAGAATGCTCAACGAGAAAAAGCAGTCAATGGTTGGCATTTTATTAGGACATTTCATTGATGGCGTTGTTGAGCTTCGTATTTTTGCAATGAACAGGATTAACCGTGCTGTTTAATGGGTATTTTTGCAGATAAAAGAGCTTAATTCATTCGTTGCCCAAAAAAAGAGGTATGCTCATGGATCCTAATCCTGTATCTACAAGTAACTTCGGGAATAAGATCTTTCTTGGGTCATTCTCTTTTAATTCACTGCATACCCTGCTTAGCAATTAGGTGCACTACATGCACATCTCAACTTTAATTCATATTATCTGTGTTGTCCAAACGATTGAACTTCTACTACATAGTAAAATTGTTGGATGCTTCAGAACCTTTTGTTGAACTTGTTCGCTTTGGATTTTATGCTGTTGCAGATACACAACAAATCTTGAAAACAAACGAGTTGATCTCTTTGATGGGCCCAGTGAAGGAATTGGTGAAGATAATGGTTTGCTCGCTTCGTGTAAGTACATCAAAATTATAATAAAGCAGTTACTCATCATACTTAAAGCAATGGCAGACCCTTTAGGGGCTATAATATAAAGGTTTTGAAGTAAGATAACAACAATTGATCTTCTTTCCACAACTTTGGCAATTGGAATAAGGTTTCGTTTCCCTAGTTCCATTTTTATTGTTCACTAGGAAATGCTTGTTCAATACATGGATAGAAAATAGCAATCTAGTTTTTCTAAATCCAAAATCTGTATGTCTCGAAAGTAGGCAATGAAGCAAGGATTGAATTTGTTAAATGAAACTTTAAACTTTTTCGGAACGTGTTGAGCACAGAGAAGAAATTCATGAGAATAATTTTCTTGTGGCGGTAAAGGAAATCAAATTCTGAGAGTGTAATGGATTAAACTCTCTTAGTTACATCACAGCATACATTGTGAATATTGTAAACATAGGTCCATATGATAGGTTGTATAAGGCCAACTTTGGGTGGTGTCAGCTTTTATTCGCTTGATTTTTGTGTACCAAAAAATAAATTTTTCTTGCAAAAGCATCGTTTAATTCACATACGAGCTATTCTATGGTAAATTGTTCTGGAGGGATATTGAATATGTTGCCAATGCATCATCTTGCAGCCCTGCAAGTTCACTTTTTACTTACCCATTTCTTACCTACTAAGTCTATGATTGAGTGCAAACAGCCTCGAAATTTTTATGAGCTTATTGAGATTCCCTTTTTGACTTAACAAAAACTGAAATTACTGGTAAATGAGGGTTGGTTCTCTGATAATTTTGGATGTTAGAGAAGTTCAAGTAATCCTCTTCCTAACTGGTAACTTTCTTTCGTGTATTATTATTTATCATTGATAAGAAGTTGCTGTGCTTTATGCTGCATATCTTAGTTTCTGTATTATTCAATGATGGGAGGTTTCCTGAGTTTTGTCTGCATCTTATCTCAGCCCTGACAAATCAACAGATAATGGATCATGGAAACCAGATGATGGATGAGACAGATCAAGCCATTGAAAGGTCCAAGAAGGTTTGTCACTGCACTGTGACTTGAAACTTTTAGAGTTGTGGTATCAATCTTACCAGTTTCTCATTCATTTTCTTTTTGGTCTATACTATCTAGATGGGGACTCTGGCACCTGTTTAGGCTTCTTCAAAACATTAGACTGAGTCCTGTCTTCTTGACCTGTCGAACCTTCCTAGATGTCCCCAACAATCCCCCCCCCCCTTTTTTTTTGTTTCATTTCGTTTCGTTTCATTATTGCTTTTCCTTCTATTACATATTAAGATATATCACACAAATTGGATTGGGAAAATAGCTAAGTCGTATGTGCTGTTATTGTTTTGGTTGATAAACTTAACCATGTGACAAAGAAACGTATTAAGTTTTTCTCTTCATTCCAATAGACTGTCCAAGATACCGTGAATGTTGGAACAGAGACTGCAGTAGCTCTCAAGGCTCAGGTTCGTACCAGCAAATTGACATTTCAGCATGTTGGCTTTTGTACAGAACTTAGTTTTTCTCTGAATTGAACACCTGTTCCTGTTTCTAGACTGAGCAAATGAGCAGGATTGTAAATGAACTGGATTCCATTCATTTTTCAATCAAGAAAGCATCTCAGCTGGTCAAGGAAATTGGTAGGCAGGTCAAATTTCTCCTCATGTCTTTCTTTAGTGTTCCAAAAACTGCTATTATCCCACTTAGCTGTGAGAGCTCCATTTTCCTCTGATCTTTTCTCTTTGGGCTTTAGGTTGCAACTGACAGGTGTATTATGGCGTTGCTCGTCCTCATAGTTATTGGAGTTATAGCCATCATTATTGTGAAAGTAAGTGCTCTGCTATTTCCTTGTTATTCCAAAGATGAACTTGTATAGTCTTTCTTTTCACGCGAGGTTGCCTTTGCATTAGGGCAGCTGGTAGATAGTTCTATTGATGTAATCCACGCAAGTGACTTAGGTCAACCCTCTAAACTCCATTCAAGTTCAAAATATGATTGCACCATCAGTAAATCAACTGTTGTGCAATGTTTTGCTCCTCAGGCATTGCATCTGCGTATCAAACCCTATTTCTTCTTAGACAAGCTTCAGCACTTATCCAATTTCTGTTCTTTTACTTTTGAGCTAAGTAGGCATGTAACTGAATTGCTATTGGTCCTGTTCCTTCATCTGCAGATTGTACACCCAAATAACAAGGACATTCGCGATATTCCGGGGTTGGCACCTCCTGCTCCTACTCGGAAACTACTTTGGGACCTAAACGAAGATAGATGGTGACCGCTTTATACATTACCATGTGGAAGGTCTCGTCATGTTCCAAGAAGTGTGATGGCTGTGACACCGCAGGCATCCCACCCACGTCCCGCCCGCCAAATTCACAGGCAAATTCTCGGGAGTTTCACTAGAATTCTCTCGGCTATTCTGGCTATTCTTTTTCCATTAGATGAGAAATCTACTCAGGTGATGGAGATACGTGCTTGTAATTTTTCAGACCCTCGTCCCCTCAAAGATAGAAGTCTCCGGGTTACGTCAACTTGCTTTGTGATGTATTTGAACAACATGGTCCAGAGAGTTTGCTGGCTTTCCTGTCTTTCTAACCAGTATCATGATGTAACTATGCATTCGTGTTTCCGAAACGGCCAATTTATGATTATATCACATTATTTCTCTGATGTACTTTGGGACAGTTCTCTCCATTGATCAATTTCATCAAGAGAAGAACGAAGATCCCTGAAGCACAAGTTTTCGTTGGGCAAATCGTTCTGCTGGCAAAGAAAATTAAGGAATGGCTTGGAGTCAGACCCGACCACTTTAGTCTGTGCAGCCTCTTCTCCAGTCATATTAACCACAATTTCTACAGCTCCCGTTGGGTCAAAAAAATTTCGGGTCAAACAAGGCAACACTGGAAATTTCCCTTTGCCAAAAGGGCCAGATTTTTGTCAAACAAGAAGCAATCTTGGTCCGAGGACCATCTTAATTGAACCTGTAAAGGAATGCCTCATTGAGAAGTTTGACATTGTCAAAATTACATGTACACGTCAACAGATGTACATAGTTATGGTACAGGTAGGTGGAAACTCAGAAGAAAAGGAGGCACCCTGCTCATAAAATCAGGGTAGCCATTTCCGTTTGTACCATAAGGTAACAACTGTTATGGGACGAACCAATATGTGTGATCTCCTGGTCAAGCCCTACGGTCCGGTCCGCAAGTTGCCAGCAAGTCGTCATGAAACCAGATGACCTTTCAATTTCCTCAACAACTAATGGCCTTCCAGTGTATATATAGTTCATCATGAATGCAATTGAACTGCTGGTTCGTCGCGAACCCGCATAGGCTTCCAGTCAGAGTCCTCCTTGGTTTGTCTTAATGCCACAAAGTGGAGAGCGTCGCTTTTGATTTGATATACATGACATGCCCAAGGATATGAATCTGGCTCGGTCCATATCTTTTGCTCTTCATATTCCATCTGCTCAGCGAGCGATTCTGCCACACAATAGGCTACATCTGGTTGCGGTTCTGTGAAATCAGGTACGGCAACACATCCAAGAGAAATAAATCCCTCAGGTGCTCGAGGATGCCAAATCGAGACGGGAACTGTATAGTCATCTAAGCAGTTTCTCCAAACCTGGACAGTCGATCACAGTTGTATCATAATCTGTTATCAGACCCAAGAACTGAAGCAATATAAAGAATAAGATAGCGAGCATGAGCAAAGCATTGAACTGCATCGGATTAAGTGGGCATGTGGTTTCCACTTTCACCAACCTAATGGCTTCCAGGAGCAGAGGAATACGTAAGTTTGAACATACTGTTGCCCATGTGCGTCTCTCTAAATGGAAAATCAATATATTTCATGACCAACTCCTAACTCTTCTTACGAACATTTGACTTGTAAGGATTTTGATGACCCAACTTGCAAGATGCATTAGTCTGAGACAGCTGTGACTCGACGAAAAGGCAGGAGTTACTCCACAAGGTACAGAAATTAGCCTCTTAGATCTTTTTTTGGTCATGTAGCCTCTTTAGATTTGAAAACACACTAAATTTTCCTCTCCAAATTCATATTTTGATTAGTTCCTAGGTGCCAGGAGAAAGTTTCATTTCATGTCTGCTCAAAAGAGTGCCAGTTTAAGTCTCCTTACCAGGTCATAGCCTATTGGAAGGGCAAAAAGACTGTCGCTGTTATTATAAACAGCAGCACAATGTGGAGGATGGTTACCAACTCGAGCTATATCTCCAACAGAAACATACCTACAAGAGAAAAGCCATACAGGTCCAAAATCTATTAAGATATCAGAAGCGTAACAATCGTCGCCAGAAATGAAAAGATATTAATTAACTGCAGCTATATTTTTGGGGCCAATACCCAAAAAAACCCCAAACTTTAACCTTTATCCCAATTATATCCTAAAATTTTTTTTGTCTCATAAAAAATTCCAAACTTTTACTTTTGTCCCAAATCTACCACCTAATACCCAAAAAAACCACAAACTTTAGCCTTTGTCCCAATTATATCCTAAACTTTTTTTTGTCTCATAAAAAATCTCAAACTTTTACTTTTGTCCCAAATCTACCACTGTTAAATTTTCCGTCCAATATTATCGTTAATAATTATTTTAATATCATTTTTTCAATTTTTTTATTTTTTCTTTTTTCTTTTTTTTTCTTTTTTTTTTCCCTTCACCATTAAATTTGCCGGTGTTGAGCGAGGTTCGTCCTTGCCATGGCTTGGCCTCGCCCAACGCCGGCAAGGTTGAGCCTTGCCAGTGGTCGGCGGGGCCGAGCCCTCGCTAGGGGTGGGCAAGGCCGACCTCGCCCAACGCTAGCGAGGTCAAGCCTCGCTCGCCTCCAGCAAGGTTTGTCCTCGCTCGCCCCTAGCAAGATTCGTCCTCGCCGTGGTTGGCAAGGCTTGATCTCGCTAGCTAGTGGCGAGGTCGAGCCTCGCTGCCGCCGGTGAGGACAAGGCCGGCGAGACTAAGCCCTCGCCAGTGTTGGGCAAGGCCAAGCCTCGCTAGCCACGGCGAGGACAAATGTCGCTAGGGGCGGGTGAGGTTAACCTCGCCCAACGCCAGCGAGGTCGAGCCTCGCCAGCCAGAGGTTGAAGGTGAAGGGGAAAAAAAAAAAAAAGGAAAGGAAAAAGAAAATGAAACAAAAAATAAAAAAATTCGAAAATATAAAAAATAGTCCTTAACAGTAATATTAGACGGAAAAGTTAACAGTGGTAGATTTGGGACAAAAGTAAACGTTTTGGATTTTTTGTGAGACAAAAAAAAGTTTAGGACATAATTGGGACAAAAGCTAAAGTTTGGGGTTTTTTTGGATATTAGGTGATAAGTTTGGAGTTTTTTATGGGACAAAAAAAAGTTTAGGATATAATTGAGATAAAGACTAAAGTTTGTTTTGGGTATTGGCCCCATATTTTTGTACATCATCTGGCCCTAAAAATGAAAGAAGGCTATATCATACGTACGCCTAGAATGACCTCACTCTCTCCCCCTCTCCCCATATGGGCTCAAAAGGCATAAATTCTCTTACTAAGTATCCTCTGTGAACTGCTAGCAATCACTATCCATTCCCAAGCTAAACCACTCTCTCCTCACCCCCCGGGCCAACTGCACTAGGAGGAAAGAAAAGGACAGAGTGGTCTGCCTAATGACTTCCAGGACCTCCTTAGCAGCAACTAACCACAGTTTATGCACTCTAAACCAATATGAAAATCCTAATTGCACATAAACAGAAAAATACTAAAATGAAATAAAAATAAAATTCGTCAAGAGCATCAACAACATTATAGATACACAATGAAAACCACAATAACGCGAGCTGCATGAAACCTGTGTGACCACTCGAGTCCACAACCTCTCCCAATGACTATCACAATCTAAAATTCCCATACCATCTTTTTGTCCAACAAACCATCAATAGGTACGCAACTCATCTATCAGAAGTGATTGGATGAGAGATGATCATCCAATCCGACACTGTCAATAATAACCACCCAGCAATGATTCTAGTTCATAAGTCATCTCTAGTGTATCTATCACATTACTATCCCAGCTTTCTAGTTCTAGATGCTAAGGGCTGGTTTGATAAAACTGAAAACTATATGCTGAGAATTTAAGCACTAGATTTAATTGCTGGAAATCTTGAGTACTGTAATTAAAAATAAAAAAATTGCTTTATGATAACTGAAAATTGATTACCATATACTTTGAGTTTCTCACCAAAAAAAGAATTGTAATCATTATTGGTAAAATTGGTAAGATCCTGATTTGTTCTCATTGCTTTTTCAATTGAATGAACTGAGTAACCACTTAATTAACATATTAAGTAGATCTTTTACTTAATTGAACCTGTCAAATCAATGATAATAAGGATTATCAAACGTGCTTTGTTAAATTGCTGAGTTTTCATTTTTCATCACTTAATTGGGCGATCAAACTGGCCCTAAGTCATTAATGGTTCCCCTTCTAAACCCCAAGGCACCTATAGGTTTAGCACACTTTGTTGTTAGAGCACAAGCACTAGGAACTCTGAACCCACCAAAAGATTCTTAAATAACCAGAACTGCACCATGCTACAAGGACCACGTATGCTGCTATGTGATAAAAGACTAGGTGGAGGAAATTTCCTTCATGATTACCAAAAAATATCAAGCAGCATATCTGATATGGCATTAAAGTTTAAACCTTACCCATCTGGACAAATGGGTCTCCAAATGCTACAGATTCCAGCATGGTCTGAACTCTGATAAAAGAAAAAATTGCAATTTCATTAACAATAAAACCTATCAAATTCTCAAGAGATACCTTGGTAAAAGAAAATTCAGTAGATAGAACACTGCAGACTAAGAAAATTAAAGAAGCACCTGCTTTCTGCACAGAGTGCAATGACCCTTTGTTTCCCGTTCACTGCTCCAGATCTTTGTGAAATTGACGCTATGTTTAACAAATTTCCTGTCATCTGACACAGAGTTGGAAGAGGAGAACTCTCTAGATCTTACAATGGCTTTGTTCAGGTTAAGCATCTCTCTCCCATCAGCTTCTTTCCAAGCAAAATATACATGTCTCTGGCTTGAAGGAACCTATGAGCAGAAAAACTCATTCAGAATCACAAGAAAAGGCAGTTGTTAAAACAATCTCATCCCGCATACAAACCTTCAGAATAAGGCATTTCATGTCAGACTGATATGCTTTCCACATTTTCCGCACTACTGAACAGATTGTGACTGCTTGAGGAAATGTTCCCTCGGTTTCCACCTCAGTAACGCATTTAATAACTCTGACAAAATTTTCGGATCTTCTAAAATTTTTAAGATGAAGGATTAAGTGGGAGGGCTGGTTACATCCTGCTTTTGCCAACTCCAGTGCCATCAGCTCTTGCCAGGACACATCCCACATGATCTTGCAAGGTTTCTTATCCATGTTATCGAGATTTAGACTCTACATATGCACACACAATTAATAGAATCACAATTTTTGCATTTGTATATTTAATTGGTGAATGTATACATATTTTAAGATTTCTTTAATAACCTGAAGCAGCATGACCCTCTTGTTGGTCACCAAAACAATCCTTTGGTAGGGCACAACAAAATGTTCTTCATAATAATCTGACAAGGCAAATTTAGATGGTTCCTTAAAAATTTCAGTGCATCCAAAGCGCCTACTAGCTTCTGCAAGGTAGAGTATCATCTGGAAACATAATATGAACAAATAGGTTAATCATTTTTCAATACTCCATAAAGAAGATAATCATCATGCCTTCTTCTTGGATAACAACACATAATTAATTATGCTAAAAAGACACAAGGAGAATGTATGCCGACATAACTACTAAATTTTAAGCAGGCCCCAAAGTTTAGAAAGGTGGAATGTCTACATAGCAGAAGCCCCGAATCTTTCAGTGGACAATGAGGAGAACACTTTCTGGCTTATTGATGCATGTCCACCATCGACATTTCACAACTAGCACCCAAAATGCAATGTTCAATCTGATGTGATCTTTAAAACCATTCATTAGAAAATGCCTCCCTATAGCTTTTACCCATCAAAAGAATGGGACAAGTGTTTCATTTCATTTCAACTAGATCATGACTTGTTTGAGAAGTCTGTGTTTCAGGGATTACACTAGTGAAAAACTACTACTTTTGCATATGTATGTTATTATGAAGGGATGTATAAAACAAGTAGGATCTAAAATCACATATTGCGCCAAAAAAAATGGTTTGAAAAGGGATAGCAACAAGAGTGCGTGAGACTTCTTTTACTGGTGGTAATTTACTGCAACCAAAGCTGGCTTTAACAGTGACAGAGCTATTGAGGATGACCAACCCACCAGCAATGCGCATGAGATGTGATGTGAGCAATATGTTCATGCTGAAATATTAAAAAATTATCCTCAGCGTATAAAGGTTTGAATCCATTTTGACCAAAACACTAATGAAAATTTCATATTTTGGGGAGGTTCTTGCCAAAAAGATAAAACTAATATAATTGTATTCTTCTATGAAAAACAAAGATACGTGAACAACCAGAATTAAGAATGAACTTATTGGCTTTGTTGTTTAGGTTCTGGAATATTCGATCAGGGTCACAGAGCTAAAACCTCTTGTTGATGTTGAAAAGTTTTCTGACAAACTATCTAAATATCCACTAAACAATATCACAAAAAATATTTCTAGCATCTTTCTCAACACTTCACCTATAGTGTAAGCCAGACCTTATACGTAAGCACATCACACAAACAACGGCAGACTGGACCACAAGAACAGTAAAGGAGAGAAAATGACAATAAGGGGAAGCATTGGGATTTGAACCTTTGACCATGCTTTGAGATTAAACAGCCATTTTCCTAAAAAGGTTAAATGTCCGTATAGCCTATTCTTCATCATCTCCAATCAAGACAGATGACATGGACAAAAGAAGGCATTAGTTTTGTACCTGACCAAGTGCCTCTCTCTCACAATAATCTCTTAGAATGCCATCAGTGCAGATAGCTCGAGGATTTCGGATTCTGTGGAAGGTAGCCTTACTATTTAGAACTTCCAAGCATTTGGAACAGCTCGCACCTATTCCTTCAACAGTCATTGAGAAAAAGTCCAATGCTCCACTGACTGGTTGAACAACAATCCCAAGGAAAGCACGTCCAACCCCATGAGCAAGTCCTAGAACACCATTCTGCTTTGCACTCTCCACAGGCTTTGTCACCACACCAGACACCCCAAAAGCAACACCTTGTGCTAGGGCTTCTGTCCCCTGAAGAATTCCATCACCTACCCCAGTGATTCTCCTTGATCGTACCTAATTCAACATACAGTGATGAGCTTAGCTTAGGAAAATAACTGATATGAATCATCAGTGAGAAGTAATTACCTGCTTTGAACGCAATTGCAGAAACTGACCATCAGTTGAAAGCTCGGCAAACCCTCTACTAAGAGAAGCCAATGTTGAACTCGCCATTCCAAGTACATCTACTGAAAACAATAAATGTAGAGGATTATGTATCAAGTCCCTCATAATACGATTTCCAATAGCAGGAAGTATAGAGCTCTTGCGCATGAATCTGTCCTTGTGCATAACTCTCCTCAGATGCAACTGCAAAAAGTGAAAAAGAAAACAGCGGGATGTTAGGATTGGTTCGGTGTCACCACAAGAATGGAGCTCTAAACCCGATAATTCTAGTCCCACGGACACTGCCACCAAGATAGGTGCCAATATGTGACCAACAATTGTTGGTACATCATCGACATCTAACTGTCTAAAAACCAACATGTGGAGGTACTAACACGACAGGAAAAAAGCTGGATATTACATAGGCCAATGTGCTACAAGAAAACCAACAATCGAGTATCACCTCATGAGAAAGCACAGGAAATACAATAATGAGGGTCGATTCTTATAGGGCATCAAGCTCACCTGTATTTTGAGTGCATTTCCAACAGCAGACAGGATGGGACTCCAAACCCCCAGAACGCCATGAGGTCTCTGAGCAGGTGCAGTCTCTAGAGACACCTTCAGTCTGACCTCCGAAATATCTATTAAACTAGTAGAAGAGACAGACTACAATTATGTATCTCTTCTGAAACGTCTTCATTATAAGAGTAATATTTGGATAATCGGATCCTCTTTCTCGAGGGAAAAATTATGCATCTCAATTTAGTTGAATGTTAGTAAAAGAAATGCCTATCATGTAGAGAAGGGAGGTCCATTGGAATATTAAGCAAATTGGAGAACTTTTGAGCTTCATTATGAGGTTGTGACCAGCCCAATAGTAGGTGTTATGCTAGAAAGCTTCAGATCAACCAATAAAGGATTTATCATAGGATAGGGGATATGCAACTCTGCATGAGATAACGGGGATGCCACCATAAAAGATGCCATTCTTCATGACTGATTCCACTGTAGCTAAACTGATGGAGTAAGTTTTTAAAATATACTATAACATTTACAGCCCCAATTGGAATTCGCCAGAAAGGTTTGGATCTACCAATAGGATTTTTCATGGGACAGGATATGGGACTGCATGAAAATATAGAGATGTACAGTGAAAAGTCTTTGCATCTCAATGATATAAAGGCAAACCGTAAAGACAACAATAACAAGTCAGTGATCTGTCTACAACCCAATTTATTTGACGCAAGGACTAATTGTGGCCTTTAACTGATGAGGAGTTTTTTACTATGAAAATTTCATACTATGATCCACCGGGATGAAAAGAACCAAGCAGAAATTTAAGGGCTGCCATTTTGAAAAGAACTCAATCACTCGTGGTTCCAAAGGGCTTTCTTAGCTAATACTATTGGTGATTGGAAACCTGAATGATGATATTTGATTGCTGAAAATATTCGTTTTGCAAACTTTTACTACAAAAGACAGAGAAACGAGTATTCACTGAGTCCTCGTTATCGAAGTCTCAGATCACTAAAATCTGCATTCTTGTCTCAAATGAGACAGCCAGGAGGCTTTGCTAACTCGTTTTAATAATGATTGCCAAAAGGTAAATCAGCACAGTAGTAATTGAAAATCCCCTGACAGATAATGCATATGACATTGACACTTCAGGTGCATAGCTTTAAGTATTCTCTATCAAAGCCAAAATTAGATTCTTGCGTGCCCTTCTATTTCCAATATTGCAGTCATCACAGACATCCTTTCAAGTTTGATATGAAACTGAAGAATCCACATCAACATAACAACCTAGTTCAATCAGAGCAGTGTCCTAACCAGGATGTCAACATTAACAAAATTTGGTATGCTATGCCCACACAAGAACCCAGCAAATATCACCTCTTCATCAATGAGAAATACATGCAAAAATGGAGAACGTGCATTTCGATGTCACATATGATTATGCCATGTTGTAGGAGACGATTCTAAAAATCAGATTTGGAAAATGAGGTGGCATTCAACTGTGCATCTAGAATTATCCCTTTCCTAATTGTATTAGACATCCATATTACTAGCTACACAAGAGAATCATACTTGACTCGTATCTCTGGATCAACTTGTGTGACACTAGAAGTTTGGGGAATACGGTCCATCTGGATGTTACTGTACAGATCCACCAAAGCCCAAATAATAGGTTCATGGATATCGAGCCTCCACCACTTATCCGTCACCTGTCGTGCAAATTTATACTGGCATCAGATTGACAAGATCTGCTTCAACTGTGTTTTACCATGTAGGGCATTCAACATTACCCGTATGTATACACATGGATAGACCACAATGCCATCAGGGTTCTCATTGCAAACTGTAACAGTCATTTTGAATGCTGGATGATGTGAGTCAGTGGCCTGCTCCGGAGCTAACAAGACAGGCATGAGAGTTAATGGGAGCTGGTTGTCAATCTGCAAGTACCCCAGAATGAGCTTGAATCTGGAAGATAAACAAACCCCAATTAAGGACCTTCTTCACCCAAAAGCAAAGATTTTGGCAATTGTTCTAATCTAGAAAGAAAGCAGAATAATATATAATAATTAAGATTCACTCATATTATCCTTCATAAAAATAAAATATGCTAATTAAGTTTTCTGAAGTTGAAGGTATGTTTCAATATTCAGAAAAGCTGCTGGAAGCAAGCATCAGATGCGGATGTCCTTTACATCTTTCTTTTCTTCTGGTAAAAGAAAAATCAGCATCATCTATCTTCAAATAAATTGCATTCACAATACCATACATAAAATGCTTCTTCCTTGAGATTCACAAGTGCATTATGATCATCCACAAATTCATATCCACTTGCATGTAACAACTTGCTCAACTTCACCAAAAAAAATATATATAAATAAATAAATAACAGTTTGACATATGTCATTACGCATTACTCTTTAAAGTTGCAACAATATAACAGGCAAGGACTTCCCAAAAAGCTGCTGACTATGAGTTACACTTGTACCTTAGGAGTTTGATAAGAAATTATCTGCAATTAGTAACAAAAAAGATGGCGTATCACTGCACGGAGAATAAAAAGATTTCTTGTTCACTTATCATCAGGTAGTGTAATCTTCAGGCTGAAGCACCGGTTTTGAAAAACGGCATGACATGCCCAAATCTTACATCTTTAAAACAACCAAAAAACAGCTATCTTACATACAAATGCTCTCTAACCTGGTTGTTGTCCCCCCATCATAGCTGGTTGAATAAGATATGAAGACCCTCTCCAAGTACAAGTATGACAACTCTTTTGGCCTATGGTCTATAAGAGAAACTCCTAGGACTCCCAATTCCACTATAAGCTCCAGAGGAGTCGCTTCATTCTGCTTTTTTGCTGGCAATTGAGTACTTCCTAGATTTCCTGTAGATGTGACAAGCATATTTTCATCTAGATTTGAGGTTTTGTCATCTACAAACCTCCCAACTTTGACATCAACCATCTCAAAAACATGAAATTTCATCTTCAGTTCCCCTTGCTCTACCAACTGAAGCCCAGACTCCTCCAAATCGAATTTCCAAACTCCACTAGTACCATCGTCCACTTTAGCTTCAATAAATTTCTGGCCGTAGGGATCTTCCCAAGAGAAATTTGTTGTGGAGAAAGGCTCCATCTGAATCCAATAATTCTCATTAAATCCAGCCTGGCGGATGCTGATTTTTTTATCTCCAATCCTGTTCTCCATCCTATTCAAGCCAAGATTAGCTATCATAGGTCAATTACAACACAGTGCAACCAAAAGAGACCGATAGCATTTCCCAAAAGCTACATGGTTACAAACCAAAACATCTAGAGTGACTTCATATATAAGTTAGTTCATCTGAATAATTTCAATAGTGAAAAACTACCTGATTGGACCGAATGCTGACCCGAGGCGGAAAACAACAATAAACCGTGATCCCTCCTCGTAGCCCCGTATTTCTGTTCTCACAAACTTCCGAATGCCAGCTTGGGTCCTCAGAACCAATGAAATGGTATCTTCTTTTGTGATTTGAATTGGATATGACCAGTCAGTATCTCCTAATCGAACCTAGCAATATAGTAAAACTCAATTGATCACTCGCTCAAAGAATTATATGTTTTCTAGCACAAAGGAAGACTATGAATCAGTTAAAGCAAAAATTATTCATACATGGGCACATGGACTCTTCTTAAAAGACTGCAACTCTAGGCCCTTTCATCGTCACTGTATCTAATATACCATCAATTTTTCCATTTTATTTGACCCAGTTCATTTATCACGACATGGTCATAGTTTTTTATGCTCTCCATCTGCAGCGAGTTCCTCCTCCTTGACTACAATAAGTAGACTTTTCATGCAGGCAGGTAGAGCAGAACATGCATCAAGATGCTTACGTCAGCCACAAATTGATAAGCTGTACTATCGCTCATTCTTTTAAATTCAATCTAGCAATTCCAGAGGTAAGACAAGCCACATCATAATAGGAAGCTAAATCAAAGGGGAGGGAGAAGTGCAATCAGTACTATGTGTTACTGCAGCGAGAAAGTTGCACCATAAGGGACATTCAAAGGTCAGCACCCTCTTCAGGAAAAAATCTACCAAAGCTACGCAGTAATAAGGGCTGGAATCGGATACCAACCTGGAGTTTATTAGGTCCATTGTCATCATGATAAGGGAAGGAGACTCGAGAATCACATGTACGAAGAATCTTTGCTTCATCTCTGCAGCTTAACTTAAGCAGGATTTCCTGACCGAGTCTGTTTGTGAAAGTAATAAATGGTCGGATGCAGATGACCTGCAATAAACAAATGCGGATATAATAAAAGATCTCATTGTTTCTCACTCCTTTCACTTGCAAAGGAGATAAAAAATAATAAAAAAAACAATATATGAAATGCACCAAAGAATTAAGGAAAAGATGCCTGCCTTTGTTGGAATAGACTGGTAGGGGCATGGTTTTGTAGAAACAAAAAGCTTCACGCACTGCCCATCAGCATCATGGGCATTAATATCCAGTGATCCATCCTGAGGACCAAGAGAAAAACTAAGTAAGGATCCCTCCAAAAAGCACAAAAAGGGTTTCTGTGCATGTCAGATATACCATGTCCCCGAGCAAAGAAAGATCTTTCACAGGTCCAAAATGCCCTTCACCAGAAGGAGACACTGATAGGCCCAAGAAGTTGAAATTCAAAGCAGAGGCAATAGTGTAACCATCATATAATTCCTCTTCTGCTATTTCTTCAAAAAAATTTCCTTTGCTCTTTTTAGAATGAAAAGGAAGAGCAAATTTCCTGGTAGATTTCTTCCCTCCCATATCTATAAATCGCAATGTCAAAGGCGGACATCTGGCAATTTCAAACCAGTAAGGAGCATACACTCTAATCACTTTTGACAGCATGGGTTGTTCTCTTTCATAATTTTGCTCGAGAATGATTTGCACTATCCTGCAGACAACAATATCATAAGGCATGAAGCTACCTAAGAAAAGGTGGTTCGATCTCAAAAGCATTACATAACAAAAAGATCGAAATCTGCTATCACTGACCTGCCACTAATAGCACTTCTTAAGCTCATTGTTTTTGCTGGAACTCCATGGGGATGAGAAAGAAGAATAGCTTCCTGTAAAGGCAGTGTCAGAAGCAGATGGAGTAAGTGTCCATTATAATCTAAGCAAATCTTGCATACATATTGTCAGAGAAGAAGAGAAGAAAGATATTACATATATGTGTAAAGGCTAAGGTGATGTCTTACATGCACTGGTAACCATCCTCTTTGCGGCAGCAATGAAAGGAACAATGGGCTTCTTATGTCCACATGGTATACATTTACAGGTGTACCAGGAGAAAGTATCCCTCTTGCGCAGGTAGAGAAGTTATCACCTGATTGCATTTCAAGAACAGTGAACTCCGCAGCAAGAGGAAGAAAATTAGTTAGAGACAATGGAGCTTTGATCACAATGTTCCAATCCTGAATTGGATCTGAATGAATGTCCTTGGCAAGCTCTGTTGCTTGGATGCTTACACAGAACCATAGCTTTTGGGACCCATTTGAAGAAGTTCCATTTAGCGGGGTGCAGTACAACAGTTCATCAGATTCTACCAGCGCTGATACACGTATTTCAGAAATTCCTTTCGGTTCACCAGAATCCTCTAGTCTATTCAGCACAGAACTCCAGGAATATTCATTGGAATCATGTATTCTGGAAGGCCTTAATTGCAGCACAAAGTATTCTGACTGAATTAGTCCTGGGAGAGGGAGAGGGACAGTGTCTCCAGGATTCAATTGTCCAAGAGAGATCTCCAGTTTCTGATCACCTGAAATTTTCTTTCTGTTTCTGACCCATTTTCTTTGCCTAGCATAATTGACAGATTTAAGAGAATCACATGACTCTGGCCACTTCAGACTTTCAACATCTGGGGCATAAACCCAACCATCAGCAGTAGTTACTGATGTCTTATCCAAATGCCAGTCGTCAATCCAATTCCAACCTGGTGGTGACACAGAGATTGATTTCTCCTGCATTAACTTATAGACGATCATCAATGGGAACAAAATGAGATAAAGACCAAGGATGAAATTGTAAAACCATAAACAGAAAGAAGTAAATTATGTGAACAGCAATGGAACATGTGAAAAATGATCGTTCGAATGTACCATGATTTTATGGCCAAAAGATATACTGAGGTTTTGTGTTCAACAATAAAATTATTTTTTCTTTGGCATAATCTACGCCCATAAAGTTTATTCTACAGAATTTAACGAGAACATTATCAGATACTAGCAGAAGTAAGAGGCGATACACTGTTGACAATACTTTTGTTTAAAATTGTGATTTGGGATGCATACAAAACTCAACAAAAATAAATAAATATCATGATGTTTATTAAAATAAACAAATATTTTTCAATTAGATTATGCGATAAAGAATTAAGTAAAAGTAAAACTTTTCAATGGGCTGATTTACTTTTATTAATAATTTTATATCAAGGTACACCCAAATTAATATGCTATACAAATTAATGCGGAAGTACATAAATGTTGTTGCTAGTAGGTAATTAAGTCATTTCTTTGTTTTTTAGGTCTGATTAATTTAAATTAGCATGAATGGAGCATTGTGGTAATGCGGCTCGACCAAGCCAGAGCTCCCCTTCAGAGATTCTTTTAAACTACCACAATAACTATTCGAACGGTTCAACCAACATTAGGATCAGCTATAAAAAACAAAAGATGGAGCATCGTTATTACATTTTCCCGCCTACTTAAGTGACTAACTGTTGAAGTTCTTGAATACTAAAGATCAAAATTGATAACAGACTGGAACTATTAGAGACAGATGTTACTTGGCATTGAATTGGATGAACATATAATAATGATAGGTATACCCAGGAAAAAAAAAGGCTAAGAGAAGCTGTGATTAATTGAGGTGATGAAAACTAGCATCTAAGGCAAAAAAGCAATTAGCTGAGGCACTGAAGAGATGATGTACTAACTCACGTTCCAGGGGTTTCCACCTAGCTCTTGTTTTTTAGGTTTAAATGAGCAGCTAACCCAGCCCAAGCTTGGTTTGTACTCCTCTGTTTGAAAGAACTCGTCCTTTTCAGTTTTATCATCCTCAAATTGCTGCACTTCAATCTTACTAGCATCATCAAGTGTTCTATCATCCGAAATTTTGGACTTGAGGCAGAGGCATAAATCAAGTGCGATATCTGTATTGTTCCGTACAGTGACAAGTGACCTTATATCTACATATCTGTCACCATCCTTAACAATTACTTCACTTGCAATTACATCATTGCCTAAACGCCAACAAGCAGCAGGTGCTGCATAATTTAGCCTGACGGTAGTCCATGGACCTTCCCTTGAAGGACTGATTTGGATAAATCCAGATCTTTTGCCAGACATAGAGGAATTCTCCTGATTCTCCACCTCATATCCAGATGACAGTAGTATGCCACACCTTATTCTCCCACACAATTTCTGACCTTTTGTTTCTTCAACTGAGTTCTGCATTAGGCATTGAGAAAAACTAAATTTAGAAACTCCTTCCCAACGCTACCTATGTCACTGTCCACTTGCATACATGTAGAAACTTTACTGGGTAGAGACCTGGAACAAATCCTATCAAAGCATGTGAGAAGAAAATTACCACTGATTGTGCAGAGAACAGATCCATCCAGGATAATTTATTCAAATAAGCTGATGGGCTTAAGCTGTCAGGGATATTTTCTGCCACCTGCTTTAAGGAAGACGAAGAGAATCCAACAGGATTACCTGTGACAAGAAGATATAAGTTACAGACAATTCTCTCACCCAAGCTAAACCTTCAAGGGCCTACAAGGTTACAATAATTAGTCCAGACAACAACACAAACTTACTGAAATTCGGCATTATTTTTTATCAGCTACTAAAAGTCATACTAGTTTAAATTGTTGTATATAGAATAAGTACAATCTATTAGATTCAAATCTCCAACTTTAATACGTTTTGTACAGCTAGAATTTTGACATTACAAGGTCAGTAGAAACATGGTCATGTGTAACATGGAGACAGTACATATGAGTTGAAAAACACAAGAAGCAACTTACAAATTTTACGGTCCTATCTCACTTCTCAATTATTTGAAAGTTTATATAAATCAGAATAGTACCGTTTCCTGTGTCAATGACAATTAGTTCCACCTTATAGTGGTCCTGCACCAAAATGAAAGTATGAGTCGGCATAAAAAAAATCATGTACAGTCTTGGAGCAGCATATTAAGAAAAGGACTGACATCCCTCAAGTCTATGGCAAAACACATTAAAATGAAGTTATGATTTAGATGGCTGAAGAAGACTATGGTAGAAATTTAGCAAGTAAAGTTAATGGTCTGATGATGTCAAACAAGTGGGGAAAGGTAGAAATATAGGTTCAATCCTAACACTCCCATTTGACGAATAATAATGGACATGTTTTGATGGCAAAAGCACTTAGCTGTAAAGGCAAGCTGTGGAGAGGGAATGTTATCTATATCTGCTTCACCTCTCCAATTCTTTTTAACACTTCTTACTAGACCGTATTAACAAGCTCGAACACCTGTACTAATATTCCCCAGGTCATATCCTCGACCAGGTTTCCTTATAATCAACCCTCCACTATAGTCATTCAAAACAAAAAATGTGCCTCCTTTTTAGACCATGCCATCTGCTTCATTATCTCAAAGAAAGCTACACTTTATTTGCCTGCATCCTGTTATCTGACTACCCAGCATTCAATTTCATTAAAAATAACCCGACTCAGCTATAGTGTCATTCCCTAATGACACAATTCCAATGCATCTCACGTTCTGAAAATGGAGTGACATTGGCACAAATCTGAAATCCTTCATGCTAAATGCACTCACATTACCTTGGTGCATCTTAATCTCAAACAGATTCTTCATTTGCAGACTTCAGCATAATTAACAATACATTCCCACTCTTGACCTAATCAAAATGACAATTCAAGATCCTACAACTCTTCATCTACATTTGAAATTCACATCTGCTCCTACCGATACTGTTCAAGACAATGACATCATCTGCAACACATAATTCATAAGTCTAGCTTTTCTAGTACTAGTGCAGATGGAGAGGTCTCAAAGCAACACTCAGGCAGACTATTACTAAGAAGTTCTCAACGTCTGCCGAAATAGAGAATTTTCCCAGAGTAGCTAGAA
Organism: Syzygium aromaticum; assembly: GCA_024500025.1. Classification (NCBI taxonomy): domain Eukaryota; kingdom Viridiplantae; phylum Streptophyta; class Magnoliopsida; order Myrtales; family Myrtaceae; genus Syzygium; species Syzygium aromaticum. Next base: position 21,230,071 of record CM044888.1, on the reverse strand, counting down.
ATATAAGATCAAGCCTCTGTCAAAGAAAACCTCGAAATCAATCCAACACTGAACCTTACACACAATAGTTCCAAGTATCTCTTTAAAGAAGGTAATCAACCTTACTGTTGCCTACTCCAGTTCCCTTATGAAACTTCCACAACCAAGTTGGCCAATCACAGCCAAAATTCATAGTGCCATATCTCCGTCAACACTTCGCAAAGTCTCCATAATCTTGCGTCAAGTCCTCAAAAATAATTGGTAGCATCATTTGATATATGTGCATAACATCAAACTCCTCAAAATTGATCTTTCAAAGCTCAACTTATAGTAATCATATAAGGGACCATTCAAGTCCTTCACATCAGATCCCTCAAACAGGACTGCACTCATTGCACCATAATATGAATCTTTTAAGGGGAGACACAGACTTCCAAAGTAATATCACAGTAATACATATCCTCTCGATAAGACACTGCTCATAACTATAGTAAAGTACTAGAATCTAAATTTATTATGCTGATTCAATAAGACTCAAAGGAGTTGATGAGGCATCATAGGAGTAGAAGCCACGGTGGAAGCAGACTAATACAGTTAACTCAAAATGGGAACTAAGATAAACAGCACAAGTGATTAGTGTGATGCCACTGACAATTTTACAGAGAGATCAGGCCATATATCCAGCGTTTAGGCAAATAAGAGAGAAGCTTCCAAGTTTTCTCCTGATTTAGTCATATATGTCCACTGGTCAAGCAGACACATTTATCATGTGAGAAATTCCTCGCCATGCAAGTATGAGATTGACTTTCTTGAGAAGCTTATTATCTTATAAGTAAAAGAAAAATGGACATTTTAGGGGAATCGACTTTGAAAAAGGGATGTTATACATACAGGGGAATCGACTTTGAAAAAGAACATTTCACCCCAATTGACCAGCTCCTGCTCAGAAGACGAGGAGTGTTCTGAACCAATTCCGCGTGTGCGTGCACTTTGCTGCTTGAGCAACGATTCACTAGAGATGCTTTGGTCTTGTATAAGTCGTATTGTCACTGCATACTGTTTGGAAGTTGATCCTTCTACTCTTAAGATCTACAGAATAGCAACAAACATTTATGGAATAGCCATCAAAGCCTTGAAACGAAAGAAATAAAAGAAAAGGTATAAACACCCCTAGTGTTAAAGCCACGGAGCAATGGACAACATGTTTCTAGACAGACAAATTCGATGCAGGTAAACTGAGGATTACACTCATCGACTAGCTAAAAAGCCCATGCATTTACAGGAATCTGCACATCAGATATGCCCTTTTTTCCAAAACTACAAACTAAGTTTTATGCAAAACAGAGCCTTTGTAAATAAAATAAATATAGAATACAACAGTAAACATCACCCACACACCACGAGATTGATCAACAAAAGCAGCCAATTTGGCTTCTCTAAATTAATTACATGTCGGAGAAACCTAGGGTGCGTTTGGTAACTTGCCAAATAGTAACTGATTCTATTCTTTTGTTCCCTGGAACAAAAAAAGAACAGAAATCCATTTGGTAAATTTTTTGTTCCCAGGCACAAATTCGTTCCTAGAATCAGTTTTGGAACAGAATCAAGAATAAAAAAAACGTTATTTCTTGATTCTAGGGACAAGAATCAGAAATAGAAGAGAATATTTTTTTTGTCTTTTTTTTCTTTCCAACCTGGCTGTGGCCAGTTCTTCTTCTTTCCTAGCCTATGGCTGGTGGCCAGCGACTGGCAACCGGCCACAAGCCCAGGCCGGCAAGGGCATCGCAGCCCTCGCTGGCCTTTTCCAGCCCTTGCCCAGGCCGTGAGGGTCCAGCCCTCGCCAGATCTGGCGAGGGTGGCCCTCGGCCAAGCCGCGAGTGTCCAACCCTCACCGGCCAACCGGCCATGTCCGATGACCCAGCCATGGCCAAGAAGGAGAAGAAGAAAAAAAGAAAAAAAAAGAAATATTAAAAAAAATTTAAATATTATTAACAAACAGAAATTTGCAGTTACCAAACGCATTTTTGTTCTTTTTTTATTCTAGGAATGGAAATTTTGGGTTGTTACCAAACGCTTTCAAATGCTTAGAAATTATTTCTGGGAACTAAATAAAAAAAAATCATTTCCGAGCAAAAATTATTTCTGGGAACAGAATGATTACCAAATGCACCCCTAGCCTCCAATAATTGCAAGCTCGATTATGGAAGTTGTAAGAGATTATTGAAGCATTCCAAGAACATCTAGTCATTAAAAGAATTCTTTTATCCAATAGTCTCCCCCCAATTTTCTTAGATGTGAGATTTGATGGAACTTTTTTGACATAGCACCCTTAACTTATTTGCAGATCATATTTTTAAAGGCCAAAATTTAACAACAGATTTTACATAATTCTTGTGTACGTGCGAGGATAAAACAAGATCTGTTGGTTCATTAACAAAGAACCATCTGATGAGCAACCTCAGTAAATATGTGCACGGAAACATTCGTTTTAGTTAGTTATTCTGGTTCTTCTTATATCAGAATACCATATGGCATAACATGTATCTCATAAGTATAGAGAACTTTTTCATAGCTTTTAAGTCATTCTGAGAAAATTCATTCAAAATCTAATATCTACTCACAGTGCACCTCAATATTGTACATTGTAGATACTGCAGGCACTGCTCATGTTTTCTATACATCCAGACTCAACTCTAATCAGATAGAGTTATCACGTAGGTCTTCTCACAAACATGGGTGTCTCGGCAAGGACCAAGGAACACTGTTATGTTATGAACAAATAGTGCTGACAATTAAACCACAAAAGAGCGCATTTAGAGTATAATGCATGTAACAAGCAATGAAAATAAATAATATTCTAATCATTAAACTTGTCTACAAAAGCAAAAAGGCAATACAAAAAAGCAACAGTGGTACAATTGAGGCACTCTATTCGTGTTGTCCACATCTCAAGGCAATCGCCATGCAAGAACCAAGGTTTCACAGATCAAACCAGCGCACATCAGCGTCCTATGGAAGGAGAACTTCACCTTGACCACAGTGCGATCATCAACAACTATATATTCCATATCATAAATTCCCAATGGTGCAAGTTCCCCTTGTAGATTGATAAACATCATATCTCATCAATTGGGCAACTCTTCTTTCCCATTGATGGGACAGAAATACTTATTTTAAACTCGAGGTTAAAGCAACCCATGCCATAAAGATGGTAGAAGACATTAACCTGGGCATCTGCTACAAGTACAGTCACGATGGCTCTGACTTTCCCTCCAAGTTTTCCCTTCATATGAGAATCTAACATATTCTTCAATACAGGAACTTTTAGTGGCTTCATATCCCCAGATGGCATCCTAATTATATTTGGAAGTCCCCTGATTTCTGTAGCACGAATAAAAATATCCTGGCCAAGTTTATTCCGCGGGATGATGAAGTAGTCTCTCTTGTGATGAACACCTATAATGGATCCTCCCCCATAAGTTGAAGAAACTGCTTCTTCTCTCTGCTGCTTCTTCCACGAATAAGAATACAGAAAATCTGGTCAGAAGGTTCATCAGTGAAGAAAAAATCAAATATGTGAAAAAGAAGAAAGAAGATAAATTAATGAAGAGGAATACTATTACTTCATCGGATTTATGAGCATGGCTTAGATTGCTCCAGCTTGCATAAGCTTGAATGATCATATTGGCACTGGATACAGAGACATTTAGATTTAAATCCCTTCTAGAAGTAATACGCAATTGAGAAGCTGCACCAGGGGCATTCAGATCGTATTGGTATCTACAGCAGATAAAGCAGCATTAGTTCGAAGGAGAATACTGAAGATGATATTGCTAATGAGTGCAACAATATTCCAATAACAACAATGAGGAGGCAAACAGGACCAAGAACTGTCAAACCAAAACTGAACCAGTTTCTCCCCTAAAAGGGGAAAAAAACAATTTAGATTAAGATGTTCACTGGGCGCCGGGACACAAATGAAGAATTGAAGTGCTATAAGATGTTCAATGATTCGGAAAGAGGACCAATTTAGATTACGCCCTCATCCCTGTCCTTATCTTCAGTAGCAGAGACAATTACTCTAATAATGTCGCAGGTCAGGGAGACCATCACCGCACCTTTTTCACATCATTTATTTCAAAGGTTGCTCAGGACATCACAGTAATACAGTTCTTTGTACTGAGATTGTTAAAGAATCAGCTTGTTGGATTCTTATTCACCAAATGCATGCTCGCAGCAAAAAAACAAGTTGAGAATTAAGATCAACAAGACATATAATTTAGGCAGTCCTGTTTTTTTTTTTTTTTTTTTTGGTAAGAATTAGGCAGTCCTGTTTGATCATGTGAAAAATCAATATTTTAACATAGTTTCCACACACAACCGAATGGGACTGTGCATGATCAGTCTAATTTCTCTATTGCTTTTGATTGACACCGGTGTTTTTAAAACCATAAGGGCGGCCATACCGGATGACCAACTGTATGCGGTTGACTGGTTCAACCGATACAATTGCTTCAACCGATCGGTTCAAATAGGGTCACTTAAGATAATTAATATATAGATATAGATATATATATATATGTATAACGCAAATCAACAATGAAAGAAATTCTTTGGCTCAGCTTTAAATGACTTATTTGCCATCCAAAAGGCAGATGTGGGTGCTCAGCACAGTTGGGTGAGTGACTGAAATTTATCTGTGGGTGCAGGTGTTCGAATCACTGTTTCAGCAACCCTTCTCCTTTTATAAAGTCTAAGGCTCAGTAAAATTCACTGATTTGATCCAGTCATGCCGAAAAAGTATGACCCTTTAGGCTGGTTGTGACTGGTTCTGACCAAAAAAGGAATAAAATTATGAACCTAACCGGAGGCCAGGCCAGTCTTGGTCGAACAGGTTGAACCAGCTGATCCCAGCTGGTATTTAAAGCAGTGACTGACACGTGATTACACGCAGTACAAGATGGCTAACCTTAGGAACCCATCAACAGGCTCAACCAGTGGCTCCCACGCTTCATATTTATCATTGTATGATCTAACATTCAAGGAGAAGCTGGCAGTGGAATTTATACACTCTTGTCTTCCATGTAGACTGAATCCTAATTCACTTAGAGATACATTAAACAGGGGCACCATCTGCAAAAGTTCAGCGATATATTAATTAGCAAACTGGGACTATACGGACAAGATAGTTTAATCTATACAAGAGAAACAAATTCACATATTTTAATCAACGAGAAAACAGCCAAACTCAAACCAAATACAAGTAGCAGCAACAATGTTCTATGCAGCAATGTCATTGTAGAGACACATCAACCAAGCAGGAGGGTTCTTCAGACAGAGCGAGATAGGGAGGATGGGGGGATGGGAAGGATGGAGGGGAGGAGAGCACCCAGGGGGAAGGAAGGCCTTTAACTGTCTGCAGGAAATGATATCAGTTTCTCTTCCCTCCCATCTTTTGAAGCTTGAATGGGCTGTCAATATCTCCTTAAGAACAAGTCTCGAAAAAAGGCTAGTAGGCTGACCTTCAAACCTTTCGGAATCATTGGTATGCACATCTTTCGAATTTTCCTTAGATATATCTAATGATCTAACTAATCTAGAAATCGAGGCTCATTGAATTCAAGCCAAGGAGCTCCTGGTGATTAAACACTTTGCAAGAGCCCCAACTCTGTAAGTATCAACCCTTGCTATAGAAAAAAATTCTGTAGCTAGAGAATGATCAGGACTCATATGCCAGTGCTTCCATTGCAATTAGGTTAACAAAGCAGTCTTAAAGATAGATGGGATAAGAGATCTCACCAGCCCACCATAATCATCAAAGAGTGCTGCAGAGAAAGTTCTGATTTCCGCATCAATGACAGTATCATCTAAACCGTTTGTCAAATCTGCCAGCTTTAAGGCAAATCTTCGTGGAGGCTTCTTGAAGCCACTACGTACAATAAAGGTTCCCAAGCCATTACCAACTGCCCAAACGCTGAATGGTTCTGTCTTAGTTTTGGTACTAGATGTATCCCACAAACTTTCTTCCGAAAATTGATCACCACTGACCATATCACTGCGAATGCATCTCAAACCACTGAAATCATATTGCTTCGGTATGCTCTTGCAGGCAACACAACCTAAGGAAACATAACCTGGAGGAGCCTGAGGCATCCAAAAGGAAATACTCTCCACACCTCTTTGTTTCTTAATCTGACCAACAAGTTGAAAATCTAAAGGGGTTCTGAAAAGCTCTTCATCTCCAGTATCACTGAGAACAGTGCATGTGCTTGGAGGTTCGTATCTGTTGCAAATTGTGAACAGCAATATAATCATTAAAAACACATCAAAATCATAAAAGTTCAGAATGAGGTTCGCCGTACCCTTGAACAGAAATGTCTCCAAAGTAAACCATTCCCCGTGGAACAATGGGACGCCATATCGATAGTCTCCTTCCTGAATTTGAGGCCTGATTCAACCATACCAACTCAAAATCAGCAATTACCTCAAATCGCCGGCAAGAGCTTGCACCTATTGATCTTTGTGGTTGTGGGGTGTCAATATGGTTAGAAGAAGCTCGGGCATTGGGACTTTGATAGGCCTTGGCCGAATCAATAATGGGAAACAATAAATGACGCAATTCATATGCTACATTCAAGAGGCCAGTAGTAGGATCCGCTGGCAAGAAGGTACCAGCTGAGTTTTTAACACGCCAGAACAGTAAAGTAGATGAGCATCTGCAATCAATTTATGAAGTAGACTTCAGATCAAGGTCAATGATTGATTCTCCAGTTAGATCAAATCAAATATGATTGTACATATTCTAGGATCTTAAGAGAGAGGGACAGAGAAAATAACTAAAGGCTGTATCTGTTACTTAATGACTTAATTGACAGAGTACATGCAAGAAACTATTTGTAGAGTGAGAGAGACACCCAAAACTTAATTAAGACTTGCCCTTTTACTAATTCCTAATAACACTAAGTTTATTTCAACATGATTAAAAAGTGAATCCTTAAAACAGGATAGTGCAGTATCAAATAAACAAACTGACTTCTAATTCTTGGCAGCAGGAACCGAATTTAGCAAAAAGAGGAATAGTAAATCAACACGCTTGTGATGACGAGCTGAATGAATATATCCACTTACAGATTGTCAGATCCTATAGTAATGCAATCCCTCAATGGACAAGGAGTGACTAAAGAAGTCAGGATGCAAGAGACAGAAGAGAGCGGGGGTTGTTTCCTTCCTCGTGAAACCACACAGCCAAGGGCAACATAACCTTTAGGCGCTTCAGGAAACCATACACAACAGCTTGTGTCTCCCTCATCAACAACACTCCTCAATGAACCCTCATTACCGTTTGACCATTGTTCAGAACTGACTCCAGCACTTAAAGTTGGCCAGACGAGTCTGAAAAAAAGAGGATTTTTTACTCGTGCAAAGTTCGTATTGACAGCTATAACTCCTTTTGTAGGTGGCTTTTCCCTGTCAAGTGAGGTGTAATAAGTCCCATATTCGAGAAAGAGGAAATGCTTCTCAGAAGACAGAGAAGTATTCTCACTTACGTTGGCGTCAGATAGTCCCCAAGAACAGCAAAACCAGGCGGTGCACGTGGCCTCCAGAACACATACACTTGGCCATTCTGAGGATCTGCAAGGTGAAGCAAATTAGGCTGGAATTATTGGCTGTTGGCCAAATATTGCGTAGTCAAGGATGTGGAAGCTCATAGTGAGATGCAAGAATGAAGTTTCTTTACCTATAACCAAAGAATGGAGACTATAAGATAGGAGTTGAGATTCATTATATCTCCTTTACTATCCTTTAGTGCCAATATAAGAAGTCATACACTACAATAAACCAAGGGAGCCAATTGCTCAATTAACTACATCTTCAGGATAAATTAGATGAAGTCTGTTTACTCGAGGCTGCCTCCCAATAGTCATTGATACTTTTGACTGGGACAAGTTAAGGCCTTGGAATCATCTTGGAGATCTAAGGACATCTGGCAAATTTCCATGGAAATTACACAGCTGACATTGACTTTCCAGCTTTGGGTAAGAAGTCTGAATTCAGCTATCTATTCTAGCCACCCACTTATACTATAAGCACAGTGGACTGTTGTCATCACATCAAGCTGGCAGAAACTTCACATGAGGTAGTTGAAGGAAGAATGAAATTGAGAAAACAATAGAAGTGTTTGTCACCAAGGTTTCATGGCTTCCATTGAGCTGTTTTCTGAAGAATCAGTAAACTCTAACTTGATGTCCGGTATACGTTGCAATTAGTCTAGCCATTACCTAAAGCCCGTCAAACCAGCTATCGCTAGGTTTTGGGAGGTGGAGATATACGGTTGGAGCTATGCAATAGAGTTTCAGGATAAAGAGAAGGATTAACCAAACTGTTAATGTGCAAGAAGCTATAAGGCATTTAGAGGTACTTTAAACATCCTTCTATCAAAATTATTCGGGTAAATTACACAAAACTCTCCCAAACTTCGGAGGTAGCACACATTTGCTTATGAACTTTCAACAGTTACACACTTTTTCCCCCATCTTTCTATTTTCATCTGATTTTTTAATAAAATCTAGTCTTTTACCCTTGATTTCTGTAAAAGATGAAAAAATTAAACAAAAATAGAGAAAATAAATTAACAAAAATATTATATCATTAAATAAACATCATTAATCATATTAAAAAATATTTTTTTTTACAAATTGATGAAATATTAGTTGAACTAATAAGAAAATTTAAAGGAAAAAAACACATTGAGGGAAAAAAAATGCCTCAACAACAAAATAGTCAAATAACAAAAATTTGATACTCATAATTTAACTTTAACAATTTATATTTTTAAAATATAATCATTGATATTTTCTTTTTTTTTTGAAATTATCATTTATATTCAATAAAAAACTGAGATGAAAATACAAACTTACTTCTTAAAAGTCATGTGCATTACAATGCGAATGGAAAAACAGAGGGTCAGCAGCTGTGGCAAATTGAAAGTTTAGGGAGGTAATGTGTAAGAATTGAAAGTTTAGGGGCAAATGTGTACTACCCCCAAAGTTCATGGGGTTTTGTATAATTTCCCCAAAATCTATGTAGAAATTTTGCAAAGCAGCATTTAGGATTAAGATATAAAAGAATGACAGAATCAAATATAAATGACATACTTCTTATAGTCCCGACTTTGTCAAACTGAGAGCAGACAACAGTTATTTTCTTCGATTGCATTCTTAGAAAGGCCAAGATGTCCTCTTCAACAGCTAAGAAGAGCTTCAAGATACTGAAGGAAAAATTCATAAATATATCGGAAACAGATAACTGAATCTTAGTCTTCCCAGCAGCATTTGAAAAATTCAAAGTGGTATCGAATGGCTCCAATATTCTGATCCCATTGCTCTCCAGAGTTAAACCTAACACATTTGCACTCATTTCAATGGTGTCATTCTTCATAACAAGCCTGCATCAAATATCGCATCAATTCCAGTCAAAGTAGTGCTCAGCAATTGACACACAAAAATTGAATATGCAGATAGATATTCTTCACCAATTTAGGAAAACATTCTATTTATAAATCCCAACTTTTGCTTCCAAAGTGTTGAACCAAAGAAGAAATCAAGATGATGAATGTCTGGCTATTTTCCCAGTCTCAAATGGGGTATGAAAAATGGCAAACTCTGAAGTCCAACCATGCTTAAGCTTTCCAAGCACAAGATATTCAGGGGATTTAGAGAAGATGAATAATTTATAGAGGGTAAAAAAGAGATTTTTTTACATTTAATTTATCTGTGGATGCATTCGATCGATATATAATAAAGGAATAGAGTGAAAAACAGATCCTTCAAACATTACTGAGTAGTTACAGACTCAAACGGATTTTGTCTAGCAAATTACAAATCCACTACGCACATCCTAATTGCATTTTAAAAATAGAATCCTGTAGTTTTCTGGATCATAAACGTAAAAAAAAAAAACAAAACAGAATAATGTTAAACAATACAACACATAAATTCCAACCAATCAGTGCAATCAAGAACTAGTGAAGAAAGTGCACATCATCAACTCACCCATAGTACAAACAATCCAAAACAATGCCAAATGATGAAAACTCTACACAAGAGTGCTGACCTGCAGAATACATCCAACTGGGCATGCAGAAGCTTGTTAGACAATATCAGCGATCGAGACTCAGCCACTTCCTTCGAAGCACTGTAGAAGGTAAGCTCTGGACCAATAGCCTGCAACAAGTACATCTGTCAGATCTAACAGTGTTTACAGATAAAGGTAGATGGTGAAAGATGACCACGGAATTGGATCAGCTTAAACATCAGAATACAGGTGAGCTACAATAACAGTGAATCAATGAGTTTACTGGATTCTGTGAGCCTATGGATTGAATTGGCTAGGATATCACTAGTTTTGTCTTTCAGACCTTAGCAATGCACAATTGGTTCTCTCCTAAGTAAACTGCAGACCAGTTTAGTCTTTCAGACCTAAGGATACATGTGCTCATTTCTAAAGGCAAAATCTGAAGTGCCATTGTGGCCTTCTTGTCAATTTACAGATGGCCTTTCATTGAGCCACAAAGTTCAATGAATTCATTGAATCAGTATAAATGGAAAGGGTGATAGGATAAAAAGCCCGTCATGGAAATGTCCAGGTAGAATAACTTATATTGCACCAGATTCACTGATGAAGGATGAAAAATCCCACAACAAAGAACAAATCTTTCGACTTCACACCAAAACTTCGTATCCCACCTTGGGTTTCTTAAGCATCACAGCTAAGAGAAGAATTGCATCACACAATCCCAAAGCAAATACTTGAAAGATTCAAACAATCACCGACTCTATTGAAAAGAAAGACTTACAACCCCACATATAGACTCTCTAAAGTCCTACTCCTAGTTAAAATAGAAAACCTATAGACAGAAATCATGATTGAAATAGGAAACACCCCATCCTGCTTAAACTAAAATGGAAACTCAATAAAAGAATCAAGTCCTAAAGAATATACGAGAAGAACCCTAATCCCTTCGGGCTCTTAATTGATTTTTGAAGTCCATCTTCACCAAAACATGGTACAAACGCCAATATTTGAACAACCATCATCTTGCTTGATTTTGTTGGCTCCATCATTCTCCCCTGGTTGGAGAAAACTCATCCGCGAGTTTTGACATGTTAAACAGTTGAATTTTCCAGCTTCATCCACATCATGATAAGTTATGTCCCTCGAGCCAAAGAAGTCCAATTAGGGCATGTTTTGAGAAAGAGTCATGATCAAAGTTGGCTGGTATCACGAAATCCATATCCTCAATTATGCTTACGTGATCTTACGGCCACCTTGAACTTCTTGTTTTGTCCAACATGCACTTAACTAGACATAGACAAGCAACATGGCCTAGTTCTCCACATTTGAGCTGACTTCTATCCTTGATTCATCGGCATTCTCAATCTTGTCCTTCCAATCAATTATGTCATGTGATTCAAGTTCTTCATCCTCAATCATGGATTCTTTTGACACTGGATGATCTTGTTTCGGTTGGTTGCGCTCCTAGGGCAATTAACAGTGTTTTATTTATTCTGATAATTGATTGAGTTTGTTGTTTTGTAGCTTGAAATCTTTAGGCAAAGCATTCAACTGGGATTTCAACTCACTAACTTTGGAATCGTCATTGTTCCCCAGAGTAGTACAAACTTGGCTCTGATACCTAAGTTAATGTCGGAGGATGAGTTCCACAACAAATAACAAATCTTTAGGCTTCGCACATAAGAGAAGAAATGCATCACATGGTACCAAAGCAAGTACTAGCAAAATCCAAATAATTATCAACTCTATTGAAAAGAAAGAACAACAACCCTGTATATTAACTCTCAAAAGTTCTAAACCTAGTTGAAAAAAAAAAACCTATAAACAAGAAACATAATTGAAATAAGAAACACATCATCCTACTTAAACTAAATATGAAACTTAATAAAATCCTTCTTATTCTTCATCGTGCTTCAGTTTAGTGAACAAAGTGCTTTAATAAAAAGTAACCATTTATGGGCTCTTTACATGTCACATTGGTGAATTGATTAAGGCCATTTATACAAAAGACTAGAATACATGGGATTTTGACACGTAGCACAACCATTGATACTATTTTATCCAGCTCTCTAATTATATATTGGTAGCCCGTATAGTCCAGCTTCTCCCTTCTCTTGGGAAAATACTTGATGCAGCCCACAAGATTGTTACTTGTTCAAATATTGCCGTTCTTATGAAACTTCAGTGAAAATGAACCTTTGCATCAATTCACAACCCAATAATGACTCCTAAAAGGATTCTTATCCAAGTTGAAATTGTAGTCACATCAATTAGGTTTTGAGTCCTAATAGCATTTCTTAATTTGCTTTCCCTTATCTAAGAAGGATGTCATATTTCCTTTCTCACAGATTAGAATTTTGGTTGTGTCTTTCGTTTTGAGATGTTACAACATTTAAATATCAAAATAAACCATCACCTAACCACTTAAGTTTTTAAACAATTGCAGTGGTCTCACAAAAATTCTCATGTAGTAGAGCAGGAGGTCTGAGTTCAATCTGTCCCTTATTTGCCTCACCAATTATATATTTTTATGCTTCAGTCTTACACCAAAGCCAGTTACAACATTTAAATATTAAAATGCACCATTGTCTAATAGCTTAAGCTTTTAGAACAATTGGCAATTGACATACGAAATTTTATAATATATTTTGTATTTCTATTAGGAGCAGGAATTTTTCGAAGAGTATATATACAAAAAAAAAATTATTTTCAATGCTTCGATGTGTGTGATGCAATTCTTTTATTAAGTGCAGTCATCGAGAAAACCCAAGTGCGATGCTTAGGAAGCTTCACGTATGATGCCATTTGAGCTATTCTTTTTAAATTCCATTCATGCTCTCTACTAAGTTGAGCTCACTGCTTTGGGACATATTCTCCTACATCAGTCCTAGACAACTGCCCCTGGTATATGCGACAACAATTTCTAAAATTTTTACCAACAGTTCCCTGGAACTCCATATTTCTCTTCACTTTCATTTTTAGTCAAATAAAAAGGATAAAATCATAGAAGAAAAGAAAAGGTAAAGGTCAGTAAAACTGAATAAATACTTAACCTGCAACTCAACGGTGAATTCCGTGGATCTTACAACAGAATTGTTTGGAGGGAGTTCCTGATTAAGATCTTCCTTTGAATATGTTCCACGAGAAGCCTCAACAATTTCTTCTAAGTAAACGTGATCATCCTTCGAAGCTGTGTAACTACTGTTGGTACCTAGCAAAATGCAAGAATCCAAGTATCTACCATCCTGCAGAAGCAAACGATACTTATTATTCTTGATAGGCAGTTACAAATTGCAAAGAGCGAGATCAAGAAAGCAAGTTGGCAGAAATTACCTTAATAATGACATTTTTAAATTGAAGTTTTTTCCCATTTGCCACATATATCATTGTCTCTTTGCCAGGAGCAGAGAGATTTCTACCCCATCTATCTTTGAGATATAACGTTCCACCTTGACCATCATAAATGAAATGATTGTATCTCTCATCATCAACAATTAAAGGTCTCTGAGGGGAGAGAGCCATTTCAGCAGAGGGCTGCCTGTACACCGACTGATCCAGAGTAACTGCATCCACTATATTCAAGGCTAGTGATTTTTCACCATCTTCATGAGACAAGACATCACCAACGGATGGAACAAAAAATTCAACCACAGCAAACAAAAAATCAAGAGCAACAAGCAGTTGTGGTCTCTGAACACAAACGGACATAAACGATGATGACTGACTAAAATTTGCATCAAGAATGAGCATTGTAGGAACTATTTTGACATCATTGTCATTTGTGGCATCAAAGTAATCTCTGCTCCAGTTCTTATAATCGATCGCTGCATGTTTTGGACAATTTCTAATGTCCTCCGGCTTTCCAATTGCCAACCTTAACCCCTCTTCAGTACCAACACGATCATCCATCACCGTGAAACCATCAAGTGATGCTGACAGGAAGCCATCCCCTGCTTTGTTAGATTTGTATAAAAGCCACATACCATTGACCTGCAAAACATGATATAAATGTATTTGTTTTCAGCTAAAAATATTCAAGAATAGGTATCCAACAACAATGACACGGTTCAGAAGCATCTAACAGCACAGTGTAGTAGTCCGTGCATAATGAAGAGGTTGATGTCCCATGCAAAATAAAAGGCTCTGATTCTGAGCATGCCAGATGGAATGACATTTTTCATACCACAAGCAATTTCCAGGAACTTACAGTTAAGGAACATTATCAGGATAAAACTTACTCCCACAGTAGCCAGGGATGTGTCTCCCCCAATCCCAGTTCGCAGGCACAATACGACCAAATTAATAGCCACAGAAACTTTAGTCGTTATCCAGGATTCACCATCCCGGGTAGCATTTTCAACATCTGAGACTTGAGGTACGATAGCATCTGCCTCAGATGAAGATATCCCAGAATCAATCAAAGAAGGCGCAAGATTAGGTGTTTCAGAAAAATTAGCCTGTGCACATTCAGTTATTATCTGGTACTCCCTATTTGATAAAGCAGCTTTGATTTCCTCAATCTGCAGAGAATTATGACAAGAAACAACTAGAAAATGAGGAACAAACAATACAGGGCTCTTTGATTGAGAACCCAGCCCCAACATGAACATGCATTACCTTGATGGCGACTTCAGAACCGGGAACTTGGTGCAATAGGTCTCGTAGTGACCTCCTGATGACAACAGAAACCCCTTTAACATCTTGAATTATTGATTCCCCCAACTCAGTACCAATGCCAACATTCAAGTTGATGTCCTCAATCTACATTACGTGAAGAAAAAACAGAAAAAGTTAATAAAAAATGCTGCAAAAGCATAATAGCAACCAAGAAAAAAAAATTCTCTTGAAAGACAAAATGAAGCAGCCCTTGATTCAGAAGCATATAATTTTGTTCCCTTGATTCAGAAGCATATTATTTTGTTATTTGCATCTCAGATGCAACCATCCAGTAACCTATAGAATCGTGATTTTTTATTTTTGGCAAACAACTTGCTCAATGATCACAAGAACAGGAATCTATTACCCAAATTGTCAATATGTCCAGATGGACAGCACTTATCTCCCTTTTACTGCCAAAAAGCCACTGAAAACTGTTCTGGACAGTAATATGGACGATGTCCAGCTTCAAGTAACTGTAAAAAAATTTTCAAATCATCAACTCTTGCTGAGCTGTAGGGAGTAAAAGGCCATGAGAAACAGCAACTGACAAAAAGAATGCAAACAAATGTGTCGAGTTATAAAAAAGAAACAACTCACTCGATGCTATTTGTTTGCCGAGGCATCCATATTATAGGTTTTCTTAGTGAAAGATCCAACTTCACAGCCGGTGACCCCTCAATTTCACTTGTTGTAAACCACTTCTCAGAGTCTGTTACCTGATCCTTCCCCTTAACAGCATTCTTTGAATTGCCCGGAGCAAGACCCATAAAATAACTAACAATCTGCATGATAACTCTCATGGCTTATAAAAGAACTTAATTTGCGGTCATATATATCCAAGTAATTTTAACAAAAGTTACCTCTTGGATAAAGCGATTAAGATACACTACACGAACTTCTGAGAGTTCACCCACCAGGGCATAATCATAACCTTCATAGTCTTCATCATCAGCACTGAACGAACTAAAAAGCAACTGCCAATCAGAGAATATAAAGATCTCCAGTTAGCATTAAGGGAAGAAATTACAATTAAAAAATAAAACTAAGGAAATGAAGGAAAATACATACATCAACAAAGGAGTACATGAATGAAGAGAACTTTCTTGTACACTAAGGAAATGAAGAAAACTACATACATCGACAAATGAACTGCCTCCAGGATTTCTCATATCACATATCCAGAAATACATATGGTTGCTGGGGAGGCTGTCATCACTGATACGTAAGTTCCCCAGAGCTGCCTTTATGCGGAAGGAGGATGGGAACACCTTTAACATCAAAATGGAATTTGATCAGCCAAGAAAGGAAGACTAAACCCCAAGGCCAAACAGAACTAAAAGTAACCGAGGATGCATAGCTGTCCTGACAAAGATAAAACAACCAATTTACCTTAATGTCCGCAAGTAAATTATCTTGCGATAAAGTAGCAAACTTAGCCTCACTTTCGTTCATCAAAAAAATCTGAGCACGGGTCATCTTCAATGTCAAACTAAAAATGATCCTTGACTTCCCCTTTCCTAATAGGCCTTTGACAACAGACTCCTCGACTGCCTCTGAGCGGTGATCATTTCCCATGTCCTCTCCGTGGGTATCATGCTTGATTATAGTTACTGAAGAACTCTCACTGAAAGATTCACATTTCTCCTCCTCAGTGTTAATCGCATCAACAAATTCCATGATAGCAAGAATGGTTGGCCTTCGGCAGAAAAAAGACAGGGTCGAAAGAGTCACTATGACCTGAAACAAAAGATCAGCAAAAGATTTAATATTTCAAATAGAGAAAGTGAATGTACATTTGGACACAAGAAATTTCTCACCTGCTTATCAATGTTATCGTACAAAGCAGAGTTGTGATCAAGTACTATGATTTGGGCTTTGACAAAACTATTGGGTGTATCCTTTAATTCAGAATCTCCCCCCTTAGTCTCATGGGTGTCATAAGGGAGAAGACCAGGAGCGCGAATGAAACTCGGGGGTTTCAAGGACAAACTTTGAGAGAAATCTGCTCTCTGGTTATCAGATAAACTCGTAGATGACTGCATAGGCAAATCAATAGAATCAGCCAAACTCTCAGGTGCCTCATAAAACTTATCATCTTCTTCACTTGCTGCTCTGTCATCGCTATTGACGCTCTGAAGCTTAACATCGTCAAAGGGAGATAAAACATCAGCACTTCCAATGAAAGATCTTGCTAGATAACGACGCTTGGAGATGCCCTTACTAGAAACTAAGTCCTCAATTTCCAATGATCTCAAGACGGTACCGATTAACATTTCACTCGCTTTAACTGACAGTTCGACCTGTCTCAGAAAATTCACATCCCTTTAGAAGAGAAGTCAATTGAACAGTACTCAGGCAAATCACGCATAATATCAGTTTACCTGCCCACCAATAGCTCGAAATTCAAATAAACAATTTTCCTCCGCAATCAGCACTCTCATAAAGCCCTGTGCACACTACAGAGAACAGCGAATCTGCCAGACATCCAAGTGTTTGCTAACAGTATGTCACAATGAAAAAGGGAAGTGTAGGCTTACCTGATGGTTACAATAGAAGCAGATTTTGAGTTCATCTAGAATACCAGTAATGAACACTTTCTCCATACCCATATCTTGGCTGTTGTAATCTCCTTTCTCAGAGTCCTCAAGCTCTGACGAACTTTCAGATAGACCAACAATTGGTGCAGACCCCTGCAAGGTTTGCGTGAGAAAGCTCTAATGCTAAGGCCCAAAAGGCAAGTCAATTTTGATGGTGCATTGCAAAGACCTAGAATAATATCTATTTCAACTCGAACTGTCCCCACCCCTGAAAACTAGGGTCTAATCGGGGTCAATGCTTTCATAACTCAGGTATGGCTAAATACAGGCAAGGAAACGGAGATTTCAGAGCTGTCAAAAACAAATAGTCTAAAGAGTTATCACTTGTCAGCCAGCGGTCCAATTCTTTGGTAATCATCTCCTTTTCCCTTCTCTTTCCATTAGCTGTTGCAACTTGCAAGTTCTTTAATATAACAACATTAAATCCATTCATGGCGAACATGATCCAATATATGTACCAGGAAAGAAAATAGCATCACATAATGCCTAGGTCCAGGTATCTTCAATTAAGGATGAGGAAGAAATCACTCTAAACTCAATAATGAGTTCAAAAGCATCAAATTGGGCCCAAATTACCGAAGCACGATAAATAGCCCCTTGCAATCTTCTTTGCCAGAGTTTCCTCAACTCTTCAGTATCGCATCTCATGATTAAGGCATTTGCATCTTCCACGACCTACAAAATGAGATAAACATATTAGACATCCCAGACCTGAATCAAGCAAAGATCCAGAAATTAGTCTTTTTCTCTTGTACGATTTTTCTTGGTAATGTAGCAAAACCTTGCTATTAGATCGTGCAGCTTCCGAAACAGCCACCACATGGTCCACATCACCAACAAATTCTGCAGGAACTTGGAATACTTGTTTTCCTCGCAAGCTGCCACAGTATGATAAAAGAGAGACTCAACCCTTAAAATTCACAAAACCACATGCAGAAATTAGCATGAGTCATCACGTCTCTTTGAGACCTCTGAAATCGGCAATATATTTTCTATACTATCTGAAGAACAGTGACCAGTCGATGACAAATGAAAACTCCTAAAGTGCAAGATACTTGAGAAGATTCACACATTATCCAGGATCCGATTAGCTGCCTAAAAAAATTGTCAGTTTTATACAATCTATAAGCAGTTCCACTGGCTTTACAATGTACCACCCATACATAAACGAAAATGGATACACTGTGGAAATATTTAGCCTGCGCAGTCATCAGATTGAATGAGTATGCTGTACTTTGGGAGCCAAAGAAAGTTATTGGCCAAAGTATTAAGAATAGTCTGGTGGGAAGGCAACAACTAACAAACAAGCAGGAAGCTCTTCAAATAAAGTCATCCAATTTCACCAATCCAGATCAATGACAAACCTTTTTGGGTAGAGGAAAAATAATCACATTCCTCTCACTTCCATCAGCTTAGCTTTGTTTCCCTTTGTAGTTTATCAGGTCAAAAAGATGACATGAATGTCATATTTTAAGTGTCGACAATATTTAAATATGGAGCCACACCTTCATCAAGCAGCAAGCTTATCCTTTAGATAAGCTAGTCGTGTTCCAAACATTTCCACATGATGTCAAAGCAGGTCTTGTTCTTGGATCTCTCCAAGCCACGCATTTACCCAGCATTTATGAATAGAGTTTCAAGCTTTAGCCTTAGGCCAAATCCCAACGTGGAGAGTGTCAGACGACTTAGCAATTTAAACACACATTTGTTAATTACAAAAGCATTAACTTAGTCCATACATAAAGTAGAAATACTAACAAACACATATACTATACAGAGCAGAATGACAAGTAAGTTAATGAAACAGCTGATCCCTGCCAGTAGTAAAGCCAGATAGCACGCCATGTTTTATACAACAAGAAATCGGCATCTCACCTGATGTATTGCTTGTAAGATCTAGACTCCGGCCTGTCAAGGACATAAAGAAAAGGCCCAACCAAGCAGAGGTACCTTCTTTGCCAAACAGCTTCTCTATTTCCCATACCCTGAAGAAGAAGTTATCAAATCCTAGGGTACTAGAATGTCAAAGACATATAAGCTCCTTAAAGTGAGATTCTTGACAAACCTTCCGCACAAGGAGAGAGAGCCACCCTTCCAAATCAGCTTGGCTCCAGGGGTGAATGGAATCTGAACTATCACTATCTTCACCCTGAAAGATCTTTAAAACCTGCATCAATCGATGATATCGAGCTGGAGAAAAATGAAACCCCAGTGATGGCAACCGCACAGCAATTCTTGTTGAAGGATAGGATGGATCCTCTAAACGATTCTGATATGTCGGGAAAAATCGCCTTCATCAGTGAATTTGCAATAATAACTGGCTAGAATGATATAGTTAACTCATGACTGCCACACAAGCAAGAAACTTTTCTCTAAAAAAATAACAATTGCTACCTGTTCCAGCACCAAGATAACGCCACATCTATCGATGATTGGCAAGAAAGTGTTACCACCTAAGTAAGTAGGTCCTGCTGATCTATATGTGGTTTGGCTCCAAGAGTAATCACCATCAACAAGAAAAGCTGATACATCACTTAGTACGAATTTAAACTGCAAATACATAAGTGTCTCTTTGGTTGACTCCTGGGCGTTATCATCCTGCATTTGTAAGAATCCTCAAGTAAGATTTGGCTCTGTAGCCTGCATCTTCAAATTAAATGATCATTTCTCATAGACCAACCCCTGTACGAATAATTAAGTTCCCCAGATCAAGAAGAAGCTTTGTTGGATGAATGTCATCTGGCCTAAAATCGGTAGGGATTGTGATCTTAGGAGCAGCAATATCCAAGTCCAGCAAGAACCTGCCACAATGTTAAGCTTCAGTCCCACAACATATTTACAAGCTCTTCACCTGGGACCTTTAATCTCTTGAACCCAAATTTAGCTCAAGCCTAATTTTTTAGCAACAATTTTTTTCCAATAGTTTGAACTGCCAGAATACATGCCTGCAATGTACATCAAGAATATACCTTATCATTTTTCCTCATAATCTAACAATATTGCCAACTGGAATAAGGGAAAGCAGCTTATAAATTTCATCCAAAGGCATAAAAATATGGTTTTATAAGAATATGCCTGAAAAGTGTGGCAACATTTTTGACAATCCATTTAAAATTTACAAACCTTGAATGATCCTTGAGTGCTCTGCTCATTTGCTGCTGGGCACTTCGCTTCACTTCATCAATTGTCATCTGAGAATATAGAGAAACAATATAAAACCAAATTCGAATGCAAAATCCTGGTCAGACCACCTAAATAGAATATATAACAAGGAGTCAACAATTTTTTTGAGGATGTAATATTCATATGTTAATTTGCATTCTCTCTCAATCAAGCAATGGGCAAGCCAAAGAACACTCGAGGCAGATAACTGAACAAACGAGATTGTATATAAGCAATTATGCCATCATTTTCACAACCTATCAATGCCAACACAGAGGGTGCAATTTCTCAATTCCCTCCCTCCAAAGAGAAGCATCTTTAAGAAGTTATTCCGCTAATCTCAAAGCTTCCTGGGAGCTCCAACAGTCCCGGTATCAACTTCAGTATTGTTTACTATTAAAAACAGATATTCGGCCCCTAAGTAATGCGAACTTGACTAGCACTAAGGAGCGCACAACCATATTCCAAGACTAACAAACCTGCACAGCAGCTGCAGTTTCCAGAGCTAACTTCTGACTGACGCCAGAATTGCTCTCGAAAAATTTAATGACTTGGTCGATAGAATCCTTCAGGTACTGGTGAAAATCACTGAATGATCAGAAAAGAGTATATACAGAAAAATTAACAAAAATGGATGTCCAAAACTAAACGTACAGTTACATAACATGGAGAAGCTTTGGCAACCATGCTCCAGTCCACTTTAGCATCAAAGGGCTTATAACAGAAGATACCAACTAAAGAGTCGCTAGAAGTTGCACTCTGCATGAAAGAAGAGAGGATGAAGAATGCTTATATTTGAAGAACTAAATTATAGAGTTCTCAATTTATCTTGAGATTCATCATAAAGCAAAAGAATCTTACTTCAGCCAGTAGACCGTTTGGTGATGATAATTGGTATGAGCCAATTTTTATATCAAATATTTTAGTCTCTGGATAAAGTTTGATTGAGCAATTAAGGCTTTCACAAGACAATGCAGCAAGGCTCTCCAAGGATTCATCAATAAGCTTCGATGCATTGTGCTTCATATGAATTTCCACAAGAGTGTGAAGGGAATCTTTCTTTTCATCAATGATCATAGACTGGCCAGCATCTTCTTCCTTATACCCTATGATCCTATTTAATTGATCCCAGTCTTCCTCACTGAAATGAAATGCTTCACTTCCATCCTTAAGAGATGGCCTGCTCCTACATAAGCAAAGATTAAACTAAATGAATCATCATCTATGCAAATTTGTGAAGAAGAAAAAGACATCATATTTCTAGTAACAGATATTTACCATCCAATTGACCACCATGACTTCTTTTCCTTCTGCTTCCTTAAGTAAAGATCCATCCCAGCCGACTGCTCTACAAATTTATGAGCTAACATCCTACAGAAGAAGCCAGAATTGTATAGAAGTTCCAACATCAGACACCACAAGGTATATTGCCGATTCTGGGGATGCTCAGAAGACCCACTTGTCTTATCAATTAAACATAAGTGGGTTATGCACTAGCTAGCAATGCCACTATATTTACTACTATCATCATCGTAGTTGTCTTTCATCATTCACATCCAGAGGTGGGTCATTCGTGCATATTATTGTGCCACATGGCATGATCATATGAGACCATCACTCTTCGAGTTCTTTTTCATTAGTCACCCTTTCACTAAACCATTTAGTTCTCTATCCAGTTAAACATCATTATTATAATATTCTCTACCGATACAAACTAAGTCTCCGTATACATAAAATAAATGCATTAATCGATTAATGCACTTATATATTAAGAAAAGGGTAAGGTCATTTTTCTTCGACTTTATGCTCTAGTAAATGCGATTAGAAAGCAAGGAAGTGTGCAAGTTTTTCCATGCGACAACAACAAACAATTTCCATGGTCCTTAACTACCATGATTAGATTTTACCCTTCGTTTCTTCAACAAAACTAGAATCTCATGCCCAACCTCAGATAAAAAATGAGATCGGTTAAGCATAATGATGGTAAAAACACCTTTCTAAACACCATTTCTTGCAGAGGTCAGATAGCATTGCCTGCCCCTCAGAAAGCTAAGCTTCAGTTTAGAGATAAAGGAATAAGATTTTGAGGGTGGTAAGCAATGGAGTCAACAAAGTGGAACCCTAAGTAATTCCTTCCATAATGCTTCACTAGAATGAGAGGCACAATTTGCTTACACAATTAATGTCTATGAAAACTCTCTTTTTCATTCTCTTTCTTTCTCAAACGTACCGAATGATACTAGTCATACAATTAAATTGCAGTACTCTACTGTAGCGGTTACTGTATGTTGATAACAGCAAACACATAGCAATGCACATCATGAAAATAAAATCAGACAAGAACCACACAACTAAAGAAACCAAAAGGTAAATAAATTAGAAGATGCAGCATTAAAGGGAGAATTCCAGACACTAGTACTCTGGTGAGAGAAGAAACAAACCAGATCTGAACATGTTAGAGGATCACTTAACAGCTGCTACTAATTAATGCAGTTCATATATGATAAGAGGACAAGAAGAAAGTTGAGGAGAGCCCTTGTACCTCCATTGAAGAATCAATTCAATGTCAAGTTCACGATCTAACTCTTCAATTTCCTCATTGTCATCTGCTATTGCTCGATTTGGATCAGATTTTAGTAATTGAGCATAAAGAGAGATATATTTTTTTCTTAAGTTTCCATACTTTAGAACCTGCTCCCATGACAATTTGCCACTGCAACAAAGATCAATGCTTTCTCAGAATTTACAATATGAACTTAATTGGCAAAGCTTACGAAATCTCAAAATAAACAGACTACACTAAGTTCCATTAACATTTGAGAAAAGGAATACCCAAACGCAAAAAGGCAACCCGAAGGTCCACAGCATCAAAGGGCATCTTTTGAAGGTATTAAACAGCACTGAAAGATACTATGTAAGCTGAACTAAACTGCCCAAGAATATCCACGGGTCCGGACGTTCTCCAAACAACACACAAGAGAAGGATGGCCAACTTTTGGAAAACAAATATCAGGGGGTCAGAATGCTTCCACTCCGTGTCAGAATCTATTTTCCACCTCAATGGCAGATAAGATCCTGTCTTCCAGGATTGACACTGTTAAGCTGAACCAAACTCCCCAAGAATATCCACAGGGATCCAGTCATGCTCCACAACAGAAAAAAGAGAAGGATTTTCAACTTCTGGAAAAAAAAAATCTTAGGGAGTCAGAATGCTTCCAGTCCATTTCAGGAAAATTTTATATTCTAATGCCATACCAATTGGCAAAAATGATCCTGTCTTTGAGGATTGGACATTGTTGGCAGGCTCTACAAAGACAACTACCCTGTCTAGCATACAGCCTAGGCATCACATTCCTAACTACCATCCACGTGTTGTACCCTCAGGCATGACTTCCCTTAGAGTTACCCAGCCCTCAGGCATGACTTCCCTAAGAGTTACCCAGCTCGATAATCTATTTCGAAGCAATTCATGGAATCAGGCACTTGAAGGACTCTTCTAACTGAATAAAAGACACTAAATTGCTGACATCTTCACATTATTCCAGGTAAGACAAAGCATAAAAAAAACAAGGAAATTTATTGGTTGCACAGGTCAAGAACGGCCAAAAACTTTTTAAGTGATCTACAAAAGTCATACTATCAAAAGACCAACAAACGAAGACGAAAGAGTAAAACCGCAATGCATACATAAGGGCTTCCAGATCTCTAGAAAATTCTGTGTCCCCAAATGAACACAGTAAAGAATTTGACAGCACAGATTTTTCTATAAGAGGTATTTGTTAGAAAGTCCAATCCAAAAGCTTAAGCTGATAGGTGGAGGGAGACCACATGAATATAAAGAGCATTTAGGACCCATTATCAAGTGATATAGGACAATAATTCAACACCGCACTTCTCACGTGCAGGCCGGATTACGAGCGGCCCATGGAATTTGACTAATGGGGGGTGGAGACACATTCACAAAAGAGACAGCACTGGCTCTAATACAATATTAGAAAGTCCAATTCAAAAGCTTAAGCTAATAGATGGAGGGAGACCACATAAATATAAAGAGCATTTAGGACCCAATATCAAACAATGAGGGACAATAATTCAACAATATTTATGAGCCAGTGGCTTGGTTTCTGCAAAAACTCAAATCGATTTTCTTGACATTCAAGAACGCAAATACAATAGTCCAAATACATGGAGTTACCGTGAACGATGAACTAAACTTACGTGGTCATACAAAGAGCCCCAACAATTAAAAGTCTGCAATATAAGACTCTTTAAATTGACCCTTTAGGGGTAACGCAATACTTGAATCATGAGTCGCAGCAATCGCAGTTGAAAGTCTATCAAAAAGAACCAAATCAATTTCGTCATTCTTTCATGTTATCTTGATATTGTTGCACCTCAAATACAAAAGCTCCTATAACCATCACATGCCATTTCTCTGTTATGTGCCCTCCCGGCAACATGATATTATATGTAAAAATATCAATCCTGAGTCTCTAAACAACGTTCCAAAATAACAATAATACATGTGCACTCCTCGGTCCCGATAAACTGTAAACCCAACAAAAATGAAACTTTGCAGACAGCCAAATGCAGTCATACGCAAGAATTTAAAGAAACTGTAGATGTGAAGAGGCTTGGTAGGATAGGCTATTGTTTAAGCGAACTAGCCTTCAGAAAAAGCTCAATCAAAACATATATGATCAATGTTATTCCTGTTATATTTTGGATAGAATGGTGGTCCATGATGTTATTTTTTGTCTCAGTGAACAGAATTGAAGATGAAATTTAGCATTGGAAAAAGATTCTGTCTTGGGATTCAAAGGAAAAGACATCCCTCTAATGAATTGCAACATTCTACCAAGTGAACCATAAAATTTTGCTAGTCTTGGTGGTCTCTACTTTCTATCCTACAAGCCAAAGTCTCCATTTCTCCAGAAGATAATTTTAGTTGCTTATAAACAATCTTTGAAAGTAGCGCTGCTGGAGCGCGCACTCTTCCTCTCGCAAAAGGTTGAGTGTTCGAATCCCGGGCGCCGCAGGGTGACTTAACCGGTGGCACGTGTGTGGTGGCTAGCACGTGTCGCCTCCAGGGTTTACTCCCCGGCTGTCGGCCGTGCGGGGGTTCCCTGGGTTATCAAAAAAAAAAAAAAAAAAAAACAATCTTTGAAAGTATTATGTAAACAGACAATTCAGAATTTTGGATACCTAGCCTTTTTCAACTGGTCAGAAACTGCTCTGTAAGCATACTTCCACCAAGAACTTGGATTAGATTTTACAGAAACAAGTGGACGAAAATGGGCGTATTTCAGCCGTTGATTGAAGGCAGCAAAATTGTCTGCTAATTTTAGCATATCCCTATATCCATCCTGCAAAAGTGATGATGAGGGAAACGGACATTCTTACCAATTTATAAAGTCATTAGTAAGAACAAAACATGATCAAGAAGAACCTTTGAAAGACACAAAGTAACATCGTCCAAGTTCACTGCTGCTTTCTGCAAAGGTTGCCGATCATTATGTTCATTTGGCCGCGATTTTACATATTTTGCATTTCCAGTCACAGGTTGCAGGATATACGTGTGCTTCTTTGTAAGCCTGTTGGCTGGCTTCCCCTTATCAGTGCCAAATCTGAAAACCTACACCTCGCAGAGAACCATAAGAAAAATCGGTTGTCTCATTAGATTTGATGAGTATTCAGACAATAAGCAAGCTGAAGTAACAGTGTACCTGGACCCACTCTGCAGGGAGCAAATTCTCCCATGGCTTGTCCAACTGCCAGGGAGCAATACCAGAATCCAGATAAAGCGCTATTTGCTCAAGCTCCACCGACTGGAACATATACAAGGAGGAAATCAGGACAGGAACATCAACAAATTTTAGGCAAAGAACCAAAAAAATGCAGTATGGGTCTGCTCCCTCAACAGATGAAACAACCCATTCCCATTTGCATTTTCTACAAAATTCTAGGACTTGAAAATGCTCAGTCTTTCAGCAACAGATTAGCTCTACAAGCAATCACACATCTAGCAATTCTAATTATCCACAACAAAAGCTTGTGAAACTCTAAGTCCACCAAAACCAAATTATTTCAACAATAGAACAATGCAAGTGCAGCAACAAGAGAAGATAGTGACCTTTTGAATGCGCTCCAGTGAACCCCCAGTAACAAATGTCTCCTTTCCATTATCATCAACAGTCACAGTTATTAGCTTCTCCAAGGTTAAGCCCATTGCAAATGGGTGGCCAGGATTGCTGCATACAGGAGTTCAACACCGGTTAGGAATATTGTCTAACCAATGACTGACAATTATCAAATGAAGAAAAAAGTTCTTACCTTTCCAGATCTTCATATCTGATATGTATATTAGATATAGAAAGCTTCAAGTTCCCAATTATCGTGTTTATCAACGAGCCCAGCCAGGATTTGTTCTTGAAAAGAAAGAAAAGTTGGACAACATTAAACATAAAAAACAAAGACACATCATGACTCTGCCAAACTAGAGATACATGTAGCATTGTCACTATATTACCAGAGCCATGTCCCAGAAGAGATCATCAACAAAAACTTTTTACTTGGCAATGGAAGCCTAGCAATGACTAAAACAACCAAGGCTGACATAAACTAGCTAAGACAACTAGAGACTAAAGCCACATGACCTAAAGCTCTGAGTGATACCCTGACCAATCTCTGTCAGATCACATTTATATCAACTGTGAGCGAACTCATTACACGAGCAAGTGCGGTTCTCTTAGTACCATCTTATAGAGGACAAGGATCGACAGCAGAGGGCAATCGTTTCAATTCAGAGAACATCTCATTCAGTAGCACCTTTTCTATAATTCCTTCCGCCTTGTCACGCTAAAACTAAATATTGAAGTTCCAGTCTAGACTCAGGAGAATGCTAGACCTCTCTCTAGGAGGTTTTACGAGATTTGACTGAGTGCATGACTCATCCAAGAAATTCTCTTGATAGAAAGAAGAATGACCATAAGTTTTTCCCAGGACTTTAGGCCAATAATATCCACTGCCCGATGAGGAAGTCCTCAAGAGATGGAGAAAACTCGTTGTCTCGTGCACAATCATCAACCACAGTCTTGATTAGTTCCACTGTAGTTTATCATCCATCAATTAGTCATCCTTTATCGCAATTTAAGTGCCCAACTCTTATGACAGTATCTTCTCCCAATTAAATTTAAATCCAACAAAAATAAATCCAATACATGGGGCCTCCTGTAATCCATTAAAAATTTGATTCCTATGTCTACAAATAGCAGCTTCAAGGTGCCAACTTTTCCATTTGAGTATGTAGTGAAATTCAATCAAATATGAGCAATGAGAATTTTCCATTACTGTTGATTACTATAATATCTCATGGAGTCCAGGACTAGTTATGTGATGCTATGACGCATTGGAGGGCCAGGGCGGCCTTCCTTTTATCTACAATTTCTCCATCCTTTCTTTGGAAGCGTGGTAATAATGAGTTTTTCAGACAGTTTTTATTGTCTATCACTTCATGAAATGGTCTGCACATGTCTTACCACTTCTGATTTCAGTTGTTGGGCCCTTTCCAACAGCTTCATCTCCATTTCCTGTGACAGTGAGAAAAGGAGTTAACTTGTCTTTTTTTCCAATAAGTAACTTATCTTCATTGTGCATAAAAGCCAAAGAGATGGGAGGATTAATTCCATTAACAAGCCTACATACGTCTTAAGAACAGCAAGAGCACTCAAGCACTCAGTTTGGCACTAAAAGTCCTCCATTTTTCACACAAACTCCTATCGGCAGCAGACAAACTAAGTTCATCATAGTTCTAATTCAAAAGAGAAGATTTTCAGTAACCCTTTGCCCCTGAGTAATGTCATTATGAAAAGCTTCATTTCTTTCCATATGAGGAGTTAACTTGTCAACTATAACAATCTCACCTGACAGAGACATCTAATAAAGTACGGCTCACCATGTCTTACCCGCACTCTGCTTTTCTTAGCTTCTTGTACTGAATCCTCACTACAACCTTCAACTCCTGTTGAAGGTTCAGCCAATAAAAAAATGCGATCCAGGTAAACCAATACCGGCTCTTGGCCAAGCCTGCTCCAAGGAACCTATAATGTGAAATACGTCAACGAGCTCTTGCATAGTTAATTAGCTCTAGAAAGTAGTAAGAGTAAATCACAAAAAAATCTTTAAGAAAGAAAGGAAGCAATGCATAAAACACCCAAAACATATGTTTGAGGCATATGTATGAGCTCAAATCAGCATAGGAGAACGTGCTGAAATAGAGTCACTGCAAAGTCCATGTTCATTACATGCTACTCAAGCCCGGATGACAATGTGGAAGAAATGAGCAGTAAAAAAGGCCAACATTTTCAAGGCATTCAAAATCACGGTCTGCGGAGCCCAAACGGGGCCATCTAACCTAAGCAGGAAGCTGGGTAGCATTATCCTAAAGAGAAATACACCTTTCTTCTTCTTCCACTGTGGTTGCGTGCTGGTCATCATTTATGCATTTGATTTACATTTTATTAATTTTCTACACATTATTCCATGGCATCCTAAACCAGGTACAGTAGAACAGAAAATAGTAAAAACAGATTTCGCTGCTTGTTTATACCAAAAGACACTCCTAGGCACTTTGCCTCCGCAAGTCATTAGTTGTTATCATAAGCCCCAAGCAGTTTCTTTGTGAGAAAAAAATGGCACCTTTTCTCGGTGCCCCTCTACCTCTACTCTGATATGAAGAAAAATCACACAGTACTCCTTCGACACAATGTAGAGCAGACGATCTGAGCATTTTACTGTGAACTAGCCACAACACCCTGTGCCATGCACAGGAAGCATTTTCCGGTATAATGTTGCAAAACTCTTCATGCAATGCAATAGATGAGGATAAAGATATTATGACTTGAAAGTAAATTAGAAGTAACAGTTGACCAACTATAAGTTCAAAAAAAATAGGATAACATTGATCTGCTGACTTTTTTTATATAATTTTATTCAAAGAAATTGTTCGAATGCATCAGGAAAATACAAAGAATAAACAAAAAAGTAATATTGATTTACTGTTACAATTTTGACTGCCATTAACCAATTTAGTCCCCAAGGCAAAGAATAAGTCAAACTCTCATTCAATGAAATTGTTGACTTTACAAGCTCAATCACATGAACAATTAAATTGTAAATGTTGAAGAGAAGTTGATGGCTTCCATTAGCTACTACGTTATTTTTAACCTTTTCTTCTTCAGTAGAATTTCTCTAAGATGCAAGATGCAGAAAGGTTCAGAATGCATGTGTTAAATACCAAAGTTTACATTAAAAAGAATGATGTACAAAGTGTGTCTCCGTATCAGAGATGATACATCAGATACTATATCATTATCTGCTGACTATGATTCTACAGCCCAAATTAGCCACAAACCTTAAGTTTCACGGAACCAAGGAATCCTGCCTTCACCTTCACAGGCAACTTTAAGGCATTGAGTGCCTCCGGCTGCAGCTGCATGTTTGTTAGCTCCACATCACCTATTTAGGCACAAGTTTGTCAGTTAAATGTCCTAACCTGTGAAGAGAATTATTTACAACAGTATATAACAACATTATAACACTATGCATACCATCACCACCCCAAAAAGGAAAATTAAGTTCACAAGTTCAACACCAAACATGCACCTCGCCAAAAAGCTTTAAGAGCAAGTGTGTAATACCCCTGGACGGTCAAAATGCAAAGAACAGGCTCACTCGCAAAGTATATTCTGCGGGACTATATGCTACTAGAAACAACAACAGGTAATGGCTTCATTGGCCAAGGCATTCATCCGCAAAAGCTTAACTGTTTTATCTGTTGTTTGAGTAATCACCTACTACACAGCCAATAATAAGATGGATTTGTCATCAAGGATCTGTGGAATTACCAAGCATTTCAAACTTGTTTTCTCTCTTTGAGAGATATAAAGTCTCTAAACGCTCTCCAACAACCTAAGGGATGAGTTTTGTTGAAAGAAGCCATCCATGAACAAATATACTTGCAATCCAGCTTATCTATTCATTAGAAAGCTGCAACCTTTTTTTTTTTTTTTTTTGGGTAAAGAAGCTGCAACCTTTTTATTCTCACTATAAATGTAACTAAGTAACACATATCCAACACCTCTCAAAAAGCACTTCCAAACAACCAGTTTGCATAAGCCATCAATAAATGAAGAAGTATGCATCGGCAAAGCATCATTAAGCTCAAAGGTTCACACCCATGGAAGAACAGACTGTACTTTCCAGCCCGGAGACCAGAAAGACTGGACTAAACCGGCCCGACCAGGCTAGTCTTCGCGCCAGTCCAGGTGTTTTGGGCCTGAGATGCTCAGGCTCAAATTGGCCTGGACCAGCCTAAAACATTTAAAGTATCTTTAAAACTAGAAGAATTAAAATTGAAAATTTAAAGGTGAATGATTTGTTATTTATAAAACTTAATAAAGCCATAAAAAATTATGAAATTAGTCATCAGACATCAAATGGGACACAAACAGTTAATCACCCTGGTATAGTCGAGATCCACAGATTGTTTCTTTTAATATAAACTTTATGAATTTCAAGTAAATTGACATCATTTACTTGATAATTGTATGTTAGAGTTTTGAAATTTTGATAATGCCCGATATTCTTGAAAGGAATTAGAAAAGGGAGAGAAAAATTTGTGCTTATGCTCAAAACAACCCTCCTTGTCGGACTAATCTCTGACCGGACCTTTTTTTCTTTTATTAGGGCCAGCCTAACGACCGAGCCCAGAAAACTCAGGGCCAATCAATTCAGGCCGGACCAAATATCCCCTTAGACCCAACACATTTGAACCCCTAGTAAGAGATATTATATTAAGAGATTCATAAGTGTTAGAAATTCGACTTTACAAGCTTAAACCATTACGCGGAAGTGAACAAGACGTATACAAGGCCCAAGTAAAACCATCAACAAATGAGAGGATACTTCAACACCCCCTCTCACATGCAAAGCAGACTAAAACAGCACGTGGAATTGATGAGCAGGGACCCAAACACATGAAACAAAAATGGGACAAAACCTAACCTAGTACCAAGTTAGAAAGTCCAACCTAAAAAATTAACGACCTACTGGAATTGACTTTTACTATTTATTCTTTGCTTGATCTGAATATCATATCTCATGCACTTTGACCTTTTATGAAATTCAAAATTCTTGAAACTTTCACAACACTCAAATGTTGATACATACATCCACATATAACTTTTGCACAATTTTCTGAAAATAAAAACCTTTTATAATTTGGCGGGAAAGTGAAAAGGTACTTTTTGCTTATTCAGAAATGTAAACTACTAGGCCCAAAGCCATTAGGTGGAAGGAGAGCTATAAAAGGTCCATACAAATCTCGTAGAAAAAATTGAGGGATACTTTAAAAATAAGTCAGGTCCACGTAACAAAAGGTCACCGCCTTGTGTGAGAGCATGGAGTAATCACAGGCCCAGACAGCAAAGACAAAGTGCGGCTCTCAGCAGGCTTTCAGGAGGTGCCAAAGACCGAAATGGATTGAATCACACATCAAATAGGGGGAGTATCGTTACACAATACGAGCCAACACTAAAGAGAGCACAACTTCTTAAGTGGTAGAGTTTGAAGAATCCCGAGAGTCTTACATCTGAAAGACAGGATTTGTTAAGTGATTCAAAAATGAGATCTACCCTCAAATGGTCGCTACCTTTTGCGGTTTTTACTACTCTAGGACTTGGCCCACATGGATCGAGCCTCATCGTTACACAAATACAACACCAAGTACTAAAAAAATGTCAAGAATATGCTAATTATACATTGTGCACCTGTTTTCAAGTAATGGATGATTATGTGCTCCACTTCAAAATCATATGGAAACCAAAGGTCCGAAGTTCAACTCTTTGTACTCTCCTTAAACCAATTACTTAGGTCATACAATAAAGCCCAAGAATTCTCTCGTCTACATATATCAAGTTCACATGCTTAAGGCCTCCATTATTCCACCAGCCTTTGTGGAAGGGTAGTGTTAAATAACAAAATACAATCCGTGTCTTTCTCGAACAGCTTAATCTATCGGCAAAAAGTTCGAAATGTATATCCACATTTCTTTTGGTTTTAGGGGGAAACGCTAATTCATATGGAATCAGAGTAAGACCTTGACACCCCCTCTTACTATAACTTTGTTAGTTTCATGCTATTGTGTTCAATCTCCGGTCATCCAGCCAATGTGGTGCTTATGTAGAGTTTGACTTACACATGAGGGGAGAGTATAAAAAAGAAAAATATGCTACATACATATTGCAGGGCTGTTTCGTGACATTTCAAACCTTGCGGGTTGACACATGCGCTTTAACAGCAGGAAAACCTCAAAATATGTCAGGCAAAAGTGAAGCTGAGTGAGCAAAATAAATTGAATGGTCCCAATGCAGCTGCAAAGTCCCTCCCCCCACCTCCCCCAACCCACCTCAAAAATGTGCTAAGCAAACACTACTCTAGCCCAAGGCAACCCTGCAAGAGTAACGACAAGTGGTAGACTCAACGCTATCATTACAAATTACATCAAAGAATGAACTCCAGAACCCATCTCCAAAAATCAGAGGTCTATCAAATTCAGTAAATTGATAAGCCACAATACAGCACCTCAAGACATAAACTGACAGTACGTGAGCAAAACCATCGTAGCTCAAAACTTGGACGGATAAGCGCTACCCGTCTGCGGGCAGCCTGCAAGCAACAACTTCGATACTGGAAACTCGTCCGACACGCACAGAACCCAACCATATCCAATTTCCTAATAGCACACATTCCATGTCCACACACCCCCGAACACACTTC
Organism: Syzygium aromaticum; assembly: GCA_024500025.1. Lineage (NCBI taxonomy): Eukaryota > Viridiplantae > Streptophyta > Magnoliopsida > Myrtales > Myrtaceae > Syzygium > Syzygium aromaticum. Next base: position 21,196,763 of record CM044888.1, on the reverse strand, counting down.
ACGAAGTTAGACGATCGAGAATGGACAAATTCCAGGGGCATTGAATTCGCTACCTCTCCTCCTACACACGCCCACGACCGAAACCGATTGCCGCCGCCGCCACACTCGAAACACGAGAACAGCAAGCGGAGCATGCGGGGAGAGAGAGAGGGGATCGTCGTTACCTTTCCAGACGCTGATCTTGAGAGCTTCCTTGTTGAGCCCCCTCACGTAATTCCCCAGGTACCTCTGCAGGAGGTTCGCGACCTGATCCTCCAACATCTTTTCCTCCTCCTCCCCCCCCTCTTGTTCAGCTCAATCGTGAACGTCGCCGATTGAATTGAAAGCAGCTCGATCGCCAGGATCGGGGTGAGCAGACATAGATGGCACGCAGAGAGAGAGAGAGAGAGGCGCAGATTCGCCGGCAGCAGCGAGGTCGAAGGCGGTGGAGTCTTCTGCAGAAACGGAGGAGGAGCGAGCGAGAGAGAGAGTGAGATATTCGTGTCTTGATGGCCACGTCCGCAGCGGCGGGCCTTGGTAGTGGACCGGACTGGCAGGTGAGAGCGGCGGAGCGATCAGCTGCGACGCAACCTCTCGGCGGCCGGGTGCGGGCTCCCGTCGGGAGCTTGCCACGTGGGAGTAAGGCGAGGAGCGGCGCGGAGCGGGAGGATCCCTATTGGTCCACGGAGATTGGCTGTCGATGAGATCGATTTACCGTATTTTGCTGAAGTGGATACGGCGCTGCCGTCGACCCTCCGGTTTTTTTTGGCCTTTTCGGAAATGGGACGCGATCCGGAGGCGGCGGGCGGGATGGATCGTGGCGCCAACTGGGGAGGGAAGGAAAATTCTCGAGCTTTTATGTATATGATCCCGTCTTTCTATTTTGAAAGGAAAATCCAATAAAACTCCCAAACAATCTATATGGACATCAGTGAGAACAGTCAGTAATCAACCTACCCGGATGTCGGCAAGTAAACCGATAATTGACATAGAAACACGCCTATGTAACTTAAATATAATAAAAATGATAGTATCTTGATTGGAAAATCATCTGATGAAGAGTAAATATGCCACATAAATACAAATTTAACAATAAAGTTTTAGAATAAATGTATCAACGTGATTATAATTTAGGATTTTTTACGTCACAAAAAATAATTCTGGCATATCACGATAATGATAATTTGAAATTTTTGATGATTTTTTTCCCTATTTTAAAGACTTCTCTCTTCTTTTCGAGAATTGGTAAATGGCTTTACATTTGCATCTTCTTCCGCCTTCTTAATCTTCCATTTATATCCATATCCACCAAAATGAAAATACATATTTTCCAAATTACCCTTCATTTCTTTCTCGAAAGAAATTACCAAAAAAGTTCCCAAACTATTATATTTGTGCCAATTCAATCATAAATTTTTCAATCGTGCTAATTTAATCCTAAACATTTTCACATTTTGCCGATTGAGTCCATCCGACTAATTTTAACTGAAAATCACCAACATTTACGTCGGTCGTCTTACGTGGCATTTTTCTGGTACTTATGTAAACATTTTTTTAAAATTTTTTGTTCTTTTTTCTTTTCTTTGCCTTTATTTTTTATTGAGGGCCGGCCAAACCTCGCCACCCACAAGCGAGGGTGTCCTAACCCTCATTGAATTTGGGCAAGGATCGCAACGCCTTCACTCGATCTAGACATTAGGAATGAGTAATTCCAGGTTCCAATTCAAGTTTCATACAAGTTACACCTGGAACCTACCCACGATAACAAGTTCTTCATTTTTTGGAATAAAGAACCAACCCTTTGTACCTTGGAACTTGAAATCTATTAAGATCGGTTATAAGGTTTATCCAGGTTCCGTTTATATTATGAACAATTACAGTGAATCAGCACCTTTAATGATCACTATTTGTTGCCACGATCCATTGATCATAACTTATATTTAGAGACACAAAGATTATGAAACATTAGCAAGTTATAAAACGAAAGAAATTAGTGATTCTAAATTATACACTCATTCATCTAATGCCATGAAACACCACAAAATCACACGAAGATATTGACCAAGAAAAAATACAAAAAACATGTTAAACCTGGAACCTGTCCATCGAAACAGATATTCCAATTTTTTGAAACCTGAAATCTACTGTACATATTTTGGAACATTGAACCTATATATTACCATCGGTTAAGTTTTAAGGTTCCATGTTCTACACTGGAATCGTGCTCACCCGTACTTGGCATCATGGTCTCACCCTAGGCGAGGGGTTGCACGCCCATGCTTTGGCTGACGAGGGTGTCATGGCCTTCACCCGGGCCCTTTCCAGCCATTGTGAGGGTTGACTAGTGCTCATTTCATAGATGTTTGGACCTGCCTATTACACATAAGTGCTCATTTCTTTCTACGCATAATTAACTAATTACGTGCACGACAGCATGTCACGTGCCTTAACCCTAAATAGTATATTTCAAGCCAGAAGAGTCGTTTGTTCATTTTTTTTACTTTCCAAAGTTGTCCTCCAATATATTCAATTCTCACTCATTGAGTCGCCACTCATTTTCATTCTTTGTATTATTTTTCTTAATTTTATATAGATGTTTGGTTCTAGTTATTGAAGTGGTAGCAATATGTTTTGCTTTCTACTTTCCTATTTTTTGAACATAAATAGAAATAACAATTCTTCTTATGGCTCACCGCCCACCGGTCGCTGCTCGCCATTGCCACCAGCCGATGTACAAATTCTACATCGATGCTATTAAACAAATTTTTGTTCGAAGGATGGAAATATTGTATCATTATCAAATGTTACTTTCTATTCAAAAACTTGTCAAGGGAATTGAAATAGAAAAATCTATTTCGGGCCAAAAATTAAGCATATGAACAAATTGATTTTCATTCGCGCCCTTACATGCCACTCAACAAATAATTACTCTCTTATTCTTTTCACCTACTCGAAAAGCAACCACCAATTTTTTGTTTTGGATTGCTCTCAATCTATTGTTTTCTCTTTTTACATATGCATTCAACTTTACAAAATACGCAGTGCGTGCTCACAAAAAAAATTTAGACAAAGTTCAGTAACAATCGCGATAGAGACTTTGAGAATGCATCTATTTTGTAGAAGATAAATGTCTTGAGAATATTTCTCTAAAGATGATTGCTCTTATATCTTTAAAAAAATTAATCAATGAAAAATATTCCGTTATCAGCAACAATGTACGTCTAAACATTTCCATCGACAATGAATATACTTTTTGCTCACTCGTTCTCGCCGGAGACGCCACACGTGAGTGATCAATTTCAAAGAAAATATATATTCATTCCGGGACGAACTCCAAGAAAATCAGAACCGTCACAAAGAGTTCGGCCCAATCGAGCGCTTTATTCTTCTGCGCACAACGAGTTTTCGCGACGAAACAGAGGCAAAAGCTGATCATGGGCCTCGCACGGCATTGGCCTGTTATGCCCTGCTCAATCCGATCTGCTCATTGGTTGTTTGGGAGCCCAAACGTGAAACAGCTAAAATTACTTTCATACTTGCAATTCTTATTCCCCGTTCCAAACTAAAAAAATCCAAAAAGAATTCTAAAAAATTTACAGAAAAAAAACGCATATATGATTTTCTAAACAATTATTTGCCTTTACATATTATATATATATATATATATATATATATGTATATATATTACAAAATATCTAACATTTTGCACACAATAAAATCAAACAATAAAATTTGTAAAATATAAACCCACTCCTTTTGAGGAGTGACTGCCAGCAAAAGAGCTGAGATCATCTTCTACTTCGGAACGTTCTATGGCCGAGGTCCACCTAGTGAACGCTCCTGACGATTTCGATTTACGTGGTTCATACAACCATAATGACTTTTCTCCTGCTCTCTCCCTCCACCACGGAAGTCAAGAAACTGATGTTTCAACACTCAAATAAGTGGGCCAAAAAACCATGAACGCCGTCTGATTGACAGAGCAGGGCTCCCTGCTCAGAGGAAGTAAAAAACTCCCCACCTGTTTTGACTAAATGTCTCATTTTTTACTCCAATGAACTGAACTGAACTGAAAGCTAAAGCTGGAGCCTCTTCATTTCTCTTGAAAAGCAGAACAAAAATTATACAAGGAACCGAGAAAAAAGAGAGCGAAAAAGCAAGAACCAAAAAGCCCCAAACCAGAGCCATCTCATCGAGCACGTGTTCCCAGAACACCACCACCAGGACCCTCAAACCTCAACCTCAACCTCAACCTCAACCTCAACCTCTCTGTATCACACCATCACTTTCAAAATTACACACCCACTAACGAGAAAGGCCCAAAACCCATGAACAATGTCTGATTGACAGAGCAGGGCTCACTGTTCGCAGAAAAAAACTCCCCCACCCGTTTTGATTCAATAACTCGGTTTTTCACTCCCACTGAACCGAACCGAAACCTGAAGCTGGAGCCTCTTCATTTCTCATGTAAAGTAGAACAAAAATTACACAAGGAACCGAGAAAACAGAAAGTGAAAAAAGAAGAACCAAAAGCCAAAACCAGAGCCATCTCATTGAGCACGTTCCCAGAACACCACAACCGTGACCCTCAGCCACAACCTCTCTGTATATCTCACATCATCCCCTCGAAATTATACACCCACAATCGAGAAAACAAAACATCAAAATGGGTCCTTTTTCTCTTTACTCATCTTCCTTTCATTTCAATTTTTGGGCTGCTTTGTCGGGTCATCATCGTCGATCTCCTCCTCCTGCCATACTCTCCTTGGCCCTCCTCGGTCAGCCACATACCCAGAACCAAAGATCTCGTCTTTGTGCGACATGGGTTGGTTCATGTGAAGTAGTTTCTTGTTCATATATATTTTATGTAATTATTAAGCGCGCAAAAAAGCGATGTCTTGATTTCTAAGCAGCCGCGACGGTGCCCGCATGGAACGTGTAGCCCTGAGCTTTGGTTGGAGAGGTCGATTTCCTCTGGTCCTTCTTCTTCCTCAGAGACTTCACGGAGGAGGAGAGGTTCCAGTTCTTCTCGTTGGCCTCGTCGGTCTCTATTTGCTCTTGCCTGCACTCTTCGCTGCAAAATGGGGTGTCCCCTCTGCAAGAAACACCACGGAACAAACTCATATCAGACACGCCACCTTCATAAATCAGACCAAAAAAGACTGACGGAAGCCCCGGGAATAAATCGAAAGTATTTGCTAACGAAGTCAGAAAATCAAGTCATAGAAAGACTTTCCAAAAAAATCACAACCGCCAGATCTCTCCGGGACTTTCTTCTCCAAGACTAATCAGTACTAGCAGAAAACTTTTCATGGGTCAAATCAACAATCACTTCGGCTCCACAAACCAGGAGATAGAGAAAAGGCAAAAGAGCAGCGAGAACTGAAGAAAAAGGGAGCGAAGAAAATTCAACCGACCTGTACATGAAGATGTCCCTGTTACTCCCGAGCGGCTTCTTGCAGAGGAAACAGGACTCCAAGAAATGGGGCTGGTGATCCTCGAATCTGGCATCGTAGAACCTGGATGAAGATCTCGGGGACGCCATGGAGTAGGCGGAGGAGACGTTCCGGAAGCCGCTCCTGGCGGAGCAGAGGGGACGGGAGACGAAGGAGTGGCATTGCTTCCCGGTGACCCCGGCCTCCATATCGGCCAGGGAGGCCAGCCCGTCCTCCTCCTCGATGAAACAGGGTCTCCTCACGGCCGCAGAGTCCATGGTGATGATGGGTTTCAGTTTCAGAGCCAGTCTAGTTCTTTGCAGTGCAGTGCAGTGCAGTGCAGTAGTGCTTCTTGCTGCTTAGAAAGGGAGAGAGATGGGAAAGGAAGGAGCGAAGGAGGAGATGCTTATAAAGAGAGGTTGGTAAGAACCGAGGGGAGAGAGAGAGTGGGAGAGGGAAAGGAAAACAACGGCGGGTTTCGAGAAGACGTAGCAGAGGCGAATCAATTGGCTGAAAAATACCTGCGCATCCAAACCAACGCTGCGCTTTAATAATTCAGCCTCGTTCGACCAAAATTTTTTTTTATTAATAATAATTCAGCCTCGCGCACTAACGCAAACAGCCTCTCGACTTCTTCCGAATTGCGAAAATGCCACTCCGGCGACGTCGGACAGCGAGGGGACAGACGGTTGACCAAGAAATTTTGTTTCGTGCCATCATTCATTCGCAAACTTAAAAGCAATTTGCTAGACATGCACAGTTCGTTCTTTTTCGAAAAAGAGATAGACGCACTCATTTCATAGTGATACGATCAAAAGCAGGCTTTCTACGAAGAGAAGAGACCCTGGTAGCACTACTACAAATTAAGAAAAAACAGAGGATGCGCGATTAGTATAAAAAGAAATTGCGCACAAGCAGTCTCATTTTGTCTCCGATTTGAGAATTACAAATAGCTCTCTTTCAGATCAAACATGCACGAGACCGTTTATGAACGACGGTCGGAAATTGCGATATACCTTTTTGCATAAATACAACAACAGACCAATGCACATTTTATTCAGCAAAATGTGATCGGAGCATCAACTCAGTACAAAATGGCCATCTTATTGTAAAATTTTTCATAACGTGTGCTATAATTTCTCATAGATTAAAGTGGATTTATAGATTTTTCCTTAACTTGAAAAAATTGTAAATAGTCATAAATAGTCATGGTCCATCGAAAGCTCTCTCTCCTTTTCCTTTTCCTCTGTCGACGCTTTCTCAATCTCGGGAAAAACGGTCCGTCCACGACACTCCGTTTGCGAGAAATATCGGGAGTGGCAATTCCGTAGTTTGAGGGTCAAGCGGAGGGCAACGAGGGGAATCGGATGCTCTCGCCTCGTTTTCGCAGGAATTGAAATGGACGGCTTGGATCTATCCATCGGCGAGGAGGTCCCCCCACTTCCCCACCACCACACGCGCGGGGCTCACCGCTCTGAAGTCTTCCACTGCAACTTCGGTCTAACTCAAATGACTCGAGCTGGTCCCACGCTCGTACGATGCGCGTCGCCGTCACGATTACAGCTCTCTTTCTTTTTTTGGAACTGTGCGATTCAGCTCATACGTCTAAAATAGAAAAAATTTCATAAACAATTCTTAAATTTTGACCTAATAAATAATTTATTTAATATAATTCTTAAATTTTAACCCAACGATAATGTGATCCTCGAATTTTTAATTTATTTAATGTCATCCTTGAACTTTTGATACGCGTTTAATGTAATTTACAAATTATATGAAAATATTCAATATTTAGAGATCACATTAAATAAAGTAAAAATTTATAGATTATATTAAACATCAAACTAAAATTGAGAAATCGCATTGCGCATTGAATCAAAGTTTAAGAACTATTTGTGTAATTATCATGATGATATTATGACCGAGGTTCTGGAAACACTCGTTAATTATATTTAATTTAAAAATTTAATTGTAAGGATATCGATTACATGTAATGCGATAAAAATCATGTATGAAACGAAGACGTTGTTCAGAGTTTCGTTTAGCCAAGGTCCTCACGCGTATGAAACGAACATTCATAAAGTGCCAAGTCAACTGGTCCCAAAGGCACTAAATTTAATAACTTCTCTTTTACAATTTGGACTTTTTCCATGTTATTATTGCTCGAAGGCTTTTCGCCCATATTTGCTTCATGATTTTTGTTAACGTGTGATCTAGAAACATCCGCTTATCGAGCTCAAAATGTTTCGATTTCCAATGCACTCTTACACCCGACACATTAGAAGTTCCCTTATTTAGTCAATTAATAAAGAGAAAAAATCACAAAAACTTTCTAAACTTTGTCTATTGTTATACATTTATTCAAAATTATTTTTTGTAACACCAAAAATTCAAAATTTGTATATCGTGACACATTTATCTCATACTTTTTCTTGTGACACCAAAAATAATAAACTTATACCTGCACGACACATTCACTGCATTTTTTGTGACATTTAAATTATTTGGATATATATGTCACATGAATACAAGTTTAGAACTCTTTGTGCCACAAGAAAAAGTTTGGGTGTCACACTATACAGATTTAGGATATATGTGTTATATGGATACAAATTCGAGGTTTTTTGTATCGCAAAAAAAAATTTAAGTTAAATATGTCACATTGACATAATTTAGGGGTTTTGGCTGCTTTTTTACCCGTTAATAAAGTCTACCGCGTGATGGTTAAAAAAACCCTTTAATTTAATTAAATTTGACTGGGGGATTCAGAAGACCGTATTTAAAATTTATATTCAATAAGCTTTAAAGTCGAACAGCTCTGGAAACGTCCTCCGCTCCACGTGAAGGGGGTGATGGGAGTTGCCGAGTGTTTTCTTTTTTTTTTTTTTTTGGTCGAAACCGTGTGTTTTCTTCACCTGCTATGTTTTCTGCCTGTTTTGGTTTCGGAACTCTCGGGCACCTCCTCCTCTTTTCCTATTGATTAATAATTCTCATTTAAACAGGCCCCCAAAAAAATAGAGAAAATGAAGAAAACTGTTAATTCGCACCAAATCTCCAACGCTTTTTGGCACGAGCCCATTAATAATTCGAGCTCGAATTTTCACTCCGTGTAATGTAATTTGGAGCTAATTCAAAAAAATAATACATCTTTACCTTAAGTGATAATTTTAATTTTGATTTTTTTTGTTAAAAAGAAAATATCGACTTTTACGCGAGTCTCGAAATTCTTTCCCAAACATAATTTCGACGCGTCCGATTTACTTATTTAATTTTTTTAGGTTATGATTAAAAAATCGTAAAGCGAAAAGTCTCTTTTAAAATATCACGAAGCAGGCGCGATATTTCCCACGGAGGAGGTTGAGGCGCACGCGCCAACTCCTCGCTTTCGCACGTCTTTACTACGCCTCGACGGTGATGTCCAATTTCCCAAAATCCACGGTTTTCGCAATCGCAATCGCGATCGCAATCTCGCTTGCCCCCAAAAACAAGAAACAAAAATAAAAAAAAAGGAAAATGAAAAGCATCATTTAAAAAAATAATAATAATAGGAAAACGAAGGAAACAAACTCGCTCCTTCCTTCCCCCCCGGTTCAACGTCACTGCCCTCGCTTTAACTCCCGGATTCCTTTTGTCGTTTTCCTTCCCCCCAAACTTGTCGCCGGGGGCCCCACCCGCAATCAAAACCCATCGACGGTAGCCGGGGGCCCACCGCCAGTCGCTGATGATGATGGCGTGGGCTCCCCATCGTTGGCGTTTCCATTTCTATCTATAGGTCCCCCCACCGCGGAGCTCCCCTCTCCTCTTTTCGCGCTCTACATAAAAGGATCTTTAGCTCTGACCAAAAATATAATAGCAATAATAATAATAAAGATTTTTTCGACTATTTTGCTGAAGCAAAATTTCGAGTTTTCTTCTGATTTTATCGGTCATGATTCATAACGAGTACCGCACGAAAAGGAATGTTTTCAAGTAATGGAAAAACCAGTCGATCGATAAGGACATAAACTTGCCATTATGATAGCCTCTCCGGATTAGGAACTGATTATGAATTCTCTTATAAATGCGGCTAGAATTTATAATGAAAAATAGAGCTATGTGATTAATATCATAAAAAATTATTATGATTTTTTTTTGGGTCTCAAACAAATAATTGTACATCACACCCGACTTTTAAAGTTCTTATCTGCACTATCTCAGATCACATTTACTTCTCGAAACATTTGATGTACCGTTAAATATATAAATTTCAAATTTTCCTTGATACAATAGTATCGATAATCTATACTCAAAATGGAGGGAACGGATCGTTCTCTGATTACGCACATCTTTTCCTAATCGCCCGATTTTACATCGGCTTTTTGGTCGGGGATTTTACATTGATAACAAGCAAATTTTCTTCAACTAGGTATTGCTCGACAAATAAATATCGTGTTTATAACTCGAGAGAACCGGACAAAAGAACCGGAGCGCTTTGTACAAAAAAGGCAAAGGCCTCACGAACCGTACTGTTCTGTTCCACCCCTACCCCTGTCTGCAGCGTGTAGCTCACAGGATGACGGACGCTGCCCTCGAAGTGCGGGCAGAGCGGCAGCAAGGGCAGGGCTGACCGACCCCCCCCTGCCCCGTGCGCGACCGCGCGAGCCCGGGCTGGCGTACACGTGTGGCATCGGAACTCGCGACCGTCCTCCTCCACCTCGGCCTCGCCGTCTCGCGCCACGTTTCCGGTACAAAGGGACACGCGTTGCCTTGCTATTGCTGCGTCCTTCCAGGGCACGCCACGTAGCTCGAGGATGAGATCCCCTGCTTTTCATCCTAGGATGGCCTTCCCTTACTCCGACGGATCGACCATCGTTTTTGAATAGGAAAATTACAAATATAATTAGTGAATTTTGATTTAATGTTCAATGTGATACTTGATTTTTTAAATTTTTTTTGAAATAGTATCTAAATTTTTTATACGTGTTTAATGTAGTTCATAAATTTAGTCATTCCATAAGGTCATAGATTACGTTGAATATTCTCTTGTAATTCAAAGACTACATTGAATATATATTGAAAATTCATGGATCATATTGAACAAATTAAAAGTTTAGAGATTATATTGAATATTATACTAAAAATTTAGATATCATATTAAAAAATTAAAAGTTAAAGGAGCACATTATATACGGATCAAAATTCATGAATCATGTGTGTCATTACCCATTTTAAAATTGTAAAATTACTCGTTTTGCTTGCAAATAATCTCGAGATCCGTATGTAAAATGCATGCGAACCTAATTTCGTCGAAGAAATGAAATCGACATTTCCAATATCCTATTAGAAACTTAAAAAAAATCATGAATAACCCCACGTATTAATCAATATGTATTATTTTCCGCAAAGGTTTACTGATGATTAAGATATTGCATCCGTCGGTATCCACTTTCGTCTTCCCCTAGATTAATGTGGAAACCGCAGGTTAACCACCGGGTTTACGTCAAGGGCTGCTGGTTCTTTAATACACGAGGTTGGAAAGTTTAATGCACGGTGACAACGAGACAAATATAAAAACAACGTTAGGATGATTGCGACACCTAAGACCCTAACAAGGTTTATTAATAAAAAGGGATAAACATGCTAAAATTCTTAAAATTTACCATAAAAGTGCAATTGAATTTTCAAGAAAATGTAATTAAGTCCTAAAATTTATTACAAATGTGTAATTAAGTTATAAAACTTTTAAAAAGTGCAATCAAATTCTAAAACTTGTCAAATTGATTCAATCAAATCATTCCGTTGATTATATTTTTGTGACAAGTTTTAGGATTCGATTGCACATTTTGAAAGTTTTAGGATTCGATTGCAATTTTGTATTAAGTTGTAAGACTTTATTGTACTTATAAAAAATTTTAGGACTCAATTACAAGTTTTAAGACTTTGAGGAAATATTCATGTTCTTCGCTTGACATGACAATCCGGTCATTTATCTCAACCTTAATCTTTTTGAAAGTAACATGAGTGGAGTACTCTCATGTCATCCTAAATAAATATCTCAAGAGATTGTAGATCATGATTCAAGATTGTGTAGATTAAAAGAACGGTCGAGCTTTCTATGGTTTAATGTCGTACAAATTTATTCATGCGAATTCATTCGGCGGGTGCATAGACCATGGCACGAAAAACCGACTCGAGACATGCCCGCAACCAAAAACAATGTCTTGCAATTGGGAATTGGCACGAATTCGTCTATTGACCCGACCCCATCTAATGTCCTATTCGAACAATAACCAGAAAACGGCAATATAGTTGTTGGGATTGATCACGCATCTATACCATGCTTGGGTTTTCCTTCTAACCATGACGATCCAATGTACCAATGCACGTGGTTTTGGAAGGAATCTAGGGCTTTTGCGATGATTGATTTTTCCATGGTATCTCCCATTTCTTTTTGTTTTATTTATTAAGAGGGTGGTAGGTGGAATTTAGAGCCAATTAAGCTTACTTTATTGCTAATTGGAAGGGAACAAAATTAAAATGTATACAACATGTATTTTTATATATCTCGAACTCGGTCCGGGCATTTCTTTCCGCTCTTCAAGTGGAGTTGAAACGACCGCGAGTTTGGTTTCAATTATTCACGATGCGTGTAGTTACGATAATTTATATGAACTTGCATTATTCTTTGGTTGTGGTGCTCCGTGAAGATAGCTGGCTGATTTAATGATTTTTTTTTACGACTACTATCCAAAATATTAAATATTAAAAGGAATTAATATGTCTCAAGTTTAAGATGGTGGTCTTCCCACGCGGGTGTTTCCAGAATAGGTTAAGCAACCGATAGACAAGAGAAGCTTCAGGATTAATGTGGTATTTGTTGACTAATGATGTTGATTTCAAGCTAATGATACCGTACAAGTCTCGGGATTGCTAATTTTCTGTTTTTGGTCCTTTTAAAAAGGAACAAGTCGTTAGTTCAAAAAAAAAAGAAAAGGAACAAGTCAGTCCAAGACCACTCGATGATTTAACGGGAAATTGTGGGGTTGATCATGGGAATTAAATACCAAAAAAATTAAGAAATTAAAATAAGACGAAAAAGAAAAAAGAACTGGCTAGCTAGAGCTGTTATGAAATATATGAATGAATATTCATTATATTCAATGTACCATACATGAATGTATATTCAATGTACCATTATGGTACATTTGTAACCTACATTCTACGTACAATCTCTAATGAATGTTCATCTTCCTATTCAATATATGTATTCAATACATTGACATTAATAATATGCACATTCTTGTTTTCTTATAAATATGAGTTTAGTTTTGATCATTGTGTAAGAAATCAAAATATAATGAAAGGAGAAAATAGATATCTTTGATGTTTATCAGCTTTCTCTACTTAATCTCTATTTTCTCTATTATATACTTGCAACGCAATATTTTATATCACGTTATCAGCATGAAGATCTACCAACCGAGTAAATAATTTTTGCAAGGTAAGTGTTCTCTTTGTTTTCATTAATCAACTTATACTTCATCTTCTCCTATCAATTTTTCATTTTTCTTTTTCTTGGCCCGAAGCCAATTTCCAATCTAAAAGTATCCTTCTGCTCCTGAAGTGGTGATGGATAATTGGAAATCCTTATAATTAATTTAAGTATTCATTTGTTTTGCAAGAATTATGGCAAATATTGAAAAGCCCAAATGCCACATCCTAGAAGTGAGTGGAAATAATTATCTATCCTGGTGCCTTGACATGGAAATGCACCTCAAAGGACAAGGTCTCGCTAATGCAATTACAGAAGACGGAATCTCAAATGTAAAAGATAAAGCAAATGCACTGATTTTTATTCGTCGTCATTTGCATGAGAGCCTGCATACTCAGTATTTATCCATTCGAGACCCTTAGACCCTATGGAAGAGGTTGAAGGATAGGTATGATCATACCAAGACTGTTATCCTCCCTCAAGCACAGTATGACTGGCAAAATCTCAGACTGTAAGATTTTAAATCAGTGTCTGACTATAACTCCGCTTTATTTGATATTGTTTCTCGGCTTGAGTTATGCGGTATCAAGCTCACTAATACGAAACTGTTAGAGAAAACTTTCTCCACTTTCTATGCTTCGAATATTGTATTGTAACAGCAATACCAGCATTGTCAATTTGTCACATACTCTGAATTAATTTCTGTACTCCTCACTGCTGAGCAAATTAATGAATTGCTGCTAAAAAATCATGATCTTAGACCTACTAGGTCAAAAGCATTGCCTGAAGCACATGCTAACTTTGAGAAAAATACTAGCCATTTTAAGGGCTATAAGAGCAGGCAAGAACATAATTCTCGAAGGAGTGGCAAGAAATTTAACTGCCCTAGGAAATCTAACTTTGGCCCGAATCATAACAAAGAAAAGAAGCAAAAGAATGTGACTAATGAAAGTATTTGTCATCATTGTGGCATGACTGGGCACTGGTCACGTATTTGTCGTACATCAAAGCACTTTGTTGATCTATACCGGGCATCTTTAAAAAATAGGGGCAAGGGTGGTGAATCTCATGCCATTGAAATTAATCCTACTGTCATAACTACTGTTGAGGCCAACAATATCTTTGTTGGGGGGACTCCTCTTGCTCCTAAAGTAGCAAATGCATCCCTGGATGTCTCTAATTTCTTTGAGGACTTTTGATTACTTTGATGAAGCATCAGATTGGTGGATGACAACTTAGACTTCAAATTTTATGATTCTAATAATTTCTTTTCTAGTTGTTTTTCTTTAAATGTATTACCTTTTATTATTTTTCAAGATGGTTATGAATGAAATGCTTATGAACCTGATATAATATTTTGAAATTTTGAAATTTTATTTGACCCTCTAACTAATATGAAAAGTTTATGATACTTGACACCAGAAGTTGTCAACATAAATGCAAATGGAAAATACCGATAAAAAGCAAGATGTTTGTTTGCTTAATAGTGCATCAACCCATACCATATTTCGTAGTAGACACTTTTTCTCGAGTATGACATTGCGTAAGACACATGTTCATACAATATCAGGTCCTATTTCGATTATTGATGGTTTTGGGAATACCACAATTGTTTTGCCTAAAGGCACCATCCTGCATATTGAGAATGCATTTCTAAGCAGTAAATCAAAAAGGAATCTGCTTAGCTTCAAAGATGTACGCCGTAATGGGTACCATATTGAGACTATTTATGAGCAAAATAAAGAATATATTGGCATTACCTCTTATAAGATGGGTCTGAAGACCATCCATGAGAAGTTAGAAGCTTCTTCTATGGGTTTGTATTGTGTCATGATTAAAGCCGTTGAAACCTATTCCACCATATCCTGGAGACTGGTAAATCCTGATCAGTTTGGATTATGGCATGATCGCCTTGGTCACCCTGGCGCTTCAATGATGCGTAAAATAATTCATAAGACAAAAGGGCACCCTTTAAAGGATACAAAGGTATTGTTGTCCAAAGATTATAATTGTGAAGCTTGTTCACAAGGAAAACTCATTACCAAACCCTCTATAACAAAGGTTAATCTTGAATCCCCTTTATTCGTGCAAAGAATTCAGGGTGATATTTGTGGACCAATACAACCACCAAGTGGACCGTTTTGATATTTTATGGTACTCGTGGACACATCCTGTAAATAGTTCTATGTTTATCTTTTATCTATGTGCAATGTTACCTTTGCATGTTTACTTGCGTAGATTATAAAACTCCGGGCACAATTCCCTGATTATCCAATTAAAAGCATAAGGATGGATAATGCTGGTGAATTTACATCAAAGAGTTTTGATACGTATTGTGTTTCACTCGGAATCGAGATTGAGCACCCGATTGCATATGTTCATACTCAAAATAGATTGGCAGAATCATTGATTAAACATATCCAAATCATTACCTGCACTCTATTATTGAGAACGAATCTCAACGATATAGCATGGGGTTATGTAGTTTTACATGCGGCGACCCTAATAAGATTGTGCCCCTCTGCTAGTCTCTTACAATCTCCCCTTCAATTGATTCTTGGTTATGAATCTGATATTTCACATTTATGCACCTTTGGTTGTGCAATACAGGTGCATGTAGCACCATCAAAAAGAATGAAAATGGGTCCCCAACGCTGTTTGGGCATTTATGTTGGGTTTAATTCACCGTCCATCATTAAGTTCTTGGAACCAACTACTGGTAATCTTTTTACTACCAGATTCGTAGATTGTCATTTCAATAAGACTATATTTCCATTAATTGGGACACCTAAAACTAACATGACTGTGAAGCAAAAATCAGTTAAGGTTTTCTCCTGAAATGAGAAAAATTTATCTTAATTAGACCCAAGAACTCCTGAATGTAAAAACGAGGTGCAGTGCATAATCCATTTACAGGCTATGACCAGTAGACTCCCTGACGCATTTAATGATGCTACTAAGGTAACGAAGTCTCATATTCCAACTACAAATGCTCCAACTAGGATAGCTGTAACATCCCGAATTTCGACTCAATTTCCGGAAATCAATAAAACGAGTCTTATTTGTTATTTCATTTTCATAAGTCTCGCCCGGAGCTGATCACTCCTGGGATACTGACCAAATGGGAATGGCTAATTAGGATAACGATACGTGGACCAAGAACCCAATTGTGAACTGGACATCAATTTCGAGAAACGACGAGGAAATATTTTGGACCAAGTAGATTGATCTTCGTAAGGTAACGGACTCGGTTCGACCGAGGCCAACGATGTATGCTCGGATAGCAGGTGATTCTGCATGACCAAAAGTGCACGTGGTCGACCAGTCCCAAACTTAACCCGGACGATCGTTATCTCCGGAACTAGCGATAATTCCTTTCGTTCTCCCGATAATCGAGGCCGTCACGACTCAGATAACCTTAGGTTGATATGCGTAACCCCTAAACAACCGCCCGTTAGTATGAGATTCAGAAATTGAAATTTAACTAGTTTGATCGTGGAATTTGATCCGGACTTCGAGATTGATTTTCAAGGATTTACTGGTTTAGTTTCGCAAGGACGACGTCAATTTGTGTTGGCCATTTATATAGGGGTTTAGTCTGGTCGAAAAATGGAATTTCGGCCCGGAATTGGACAAAAGACGACTTTGCCCCTAAGCCTAGAATAGTGTTCCGAATTTGGGGTTTTTAGTGGTGGATTATTAATTAGTTTTTAAGTGGATAATGGGTCTAGAGTTAATGGAGTTAGTAAAGTCATTCTTGCCCTTCAATTATTGGTGGAGAGTGATTTCTAACCATTAGATTTAGGGGTAGTTTGTCTTAGGCCTCTAGATTGTGACAAGTGGCACCAACTCCCAACCACTTCACTATAAACCATCATTTCTCCTCTCTCCTCATTCTAGCTTTCTCTTCAAGCCAAGTCTCTCTTTTCTCCCTCTCCATTTGCGCCGGCCACCCCCTTCTTCCTTGCTGTCCCTCACGCCGGCCGCCGCTCCACCGCCGTGACCGTTCCGCCACCACCACCTCGCCGTCCCGCCATCACCATCACCACTTCCTCTCTCCCTCTCACCGTCTCACTCTCTTCCCGTGCTCTCTCTCCCCTCTCGCCCGTGGAGTTGCCGAACCATTCACTGCCGTCGCCCACCGAGCCGTTCGCCGTTCCGCCGCTCGGAGAGTCGCCGTCCGCCGTCCACGCCTAACCGCCACCCTCACTGACCGTTTCTCTCTCTCCTTGGCCGTTTGGAGGCCGACCAAGCCGTGAGCCGCCGTTGCCGTGAGCCACCTGAGCCGTAGCCGCCGTTAGCCGCCATTCCTTGGGAATACCGCCGCCAGCTTACCGTTCACCGATAGTTGGCCGCCGTTCCCCGTCGCCTAGACCCGAGTACAAGTGAGTATTACCCCTAAATCCTAATTAGGATGATAATGCCCTTTAGATCGGGATTAGTTGTAGTTAGCAATTGATTAGGGTGATTATGATGGATTATGGAATATTGCTTGATTGGAAATGTGTCGAGAGAATGTTATTGGATGTTTGAGAAAAAATAGATGAGGATTGGAGGCCAAGACGAGGATATTTGAGGGCTGTCCATAGTGGCAAATGATGGACCGAGTGATGATTTGTTGTCGGATTAACTTGATTGAGGCGTTAGAATGGTCCGGGTGATTGATCAATTGGTTGGCATGCTTGAATTGGTTGATTTATATGCTATTAGGATTCAATGAGACCTTGTCATGTCGCTTGATTGTGTGATCAAAATGTGCGGATTGTGACTTGAGCAATGAACACGTTGGATGATGAATTATCAAGCATGTTGATTTGGTTTGATTTGAAATGTGATCATGAATTGATTGGCGCTCATGTGCATTCTACATTGCCCGAGCATGAGCATTCATGGCTGCGCATTACGTGTGTGCCGAGTGTGAGGCATGCGATGAAATTTTTGCGAGAATACGGGTCTGCCATGAGCATGTGATCATGTGTAATTGCCCGTTGCGTTCGTCGCCGGGTTCAGATAAAAATTGGGCAGGTGTGCCGTGTGATCACTTAAGGCCTTCGGGTCGTGGCTTTCGGGTCGATTCCGTCTTCATGCACTTTGTAGCAAGACGATACCCGGTGTGTCCGGATGACGACCAATCTCATGCACTTTGTAGCAGGCTTGGTTCGTAGGAGATCGGTGTTGCGCCTGATGCGTTTAACGCGGGCTAGAGACACTGGGCCGGGGGCGTTTTTACGCTGGCCACGAAGTGTTGTTATTGGGTCAAAGGCCGGGCTAGTGAGCCGTGAAAAGATAAGATAACGAGTAAATATGTTGAGTATTAGATTAAGTGGTGGAATTGCTGGGCATGGTATGGGACGTGTCCGAGCGGTTCCATCTTATAATCCAAATACGCGCGCATGTACTACATCGATGCATTGGCACGCATATTAGTGTATGGACAGTTGTGATCGCTTGTGATACTCGGTGATGAGCGTGTGATCTAACATTTGAGAGCCTGAGCATGCATATGACGCAAGTGTGACTGTGTATGCCGAGGATGTGTTTGATCATTATATTAAATTGCCTAACCTGCAGGGTCGACGGTAAGTATGATCTGGACCCGAGGGCCTAGGTCTATGGTTGTTCCTTTGAATGTGTTTGATTCCTGTCAGGAAGTGCATGTTAGCCTAGTTTAGGTTTAGTGGGTTTTTACTTACTGAGATTCATCTCACGGTTGAAAAACCCAACCTTTCAGACTCCAGACCTTGACGATGCCGCAGGAGCTGGAGGTGCCGGTGCGACATGGGATCCCTCAGCACCTGGAGCATACCATGTCGGTTCACCCCATAGGGAATGGGGAGATGTATTTGAGGCATTATACCTTAGTTGTAGTAGATGTAGGGACCACCCATTATGAGATGCACGAGTATGTAGCTTGGTGCTTTCGAGACCGGTTCGGGGAGGAGTATGGACCCCTTCGGTCCATGGACATTCCGTTTACCGGAGAGGGTCAGTTAGACCCGCAGTGTCCCAATGGGGACATAGTTGATCCCGATTCAGATATGGAGGTGAGTTGGGAGATTGACAAGGGACCGGAGTTAGGAGAGGAGGATGAGGAGCTAGGAGGAGTCGACTTTGAGCCTGAGATTGTCGATCCGGCCCCGGAGCCGATGGATGTGGAGGTCGAGGAGCCGATGGAGGTTGATGAGGACCCGGTGATGGAGACCGAGTCCGAGGCAGCCAGTTCTGACGAGGACCAGGAGTTTTCCGAGAGTTCGTCGGAGGCGTCGAGTTCAGATCCAGACTGGGAGCCCTAAGATAGATCCCTCTCCTAGTAGACCGAGGATTGACACTTTTTGGGATTTAGTCCTCTTAGCCACCTCTCCCTTTTTGACCAATATGGTGACCGTGGTTCGCTTTTGTTGTATGTATTTCAGGTTTGTGTATTTTGTTTGTAAATAGATATTGTAAAAGATTTTGCGTATATATGAAAGTGTATATTTTATATGCAGTAATTTCTGTCATGCTATCCTTGTTCTCATATTGTTTTCTATCTGGGTATTATTATTATTTGTTCTGCTTCCGCTTGTGTATGAATCTTTGAGCTGGGTTTTGGGTCGGCGACGGTTCCTGGGACGTCACACTCATATCGACCAAGAGGAGGGATGTGGCGCGTCGCGAAGGGCGCGGGGCGTGACAATAGCTGTTCTTGAAGGACAAGCTAAAATGGATCAAATCCCCCACACTTGAAATGCGGTAGACCGATAGGATCAAAAGATATTGTTCCTCGAAAACGAAGAGGAAAGAATCAGGATTCTGCTCCAGAAGAGCTTAGTGTTGTGCTTGCTCCCAAATAGCTTATTGCCCCTGAAGAGGCACAAACCCATGAAAAGATCACCAACTTTGGGAATACTAAGAATTCCATTACATATTGTTATGAGATTTGGGATCGGAATGAAATCATCATTGATGATGCTTTTGCATTCTCAGTTGCTCATAAAATTATGGATGATGATTGTGAGCCACAATCTATTATTAAATGCCGTCAAAGGCAAGATTGGTCTAAATGGGAGAAAGTAATTAAGGCTGAATTAGCTTCCCTAGCCAAACGAGAGGTTTTGAACCCATAACTCGCATCCACGATAATGTAAAGCTTGTTGGATATAAATGGGTATTCGTCAGGAAACAAAATGAGAAAAATGAGGTTGTCAAGTATAAAGCACGACTCGTTGCCCAAGGATTCTCCCAAAGACCTAGGATTGATTATGATGAAACATATTCACCTGTGATAGATATAATTACTTTTCGTTTTCTCATTAGCCTAGTACTCTCTCAAAGATTGGAAATGCGTCTTATGGACGTTGTGACGGCATATCTATATGACTCATTAGACTCGGATATTTATATGAAAATTCCTGAGGGATTCAAAATGCCTGATGCATGCACTTCCTGCAACTTATTCTCAATAAAATTGCAAAGATCTTTGTATGGGTTAAAGTAATTCGGTCGCATGTGATATCAACGCCTAAGTGAGTACTTAATTAAGGAAAGGTACAAGAATGATCTAATCTATCCATGCATGTTTATTAAGAAATCAGAAATCGGATTTGCTATTGTAGCAGTTTATGTCGACGATATAAATTTAATTGAAACTCCAAAAGAGTTAGCTAAAACTGTTGAGTATTTGAAAAGGGAATTTGAAGTTAAAGATTTGGGAAAAACCAAACTTTGTCTTGGTCTAAAGCTTGAGCATAAAGCAAATTGAATAATCGTCTATCAATTAGCATACATTAAAAGATTACTTAAACGCTTCAACATGGACAAGGCTCACCCATTGAGCACCCCTATGGTTGTAAGGTCATTAGATCCCCAAAAGGATCTGTTTCATCCTAGAAAATTTGATAAAGAGATACTTGGTCCTAAAGTACCATATCTCAATGCAATTGGGGCTTTGATATACTTGGCACAAAGTACGAGACCAGATATTGTTTTTGCGGTAAATTTATTGGCACGTTTTAGTTTTGAGCCAATTTGGAGACACTAGAATGGAATTAAACATATTTTTCGTTATCTTCGAGGAACCATAGATTTGGGATTATATTATTCCAAAGATTTCACTACCTCTGGTTTAGTTGGATATACTAATACTGGATATAGATCTGATCCACATAAAGCTCGCTCTCATACTAGTTATTTATTTTGTTATAACGGCATCGTCATTTCTTGGCATTCTATGAAGTAATCACTAGTAGTTACATCTTCCAACTATTTTGATATTATTGCTTTATATGAAGCTGGAAGAGAGTGTGCTTGGTTAAGATCCGTTATAACACATATTCACAATTCTTGTTGTTTAACACCAGTTACAAATTCTCGCACTATAATTTATGAACATAATTCTACTTGTGTTGCACAAGTTAGAGGAGGATACATCAAAGGTAATAGGACCAAGCATATCTCGCCGAAATTTTTCTATACTCACGAACTCCAAGAAAGTCGACAAATTGATATTAAGCAAATTCAATTCATAAATAATCTTGCAGATCTTTTTACCAAATTATTGCCAACGTCAACTTTTGAGAAATTAGTATATGGCATTGGTATGCGGCGAGTTCATAAGATGCAAGATTGACTTGCCCCAGCAGTGGCTATATAGCTCAAATTGAGGGGGAGATATTATGAATTATGCATTGCACTCTTTTTCTTTCTGTTCGGTTTTTTCCCACAGGATTTTTCCGGCTTAAAGTTTTAACGAGGCAATTTACGCATATATAAAAGGGAGAGATCTTAAAATTTGTGCTATGTACTCTTTTTCCCTTTTGTCCGGTTTTTGTCCCATTGGATTTTTTCGACTTAAGGTTTTTAATGAGGCAATATCATTCAATGCACGTTCATAATATAATGAATACAATGAATATTCGAGGGGGAGTGTTATGAAATATATGAATGAATATTCATTATATTCAATGTATCTATTATAGTACATTTGTAACCTACATGCATGAATGTATATTCAATGTACCTATTATGGTATATTTGTAACCTACATTCTACGTATAATCTCCAATGAATGTTCATATCCCTATTCAATGTATGGATTCAATACATTGACATTAATGATATGTGCATTCTTGTTTTCTTATAAATAGGAGTTTAGTTTTGATCATTGTGTAAGAAATCAGAACATAATGAAAGGAGAAAATATATATCTTTAGTGTTTATCTGCTTTCTCTACTTAATCTCTATTCTCTCTATTATATACTTGCAACGCAATATTTTACAACAAGAGCCACCTTTTTGGGAGGAATTGGGTACAAACTTGATGTGTGGGGTTTAAAATTGAAAGATTTCAAAATGCGAAAAATTAGAAATGTTTCAAAAGAGATGTGTGAGATCTCGTAAATATTTTCCAGACATTTTTAAGATCGAAATATCACTTTTCTCATTTTAAAAATTTCAAAGACAAAAGCAATAAAATTCATTCTTAATTAAACCCGAACTCGCGAAGGGCTATTTGAGTTTATTATTAAAATGCAATGCTTATATCAAAACGGTGTTCTCATAGCTTCACCTTTTTGAGTTTTCTCAATCCATTTGTATAATTAATTTTCTCCCTCAAGATTCTTATTTTCGAGGAAAAAAAACTAGATATATCACCTCAATACCTTTTGTTGGTGAGTAGTAAGCTATAGAAAAATGCCGAAAATAACAACTTAAAAAGCTCTTACAAAGTATGAAACAATAGTAGAATATTGGGAAAATTACTAAAAGAGCCATAAACATTTTTTTTTGTCAATTGAGTCATAAATCTTTTGTATTTGTGCCAATTTTAGCTAACAGTTGCTAATAAGGACGTCTGTTGTGCTACATGGTTCAATTGGTGCTAACAGAGACAATTTATAATAATTTTTCAAAAAAATTATTTATTATTTATTATTTTTCTTGTTTTTTTTTCCTTCCCTTCTTCCTGAAGCTAGTTGTCAGACCTTAGCAATCGGCCAGAGGAAAGGGCCGGTGAGGACCTCGCCGACCACTGACAAGACTTGACCTTGTCATCCTTGGACATAGTCATCCTTGCCACGACTAGGCGAGCCTCCAAGGAGGTCATCCACAAACCCAGATTGAGGTCGTTGCAACGGTGACAGACAAGATCGAGTCAAGGTCATTCATGGCTTCTGAGACCTAAAATCTTGGGTTCGCAACTTCAAATCGAGGTGGTAGACATGGCGATGACCTAGATCTGAGGTCGCTGAGTTCTTACACAACCTGAGCAACTACAACGAACGCAAATAGAGAACCCTTGGCAATGATGGGTTGGGGGATATGAGAGGAGAGGGAGACAAACGAGGGGATTGCGAGGGCGTGGCTTGACCTCGCCAAACCATGCTAAGCAACAATGAGTCGAGCCTCGCCAGTGTCTGTCGGGGGCAAGCCTTGCCAGAGGCTAGCGAGATCGACTTCGCCAGCTAGAGGAAGAAGGTAAGAAAAGAAAAGGAAAGAGATGAAAGAAAAAAAAAGGAAAATAAATAAGTAAAATTTCAAAAAATATTATTAATTATTGTTAACATCAGCACTAGTTACATGTAGGATAACCGATATCCATGTTAACGATTTCTGGCTAAAATTGGCTCAACTGACTAAATTGATAAAAATTCAAAAGGTTTATGACTTAGTTAGCAAAAAAAATGTGTTTATGACTGAATTGGCATAATTACAACAGGTTTAATAACTTTTTAATAATTCTCTTGAGGAATATCATATGCCTACAAACGTTCAAGCTTTTATATCGTAGTGTGAGCAACAAATTCGCTAATCACCCAAATTAAGTCATCCGGTCGGGATTTCGGACAATGAATCACAAGAAATTACACAGAACATTCGTTAGTGGGAATCAATCATCAAAAAGCATGAGCCATATAAACTCAACGGTCGGTCCAGAAATCAATCTCCACTTTGCAAAAAGTCGACACCCATAAGAATGTTTGACTTCATGTTAAAGTCACATTGTTTGAACTTTGAATAAATCGCATGGACCGAGATTTAAATGATGAATTGCAAGATATTCGCCCAAATGTGAACCAAATTATTAGAAATCGAAAACCACACAAAGGCATCATAGCAACATGTAGAGACCATAATGGTTTGGGACCAAACCAAGGACCGCATTATTATGCCAAAGTACAATAATATTATATGATGCCTATACTAATCCTACCTGCGCACATGCTAATGTTTAATTATTATTGTCATTATTATTATTAAAATTTTCTCTAGAGGGTATTTTAATATTATGTTTTTATTTTTTTATTTTATTTATTGCCATGGAGCATTGGTGGAAGCACAGAGAGATGCACCCAAAGTGGCTCCACGTGTGTCTCTCGCCGCCCGGCATGCCCTTGATTTCCGAAGACCTTTTTCTGGGGTCGTCGTGGTTGATTCTCCTTCTTTTCTTTCTTCTTTCATTTTAATTTTTGTTCCTTCTTCTTTTTTTTTGCTTTTAATTTAATTCAATAATTACCTTTTCTTTCTTTATTCCACTTTGTCAATATTTTATTCAAATTCCCTTCTTCACTTTTTAGGCTTGTAGCTGGTTGGGGCGGCAAGGTGGCACCTTCTCGAGCGCCCTCGCTTTTGTCTCGTTTTCTATTTTAATGGTTGAATAATTTAAGGAACAAGTACGATGAACGATGTATATCTTGTAACGAAAGAATAATTAAATTTTAAATTTTTTTAAAAAGTACAATAAAGTCTTACAATTCATCGTGAAAGTGCAATCTAATTGAATTCTAAAACTTTCAAAAAGTGCAATCGGATTTTAAAATTTTTAAAAATGTGTAATCAAGTCTCGAAACTTATCACGAGAGTATAATCGAGTACTAAAACTTTTAAAAAGTGAAATCAACGAAATGATTTGATTTGACTAATTTGATAAGTTTTAGGATTTAAATACACTTTCGTAAAATTTTAAGAGATTCAATCCACTTATCTCGTAATGGAAGTGAAAGTGAATATTTCCTGTTCTTTTTTTTGGGGGCCCTTTTGCCAAACAAAAATGTCAGAAAAAAGAAATTAATTATATTTCTCGCGCCTCTCATTTGTTTAACAAGCAAAAAAATAAGTAATTAACTATTAGATTTTGGCCATCGGGGTCCAGAAGATTCGCACTGCCAGTGCCCGGCATCAGATTCTGCGTGGGGGCACGTGTGGAGCGGAGGCTGTACACGTGTGCGACGGAGCATGTGCCGTGGGTGACGTTCGCGGTGGGAACCTAATGAGTCGCGTTTGAACAAAATATTTTAGGTAAATATTCTTTTTAAATATTTTTCTACCCCGAAATATTCGCCCTCTCTTTTTTTTTTTTCTTTTTTAATTTGATTAGAATACGAATATGAAGTACAAAAGAAGACAAGGTCATGTGCAGGCTCCATTAATTTTTTTTCTTTATTTCTTTTTTTTGGACAATTTTTTTTTTCTTTTTTTCGAAAGCTAAGAGCATTATTGAGAGAAGCATATGAGGTGATGCCTTGCCTTATAGACCAAATCTCTCGGTAAACATGCACCTTTTTAGTTTAATTTAATAGCTTGATTTTTGTAGCTTGCTTTTACTGGGGAACCCACGAGAATTTGATTAACATTTCCTATGAAGCTGCTGTTTGTGCCAACTTCTATTTCTCTCTTTTTGTAAGAAAAATTCCACATAGGTTGTGCCGTGCTTCCATAGGATTTAGTGGAGGCATGCTCACTTTTAGGGCATATATGATTGAGGCTGTGCGTCGGGTCCGGTTCAAGGCTGGGTTTAGGTAGGACAGGTTCGGTTTCCTTTTCGCTATACCAGAACTAGCTTACAACATATAGCATTCCCAGTTCCCAGGTCGAAAACCGCAAATTTTCGGATTATACCGGTTTTGAAATGATTTTGAAGCCTCTTTAAAAAAAAAAACTTTTGCACCGTTTGAGAATAAAAAAAAACGGTCTTCACCGTGAATAAATGACGACATAACCACTTGATCAAAATATATTTTTAAAGCGAAAAATGATGCACTTTTATATTTTATTATAAGAATTTGTTTTTTATACAAAACAAAATGGTGGGTAGGTTCTTGGGTAGAATCGAGAACTGTATCATAATCACCGATTCAATTCCCGTGTTAAAAAAATTTGGAACCAGAAGTAGTTCCCGATTGTAGGGTTTAGATTGGAACGCAAAACCAACCAACCCGAAAATCGATCAACCCATCAATTCTAATATACATTAAAAAGTTTATGATTGTTTCCGCTTCCTCAGTAGGATAGGAAAAATATACATTATGTTGTTAGAACACATCAAGGCAAGGGAAAAAGTACCAAAAAAGTCATAAACTTTTTGCATTAATGCCAATTTAGTCCTAAACCTTTTTTTGATACCAATTCAGTCCTAAACCTTTTGCATTTGTGCCAATTTAGTCCTAAACCTTTTTTTGGTGCCAATTTAGTCCTAAACCTTTTAAATTAGTGTCAATTCAGTCCAAAACCTTTTGTTTTTGTGCCAGTTTAGTCATTCCGGCCAATTTTGACCGGAATTTGCCGATGTAGACGCTTGTAGGCTGACGACCAGTCACCGACGCCGATGTGGACAATTTTAATAATATTTTTTTGAATTTTTATTTTTTTTCCTTTTTTTCTTTTTTTTTTTTTACTTTTTTTTTTTAGTCTCTCCCTCCTTCCTCTGGCCGGTCGCCGGAGGCTAGAGGCCGGCAAGCTCAACCTCGCCGGCCATTGGTGAGGGCGAGCCTCGCCCAACGACCTCGTCAGATTCGATGAGGTCGAGCCTCGCTCGACCATGGCGAGGCTCGAGCCCTTGCTGGAGGTCTCGGCGAGGGTGAGCCTCGCCATGGTCAGGCGAGGCCCGACCTCGCCGGCCACTGGCCAGAGGAAGGAGGGAGAGACAAAAAAAAAGTAAAAAAAAAGAAAAAAATTCAATAAAATATTAAAATATTATTAAAATTATTCACGTCAGCGCCACGTTAGAACTGGTGACCGGTCGGCAGGCGTCCACGCCGGCAAATTTGGTTAAAATTAACCAGAAGGACTAAATTGGCATAAAAACAAAAGGTTTAAGATTGAATTGACATCAATTTAAAAAGTTTAGGACTGAATTAACATAAAAAAAAGGTTTAGGACTGAATTGACATCAATACAAAATGTTTATGAGTGAATTGATACCAAAAAAAGGTTTAAGACTAAATTGGCACTAATACAAAAGATTTAGGACTTTTTTTGCACTTTTCCCTCAAAGTCGGTGACTTAGGTTGGATATTAGGAAATTTTGAAAAGTCGTTTTGGATTCCTAAGTCTATTGGCCGAAGGTTTTACCGTCGGGAAAATTTGTTCCAAAAGTCTTTCATCTCAAAGTCTATGTCTTTTTTATAACCCAAATTTCAAAGCAACCATCTGCTTGCTTTCCTTCGAGGAATCAACCCAAATTCGTTCTTGGATTTTTATTAAGAGAAGGAGGATTTTGTGGTGATTTCGGGCATGAGTCATATCAATGGAGCACAAGAAACAAGTATACTTGAACATAATTTAATCGACGGCGAAGTATAATGACATAAAAAGTTTTGTTGGAATGCGGTGACAAAGATATAATGCCGAAATTTAATCAATGCCGAAAATCTAAAAACTACAACTAAGATATATGCTAGAATTTAATTTACAACAAGATATTCAAAACTAAGACTACAATATAGGAATTTGAAGATAATTGAAAGATTCGAGAATTTAAAGATAACAGATTTTTGGTCGATTATTTGGGAGCTTACAAAGAATACGGCGTGACTATTTAAAATCTACAATCGATGGTTACAACGGAGGTTATAAACGGTTATTAAATTCAAATAAAGAAATAACTAGGCAGTGGTAACAAGAAGTTACGTTATCCATTAAAAAGTTACTCCATTTAAAAGAGCTTTATATTAAAAAATATTTCTACTAGGCAGTTACACGTTGATGTTAATGACTAGTTGTTTGCTATTGATAATTTTCTTAGTTGTCGATACTCTTCAAATTGTTAACACTTATCTAAAATAGCTTAAATATTCGAAAATATATCTATTAGTTACACATTGATGTTGATGACTTCATCCCTGGATAGTTGTCTGCTCTCATCAACTAAGTCCATCACTTTTCGACCAAAAAAAAAAAACTAAATCTATCACTTATCGATAATAACCAAAAGCTAGTCATTTTTTGGTGTAAACATCTCGTTTTCCTTTTTTGTTGTTGATTTCTACCATCGGATTGGTGGAGTATCAAAGATCATTGGTGACCCACAATAAAAGATCTATGTAGTGTAACCAATCTCCTCCAAGCGGATTAAGGGTGTGTTTGGTAGAGTTTTTTGAAAATATTTTTGCATAAAAGCAAATGATTTTGAATTAAAGGGTTTTTGTTGAACACTATAAAAAAGGACTCTGGTAAAGACTGAAAAGAAAAAATAGAAATTGCAATGGACCCAACTCTAAATGGAAGGTTTGGCCACAGTGGTCGCCGAGGCCGTATGATCCTAGGAAATCATCATTCGGGTTAAGTGACCTTAGGTGATACTGAGGTTGCGCAACCTCAAGCAAGTCACATCTGATGAAGACGACAAGCCTCAAGTCTCAAACTCGGTCGCGCTTGACTAGGCGAACCTCAACTCTGCCGATTGGGGCCCGAAATTGAGCACGAGCATAGTGCAAACCTCAGCCAGCTCGCGTGAGCCTTGGCAACCCTTGATTCTTTGGATCTCACATCCATCGTTTGAATCTAGCCTCATCCGCTCGTGACCGTAGACCCCTGGCGACTTTCCCTTCATGACGTTGTTCAGAGAGAGAGACGGTGAGCAGGGGAGAGAGATGAATAGTGCCAATTTTGGAGGTAAAAAACTGGAATAATAATATCATTAATTATGGCCTACAACATTCAAAAAATGATGAGGAGCCAAATATCTCTGGAGGACTTTAGAAATGCAATGCATTTCCTCAATGGGTGTTTACCAAACAATTTAGTATTTACCTAAAGCTCGTTATGCCCGAGTTTGAGAAGTATGACGGCACTTCTTACTTGAAGATTGACCTAGAGACTTACCCAGTCCGGATGACCCGATATCTCGAAAATATGCCTTGGATGATCCAACTGTTCCAAGCGAGTTTGACTGGGCTCGCACTGCAAACATCATGAAGAAGATTAATCTTCTCGATACTTGGGGAAACATGGACCAATGCATTCTTATAGCAATATAAGTTCGACATGGATATTGCTCCGGCTCGCGAGGATCTAGCCCGTGCTTAGAGATCCCAAAAGGACTTTGAGAATGTAATACGCCCATCAGTTTCAGTGCGGGTCTAGGATCCCACCCCGCCAATTCTTCATCTAAAAAGGTAATCGAAAATCATGCAGAAAGTTCACATCAAGCAGGGAAAAAACAGAAAAGAAAGAGTTAACAAAAAAATATCTATATCTATCTATATCACCTGGGGTGAGTGGTGAATAAATGAATTAAATCTAAATCCTACCCGTGGAAAAGATCCGAGCGCATGCAAAGTGTGCCGCCACATCATGATTGTGCATCGAAACCCACCCCAAAATGGTTGACAGCTCATTAGATAGAGACGATCTGGGATCACCAATACCGTGTGTTCTCGTGTTATTTTCTTAATGGAAAAGACGAAGAAAAGATCAACAACAACAATGGATGTCGTCATTGGCGCAAGCTCGAAGACATCGCTAATGTTTGGGGGAACAAATGCCTGAGTTAATGGGAAGTGTTCGATACGGTTGGCCCTTAAGGACACGTCGCATTATGTTAAAACGTCTTCTACTATTGCTTTTATTGACCTTTTAACGAGGCGTCAAGATCATTATGATAAGAGACTTGGACCTTGCATGTGAATTTTACTCATGACTTTATACTTTTTCGAGGCCGTTTTGCGGAGACCTTTCGTCGAAATTTGTAGGAAAAAGTGGGAATTGCAATGACTTCTAATAAGTTTAGGACATTTACACGTTTGTTAGGAGGATTGGAATTGCACCGCACCGAAATGAGCGAGGAATTTGGAATGAGATGTTTTTGGAGTGATACCATGAGGTATGGAGTGGAATAGATGTTATGAAGTTCATGACGGGTCATCATCACCAATGAGTAATGCGAAAAGAACGTTGATATTTTCTTGTAATGTTTGAGAAGAAAGGAAAGTTACGAAAAACGTTCTTTTGGAACCCAAAATCAAACACCGGTTCCACTTTTAAAACATACGATTTATATTCAAAATTTTCCCTTTTTTATTGTGACTTGCATCATCACGACCCTACTTATCTATAGAATTTAGATTCGGGCCGAGGGGCTCGGCGTCGGAGGAGACGTCAGGCAATCGTGGTGGTATCGACGAGAGGTGGAGAGAGAGAGAGAGAGTCTGCTGTGCGTGCGAGAGAGATTGTATGGAAAAGAAGGGGGAGGAGAAGGTGGAGCAAGGGGAAAGAGATGGGGATAGGGTTCGGGGGGTAAATGTGTTTTTTCAATTTGGGGGAGATGCAAACCGAGGGATTTTAAAAATCAAATTGATTTTTCATGCGTAAGTATAAACCCGAGGACGATTTAAAAAAGAAAAGGTATAAACCTGAAGATGTTTTTTGTAATTATCTCTTGAAAATATTCTTGAAATCAGTGGTGCGTGTGAAAAAAAAACAAAGAAAGCCTAAACTTGAAAGATCATTAGGATACTTTTTCTTTTTTTTCGGTATTTATTTAGGGAATGCAATGTTGAAATTCGAATTGCAACTACATTTTAACTATCGATTGCAGCTCAATCACGAAGGAACTTCTATCAATGCAAATTATCCATATGGAGCGTCGATGGACAAAGACTTTACTGTTGTTTAGCGTCAAAGAAAGCATTTTATGCTACGGATATATCACGTGGCAGCGATAACCTGGTATAATTAACCAACCTCCATCACCCACGGGCTATGAATCTCGTAGTGCTTCGCACCACGCGCGTCATGCTCTCACTTCCCGATTAGCTTGTTACATCGCTGCCAGCGGTAACTTAGTTTCAAAGTGTTGGGTGTGTACTTCTAATGTCGTCCGTTCAAACAAATGTGCATTTTCCGGACGAGGAAAGAATCGGTCGAGCCATTCCCCTCTATATACAATGGAACAAAACGTGCGACGGCCCAAAAATAATGTACGACGATGGGCCATTCCAAGGTTTACTTTAGTCCTAAATACGGTGGGCTTTCTACTATCACTGGGCTTGGTCTGATGTCTCCTGCCAAGCACAGAGTTGGTCACTTCCAAGCCCAGAGCTTAGCCTAAACGCTCCATAAAATTCCCCCCCCCCTCCCCCCCCTTAGTCATGGCCATGGGTTGGTTTTGGCCTGGCCCATTGACCGGGCCTGCGGTTTGAAACTGGCCCGAAACCGGCGGTTTCGGGCCCGGTTCAAAAAAAAAAAAAGCTTTAGCAAGCGAGGTCACCAGCGTCGGGCGAGGGCCGTCCTCGCCTGGGTTGGGCGAGGCCGTCCTCACCCAGCCCAGGTGAGGGTTCGATCTCACCGGCCTCGCCGGTTGTAGGCGAGGTCGGCCTCGCCCGATGCCGGCGAGGCCGGTCTCGCCCAACCCAGGTGAGGGCAGTCTCGCCTGAGGCCGGCGACCTCCACCGGCCCCGGCTATGGCCGGCGGAGGAAGAAAAAAAAAGGAAAAGGAAAAAAAAACAGAAAATAAAAATTATGAACCGGCCCGGGATCGGTTCCGAACTTGAACCGGAACCGGAACCGGCCGGTTCATACTTGGCCACGAACCGGAACTGCCGATTCCGAACTGTGGCCATGACTACCCCCTACTCTTTTCCTCCTGAAAAGGAAGCGCATTTGGGTTGCAAAAGAACTCCAAATAAGAGATGAAATCCCACCAATGCAAGATTCGATATAAAGGGGTTGGCCTTTCTTGCTTTCTCGTTCTTCATTTTTTGCAATTTAATATGGCGGCCGTGCATGTTTTGAGTCAACATCGTGTAACAATGGATGGTCTACAGCAAAAATCCACTAAGCGGGTGATGATTAACAGCGCATATTGGGGGGTAGAAATTGATTGATTCACCAGAAGTACTCAGTGATTTTTGGAAGCACGTGAATAAGAAGATGTCGGCGGTCGGCCATGGTCCTGTGCTCGGAGATCATTCGTTCGAAGCCCACGTAGTTGCCGACAATCTCATCGGTCTCGAGTCCGACCCCGACCAAAAAGAAAAAATCGAAAAATCAAAGGAGAAAAAAACAACACCAGTCTTTTCTTTTATTGTATTTTGGGTAAGGGAGATTTCAAAATTTAAGATGGGATGTTTTTATTATCAATGGGAGAGCCCATTTGGTTCTGTAGAGTTTATAGCAGGAGAAAACTTGCAACTTCGCTCCCATAAATTGAAGTCATCATCATGCTGCTTGTTGTTGGGCAATCTTGTTAGCTCTTCCAGATGGTCTATTTGGGTCATTAGCTTGCTATTTAGCACATCCACTAGTGAAAGGTCTCAATCTAGTGGGAAGAGCCAGAAAGCAGCCATTCATGGAAGGACACCTTTTTCCTCAGCTTCATTATTTTTGTTTGCAATGTTGATGATAAAGCAAACTCACTCAATCTAGTACTGCTAGAAAAGAAAAGCAAGAAAGAAAAAAAGAATGAAAATCGGTGATGACCAAAGGGAAATCAAACAAATAATTGAGCATTTCGAATCGAGTTATTATATCGTCGACTGCCAGTGGAGTCCAAATTCCACCATTGATGGAATAAATTAGGCAATTCAAGCTAATTGATTAAGTTGTCGACTAGATGCGTTTTATTGGGGTCGATGCTTGTCAATACATGGTATTTTTCTTTCAAGACTCGGTGTAATCTTAGTACTGGTTTCCCAAACCACTTTGATAAGAACCCCTTTTCTTCATTCCTTACATAGGACAACGGATTTTCTAATGCATTTTTTTCTATACTGACCATTCTTTAGAGAAGAATCTCTTTTGATATAGTAGTAAATGAGATTATTTACCATTTACTCTGGAAAAAAAGTTAGTACTTTTCCCGTTTGTCTTCATACATATACGTTTTACACAGACCATGCATGTATAGTATATTTTTTGTCCACCATCTTACTTACATGAATAATTAATAAAGATCCACATATATTCTTTAAAGAATAATTAATCTTTCAGATAAACGACTTTCTGATAAACATTCCAAGACTTATGGACGTTTTTAGAGAAGCTCTTATTTTTTTGGCAAATTAGAAACTTTTAATCTCAAAGAAACTAGATCGAACAATTATCATCGGGTTTATTAATTTTAGTGTTTTTCTATTCGTTCCTTCCTGCAGATTTTTTATTCTTAATGTAAGTCTGTAACAATATAGAAGTATTGGCCGATTGCTCCGCCAAGTTTGGTAAGCTCTTAGTCTTTTTGGCCAATTATTTGTGAATTTGCATGTACATCGATATGACAACTCTCCAAAATTATGGTAAAAAAACTTTGGCAACTCGAGTTTATTTTTTTGCAAGGCGTTAAGATTCACGTGATACTAGGAAAAGTGGAACAACATCTATACATATATAAACACAAATGCCATTACTATTGTTGTGTATAGCATTTTATGTAGGACTAATTTGGTGAATCAAGGGAAAATGACACAAACAGTCCCTGAACTTTACCTCAATGTGCAAGTTGGTCTATGAACTTTTAATTTGTTTAATGTCATCCTTAAACTTTTGGTGCATGTTCAATTCAATCTATGAACTATATGAAAATTTTTAATACAGTCCTTTCCATTAGTTCAAGTTCAGGGATTACATTGAACATTTTTATATAGTTCAGGGATTGAATTGAATATGTACTAAAAGTTCATGGATGACATTGAACAAAATAAAAGTTTAGGGACTACATTGAATATTAGCTTAAAGTTCGGAAACTATATTGAACATATTAAAAGTTTATGGACCAAATTGCATATTGGGCCAAAATTTAGAAACTGTTTGTGTCATTATTCCGTGAATCAATTATTCAATTTCCTTCTAGCAAAAGGAGTGAAAGTATTCGAATTCAAATTCACTTAGAGAAATAGGAAAATGGGTATCGCATAAGTAAAGACAGAGAGGAAAAGTAGAGTTCTTTTCAAAGGAAATGGATCTAATCATCTTTGGCAACCTAATCAATCAATCGAAGATACTCAAATTTACTCTATCGATGGTGGAATCTGCAACTCTTTCTAATTTCACAGGAATGAACTCATCAATGGAAAAGAATCAAATCCCATATCTTCCTTTGCCACCACCTCCATCGTTCCTGGAGTTTCCAAAAAACATTTGCTAGTGATTCGATCTTCAGATGTCCTCAGGCTCAGCTTTCTAATCTTGCCTCTTCATGCCAAGACCTGGGACACTGGCGAGACATTGCTTCGCTAGAAAGAAAGCTGAGAGCCTGAAGGACCCCTTTGCAACATTGCATCATTGTTGACGACAGCACCTCGAACTTTGCCAGACAGGTCCTTTATCTGCAAAATTTCCCGACTATTTCCAAAAGGGTGTTTCGAAAAATTAAAAATCTTTTCCTTTTTAAAAAGAAGACGTTTGCTCACGTGGGAAATCTGACCACAAATATTTCACCCACACCTGAGGGAGGGGAAAAACATTTGTGGCAGTCCCAAACACGATGCATGAATTCACGGTGTCTGTCCAGGGTGGTCACCCTGTCTGACTCAGGCTTGTTCATGAATCTACTGCACATTGTACCATAGATAGTTGGAGGTGGAACCCATGATTTCCTTCTTATTTGTCAAGATATTATATATATAATGTATATGCTTTTTAATTGAAATCGAATGGAAATCACTCGACGTGGGTTTTCTTGATCTTGTTCCAACTTTTGATGATCACCCTCCTAATCTGTTAAGAAAGCACACGAAAAAGAAAAAGTGAATTCTCTCTCTCTCTCTCTCGTCCTTTTAGGGATGTATTCTGGATCCCCAAGGCAAGAAATTCCTCTGATTGCGAAATGCCATGAGCACACAAGATGATGGCGTCTCAAGATCAAATGACATGTCCATGGCTCTGTGTGGTTGTCACAGTACTTTGTCAGCTAATAAAGTAAAAAAACATTACAAAGAAATATAGGAAAAAAAAACATAAAAGAGAAGAAAACGAGAGAGCCTAAACATTGCCCTAAAGATTTTGCCTTTATTGTGCGTCAGATTTGACCCTTCATATCTCCATTGTACCATGCAATACCAGCCCCCCACCAATGCACTGTCAAAAGAATCCTGTTCCCCACACAGATGCTGCTGCCAGTGGCAATCTTCAGGACTCTCGGGTTTGAGGTCCACGTTTGGATTCTAATGGGATGAGTTTATTCAACTATAAACGAAACCGCGATGACAAAGTTGCTTTGTGACATCATGGAATAACCAAACGCAAAGCGATGTAAAATCAGAGGAGTTTACGCGATATGAATACAAACCGTGCCACCAAACACTTTGGATACGTTTGGATCGAACCCTAGCAAGCGAGGGAAAGTATTTTGCGGGACGGCCTCGGGCTAGGGACTATAAAAAGATTGTCATTAGATACATATAAGAACAGTATCACCCAAACCCTAACCTCATTTCAGCTCAGCCTAGCCCATCACTCCTCCAACCAACTCTATCACCCCATGTTTTTGTCATCTTCACTCCAATAATATACCAAAACCTACACCAACCCATTAAGCCAAATCATTGTCACAAACAGTATAACAGGCAACCAAAAAAACAAAAATAAAAACAGGAACAGGAATCGGTTCCCCTACTACTTTCTCTTCTTGCACACACACAACTTTTCAGTCGAGTGGTTTCATGTACTTCTCACGAAAGGGAGGTGGACCGAGTGTGACACAATTTGCGCAATTATAAGAAGCGGACACGGCAACATGTGCCTATCAACATGTGCAGTGCCCATGATATCCATCCACCAGGATCTGTTCCAACGATGAATTTGTCTGAGACAAAAGAAACCCTAGAAAAACACACCCAGAAAGAAAGAAAAGAGAGAGCGAAAAAGAGGAGCAAAAATCACAAGTGCTTTGCCTGCTTTATCGATAGGTGAAAATCGTGGATCGTCGGTGAGGTAATCACTGAGGTGGTGCTTACAAGTCCTTGTCCATTACCCGAACTTCTCTCCAAAGTTAGATGGCGATTCTGTTCGATTGAGCCACTAGTCATTGATCAATACTTACTGACGCTTTAGCTTGTTGGTCCCATGATAAAGAATCTTGTGACATATTCTATATGGGGCTATTTACATGCCACCTTAGTCTACAAATATCTAGTGCATTATAAATGTCATTTGGTGGTTCACTATACCAAAGTCCAACCGAACCTATTCCACCCCCATTTTTTTCTGGTGGAAATTGAGCATTATTGTTGATTATAGGAATACTTTTTTGGTAAGGTAAATGCGTCACTACCATCTTCGAGATAATAAAAAAAAGATCGTATTATTTATGCCCCTAACTTTATGAAGGCGCCAGAAATTTGACTTTTGAGTAGAAAACCTTATGGCCGATCTTCTAGTCTATTCAGCCAATCTCATCTCACCCTTTTTTTAATGCACAATCAATCAAAGTTGGCATTTGGTCCTAGCATTGTCATCCATGAAAATGGTGTATGTGATGCATGGTAGGGCTTCGTGATAGTTATAGGCAAGTAGTTCGATTGTTGGCTTAATTAGTTGCAAAAAGAAAAATTAAGAACCGTGGATACATGATACATCGTTGGCGGCAATAAAGATTATTTACCATAGTAGTATTGATTGTTTTATTCATTGGCTTGTCAAGCCTAGTCTTATTAATTAGGGGTGATCGATTTCAGAGTGGGTAGGTTCCAAACCTGAAACCTGGAATCTACACTGTTTTTTCGATCTGGTTTCAGGATCTATCCGAGAACTTATTTTTCTTTCGTTCCTTTTTTTAGTATCATTTTTTCTAGCAAAATAATGAGTAGTAATGAAACGATTTAAAGTAAATGATGAATAATAAGAATCAATATCCGCTGACAGCAACAATCCTTAAGATGAGCAATAAAAATTATTACCACCAAAAGCAATAATCCAAAATATAGTAATAGTATGATATATGATTTTTTTTAACACATACTAAAAATTGATTCTAAAATCGGTTTGGGTGGGTCTTCAATTCAAACCGGAAACTAGACTAGTTTCAACCGGTTCCCAAAATATGAAACCAGTTTTCAGACTAGTTCAAACAAGAACCGGTTCCCAGACTTGTTTTTCGGGTGGCTCGGTCTAATTCCTGGGTAAATCCGGTCCGGTTGCATACCTCTATTGTCAACTCAATATTTTAATCCTGTGCAATTGTAGGGTCTTGCGATAGTTATAGGTAATTAGTTTGATTATCGTGCTTAATTAGTTGCAAAAAGAGAAATTAAAAACCGTGGATACATGATACATCGTTGGTGACGATAAATATTATTTACTATAGTAGTATCGGTCGTTTTATTCATTGCCTTGTTAAGCTTAGTCTTATCAACTCAAAATTTTAATCCTAGGCAATTGCAGTTACTTTTTACTTGGTGCTCCTTATATTTGCTGAAAAAGGCAGAGAGTGGGCTAGGTCTGATTAAAGCTAATTTGCAACATCATATAGATTTGACATTAAAATCGGGCCACGATTAGAGACCGCTAGCCAGTAGCAAAGAGAGAACCCATGATGATGATGAAGATGGTGTACTTTTTCACAAAATGACTTTATTTCACTCTTTCGTGTCAAAGTGCTCTCCTGAACTTGTCCGGATAGATTTTTATTTTCGTCTTTTATTTGATAAGA
Source organism: Syzygium aromaticum (assembly GCA_024500025.1). Lineage (NCBI taxonomy): Eukaryota > Viridiplantae > Streptophyta > Magnoliopsida > Myrtales > Myrtaceae > Syzygium > Syzygium aromaticum. The sequence continues at coordinate 21,159,037 of CM044888.1, read as the reverse complement.
AATCTTACGATGACTAATCTTTCACTTTGGTTTCGTTTGCTTCGTGAAAAATATTTTTCTAAGAATAATCATTTACATCACTTGAAATAATCATTTATTGAAAAACGTTTTCAATATTTTCGCAAATAATGAATACTTTTTCGTCAATTCATTTTTGTGAACGATACAATGAATCATTTTTAAGAAAATATTTTGTAAATCACTCATTTTCTACAAAACAATCACACCTTTTTATTAAGATCAAAACACCTAAATTATCACACAATATAAATGTCAACGTATGAATTCATATAAATTTTTTTCATAATTTCTTGAAATTTGAAAAATATTTTAAGGTTTGGCGAAAAGCAAAAAATTACATTTTCACTTCTTACGAAATGCAAAAAAATGGGTAGCAAATTTATAAACTAACTTGTTTTGAATATTTGGGACATGCACAAGTTTTTCTCTCTTTCTTTTCGATAGAGTTTTGAGATGAGATGTGGTGGCGGGGCATTGGTCGATGGGCGGTTGCCGCACTAGTTTCGGATGGAGAAACCAACTGATTCAGCGAGGCGATGGTGGGGGCAGCGGCAGGTAATGCTATCGATGAGCGGCGGTGGTTTGGTTAGTTTGGTTGCGGAAAAAGTTTTCTTTTTCCTAGCCACGTTCACCAAGTTGGAATTGATAACTTATGCAAGAATGTTACCAAAAAAAAAAAAAAAAAGAAAAACAAACTCTTCGTTTTCAAAAGTGGAGGTTGGGGCAACGGTCTATGATATTCTTCCTTTTTTAATCCCCATAAACGCCCGGAAAAATGCGGGAAATTTGATTTTGCAAAGTCATTTTGCCATAAGAACAAAGCCATTATAAACTGAAACTATTGGGATAATGAAATTTGTGGGAGGACAAAGCATGGCCCAAGTAATCATAAATCTCATGGCATGAGATCGAAATACTTGACTAAAGCTCCGTTTATTTTATAGAAGACTTATGATTCAAAAAACATTTTCTTCTATATAATCACTTGTAGCGCTTAAAAAAATGCTTAAACAAAAAATATTTTCATCGTCTACAAAAAATTTTATACATAAATTATTATTGATAATGAAATTTTTTTTTGTTGGTTAATTATATTTTCAAGTGATATAATCCATCATTTTAGAAAAATGTTGTGTAAATCGTTTATCATCCGCGAAACAAACTAGTGACATTTTTGAGCATTAAGTCATCGCTGGATCCACTCGTCAAGGTCATCCCCTCAAATCGGATGATTCCTAACTTTTCTTAATTGACAAAAATCCCTTAAAATTTCCACAAATTTCGAGAACTTCTGGGAGCAACAACGAAGGAAAAAAAAAGATTTAAAAAAATACCCTTTGGTAAGACTTTCTTGAAATAACAAGAAATGTCCCTAAGTAGACACGAATAGAAAAGGCATGCACACTCAAATCAAAGTCGCACAATGCACGACGCGAAGTAGAACCTCGATTTTGGCCGATCCTATGTACAACTAAAAAGGCACGATACATGAACACACGCATCGATCGAAACAACACGAAATGAGCAGAGAGATTACTACTACAAAGATTGCAACATGCAAAATGCGATATGACCAACCCCACACATCGACCGTCATCATCATGTCCATGTCCCCACGATTGCAAATTGCACTCAGGCTATGACGACAGAAGAAGCTGTTCGTAGAATAAAAGAATTTATGTAATTTCCAATTTTTTTCTCCAAAAAAAAAAAAGATGGGGCGGGGAAAAGAAGAAGAAAATGCCACGCAACTCCGTGGCTCCATGTACAGAAAAAAACTCCATATGGGAGTCCCCTCCAAATTAAAAATAAAATCAAAAATCAAAAGAAAAGAAAAGGGGAGAATTTATATTTTTGAACGGTGAGGCGGAGGTCGATATAGTCTGGAATTTTATTATTGCCATAATAATATTCTCTTTTCTTTCATTTTTTTTAACTCTCCTCTTTTTTGGGCGGCGCTCTGACCTTGCCTTGATGGGCCTGGGCCTGGGCCTGGGCCTCCCACATTGGGCTCGGGTTCGGGCCTCAGGAAAGGTAGACCTCCACGCCCGAATTCCTCCCGGCGAAGCACACCGGGCAAGCCTGGACCACCGCGTCGCACTCCGCGCACACGCACAGGTGCCGGCACGGCAGCAGCACCACCGACGCCGCCCGGCTCCCGCACCCCTTGCAGCTCGGCCCCAAGGCCACGACCCGGTCCGGGTCGACGTAAGCCGACTCCGCGTCCTCCGCCGCCCGGCCCTCCGCGGCGGACCCCGGCCCACCCCCGTCGTCCGCCGCCGCCCCAGCCCCCCTCCGGTCCTGCCCGCTCAGTATGAGCTGCTGCAATTGGGCCTGCAGCGACGCGGCGGCAGACTCCTGGGCCCGAGCCTTGGCCTGCCAGACCTGGGCCTCCACGCTGAGCTGGGCGGCGCGTGCTTCGAGCTCGGCGTACCGGCGCGCGGCCTTCTCCATCTCGGCGTCCTTCTCCCGCAGCTTCCGGGCCAAGGACTCCTCCGCTATGCCCAGCAGCGCGCGGTAGTGCCTCTGCCTCTTCTCTGCCAACGTGCGCCGCAATTGCTCTCCCTGCCAAAACGACGATATGGGCACCATAAGAGAAGAGTTTTGCTATGGAATAATCGGGGAAAAAACAATCAAACCACGGATTTTCTATTCCTCAAATTCGGAAAAAAATGGTGGGGATGATAGGAAAAGAAGAAAATGGTACCTGGGCATGGAGGAATTGGTCTATTTCATCCCTCTGTTGCTTGAATTGAGTGGCGAAATCTTCGGACAATACGGACAAGCTTGCGGATGAATTCGAAACGTGATGATTTTGTTGCTGCTGCTGTTGATGATGATTATGATGATGGTGTTCGCCGAACGATAAATGGAGACCAGTGGAGACCAGATTGGATTGGTGGTGGTGGTTGTTATTGGTATGGTTGTGGAGCTGAGTGAGGTCAATGAGCTGAGGAGGCTGAGGTTGCAATGAATACAGATGGTTGTTGGCGTTCATGGATGCAAAGTTAGTGGATGCCACTTCTGATCTTCCTCTCTTCCTCTGGTTAGCGCCTGTCGCTGCAATAACATTTCACCACAAGATTATGAGGATCGCCCAAATCAAGAACCGATATTTGCTCGGGACGACCAAAAAAGTCGCCTTCTTTCTGGGATTGAGTTTTCGTGGGACTCACCTCCGGTGGTGAATAAGATGTGGGATTGGTCTAGGAATCCTCCTGGCTGAGGCTGCAAGGAACAGTCGTTTATTTCAGAGGCATTCCTGTTCATCATCACCACGAAAACAGAGGATAGAAAGTATGGGATGGTTAGAACATCAGATGAAGATGAGAGAGAGAGAGAGAGAGAGAGAGAGAGAGAGAGAAACCGAGGAATTGGTGGAGAAGAAGTAGCAGGGAGATGGGGTTGATGACGAACCTGTTGAGGAGGAGGATATTAGAAGGGTATTGAGCTTGAACGGCCATTGCAAGAGTCTCAGAGGAAATAGATGGATGCGGTCGAGGAGGCGGGGGCAGGGAGATTGGAGAGTGGGCTTGGTTTTGGTTTTGGTGGGTGGCGTTCGTAATTTGTATGAGAGAGAGAGAGAGAGAGAGAGAGAGAGAGAGAGAGACAATAAGGAGAGGCAAAAGATGAGGGTGCGGCAAACAATGTGAAGCAATAAAGGCTAAGGCATAAGAAGCATGAATAGGAGGAGGAGGAGGAGGAGGAGCAGAGGAAGGATGAAGATGGAAGGAGAAAGATGCCCCCTAATGCTATGCGTGCCGGGAGGGGGACTCTTCAATGAATATTTTAGCTCCAAGGGGAGATGAAAATGAAATTAATCACCACCCAATTCACGCCCTCATGCCCGTGCACAGAGAGAGAGAGAGAGAGAGAGAGAGAGATTTTGTTCTTCTCTTTTGGTTTATGCTCTGATGTCAAAAGGAAGACCCCCCTCCACAATAACTTTGTTTTCACCAACTTTTTATTTCTTTGCTTTTTTCTTCACCTCCTTGCCTTGTTTGCTATGCTTTGCTGTCTGTCGCGAAGAGAGAGAGAGAGAGAGAGAGAGAGGCCCTATACGTACTCTGATGTTTCCATTTCCGTTCTTGGGTTGCTGACCTGTGTTCAGCCTCTTCTTGAGGAGGGAGTCTCGCATTTCACAGTAATCGAATCTTTTTGTTTGATTCACCCATTTCTCGGGTTTCACTTTCACCCCTCCCCCTGCTTCCTTTCCCTTTCTTCCCCTCTCCCTCTTCCTCTCTCTCCCCTCTTGGAACGGAGGAGAGAGAGAGAGACAGAGAGAGAGAGAGAGAGAGCGAGGGGGCATCGAACGAAAGAGTCAGCAGGTCAAGAAGAAGAACACTAAAAAACGACACGATACGAAATGGGAAACATCGAGTCCATGAACATGAACGGAATAATCAAATAGTAAAAAGGTGGCGAGGAGGTGTTGTTGGGTTTTCTAGAGTGGTGGTGGGAGGGTTGGCTTTCGCCGCTCCCGCTGCCGCTGGGTTTGTTCTTGCTTTGGGGCATTTCACATTTGACAATTCTACTCCCACCTTTTCTTTTCCTCGTTTTTTTTCCTAACCCCCCCTTCCTTTTTTGTTTATTGATGACTGGATAAATTCATTTTTCTCGACTCCTGAATTACTCTCGGACGGCTAAAAAAAAAAATGGAGCCGTAATTCGGGGTGGGTGTCCGATAGTGTATGCTCCAGTCGAACATGCCGTGTCGAATGATTGTTGATCGGAAGGAGGGCGTCGGATGTTCCGAAAATTCTAAGGCTCGAAGTACCTTGGATTTCGTGGTTTTAAAATTATACTTGAGTTATAGAAGAAGTTGGGGTTTTGAAACTCTATTTAAATAGGAATGTGTGAGCAAAAAATGCTTGTTCGAAATCGAGGGGAGTAGAAAAATAGATATCGGGAGGGAAAATGTGACAAATAATGGTACCGGCGAGTCAATATTTATGTTAACTACCATTCCTACGCATATGTTCGCTAAATAATATGTTCGCTAAATAATACACATGTAGGAATCTCACGTTCGTTTATATGATTTTATGTTAGTACAACTTTTGCTTAATTTGTGAAAGATGAAAAAGGGTTAATGCGAACGATTAACACAATGCTATAAAAAATTAGGAAATGAGCTGGAGCCCTATTAGGTTTCGGCTAGGGATTTCTGTAAGGAATTCAATTGGATGATAGATTTTCATAAGCTAATCGACATGATATTTGACATGTGTCTTTCGAGTTTGATAGAAAAGAGGTCCACATATATTGCTATTTAGTCTCACCAATACTTCACATACCAAACTACTTTCCTAGGACTATATGCCCCGCCTCATAAGGTTATGCCACCAAAAAAAAAAAAAGTAATTTAAGCTAGTACTGTAGCTTTGTCTTGGAGCTTCTAGACAGATCGAATTCCTCAAAGATGTAGTCATGAATGATGGAAACTTGTAGTAATTTTGGAAATTTCCGGAGACTTTTACAATTATTCAAGAGAAAAAGAAGAAGAGAGAATCCATGTTAGCTGGCCGGTTTCTCCTTTTCCTTTTCCTTCCTCTCTATTTTGATCATGCTTTGGTGTGTTTGAATTTTACTTGGTTTTGAAGATTCGAACTTCTCTCCTCCAACAGCTATGCTTCCTCTCAATTCATTCCTTATCTTAGAAAATGGAGAATGTGTGTGTGTGTGTGTGTGTTGTATCATTCCTTCTGACCTAATTTCATGGGTTGTTAGTTGAGTCCTCTCTTTTCCATCTCCCCAAGATTTAAATGTCTGATCAAGATTTATCCTATGACCTTGTCAGATGACTGAAACCTAACAATAACCTTAGCCCCCTTCAAAAGCCCCTAATTCAGGGTTTTCAAACTTTTGAACAAAGCAAAACACAAGGAAAAAGCAACTGGGTATTCCCTAATTTTCTCATTTATTATCCACAAGACCAAACCAATCTTGACTAGGTGGGATTGGGAGTTCTTTAATCCCCCCAGCCATTGGTAATATAAGTGGGTGGCAATCAAGTTTTGCCAGGTAATAACTGATGAGAGAAGCTGTGGGAGGCTCTTCCTTTTTGTTGCTTTTATTGAGGTGGACCTCCATCGAAGCAAAATACAGGGGGATTGACATTATCAATGTGGTTATCCACCCTAGAAAATTGCAGAACAATATTTGGTCTAGGATTCTGTATATTGCACTTGTGCACAGCAAGGAAGCACCTGTCTCTACTCCCCAACTTGCGTATATTGACATTTTCTAGAGAAGGGTGTGAATAGCATCCAGGAATATTATTTTGTTTTTTGTCACTTTTTCCGTTAGAAGGAAATTATATTCTCAGCAATGGAAATGCTTGCTGGAGCCCCTTGATTTAGGGTGATATGAATAAGATTAATAATTAAAAATATCGGTAAACATCTACGTTCGAGAAATATTAGCTGTCTTCTTAGACCTCGATATCGTTATATGAAGAGTCAAGTTGATGGTCAATGACAAATTGAAGAAAACTTTGAGAGGCGAAGATATATATGGAATGTCAGAAATTTGAGAAAGGTAATTGCTCAGTTTGTCGGGACGTTGCCCTGTTTTAGAATAAGCATTCCGTTGTGAGATAAACATTTTTATTTCCTTTAATTTCTTTTCTCCCCAATAAATTGAAATTAAAGCATTCGATAGAACTTATGGATCTTAGCACAACGTATACCAATTAGAGATCAGCACTTAGTTTTTTGTGAAGGACGGTGTTCAACTATATTAGAAGGGTTTTCCTAATGAGAACTTGAGAATACTTGTTAAGAGTAACGGTTTATGTTTACTACAAATTCAAGAATAAGTAACGTATGTCAATTTCATATATATATATATAAAGATATTGAAATATGGAAAGGTTTCTTTTGTTTAACGTTCTTCAAAGGAACTTAACTAATAATGAATATTGAGAGACACCCGTCAAAATGTAGAATTTACCCGTCTTCCTCCCTTCTCTCATCTAACAAAAAAGGAAGAATGACCCGTGATTTCAACCGATAAATCAATCGACAACAAGAAGAAGATAGTCTCGCAGCATCTTGCATCAATAAGTGCAATTTGGTCACCAAAAGAATCACCATTAAGTTGCCTAGTAAAAACTCTGAAAAAGAGCAGTAGCCAGAAACCAGAAGGGCGTTGCAAACAAAATTCAAAGGAAAGAGAGCGAGTCTCACAAGAAAAAGTTAAGTTGGTATTGGTGTTCGATTTCCCCGAAACCAAGAAGTGACTTTTCTTTTATTTGCCTTCTAAGCTTTAGTATGAATGTACGTGACAGAGAAAAGAGAAGCAACCAAAATAGGGCAAGAAAAGAAGAAAACTGCGAAAGAGAGTGCTTGGAATGGCATCATGCAATTTGTCTTTATTTAAGGACCCACCAACAACAAAAATAAAAAGGGGGTCGGCTTGCTCTTCTCCCCAAAAAAATCAAAATCATCGCTTGATCTATAATATCCTTTAATAAATATTCTTTGGAATGAGCGATAAATAAATGTCCTGCACGGCTTTACGATTCTCCAACTCACAAACCCTTGTTTTCTTCCCCTAGTCAAGACACGTGCTTTCCTTTTCCATTTCCCTTTCCTCTTTCTTCCTAGCTTCGTCCCGTCAATATGTTTCCTCCAATTCTAGGCAATTGCTTTCACACCATGCTCGTGCCAATTTGATGCTTGTTAAGCGGCCATCACCTCGCTTTGTTTGCACCTGGTTTGGCCAATTGCATGCGCGAGATAGACGCCTAGAACGCCACATAATTATAACCCTTCATTTTCACATGTATCATTTCAAGAGAAAGAGAGAGAGAGGGGGGGGGGGAGAGAGAGAGAGAAGCATTCAAGAACGAGGGTTTCGAGGTCCAAAGACCGACCCCCTAAAGGAGTTGAACGTTGATCAACGCAATGGAGCCTTGTGAATGGATCTCTCTTAAGATCTGTATTATCTCTCTTAATTTTCTTAAAGTAATAAAGTAGAACACGTCGGTTGACCTTGCACTGTTGCACCTTTGGCTGATATTACGTGAGTGAATCACCGGGAGTTCAAGGGCGCAATTATTGTCGAGATTACAGAAAAAAGTTTGTTTAAACAAAGCAAGATGCACACAAACTTAACCTCAAAGGGATTGGCCGGAGGCATTAATATTACTAAAAGCATGTGTTCCCATTAAGAAGCGTGAAGTCTAAGGTTTAATTAATGCAATCTCTCGATATAAAAGTTTACAATAAAGTAATTTCCTGTGAATCCTTCAATCTTGGCGGGAGTAACACGTTCTTGATTGCATAAAGGGCCGGGGTAGTACAACTTCTTGTGTGATATTACTTGACCGAACACGCATAGAAAGACATAAAAAAAAGGAATTCCACGCGCATATGTACATTCATAAGGTAAGTTTGAAATAAGATCGACTTTGTACTCAAGATATGCTCTAATGAAATTTATGCAATGATTTTCTACTTACTATCAACACTAATTACGGAACTATATAGAAAATCCTTCCCCAAAAATTAATTTTCGACCAAGCAGAACATTCCCTCCCGTTCACGATTTTTCCTTGCGCCGCAAAAATCATTCCAAGTTCCCATTTAACTGTAGAAAAAGAAGATAAATTTCATTACTGCATGTGCATGGATTCCACGGGTTCAAATTCAACCAGCGTCTTCTGGAATTCGTGCAAAATTAGTCAAGTCAAAACCAGCGTTATAGGCGCGTTTGAAATTATATTCAGTTAACAAAAAAAAAATTTGTAATATGATTAATTTTTAACCCATTCTTTTAACCCATCTACAAGTTCCTCTGAATAGGCTAGCTGTCTCGTCACGGGGCTTAGGGCACAAAACATAATAGCGAATTTTCTGAATGATTTAGAATATATGGATATCCTAAATTACAGAAATTATTTGTCGGCCCACATGGCATGTTCTCTTCGATAAGATGCCTTTGAATATTTTAATTAGCGAAATTCTCGGTTTAATTAGTCTAGTTTCTTACTATGGGTTGGGTCAAAGCATCACTGGAGTGGCAGCAATTCTGACCTTTCTCGATCATAATAACCTTATTTCGATTTGGGAAATGTTGACCGTAGTGTTTCCCTTGATGAACTCGTTGAAGTAATTTGCACGAGTGAGAAAACTTGCTTTACTATTAGGCTCCGTTTATTTCGCCTTAATTATCGATTTGGAAAACATTTTTCTTGATATAATCGCTTACAAAAATGAACGAATGATAAAAATATTTCATCGCCCTCGAAAATGTTTAAACATAAATTATTGTTCGTGACAAAATATCTTTTATCGACAAATTATTTCAAGTGATATAAACAACTATTTTTAAGAAAATATTTTTCAAAACATATATTCTCAGCGAAACAAACAAGCTTCATCAAAGGTGATTTTGTTTTTTTCCATACTTATTATGGGCATTCTTTCAGTCATCATTAAGGCAGTTAATTGTCACCAGAATATTAACAATGTCTTTCTTTACTTAATGCCGGCAAACGCGTCCGCACGATTGCGTGTGTATGAAATTGACATTTAAAGTAACAAGAAAAAGCACCTTAGCAGAAATATTTAATGGGAAAAATATTGTTGATAGAATGTACAATACAAAGTGATCATGTAGATTTACTTGAAAAGAGAAAGATATTCCGAGAATTGATAAAAGGTTATTGTAGGATAGAAAATATTTGATTTTTTAATTAATATAAAAACGCATAAGAGATATAAAAAAGAATTATCAACTTACTCATTTTCCATGAATACAACATCTGTGTAATAAATAATTTGGAAAAGAAAAAATGATTGAGATCCCTCATAAGTAGGAGATCCTCTCTGTTTTGTGTAATTATGCATATAAATACTATATAAAATTTATGTGAGCATTATAAATGCAAGTAGATGCTCTCATACATCGATCTGATAGTTTTTGGAATAAAGAATTTTACACATGATACTATAGTCAAGTTTAGATTTTTCTCACACCATTCTTACGTTCTTAACTTCTTATGTAACCATTACTTTTGTTGGTCGCATAATTAACCTTATCATAAGGCTCTGACAGAAAAATCGATGCCCTAAATGATATCGATAAATACAAGATTTGGATAGACTTTACATGCATATCTCTCCGTGGAGAGATGATAAGTTTAGACAACTAATTCGACCCCTTCTGGTAACTCACGGGCATCTATCATGTCCCTTTTTTTACTATGTATAGATTGCCATATTTATGCTAGCTTAAGTATTATAATCAAAACGAACTTAGGATCACATTTGCATGATCCATCTAAGGAAACAAATGAACATAAATTACAAAAGCCAGCATAGTCAACTACAAGCAATGGGGTCGGATGTCATCCCTCTCTCTCCAAGTCATTTTCGGAGATCGATGTATTTAATGAAGAAAAGCCCGCCTTGATTTAAAAAAGAAAAAGTTAATTAAACACCCCCAAGTAATGTCATTGCAAACGTGGACATCATGCAAAGGTACCGCGTCGAAACGCTTTGGACTCCGAATGAATCTGGAGACCAAGGAAGATGCCACGAACATGACATGTAGCTAGAGATTTCTGCACGCCACTCCAAGACAGCAATTTGCAAATTTCTTAGTCCTGCTTAAGCCCTCGCTTAATTACTAATTAAGGGCATTTGTCACCTTCTGTGATCTGAGATTTGATTGTGGCGTAGTCATCGTGGAGTGCAATTGCATCATGAGCTGTGTGAAATCGGGGGTAGAAAAGGGAAAGATAATCTCGTGAGTCCTCGCCGGGGAATTCAACATGCGAATCATGTTGAGGACTAAAGTTTTCGAATATGACACAATTCGGAGGGGATAATCGATGGATGTAACTTGTGCGGTTCAAATTTACTCACAGGAGCATCCTATGTAGGAATGCAAACGGGCAAATCTCGATTGATCTGCTAGAAGAATCTAATTTGCTTAGACCATTAAGGCGAGAGGGACAACACAATCGGTCCCAATTTGGTGAAGTGGTACTATTATGATAATGAGATTTGGAAATTTCGGGGATTAATACTCGACGTACATCACGAGTTCATGATTTTGATCAACAAAGGCCTATTGAAAACATATGGATTTTGGATCCACATATTCCATTATCATACCATCAAGTCCGAAGATTAATGAATTTCATGCCCATGGAGTTAGCTGAGTGGATACGACGGCCGGGAATTTCTGGCTACCGAGAAACATGAGATTTCAAAGACAGTTCATATTTGGTGTTTACTTCTTAATCAGAATGCAGAGAAGCGATTTTGTAGAAATCCTTGGCCATGACATAGCTTGCCAGCTTGGATTAGAGTAGACTAAGCAGGTGAATCCGATACGACGACAATTCTTTACATCGTAACACAATAACACATAAAGATGCCTTATGGCAATGTTGTTATTTTAAAAGCAATAGATCTAATTCAAGAGAAGCATTAGATAATTAACCAAAGTGTGATTTTTTGAGCATTAGAATTTCTTCTCTGGCACTATTGGACACTGCAATATTCCTCTTGTTTGGATAGCCTAATCTGAACATTACAAGTCGTGACCTTTGTGAATAAGACTTGTACTAGAAGGTGGGCCGTCCGACCATCCGATTCAAAATCGAAGAATATATAATGTGAGCTTCCCAACTACTTAGATGCAATGTTCATACATCAAATCACTCAGCATTTTGCTTTTAATGAGATTAACCTTTGAATTGCAGATGTGAGTCATCATTTTCAAGAACCATCATGAAATCAGGCGCGTTTCCTAGGGTTGAAGGCACAAATTAGTTTCTTCTTTTTTTTTTTTTTTTTTCTTTTGAGATAAGGAAAGATATTCTCCTTTGGTCCTAATCCAACTAATTCCCACAACCACTTCACATTTTCCTACAAATAATTTCTCTTCATTAATTGATGTTTCCTTTTTCTCACCCCCACACACTTTGTCCAACACCTTTTCATTTTTTTGTCTATCTTGGACTCCGTTTCTATTTACAGTGCCACCACCCTCAATTCCACAGCTTCCCCACCTCTCCAACAGTCTCTCCACTATCTATGCCTTCTGTTTCACACATAAAAAGCAATTGTAACCAAATCCCAATACCTCATACCCCAATAAAAAATGAAAATAAAAATGAATAGTTCAGTGCATATAAGTGATATTTAGGCGCCCCAAAAATATGTAGAGAGATTCCCTGTGTTAGATTCTTTAATAAGACAGGTTAGGAGACAAGATCCTTTATTGGCTAGCACCAAAAGATGATGTGAGTTGAGGGATCTGCAAGACAGTGTTTGAATAATTGTGCAAGATGGACAGCATTAGGCACAGGCTTTTGTTTAAATGTCGCACTTACCTTTTGGTAGAGAGATGGGTGAGATGATCAATGTCAAGTCCTTTGGAAAAGGGAAAATACAAATACAAGAGAAAAAAAATGTTTTAAGTATTGACCGAAAGTAAATGATGAAACAAGGACCAGAACATATTCAAATATCTCCCATTATAACTTTTGTCCTTGCGATTTTATAAAGGGTATGTGACACACGAATTTGATTACTAGCTCATGGGGTGCACAAGTTATTCAATTCAAGGAAAGGCGTAGCCATAATTGGGAGTTAGTGGTAGGCAATTAATTGTGGAGGTTTCTTTTATTTTCCCAAACAGTAGATTGTGCGTTGAATAGTTTTTTTATTATCTCTGATCCTATGCACATCAGGGAATTGCCAAAACATATTGTTCACGTTCTTAAGGTTTAACTTTAATGGAATACGCAATAGTGGTGATTCGAACCAAATTTTAAGCGAGAAAGGTTAATAATTTGATCAAGGAATGGTATATAATAGCTATTGAAAACCAATCTTGGTGTTGGTTCCAATGCTTGTAGAGTGTGCCGGTATTACGATTGGTTTCTTTTGGGCCAAAGAGTGCATTTCCATGAATTGATCTCGACCAAATATAGTGGTTGAGTTGATGGGAACAAAACCTAGAAACACTAAGCTAAGACATAGGGCAGCGAGCTCCAATGGTATCCTAAATCTGATTACTAAATTTTTTTATTTTTTAAAGTATACATGTTAATTCTCCTACTGGAAAAAAGGGTACTTGCGGAGACATTAATTTCGTCCTTTTGCTGTCTAAATATGTCAAATGCCCCAATAGGAATAAAAAGTTACAAATAGTTTCTCTTTCCATTAGATAACAAAATTAAATTCCTCAGAATTCAGCCTTCGTTAGCAAACTCACGCAAATATACATTCTAAACAAAACTCAGCAATTAGGATTTTAAAAGGGAGGAAGAAAGAGAAGTAAAAAAATCAAGAAGCTAGCACGAGAGAGAGAGAGAGAGGAAGGACATGCATGCAGAGATTGCTTGAATACTTATTGAGATGTCAGAAGAAGATGATGGGGAGGTGGCGGTGCTGATAATTTATGAGGGAGCATTGTGACTTGTGAGCGAGTTGAGTGAGGGGTACTTTGGCTGGCACCTGTGTAGTGTGTGTCTGTGCCTGTGTGTGCGTGGGTCATAATAATGCCAGTCACAAGAAGCAGCAGCAGGAAGGAGAAGAAATTTAATTTCATACAAAGAAAGAGAAGGAAGGCACAATTCATGAGGTGCTAAGGAAGCAACATCAGAGTGTGTGTATCGTCTGTGGGTCTCCATTGTATAATTTCTTGCTGCAAACGAATCAAAGCTACCTCTGCAGAAACTCACCTCCTTATTCATTGTGGGCACACCTTTGGAGCCTTTCATGGGTCCATTCCAAGTCCTTGCTCCTCTCTTTTAGTTAATTCTTCTTGTTCTTTTCTCTCTCTACTTTTTTATTTTTTTAAATTTTTTTTGGTAAGTTTAATGCCAATGATAAGAAAATATTTTGTTAATTCTATTGGCAATGTTAATAGGGCATAAGTCCAAGAGATTAGTTGCGTCACTAAAGTAATTGCAGTTGTGTGCTTTTTAAAAAAGTGGGATCAGACGCAGTAGGGTGGAGATCAAGTGTAACTAAGGGAGTATTGGATTTGGATGGTCTCTATCTTTGATTTGGTTTAACATTAGCTAGTAATCGAAATGGGATATAACTCTGGACCTTGATAAATGAAAAGGTTGTTAATCAAGCATCATTGATTAGATTGGCATCCATCTCTACATAGTTTTCTTTTTCTATAAGGTTCATATCTATATCTATGTGTTGATATAGTTGCTAAAATTGAGCTCATCATGGACCTTTGCCAGTTGAATTTAAGCATCTAGTATGATGTCTTTTAACAAGTAAAGTTATTTTGTTGATTGCCATGTGAATTATTTGTACGGGGTGTAACTATCCACTTAACTTTGTTGGGGGCATGTTCCGAAACTCCGATTACGATCTTGCAATTCGAAAAGAGGATATTTAACCTAAAGAGACTAGTGACATCTCAATTTTGTGCTTGAAAAGATCTATTATTTTCTCATATTCTACTATGATTAGCACAGTGTATAACAAGCCTAACATGGACATAAGTTACTTATGATGTGAAATCAAATTTTGCAAGCTCTATCTAGCTTACACATATATTTAGGATGGAGTTATAGAAAACACCCACACACTTTGGAGTTAGTATACATTTGCTCCTAAACTTTCAACCGATACACATTTTCTTCCATGAACTTTCATTTTGCTATAATTGTTAACCTCCCATTGTATTTTACATTAGAATGTGCAATGCACATGACTTGTATGGGGTAAATGTGCATTTTCATCTCATTCTTTTATAGAAATATCTCTTTTATTCTTGATTTCTGTAAAAAAAATGGAAGAAAATAAATTCACTAAAATATTAACATCATAAAATACAAATGTCAATAATAACATTAAAAATTGCCAAAAATTGATGAATATATTAATAGAACTAAAACGATATTTTAAGAAAAAGAAATTCACTTAAGTAAAAAAGAAAAAGGCCATAATAACAAAATGGTCAAATAATATTTGTAATTGACATTTATTTTTTTTGTTAATTTGTTTTTCTCTATTTTCTTTAATTTTTCAATTTTTTTGTGGAAAATCAAAAGCAAAAGAAAAATTTCCATAAAAAAAAGGGCGTGAAATGTACATTTACCTATTAAAGTCAGGTGCTTTGCACATATTAACAAAAACTATAATGGAGGGTTAACTGTTGTCAAAGGGTGTGTGTAACAGTTGAAAGTTGGAAATTTGTGCTGCCTCCAAAGTTCGGAGGGATTATGTGCAGTTCCCCTTATGTTTAGTCAATATGGAGGGTCCTACGCAGGGCCTCGCCCAATCGATTATTTTTTGTTTTGTTTGGAGCAACCGTCCTATTATTCGTCAAATATTAACTCGTGGTCACTGCTCAAATCAGATTTCACGAGCGAACTTGAACTCATTCGAGAACAGCCGGGGAAGTTAGATACATTCTTTCCTCCTTCAGAACAAGAATCCAGTTCAACATATTATGGTCCACAGCGTCGGGTATAACCCTCGCCGGAGATCTCCCAAAAACCCATCACCTCTCTCCTTTTTGCATTACTGAGAAAGGGAAAAGAGAACGACAAGAAACCATTGTTCTGCAAAAATATGGGTTAGCACAGCATCTGAACTCAAGAACAAAATGCAATAACTACACCCCTAAGTGGTCCCCTAATTGCAAGTGATTTACAACGCAAAGTGATCTGACTAATGACTCCTGGGTGCTCTGTGTGTGGCCTCTCAACATCAGCATAACTGTATTATCAAACAATACGTGCCATAAATTTCCACATTCACAAAAAGCTAACGAAATAAGAGCATTTCCTTCTTCCCTTCTTTATTTTCTCTTTTTTTTCTTTTTATCTGTGGGGGAATCTGACAAAGAACCCTAATTAAGGGGTTCGATTTGGGGCCATCCATGAGGAATAATGACTCCTCCTGTCACGCAAAATGATATTGATTTGGCCCATTCGAGCCACGATTCGAGGGATCTTTTGTCTCCTTACGGAAAAGAACATGTAAAACAAGGACAGAGCAGACCACAGTTTATTGCCAGATTAGGTCAAGAGTCTTATCTTTTTGTTTTTCTATTTTGTTTGGCTGAGATTAGGTTAAGGGCTCGCTCTCTTCAGTACTTGTTCTGGAGCAAAGTAATGGAAGTCGTATCAAACCAGGATATGTAGAAGATAGACGTTTGGCTCGACTCAGCTTTAAGGCGGACCAGAAAGTCATTTTGACTGTCCCAATAGAAGCCAGAAAAAAGAAAAGAAAGAGTCTTGAAGGTGTTAAATATTAAATTTTTGTATATGATTACAAAAACTTAATATGTTTCTAGATATTGAAGGTGTTAAATATTAGACGAAATTCTTATTTCAATCCTTAATATTCGAAAGCAAAATAACATGATTAAACAAAAACCATAACCAACCACCTACTTTCTTTTTCGAAAAGAAAGAGTATCTAAAATGATGGAGCCTCCTGTTGGACCTAATGAAATTTCTTTCCGTAGGACTACACTCCAACCCTAATATTTGGTATAAGGTAGGGTCACAAACTAAAAAATTCAAGCATAACTTTGGAGACAAAAAACATAATATACTTTACAAATCATAAACATAGTTCATTTTCCATCTCCCTTGTTTAAGGTTCTAGCAACGAAACCCACGAAATACTTCACTTCGTCCTCTTAATGCAGTTCCTATGGTTTAAGTAAAGGCACATGGAACCTAGAAATTGCATGCACAGAGACGATGCCAAATGAAGTGAAGCGGCATGGAATCGCCCACGAAATTGCACGCATGCCTCGCGATCGTGCATGCGAATTCGATTAGAGATACGCTGTCAATTCTTATTTTTAATCCCTCGTCTTTACTAGATATTCTTTGCCAAGGCCTAAGCAGCCCAATGGGGTCGTATGTATAGATAGAGATACATAGTAGGCATATTGTACACGTAGGGAGAAAGCGATCTCTTGGAATATATTCCCCGAAAGATAATGAGAGCCAGCGGTTTGCGATGGCGATGCAAAGCCAACCATCTGAGCTCACGGTTGAGGCCAACTTTCTGAATTTCTGACCACTATGACATAGCACGAGGCACGAGCTATACGACCCTTTCAATAATCCCTTTCGACACGTAAAAAAAATAACGAAATATTCTATTAATGCAGCATCTCTCTCTGTCTCTCTCGTTCTTAAATTTGTCAAGACAAATGGGGACCGATAGTAGCAGTGCACTTGGATGGTGGAAATGATGAATGGGAAATATTGTTTTTGTGAATAAACGTTAACTATCTTTTGTCTTATTCACATTTGAAAAGAAAGTAATAGTAATTAAAAAAAAAATAGTTGGCGACGTTAGCATTTCCTCCATTTTTCTCTCGACTTTTGCAAGGAAATTGAAAGTGGACTTAGCAAAAACATTTTCCTCGTATTTAAGATCATATCCATAGTCTAATCCAAATATGGCTGAATGTGTGAAACTCCCCTTCACGCTTCAGCAAAAATATTAGCTTCTCTCGGTGAGAGAGGAAATGCCCGACTTTGTTTAATTGAATGAAGTTGATTAGACTTCTATTTCGTAGTTGAATGATGGAGAAAAAGGATATCGTCATAACTTATAAGTGGCGTTCAAACACGAACATATAATTATTTTTCATTTCTAGCAATGTCAGTCAACCCATCAACAAGTGAATATTTTATTTATATGACTGCATGCGACTGAAAAATTGTTTTACCATAAATATTTTGATCAACCATCATTGATCTAGCTAATTTTTGTATTTAGGTTTACAGTGCTTCCATTTCAAATATTATCAAATTATGAGAACATATGTCCACACACATATATAAGTGCACCCAATTTGTTGGTTTGTGGTTCCTAATTTCTTTTCTTTCTTTCTTAATTTTTTGGACTATAGCATCCTAGTGCGTTTACTAATGATTTGGATTGAAAAAGAGCATGAAACTTAATTCAAAGTTTTCATTTTCATCCATGCACTCCTTCAAGGTGAACGACCTTTTTCATTTTATTTATTTATCTATTCACTTATTTACTTATTCATGGACGATTTGAAGTAGATATATGCACCGGTTTGAGAAAAAGACCATGTCACATGAGAAACAAAATAAGGAAAGAGGGTCAATGGAAAAGCATCTGAACATTCGAAAACAGATAATTATTCGTCAATAATTCAGTTTTCTAAATAAAATTCGGCATCCACCTTTTTCTTGAAAAAGAAAAATTGGGAATAGAAATAGAAAGAAGTATTCAAATTGTTCTTGACACCCTCATATTGTAGAATATATATTGAGATGGACGGTCCTAATTAATCAGTAGGTTTGATCTGATAGTGATTTATATGCGGTAGGCCTTTTAGTTGTGACTCGGAGATTCTCCACTAAATATTAGCTCCAGATATTTTGGCTTATTTTCCGTAAAATTAAACTGTTAAAAAAAATAATTTAACTATATATATATATATAGCATCCCCAATAAATATAATATGTGTTTAAATATAATATATGGTTTTGAAAAGTTATAAGTCAATGCCAAAGAACAAAAAGTCAAATATAAAATGCTACTTCAAATAGTATAAAAAAGAATAGAAGTATTACAAGGACTCCCTAATATGTGGTTACTACTTACTAGTGGATTAAGGTGCAACATGGCATCGTTAAAATAAGAGATCTATGGAGGGATTCGGCCAAAATTATATTTGATCTAGAATTTGAGGCATTCTATTCTAAGAAGAATCATTGTAAATTTAATAGTTCGATGTGGATTGTGAATTGATCAAGCCTCCTCCTTTGATGCATCAATCCTATCGCGTAACTTGAATCCAACACGTTATGCACTTGGTCCCACAGCATGAAGATTACATTAGGTGAAAAAAAAAGCATTCCTTAAACTTAAAATTTTATGGTGATTAAGCTAGTGCAAGTATCTCGATTTGTCGTTAATTATGTAGTCAAGTATTTGGTGGAAGTAAATATAAACAGAGAAGCAAGAAGAGAGAGATATCACCTCATATAGTCATGGTGCTTAAACATAAAGATGACAATTTGATCTATATCAAAATTAAATAAAAACAAATTCGAGGAAAATATCTTCAAATGATCGGCTCGTGGATGTTCCACTTAATGTGTTTTGTCTATGCTGATTTGTAGAAATTCCATATCATAGCCATGCTGATTTTTTGCTAATTAATTTCTTAGTTCAATAGGAAGAGCTCCACAACTCGTTTATGTGCCATTGATTGAGCAAATATAATGCAAATTCCAATTGCGAGATTTGGTGGGACCACAATCAATTATATTAAAAGCTTAAGCTATTTAAATGGATACGTGGTTTAATATTTAATTATTCTATTACTCTCCTTTACGGTTATTCTAATTTTTTACCTAGTACTAAGTGTTGACATATTTGATAAGAGAGGTAATTGGAATCTAGAAAAATCTAAACCCGGACCTCCTACTATGATATCATGTGAGATTTGGTAGAACCATAGCCGACTATTTTAAAATCTTAAGTTGTTTGATGAATGAGTGGTATAATATTTAAGTATTCTAATACCAATCATCAACTCATTAGCTCTAGATTTGAAAATTAACAGGGTTTATAGAGAACCAATTTGTTCAACTACAATTTTTCTGTAAGTTTTTAAGTAACTGAACCTTTTCACTTGTGCCCCCGAATTGTCTAAATAATGTAATTAATTTATAACTCTCTCTCTCTCTCTCTCTCTATTTCTCGACTCTGGGGAAAAGTGTTAGAAAAGCTCTAAATATATTGTATTTGTGCCAATCTAATTCTGAACATTTTAATGAGGCCAACTTAGTGCTAAATTTTTTACCTAAAGCCAATTCAATCATTTTGGCTAATTTTGGTTGGATATTGCTGACGTGGAGGCTGGTCAAATTATGCGGCATAGTCGGCACTGACGTGGACATTTTTAATAATATTTTAATAATTTTGAATTTTCTTTCCTTTTTTTCCTCCTCTTTCTTGCTGTGGCCAGCACAACCATGGTTGTCGAGGGTTTGGTGAGGCTGACCCTCACCCAGGCGATGCTCAGCAAGGCCGCCTAACCTAGCGAGGCCGATGTTGACTGGGCTAGGGTGAGGCCAACCCTCGCCGGCCATGGTCGTGCCGGCTACCGGAGGAAAGAGGAGGAAAAAAAAGAAAGGAAAAAAAGAGAGAAAAAAATCCAAATATTAATAAAATATTATTAAAAAATATCAATGTCAGTGTCGATCATGTCACGTAGACCAACAAATGTTCATGTCAATAATATCTGACCAAAAAAATCTGAAAGGATTGAATTGGCTCTAGGTTAAAAGATTTAAAACTAAATTGATACTATTAAAAGATTTATAACTAAATTAACAAAAATTCAATAGATTTATGACTTTTCCGATACTTTTCCGTCAACTCTGGATGTTTGGACCTCTTAAAATACTCGAATAATCTCATTGAATCGTGTACTCTTGTTATTCCATGACATGCAACCGAGTATCATACCAACAGGAGACCCCAGAAAAGTAGAAAGAAAGTTCGCCTTCACAAGGAGTTGATTCCCCCACCATACTTTCATAGGCGCATCGTCCCGTTGATAATTAACCCAACTTGACACGATGTCCTCTCTCTTTAACGGGCAGGAGAAAAGAAGATGCCATGTACGTTGGCCCCTAGCAAATCGAGAGAAGCATTCATAAATAAAACGTTCACGCGTCGGACAAAAACACATGCAAGAAAACAAAAAGAACACAAAATTAAAGAGAAGCCACCCTCGGTCCTCAGTCCCTCCTCACGGGGGTCGTTCTTTTCCTGCGTAAGACTCCATCAAACCTCGCACAACACAGCAAACCAAAACGATTTGATGTCTTTTCCTACAGCTGCCTGCATCAAAACCTCTGCATCTTTTCTTCTCAATTTTCTTTTCATTTCCCTAACTTTTTCACCCCTATAGGTTGTCCATTTTTAGGAACTCTGCATGTGAAAAAATTAAAAAAACGAAAAAATGAAATGAGAATCTCTGCCTTTTGCATCATCTCGAACGTCGTGGCATTTCTCTCCATTCATGTCATGTGTGGGGCCTTTGCCATCATGTCCGAAAACCTGACCAAACCAAGTTTGTTTTTGTCAAGATTGTCGGGTGAGAAACGAAAGAATTGATAGACCCCAACTTCCATGTTTTTGAAGTTGGAAAGTCTGCAAAGCTTTAGGATTCGCATCTCCCTTTGATCTCTCACCTTGTCGCCATGAAGTTTGACGATGACGGTTGAAAACCCCTCAAGTGGGCATCGTTCAGCTAAACTTGGGCTATAACTATTTCTTTGTTTTATACATTAGAGAAAGAGCCAAGAAGGAAAAAAAAGAAAAGAAAAGAAAAGAAAGAGCCAAGAAGGTTTGCTATGCTTGCAATGCATGTAAAGTTTACTATCTTGTTCTTTTGGCGAAACAAATGGAAAAAGGGAGTTCCCATCTTATTTGGAAAATAAAACCCCGAACAACTCTAGTTATCAATATTCAAATCTTTTGACAAATTTTAATTGTTCTACGTTATACGAAAATCACATTTCGGTCGTTATAAGAGTGAAAAGAAAAAAAAATAAAAAAACACCTAACTCGTTGACTTTTCTATAAAACTTTTTTTTTTTCTCTACGATCATAAATGGTCTTTAAATGTCTACATATCGATTTTTAAATATTCACGGTGTTCACTATTTTATTAAGTAAAAACCAAATCTCGAATACTAAGAAAAAGAGAGAGGAAAATGTCAATTCAATCGTGTCAATCTAACTTGTTACCCCTGTTGTTTCCCTAGTCAAAGCCTGTGGGAAATAGCACAGCAAGAGGAAGATGATGTGAGAAGGCATGGGAGGATTTGGTCGATTAACGATCACCCCCTTCTTCCGCACGTATGCAAATTCATCCCCACCTCAACCCCATTATGCTTGACAAAAAAAAAAAAAAAACACCATTATGAATTGTTCCATCAAAGTCACCTTTCTATTTTTCTTCTTCTACTTCTTTTTTGCTTTTTTTTTCCTTAGTTTTTGCTGGGCTTGGACTACTATTATATATATATATATATATATATATATATATATATATATATATATCAAAGTCGCTCTCCGTACAACTTCCTACCCCACTCCACAATACCCATCTTCTGATTCAAACCAAAATGGTGTCAGAATCTTCCTTTGCTTTGCCTTCACGTTGTGTCATACATACAATGCCTAAGCTTTGCCCTCTTTCTTGGGTGTTGACATTCATCTTCTCTCCTTCCTCATCATCTTTCCCTCTCTCTCCTTAATTAATTTGGCACATATCCCTATCTCCCTCTTCCTGCCCACCTAACTTAGTAAAATAATTGGTGTGTGCGGGTGAAAAAGTAGGAAGATGAGGAAATTGCCCCATCTTATCACACTCAGCTCCTTCTATGTCATTACCAATCCTCTTCTTTTCATGAGGATTTATTAATTCGGTTCTTTTTGCTCTTTAGGTTTCCAATCACATGCATTCCCCTTTGATCAAACATACATGAGTAGTGCTAAAGAAGTGATACTACGTATAGGTACAAGGTTTCCCTCAAGAGATGAAGGGGCGGGAGCCTCCAAATAGCTTTTAATAATAGTTAAATGAATCAAATCGCACGTTGAATAAAAGGAATATCATTAAGTGATCGATGGAAATCGATGCTCGCAAGGGACCCTAATCTCTATTGATAATTCGTCTATTTTTTTGCTACAAAACTTCTGCTAAAATTAAACTGTAGAATAGTTAGGAATTGACGGAATTTTTAAGTTGTTACTTAGAGCCCGTTTGGTTCAGCTTTTTAAATATTATTTGGAGGAATGCAAATACCTTTAGGTGAAAGCCATTTAGAAAAATGCAAGTGATATTTGGTAAAAAATCATTTAAAAGCCACTTAAGAAAATGCAATTGTATTTGGTAAATTCCTTTCTAGAAATGGGCTTTGGGAGGTTTTTTTTTTTTTTTAAAGTACCCTTTGCCGGCTCCAGCGAAGGGCTACGGTTGCCGGCGAACCAAATCTGGCGTCAGCGGCTGTTGCCCGAGGAGGCCTGAGGTCACATGACCCCAAGCGGCGACGGCCTGGGCGGTTGCTCGACCCCAAGCGGCCGTTGCCCGGGTTGGGTGACTTCGTCGGCCACCCTAGCCGGCCACCTTTTATTGAAGAAATTTTTTTTTTTTGGAAACAATCAACATTTGTGGAATGCCGAAAGCCCAAAGCTGGTCTAGATCAGCTTTAGGCTTTCGGCATTCCAAATGCCAGCTTTCGGCTTTCTAGACTCAGAAAGCTAAACCAAACGGTTTAGCATTTTGAGAAGGGGTTTTCGAGGCCGAAAACCCCTTCCCAAAACTGAATCAAATGGGGCCTTAGTACTTATTGTTCATCTTACGATATAAACTCAAATGGTGAGGAAGTTTAGTCAAGAGTGTCAAATTATCTAATAATGAAGTTTCAGTATTAAAGTCGCTTCATGCTATGTTTCATAGCTCATGCGTCGAGGAAATACGGTTGTTTGTAAACGTTTTCAATTAATACTTATCAAGTCGGTCAACCGATAATATTTTACTAATTAGTATAATTTCGCAATTGCTCTAATGCTCATGTCTACTTTATACCGCAGAAAATTAAGGCACGGCATAAATATATAATGGAGTCCATCTCATGCAGGTAGCTTAGCTCCTACCAATTTGCTACATTTCTCAATCATTCTCCCGTTGAATATGAAAAAAACATTGCTTTAGGCTCTTGCACTTATCCTCTCGCGTGCATCTTGATCTCTTGCAAATGTTCACGTCGTTGTCCGGCAACTAAAAAACGTTTTTTACCCTACAGTTTTTTGTTTTGAAATGGAAATTGCTCCTACATAGTATTATTTATTTTGTCAAAATAGTGCATGTCATTATATGTAGTAAATCTAATAAGATCCTGTCCAAGGCTGGTCTCTTCATTATTTGTGGACCCCAGGCAAATATAGAAGGTCCATATGATACTATTATTACCACAACAAAAGGACCAAAATCGAAAAGTCCCTGAGTTCCTGTCCTTCCTAACCATCCCTTGTGCCCTTTGATATTGATGCATGCTGTGTGAGTTAGATGCCCACTACCAGCCCTCCAATCTCAAATTCGAAGGTTTTCGTGATGTTTTGTGAACCGGGAATTAATCTTATTTCCACAGATAATAATGTCGATTTTCGAAGCTTTTTGACTAGTAATTCCCGAAGGCCCACACCCAGAAAAAAAAAACACCAATAAATTCCCGCATTAAAGTCATCGTACATCTGTCTCTCTTGAATTTATCATGATCTCATGTAACTCAAAGACGTTGCTATCCCGCGCAGAGAAATTGGATATACCTTGCATTTAGTTTCTTCAATTTGGAATTATGTTAATTGACTGACAATCAAAACATAGAAAAAGAAGAAGATGTAATTCACATGAGATTTTACCTTGCATGTAGGTAACCCTTTCTTTGAGTCTTGATTCTTCATGGTGGGGATATGTGATGGTAGCCAAAAGAAGACTAGAAAACGCAAAATTGACCTTTCACAAAAATGAAAAAAAGGAAGAAAAAAAAATAGAAGAAGGAGTGATTGGGCCCACCCCAATTACGTCTGGGCTAAAACTTATATAGTACTAAGGCAGGTACATCGTAAGCCGACCCAATTTGACACGCCAAAACTAATAAATTGGCCATCTAATTTGTCTCCATTGCATTTGATAAGAGGGGTCCCTATTTCCACTTCTGGCTTCTATCTCTACATCAATTGAGAAATATTTTTCATTTTATTTTTCCTCACGCTATATAAGTTTGAGTTGGTATATCCTCTTCACCACCAGTTAATTTTGTTCTTATTTCCAATATATATCGCCGATTTGTTTTTTCGAGTAGGGGGGAAATTTGGAAAAGATTGAAACCCTAAGCACAAACTAGACAAGAGGTGATATGCAAGATGATGAGGCCTACTTAGGGGTTTTACATTTACCCAGGTGAAAGATTTTTGAGGTGAAGCATGCCATGATTCCTGCACGTGAGAGGGGCCACATGAAGTATCTAATGGCATGTTGTCCTGCACAGCATATTGTTCTCTTTCTCTGAATTTTTTTTATTTAATTTCTCTGTTCATTAATGTTAAGGTGTAAGATATGAGATTTTTCCATCATCCTTTTGGCATCTCTTTTGCAGCATCTGACTCAAGGCATTGAAAAGAACACGAGAATAGGATTAGCACCAAAATGGAGATGATACGAGACAACGATGATTATGATTAATGTTGTGGCGCGCTACATGTGATCAATCTTATCGATAAAGTTGGATGTTTATTTCTTTTTAATTTTAATTTGGTCTTAAACCAGAAGCTTTTTCGTTTTTTTTTTAAACCAGAAGCTTAGCTTCAGTGAAATCAGTGGGGGTAGATGGCCAGATTTTCCCTATCGAACGTCGAGTGCTTTTAACATTGGCCAATATTTAAAAAATTGTATTGACTCCACTGATTAGGAAGAAGACAAGTAGATTAAGGGTGGTTTATCTCACTGTAAACAACACAAATGATGCATCCATAAAAGCGTGGCTGACATTGCTGTGCCTGTTCTAGCAAGTTTATACCTGCATGCACTTTGGTCGGTTTGATCACGTTTTTCTTTATCAAATTACGTTGCTTCTTTTTTCTGTCCTTAATGGTGTCTCATCATGAATGTGATTGAATGGCCGAAAAAAAAGAAAAGAAAAGAGAAGCACAGATCACTCCAACAGCTCAATCTTTTGAATCGTAGGCTTGTAGGGGTGTGTTTCTTTCTTTCTTTATATATATATTTGGCGAGAGTTTATAGGTGCCTTGTTTGAATCATAGCGTTATTGTGTTGGCCAAATAAATAAATAAAAGAATCATAGCATTATTGCATTTTTAAATGAATATGTTAATGACATCTGCTATAAGTGCTATTGACTTCATCCCCCCCCCCCCCCCCCCCCCCCCCCCCAACCCTTTTTGTTCCCTATTTTACTTCTTTCTATGTGTGCATATTGTAAAGTTTTTCTTGGCTATACCCTTTTCTCGATTCTTTTCAATCGTAACGGAATAAATTGTCATCTATTAATGCCAAGATTACATTATAGTTTAAATGTTTGTCAAGCATAACAAATGATTTTTTTTTTTATAATCTAGAGGCACAAGTGCGAAAACTTGCCTATATGGAGCTCAAGGAACACGCTGAAAGCTCAATTAATTGGTTAAGTCCGGACTTTTGATGCCGTTAACTCAGCGTAGTTTGCACATAATAATTAATGGGATTAGTATGGACGAACTTCAATTCCTAAGCTGGAAGTGTCCCAACACCTAATTTGAATGCAGTAATATGAAGTTTCCATATGCAATGGAGATTCTCCTTTGGACGTACAATCTATTCGAGGGATGTCTTTTTTTGGCCTTCCATGTTGCTTCCCTCCTTTCCTTTTATCATCCACAGTTGTGATAGATTTTGATGACCACCCACTTTCTGTTGTTGGGTCAAAATGATCATCCTTCGCATCACCAACCCCAGGTAAAAATAATAAGGTTGTTTATTTTTTTTCTCACTAGGTCATGAGCTCTTCGAGTGATTCGTGGAACATAACGTTTCTCGGATGCTGTCCACTATGACAAAGAACCATTTTGAATAAATGCTTAGCCATTGAGGCAAAGATTGGACAATCTCTCTTTGAATATTTCTTGTGATTGGTCAAAGTTTTTAATCTAGGAAAAAGACCCTCAATTGCCATCTCTATCTGATGACCTCTATACATAAATCAATTTCACAATCCAGAACCCAATAGGTCTGCACTAATTAAAAATTAAAAAAAACTATACAAAAATTGACACCTCCATGACATGTGCTGGACGTGAACGATAGGATTAAATATTATAATAATCTCCGCTATTTTTCATTTTGGTCCTATATGTCTTATCATAATTTGTAAGGTTATCTTATGCCAATCTAATAAATATATATTTAACCATGAGTCACTAGGATGCTTTAAACATTATTGTATGCTAATCTAATGCGCGAATCGAACCATTAGTCACATGAATTTGGATGTAACCTCTGAGAGAAACCCTAAGGCGTATTTGGAAGATCTTGTCTGTGTCTTCTCAGAACCATCAAAGGAACAAATCTCTAGCGCTCCGCCTGCTTATATTGACCCAATCTCAGAAAATTCAATTATCAATGAAGCA
Source organism: Syzygium aromaticum (assembly GCA_024500025.1). Lineage (NCBI taxonomy): Eukaryota > Viridiplantae > Streptophyta > Magnoliopsida > Myrtales > Myrtaceae > Syzygium > Syzygium aromaticum. The sequence continues at coordinate 21,131,798 of CM044888.1, read as the reverse complement.
ATCAAACTCAAGTAACCCTTCTTGATTCAACCGCTTTCATCATCGCATCGTTTTCTTTTGGCTGTATTGGTGAGATGGAAGGACAAATTGCAGCCTTTGAAGGCCTTAAGAGCCCCGGGTATAGGACCCTGTGAGGCAATAGTTAATCACAAAAATGAATTATCTGCTTACATCTGGCTTACCATCCAAAGTCGCCCAACTAATCCAGAAGAGTCATCCTTTTCCTGTCGCTATCCTCCATGACAGTAGACCATTGTATGCTCGTGCTCGTGGCCTGTCATCCTTAGAAGAATTTTGGGTTGAAATGGTTGAATTTCGTTAACTACTAAACTGGTTAAGGATCTATCTGAATGGCCATGTCGATTATGATCAAAGGGTGGGCGGTAGAGATCGAAACGCCCTAAATTTGTTTTTCCCTTGGAAGTGAATTGAACCTATCCAAACTTTTTTTTTTAATGAAAGCAGGAATATGATTCACACCATCCATGTTGAAGTGCCTGGAGATTGATTTGGTCAACTTAGAAAAAAAGAAAGATTGTTCTGGCTTTCGTTTTCACCGATCGATCAGCATTTGTGCAAGGAAGGCAGGCTAAACTTTTTGTCCAATTCCAAGTGATTTTATTGACATTTGACAATAAGGATGGAGGAGAGGTCACGAGACGCACCTAAAGTTGTCCCACCAAAATTAGGAAAGCTCTTGGAAACTTACACGACTTCACTGAAAAGAGCAACAGAGTTAAAAAACACAAATGTTTAAATAAAGGCGTTCAATAATACTCATAACTTGGTACGGTGAGCATGAATCTTTTGTGGTTAAACGATAAAGATGCCAAATGACTCGATTTGATCCCTCTGAGGTTGTGACAAGTCATAAAGGAAAGAAAAGGGTGGGAGGGAGGGAAGGTGGGGGTGGTGGGATGGAATGCAACTTTGAGAAGCAAATCTCTATCAACAATTCAAAGCTCTTTGAATATTTTATGTGATGATATGTGACATGATTCAAGAGAGGTGAACATAGAGAGAGAATGGAGATGCAAATCTTGCCAAGATGAATATGTAGAACAAAAGTAATCCTCAGCAAGAGCAACAAAGATATTAAAAAACATGACTCTTATCATTTAACTATTTCGGAAAAAGCAAATTCAATCTGTAGCCGAAAACTATTGTCGGTCTCATGTGCTCTCACATAGCTAATTGGATGGCAAATATAATAGGCATTTATATATATTGGAGTTGGCAGACCACGTGGCCCAACGGGACTTAGCTGGAGTGCGTGCATGATAGACATCTTGCAAAAAAACTCAATAACGGATTGAGTATGATCTAGCCAATAGTCATAACAAAATAAATGGAAAAAAACACGATTTGTGACTGAAAATCAGCATGAAAAACTTTTCATTGAAGAGGAAGAAATGAGCATCACGGAAGGATGATGCATTCCTTTGACCATTTCAGCTTTCTTGATAGCCATCAGCTTTTATTATTTCATTTTTTTCATATACTTTTTTTAAACAAACTTGTTTTTATATCCAAGCACATAATTAGAGGAACCCAGAGATCACCATGGCCGTGTGATGCTCTCTTTGGTGTTTGCTGTTTGCCCCATAGTTATTGCCATCACCTGCAACACTTTTTGGTCAGACTTCAACTTTGTGTAACATCTGATGGACTCAATTGAATAGGGTGTGTGATGAGGACCGATGAGCAAGGAGACGGTGCACATCATAATTTGTCTAATAATAATAATAATGGTACGATCTCACATAATAGGAATTGCTATGTCGAAATAGTCTCTTGCGTTATTTTTGGGGCAATACCCGCATTATGATCTATCTATTCATTTTTGGATTTCTCAAAGCAAGTTCCATTATACGTTTGAGAGGTCTTTTTCTCTGTCACACTTATTAAGTGAAATAAAGTGGGGGCAAAAACAAAATATATGTCTACACCTCGAGATCTAAAGGTGGGGGAACTTATGGGTTACTTTAGACATCGACTACCGGGAATTGTCACCAAGATGGACGTGGCATCTTTTTGTATAATCTCATCGAGATCTTGCGCAACTTTAGTGGATTCAATTCTCTGTCGCTAAGACTAACAATGCAGAGCATGAGGTAACCGAAAATTCCCTTCATGACTATTTTGAAAATCTGAGGTTGAAATGAGCGGCTAAGATAATGTGGGGTTTGATGATAAAAAGGGTTAGAGAAAAGCTGTTTTGAGGGGAAGCGGAAAAAAGAAAAGAAAAGCTGATGTTGAGAACTTGAAATGAGCAGAGAGCCATTGAAACTGAAAGCATTTGACACTTGACAGCCTTGTTTTGAGGGGTTTGGATGATAGAAACAGAGAAAAGAGAAATCCACCAAGAAAGGTGGTGTTGGGGTTGAGAAGCATATATAAGAAAGAGAATAAAGCAAAGAAAAGCACCATCCCCCCATTAAAAACCTCCAAAGCTAAAATGGTTGTGAAAGGAGCTTAGAGAGAGAGAGAGAGAGAGAGAGAGAGAGAGAGAGAGAGAGAGAGAGAGAGAGAGAGAGAGAGAGAGTTCCCAACAATGGAAATTTTCTTTGTCATTATGGTAATTTTGCCTTTAAGAGCCCATTTTGGAATCTTTCCAACAGAGCATCAAGAATTCAAGCTTGAATTTGATTTCACTTTGAACTGAAGACATGTGTTTACAAAGGATTGTACTTGGCCATCTCATGATTAGGCTTTCCCATCTTCTTCTTCTTCCTTTTTTCCCTTATTCTATTTCTATTTTTTCACACTCCCCCCCGCCCCCCACCCCCCCCTCCTTCCTCTGTGGTGGCGGTTGAAATGTGCCTATTGTGTTTGCGTCTGCCTGAGCTCTGGATTTTCAATAAAAGGCTAATTAAAAATTGAGCGGGCATTCGATGAACCCACTACCAATTTGCTTCTTCCCAAGTTTATTTTCCCATTTGGTAGGCCAAAACGTTCCCTAAGGAAATATACGTGATAGGGTATTAGGCAGCCACGTGTTCATTTGATTGAAGAAGACTTTCTATTTTTTAGACTTTGGAAGAGAATTAAAAAACAAAAAGAAGAATAAACTATTCGGTACTAATTTAACCCAATTACACCAAGTTTGGCAACTTAACCCACTCAGCATTGGAGAAAACCTAGTCCTAGCCAACAAAAGACCAACGGGGGCATCATACATTGGTAAGGCCAATTGAAGTTACTTGAGCCCAACAGACAAGCCCAGACCAGCTCATTCGAATCAATTTTCACTTCGTGGACAGTCCTATCATGTAGATTCAAAGCGTATAGCACAAAGTAAAGGCATGGCAATTTTGGTGCAGAGTGAACAATCTGAGGGTCACAACAACAGTATCGCTGGCGTAGCTTTGGCCTGCCTTGGACTCCGAACGATGTGAAGTGTGAACAATTCCCACATATGCATCCAAAGCTATAATCTGCAAGCTATAAATAGAGTTTATGTATGTAACAAGAGTATCCAAACATTGCAACACTAAATTACATCGGCGCCAATAACCCTCAAAACATGGCTGTTTACAGCAAGAAGGAGACTCCAAAAGGGCGCTCGGACGTAAAACTAACTAACAGAACCGATTCCAGTACAACAAATAACAATGTCATGTTATTTCATCCTCAAATTGAGCCTTTGGCTGGTGTCTTGCCTCCAAGTCATGTTACAGATTTTCTATCTGCTCAAGAGAAGAAAAGTGAGCGCTGATGATGCTGAGAGTTTCTTGATCAATCTCAGCGGTACTTACAGACTTCGGTGAAGCAAAAGCAGATCCAGACCCCCTTTTTTTATCATCTTCAGCAACATGTGCAGGCAGGGATGGCTTGGTGTTTTCTGCTACTGTTGCCCCTGACCCCACGTGCTGACTAATTAACTGGGCTTGCATATCCAAGCAAGATTTTAAATCCTCCTCATTCCGTGTTTTGTTCAGCTTCTCGTTTAGATCATGGATAATCAAAGCTCTTTCAACCTGAAAACCGTTTATTTTGGGCTTGTCATTCAGTGCACCTTGGGCAACTGAGAAATTTGCCTGATTATTCAGCTCAAGTTTCTGAAGTTTCCTCAACCCTTGATCAATGACACCATGAATCCTCTTTCTCAAATTCTCCTTCCTAACTGGGTTCGCTTTTAGCTTCAGTTTCATCTCTGAGAAGACAAAGCTCTTCTCCTCCTCGCAAGTGAGGCTAGATATTGATGTAGAGGACTCATCTTGGCCAGAACCTTTGGCTAAAAACTCCACAGCAAATGCCTCTTCTAATAGGCTAACATTCTGCATATATCGGTCAAAAGATTCGTTCTCTACCTTGATAAGCTGATCCTTGAACTCCTTTAACTTGGCAAACCTCCATTCATTTATAGCTGCAGCATCCTGAAAAAGCTCTCGCAGTCAAGAACATGTATTGCCAAACCATTGAAACACAATCTAACAAAGATTCAACACTTAGATAACTTCAATTATGCATACCTTTCTGGTTAATGGCTTCTTAGAACGCAATGGCATTTGCACATTATTAAATTGGGAAAAATTGTTGGATAGTTGCCGAAGAGATGCAACTCTCAGTGAACTCCTGAAAGAAAGTCACAAAAAGGTAATTCAATATAAATCACGTTTCATTTCTCACCAGATGACATACTTAGCTATAGGCAAGTCAGTGAATTGAAGCAGCTGTTAAAAGTACAAAACATTTCAAGTAATAAAAAAAATATAATGACGAAATGGAAAACACTATGCACAAACTAAGAGAATGAAGCCAAGAAAGAATTCGTGAGAACTAAGTGAATACTTCCAACAGTTTACTCCATGTAAGAAGTTACATTTCAGATTTAACTTCTTGTATCTCAGATGAATATAGTCAAATAACACAGCCAAAATCTTCTGATACTAACAACCATGTCATTTGGTGATAAAGTGTGACAACTTACTGCATAAAACTTTGCTGTTTTCATTTAAAGCAGTGAATAGATTGCTTTAGGATGTCGACAAATAACAAGCTTGAAAGATAGCATGCCCAGTGAGCTGATTGACTCTATCCATGTCCATGCCTGTTTGTTTGAGGTACAGTAAAACCAAATTATGCTATTTTGTTTTCCCGCCAAAATTGAAAAATATTACACAAATTTCAAAGAATTTTGGAAGTATAATATGCCAATCTACATGTCTGACATTTGCATTTTGTGAAAGTTTCAAATGTTTTGAGTTTAAAAGAAATCATACCGTGTGCGCTGGGAAATTTTGATTAAGCAAAGAATTGAAAGAAAAAGTCAATCCAGGAAGACACGTCTAAACCTTGAACCAAGAGTACCCCAGTCATCGTACATACTAATAAGCATCTAATCTCACATTCTACTATTTCTTTATCTGCAGCAAACATGCATTGACAGACTAAAGTCTGACATGGAGATCGAAAATTCCAGTTTATTACTACAAAAGTGACGAGCTTACACGCCTACTTCAATGGATCATTGTCAAGACCACAATTTTTCCTTGATCATTAACTGTGTATAACTGCCACTCCCACAGAATTATAGTCACGTCATAACCAAACCAGTCCAATTAAAATTTCATTCTTCCATATTCAAAAAAGTTATCTCTAAGAACATGATCACAAACTAGATCACACCCTGAGTAAAGCTGCATTTTGAGAATAATGTCAAACCACTAAGTGAAGCAGCATCTCCTTTAAATCTGAATATAACTTTGCACTTGGATGTTCCAATAGTACATCCACCAAGAAATTTACTTGATGACCAACTAAACATGGGAAAATTGGCAGATTTTTTAATGACGTTAGAGTAGAAAGAGTCGAAACCAAATGTCTAATCAATGTAAGCATCTCTATTGGATGAATATGAAAAATAAAAACTACAGTAGATGAGTCATTTATACTGATGAGCAATTAGAGCTGAAACTTCAACAAAGCAGGTGATGTGCATCCCTTGGTGATAGACACTGTCAACTTACCCTGAAGAAGATGATTCAGTTGCCTGCTGACTAAAGATAGGAGAGCTTGAAGGTGGGTTCCTCTCTGGAAAAGTTGCATTGGCTTTCAAAACTGCACGGATGGCAAGTAAGTACTAAAAAAATACAATAGATCATGAGAAGCTGAGCATCTCTGATGACTAATTAAGGAGGATGGCAACATCGGGAATAAATGGCCATGACAAAAGAAAATACTATCGTAAGCTTTTGCGAACAAATTCACAAATCTCAATTTTCACTTCTGCGTAGCAAGTTCACACAGTTTTAGCATTTATTCATCCAAAGTGTCATACATCATGAAACATATGTCTACTGAAGCAAACACGCAAACCATTTCTTCAACCTACTTCTCTTTTTCCCATAACCAAATATCATCAAATAAGATTACAGCTGAATTGACAATTTTGATAGTGCCGAATCCCTGGTCATGAAAAACATCAGAGGATGTACAGATTTATGATGGATAAACTGCATCTTTCGCAAGTAAAAGTTTTCCTCAGTCCACTTTTGGCATTTGCTTCTGACCTCTAAATCGATGCAGAATGCACCACATTGATTACTGCAACAATGACTAATCACTTACGGCAGTAATAATACCAGCAGTAGTTCGTACTAAACAAGATAAAGCAGAATATAAAGCATTAACTTCTCAGTTTTCATCATGAGAAAGTCGGTTGGCTCTGCGACATCTATTTCAATTCTCAAATAGAAGATTGTCAATGCTACATAGAATAGGAACATGTACTTCATACCCAAAATTTAGAGACGCAGAGTAGCATGACCAAGTAAAGAAATTAAGAAAAAAAAAATTCTACAGGACATGCAGGACGTGTCTTTGTTATGATTGATAAAGAGTCCAATAAATTTTCTATTTTACATGTCATAATTCCACAACTTCAATGGCATCCTCCATATTGTAGATGTTCGGACACAAAATACATAAGAAAAGCATTTTCTCTACCATTATATAGTCAAATGTCAATTAAGTATACCTTCCTAATCATAAATGTCATCTTCTGTCATAAAAAAATGTTGTGATATCCAGCATAACAATTAGATCCCAATTGCCCATTCAAACGTCATTACGTTTAAAACTCAGAAGTGGAGAGCAGGATGTATTGTTTCAGGATACTATCGAGCAACATCATCCTCACAGCATCAACATCCTAAATCCTTGATAACATCCCTAAACTCACATGGCAACAGTGTCGTAAATAGAACCGACATATTTGAAAAGTAGCATACCATGAATATGACAGGGATTTTGAGCTTTGGAGCAGCAACTTTTGCATGACTGGTAAGGACACCTACACAATAACCTCAACAGATCAAAATGGAGATTAAGGGGAGAAAGATATTGTTTCAAAATTTTTAAAAAAATCACCACATTATCAAAATCAAAGCACAATAATTCCATCTGTGTCATTATTAACAAAATCATGCGTAGATTCCCTCGCCACCACAACCTGCTAGCTATATCAAGGCATGACCAGACAACTCATTGGTGTAATGTACGTTTGAACTATATCGGTATTTTATTGGTCGGTGGATCAACATAAATAGCACCTCCAAGACAATTAATATGCTCTCAAAATGGGCAAAGATCACAACCTCAGATATTACAACGAATTTAGTACATCACTACCAGCTTCTCTTTCCCAAAATATATATTAAATGCGTTATCAAGTGCATTTATGATCTCTCGACGAGGACTCCAGGCATTCATACGTTTTTTTCGTTATAACTATCTTAACATAGAAAGTGGAACAATGTCAATATAAAGCAATTTGCAAATGATCAAGCTCAAGTTTGAGAAATAGAATTTAGGCTTGACGTAATGTAATGTCCCCAAACATTTACAATTCATGCTGTGAGTATGGCAATGAGGTTTGCTATATTTAATTTAACAGCATAAGGAGACACAATTCTTTCACTTTAAATGCTTGCATTAACCATATGGAAGGTCAAATTATGCAACATACATTTTGTAAGATCTTGATGTGAAACACACATCATTGGTAATAATTACATGATTATGGTTCAGGTATCATCAGTCCTACCAACAACGATAACTATAATCAATGTAGAACTTGTTTATATTTGAGTCTTGAAAGCAAAAGGAAAGTTCTTCAATATGAGAAAGGTACGAACCACCAAAAAGGTTACCACCGTTATGCAAAAAATACAAAGAGCTAGAATCTAGAAAGTTTAACAAACTATACAACTCTTGAGATCAATGTACACCATATCGTATAGAAATTAAATCAGTAAAGACACGATCATATCAATCCTATAAATGAATCAATTAGAATTACATCACGAAAAGGTTAAAAAACCTAGATCAAATGCAAATAATTTCTTGGGTATCAGATTGAGGAACCATTATCACATAAGATTTTGATCAAGACTTTAATGGTTAAATCTACACTTTGGTCCTCTATGTAAAATTGTTTGTGCGATTTGATTTTCTAATTTCTTTTTCTTTTTCAATCGAATCGTTTAACTTCCTCAATATGTGGAATCAAGTCCTCCCTTCATTTACCATTACTAAAACCAGCAAATTGCAGACCATTCATTATGAAAGTCTTACACACCCCACTCTTGCTAGCAGTATGCCTATGCTCACAGATGATCAGCTAATATTGGGCAAGTGTACGAGATTATATGTATCAATAAATAAAAGCTCATGAAAGAGCTCTCTGATTAAAACACCTGCTCCTGCATTGTCCTTAACACGGAGTCGTGATAATTGCCAACTGGAAGAGCCATAACTTCTTAAAAAGCGAAAATAAATATGCCGGAGAGAATATTGATTCATGTACAAACTATGTAAACAAAAATTTGAATTTTAGTCAACTCTGGTCTCAACTTCCAGACACGAACTTGGCCCTTCTGACCAATTACAAACAAGAACCTTGGTTTGGAGGGGAAAAAACCCTCCAACCATAGACTGAGCAACCAACAGCACCTCCTCCCCCCAAAACAGTTCCTTTTTCCTTCGGTTTCCCCTAAAAGGAAGCCTTATCAAAGATACCAGAAACATAAAAGATAAGCGGTGCGCTAAGCCCAACTGCCGACGTGTTAATAGCGGAAATGCAATCACTGGATGACCCACTTAATCTGTATGAATGACTTCACATGAGGAACCATAAACCCGTCACTGAGAATTACTTCGCAAAACCTACCATACCTGCCAGAAGCTCCTAAACTTACGCACGAAACAGCAAAGAGAGACTCCTAAGGTAAGTTTTTCAAATCACGATCTGTATTGCGAGCTTGATATCTCCTATTTCTTTACCCTAATTACTAACATAAGCATCTAACAGCCATATAGGCAAAAGAGCTGCCTGCAGATTCAGCTCCACCCCAATGGACCTGCCAATTCGGTCGGCTTCGAGCATCATCAGCATCTGACCGCCTGCGAAACCTAACACACATCCTCCTATACGCACAGCCTGGACGATATACTCGCTCACGAGCGAGCCGTCCCCCCAGGCCATCAGAGCCCAGAGCCTACTTCAACCTAAGCACTCGCGGGCAAATTCCTGACTATTATCTCCAAACAACTCCCCGGACAAAACGAAACCGCAGTAACGCGAGCACCGGAGCAACACAAAGAACGCGCAACAAGAGAAAAAAGGCCACGCCTTGCGAGAACCAGCAGCGGAATCGGAGAAGGGGAATCGAGTCGATTACCGGGAGCGAGCGACGTTGCCGCACTGGATGCATTTGGGCTTGTTGAGGCCGCGGAGGGTCTTCGGCGGCGGCGGCGGCGGCGGCGTGTCCGTGCGGTGCCCCCCCGCGACGCCCGCGATCGAGGAGGAGGGCGGCGGCGGCGGCGGCGGCATGGCGGCGTTCTGGGCCGCCGACGAGGCCGCCATGCGGAGAGCGAGAGAGAGAGAGAGAGGCTTTGTTACGGCGCAAGTAGACCTGTCAAAGGAGTCCAGAACCCATATATGAACCCACGTTTGTTTAAATGGGTCGCTAATTGGTCATTCTTTTTTTTTTTTTTAGATCAGTCTTAATGGGTTTCAAACAAAAGAAGACCAAAATATATGGGTCTTAAATAGATATATTTTAAACCATTTACGATCCATTAAATAACCCATTATGAAAAGCCTGGCTGATGTCTCTCTCTCACTTCAAGATCTTCTCTCTATCTTCTTCGCAGCCACCTCCGCCGCTATCGTTGACTTCGCGCTACCCATCTCCGGTGCTACGCCCATCTCCGTCATAACCGAGGTTCTCCGACGACTCAAGATTGCCCCTCCTGCACTCCGTGCAAATCTTAAACTCCGTTTCTTGCGGCTAAATCTCTCCGATCGCCACTAAATTCCTGAGGACCATTAGACCTGTCAAATGGGTAAATCGGGTCGAGTTTGGGTTGGGTTATAAATGGTATAACTCAAATTGACCCATTAACCCGTTTATGACCCATTTACGCACAATGCAATTTTCTTGACCCATACCCAACCCGACCCAACTTGTATTGCTAAAACACTTCCATATTTAACTCAATATAATTTTTATGATTTTAAAAAAATTATATTGCTAATTTGTGGACAATTTTTATAATTTTAAAAATTAATTTTTTAACTTATTTCATTTTTTTTCACAAATCCTGAAATGGATTTGAGTTTTAGTTTTGAATTAAATATAAATGAGATCTTAAAAAATTAACACCTGTTGTTTTTTTATTCAGTCGGATAACACCCGTTTGATAATACATTATTTGATACAATATTTGTTAATTTTAATTGCCCATTATATAATTCTAGTACCCATAAAGAAGTGCACAAATATAAAATAATAAAGTCAATAATTATAATAATAAATTCATAAAATCAGGTTCTATGTTCAAAAGCGTATATATTATAGACTTATCAAATGGGTCCAAAATCCACTCATGTTTGCTTAAATGGGTCGATAATTGGTCATTCCTTTTTTTCAAATAAGCCATAATGGGTTTTAAAAATAAGAAGGCCAAAATATATGGGTCTTTAATGAGTATATTCTGAACCCGTTTACAATCCAATTTCTTTTCGATAAAAGCCCGACTCATGATCTCACTTCACGATCTTCTCTCCCTCTTCTTCGCCTATCGCTTCGATGAATCTAATTCGCAGCCACCTCCGCCGCTATTACTGACTTCACGTCACTCTTCTCTGGTGGTTGAGGTTTTGAATTGTAGTAACATTGAAAGGGAATTGAATATTTCGACAACTAAAAGACCGACACGGAAAAATAAACACAAATCATCTTTATTGGTTCAAGAGGAGACATAAAGACATTTAAATGCCCACTTGTTCTCCCACCACACCTCTTCCTCCTCCCGGCGTGAAGGCATTCTTGAATCCTTCATCCACTGCTAGATTATGGCCACCATGGTGACAGACTATGCAAGTTTTGCAATGATCAATCAAATACTAGAAAGGTGTCACAATGTCTACAATGTTAGCTGTTGTAGTACGGATAGAAACAAAGATTCTCACCCAACAAAGGAGGTAAAGAAATAATCTAGCCAAGCAAGAATTTATGATTTACATGAAGAAGAAAATAAGATGTCTAGATTTAGTAGCTCTAAACCTACCCAGTCAAATCTAGAGCTCCACCAATGATTGCGGTCTCATCATGAGTGAGTTCACCTCCCTTGCCAACATTAAGAAATCAGAATCACAAATCGTGAATATGAAAAAGGAACCATGAGAAAATCAAGATGCAACTCCTTTCTCGAACCATCTGCATGCAAGAATCTTGTGGAAAAGTGTAGCTTTTCGTGTACCTCCTCATTATGACCCAACACCCTGTCTAGAACCTGAAAAAGAAAAGCATTGACTCTGATTATAAGTCATAGCACCATCAAGTATACCAAGAATACATCATTATGAAGACAAGTGCATTAAATCATATGAGTAAACCAAAAGAATGAGATGAAAAAAAGTACCTAATGCAAATAGTCTTGAAAGTTGACGATGAGAGACTCCTCATCCAATTCTTCCTCAGGCGGAACTCCAAATAACCAATCTCTAGTGCACAGCTCGGCCTCTACACTTTCAGGCGAAAGGGAACTACGATATTTATTTAAAATGCGTCCTCCAATGCTAAAGGCTGACTCTGAGGCAACTGTAGTGATAGGAATGCTCAATATACCGCATGCCATGATAGACAACTCGGGATACCGATGAGAATGAGTCTTCCAATAATCAAGTACATTGAGATCCGCGTACTTCTTTCTATCAAGCCTATTCTCCTCTAAATACAAATCCAACTGTGACTTAGTAGATTGTGATCCAAAATGTTCACTCTCAAATAAATCATACTCATCAATATCGTCCCCAATGTTCCCAATGTCCTCAATTGAATTGTTACCTCGACTAGTTGAAGAAGTAAAGTGATCATCTCTAGACATAGAGGTCACGTATTCATCAAAAAGCATATACAGCTTTTCTCGAATGCTTCGTACAAATTCCACATGATCATCCATGTCCAACTTCGCATAGCAAAACTCTAACAAGTGTAGCTTATAGCGAGGATCTAATATAGCTGCAAAAGATAACACAACGCTATAACACTTCCAATAATTTTCAAACTTTTTGAGCATTGCCATAGCCATAAAACTAATAGCTTCATCCTCAGCATCCCTTGCTTGTATCAAACGAAATTGAATCTGCCATACTCCATAAAAATATAAATTCGCCGTGAGATATCTAACTCCAGAGAAAAGAGTAGAAATATCATAGAAGGGTTTCAACAAGAATGCAATTTTCTTTGCTCTGACCCAATCTCCAGATGATGGACATGTGACAAAGTTACAATCAATTAACTTCAAATGTGAAAATGCACATTCAAAGAAAAGTGCACCTTCAAGCATTTGGTATGTAGAGTTCCATCTAGTAGCCACATCTTGACGTACTTTTTTACTTATCTTCAAGCACGATTGTGCTATACATTCAACAAATTTTACTCTCCTCCTTTGTGTAGCTCTCACATACTTGACAGATTCTCTAATATTATGTAATGATCCATCAATAACCTTTAGACCTTCCTGTACAATGAGATTCAAAACGTGTGCACCACAACGCACATGAAAAAATTGTCCATCACATAACAAAGAGGATCTCACAGAGGGTGTATTTTTCCAAATATCAACCATATTGTCATTGTATGATGCATTATCTAATGTAATGCTGAAAATCTTCCTCTCAATACCCCACCCTCTTAACAAAGTCAGCAATTTTTTCAAAAGGATGGCACCACTATACGGGGGCGGCACATAGGAGAAACATAAAACTTTTGAATGCAATTCCCAATCCTCATCGATGTAATGGGTAGTGATTGTCATATAATGATTAGTAGTGATAGAAGTCCATAGATCAGAAGTCAAACATATCCGGCTCGAAAGAGACGCTAAGTTGGATTTCAAATTTCCCTTCTCTTTCTCATAAACTTTGATCACATCACTTCTTGCCGTATTCCTTGATATGTGCTTCACATTAGGGTTGAGGTAACTAAACAACTCTCTAGTAGCTTCATGCTCTACAAAAGAGTAGGTATAATTGTGTTTGATTATTGCTCTTGCTAGCATGTCTCTAAAAACAACTTGGTTGAATTGTACTGTAGAATCATCAACATTGACCTCGCAATTGGGACAATTATCTAAATGACGTGACAAGTTTTTTGTCCCATGGCTAGCCATGCAAGTTACTTCGCACCACTTACATTTAGCCTTTCTCATGCCATCACCATTTGTGAATTTTTCAATTTCAGACCATACAATCGAAGTACATTTTCTTGAACGCTTAGAGCAAGTGGAGTTATCTTCCTCATCCTCATGAACTAAGGATGCAATTCTACGTCTTTCCAATTGTTCGGTAGTTGAATATTCTTCCCGATCCTCGTTAGCTCTTGACATTTTAGCTAATTAGTAAGAGAAAACATAAATTATAACAATTTCATGATTGCATGTTATGAGTTCAACATAAGGGGTAAAGGCTGAGTTCATGCATGGAAATGTTAATCAAATTAATAATGAGTCACTTGGAATTTTAAACCCCAAAACCCAAGTCTCCACTATCCATCAAAAAATTGCAGCATCCAACTACCCATCCTACAAGACTATACAAAAAGCTCCAAACAAACAGCAACCTTATGGAGGAACATTAAGACAGTGAGTGGATGCAACAGCAAATCAGACTTTCGGTGTAAAGTCAAATATGAGAGGAACATTTAAAACTAAAGAAAACTACGAAAAAATAGCTCATCCAATGGAGGTTTTCCAGAAAATCCAAAACCCAGTCTACCAACAATCAGAGAAGAAAGATATACGTAAAAAATATACGAGAGAGCATATTTCAAAGGTCCAGCTCTACTCACATATTTAGACAATAGCACCAATAGAAATAGATAGGCAAACAAGATTTGACAACTAATTTCATATAATAATGTAGCATACAATTGTAAGATGTGATAAAGAAGCACGTTCAGACATAAGTAGAGTTGATGGTTATGGACAAACCTTATGAAAATTAAATACCAAGTCTAGTTCACAGCATTGCTGAAGAAGTGATCCAAAATCTCTACAAATAAGTGAATCCACTCCAAGTATGCAAGCTCGTTATATGTTATACTCCCGACAAGCTTAGATGGACTAGATTCCATTCCCTGTGATCAAGAATAGTTAAAATGTAACCAACAAAAGGACATATTACTGGAGTGAAAGCAAGGAGAGAACTCCTTATGGAAAGTCATACAGAGTGACAATCTTCTTTGAATGTGCATTTTCACATTTGAAGTTAATTGATTGTAACTTTGTCACATGTCCATCATCTGGAGATTGGGTCAGAGCAAAGAAAATTGCATTCTTGTTGAAACCCTTCTATGATATTTCTACTCTTTTCTCTGGAGTTAGATATCTCACGGCGAATTTATATTTTTATGGAGTATGGCAGATTCAATTTCGTTTGATACAAGCAAGGGATGCTGAGGATGAAGCTATTAGTTTTATGGCTATGGCAATGCTCAAAAAGTTTGAAAATTATTGGAAGTGTTATAGCGTTGTGTTATCTTTTGCAGCTATATTAGATCCTCGCTATAAGCTACACTTGTTAGAGTTTTGCTATGCGAAGTTGGACATGGATGATCATGTGGAATTTGTACGAAGCATTCGAGAAAAGCTGTATATGCTTTTTGATGAATACGTGACCTCTATGTCTAGAGATGATCACTTTACTTCTTCAACTAGTCGAGGTAACAATTCAATTGAGGACATTGGGAACATTGGGGACGATATTGATGAGTATGATTTATTTGAGAGTGAACATTTTGGATCACAATCTACTAAGTCACAGTTGGATTTGTATTTAGAGGAGAATAGGCTTGATAGAAAGAAGTACGCGGATCTCAATGTACTTGATTATTGGAAGACTCATTCTCATCGGTATCCCGAGTTGTCTATCATGGCATGCGGTATATTGAGCATTCCTATCACTACAGTTGCCTCAGAGTCAGCCTTTAGCATTGGAGGACGCATTTTAAATAAATATCGTAGTTCCCTTTCGCCTGAAAGTGTAGAGGCCGAGCTGTGCACTAGAGATTGGTTATTTGGAGTTCCGCCTGAGGAAGAATTGGATGAGGAGTCTCTCATCGTCAACTTTCAAGACTATTTGCATTAGGTACTTTTTTTCATCTCATTCTTTTGGTTTACTCATATGATTTAATGCACTTGTCTTCATAATGATGTATTCTTGGTATACTTGATGGTGCTATGACTTATAATCAGAGTCAATGCTTTTCTTTTTCAGGTTCTAGACAGGGTGTTGGGTCATAATGAGGAGGTACACGAAAAGCTACACTTTTCCACAAGATTCTTGCATGCAGATGGTTCGAGAAAGGAGTTGCATCTTGATTTTCTCATGGTTCCTTTTTCATATTCACGATTTGTGATTCTGATTTCTTAATGTTGGCAAGGGAGGTGAACTCACTCATGATGAGACCGCAATCATTGGTGGAGCTCTAGATTTGACTGGGTAGGTTTAGAGCTACTAAATCTAGACATCTTATTTTCTTCTTCATGTAAATCATAAATTCTTGCTTGGCTAGATTATTTCTTTACCTCCTTTGTTGGGTGAGAATCTTTGTTTCTATCCGTACTACAACAGCTAACATTGTAGACATTGTGACACCTTTCTAGTATTTGATTGATCATTGCAAAACTTGCATAGTCTGTCACCATGGTGGCCATAATCTAGCAGTGGATGAAGGATTCAAGAATGCCTTCACGCCGGGAGGAGGAAGAGGTGTGGTGGGAGAACAAGTGGGCATTTAAATGTCTTTATGTCTCCTCTTGAACCAATAAAGATGATTTGTGTTTATTTTTCCGTGTCGGTCTTTTAGTTGTCGAAATATTCAATTCCCTTTCAATGTTACTACAATTCAAAACCTCAACCACCAGAGAAGAGTGACGTGAAGTCAGTAATAGCGGCGGAGGTGGCTGCGAATTAGATTCATCGAAGCGATAGGCGAAGAAGAGGGAGAGAAGATCGTGAAGTGAGATCATGAGTCGGGCTTTTATCGAAAAGAAATTGGATTGTAAACGGGTTCAGAATATACTCATTAAAGACCCATATATTTTGGCCTTCTTATTTTTAAAACCCATTATGGCTTATTTGAAAAAAAGGAATGACCTATTATCGACCCATTTAAGCAAACATGAGTGGATTTTGGACCCATTTGATAAGTCTATAATATATACGCTTTTGAACATAGAACCTGATTTTATGAATTTATTATTATAATTATTGACTTTATTATTTTATATTTGTGCACTTCTTTATGGGTACTAGAATTATATAATGGGCAATTAAAATTAACAAATATTGTATCAAATAATGTATTATCAAACGGGTGTTATCCGACTGAATAAAAAAACAACAGGTGTTAATTTTTTAAGATCTCATTTATATTTAATTCAAAACTAAAACTCAAATCCATTTCAGGATTTGTGAAAAAAAATGAAATAAGTTAAAAAATTAATTTTTAAAATTATAAAAATTGTCCACAAATTAGCAATATAATTTTTTTAAAATCATAAAAATTATATTGAGTTAAATATGGAAGTGTTTTAGCAATACGGGTTGGGTCGGGTATGGGTCGGGTCGGGTATGGGTCAAGAAAATTTCATTATGCATAAATGGGTCATAAACGGGTTAATGGGTTAATTTGGGTTAGACCAGTTATGACCCGACCCAGACCCGACCCAAACCCGACCCGACCTGACCCACCCATTTGGCAGGTCTATTCGTGAGAGGCACACAAATTGACTATGGTGTTGACTATGGTACACGGGGTTACACGATTCCCGTGCGTGAAGACTCAGCAAGAGGCTTGAATTTGCTGCTATAGGTATTAACAAGCTTCTCAAATTGAAGTTTGCCTCAATGTGCTTATTGTATATTTTGCCTCTTGCTTCTCATTGGAAGAATCAGAAATTCCAACAGCCGCATCACCAAAGAACAAGCCTCATAAACATCCATTAAATGAAAGCCTAACAGCTTTCAATTTCTCAAGCGCAGTTCATGCTGAAAAAGAACTAACACTGCCGATTCCCGGGACAATACGGGAATCAGATTGGGATTGGTCGATCTGGTCCAATCCGGTTGTAGGGTGGACAAGATCAGTTCCCAGTTCTACAAATGGGAAACTAATTATGTCCGATTTTTGATTCCAAGGTAGGAACCAACTACTATGGAACTGATCACTCCTAATTAGAAATAGGAGGCTGTTTTAAACGAATTGACTGGTCAAGAAGCAGCCGAATTGGGTTGGGTAGGAATGAAGCAGGTCACTAGTTTGGTTATCATCGGGTTCACGGTCTAATTGGACGGGCCTGGCGTGTTGCGTAACTACTGAGTTTCTTTCCCTCCGTCATCAAACCTCAAAGAAGAAAATTAGGACACTAGCTATTGGCACTTCTGCCTTTTGCTTTGTAATGTCAATGGATATGCACAATCGAGTACTTAATGGAGACATACAGATCGGTGCTCCTAGGCACCGTCTTTGCCGGTTGCTTAAGGTGGTATTTGACAAGGAAAGGAGTCAGAAAATTGATTCAACGGGGGGTAGTGACACGGTAGACCAACTCAAATAAAATTACTTTTATAAGTTCTCATATCCATAAATTATAATTCTAAGTCACTTAATATAAGACTTACAAGAGAATTTCGTGCATCGACTTATTTTCAGGAGCAAAAGGAACAAGATAAAAGGTTTTTCACAACACCTTACGTGTGTAAATTCTTCGCAATGCGTCGTACATCATACTAATGCATTCCTAATCATAAGAGACCGCTAGAAGTGGAAAGAAAGGGGAGAACAATTAAACCCGACTTTGTGGGAGACTGATAATGTGAAAGGGAAACATCATATTGGAGGAAATCCTTATTAATACATGAGTGAAAAGGACCGATCGAATTAGTGAAAACAGTATCGTTTCTCTTTCCACTTTAACTTTCGGTAATCAAATCTGTGAGCAGAGAGTAAAATGAAACATCTCTCAAAATCAGAACAGATTCTAGCGACAATATGCGATCCCTAAGTCGAATCGTTATCAACTTGCAGCTTTGGACCATCAAATCTAAATGGCTAGGGGCAGTTGATGAGCAGGTCCTCCTACCTTCCTGGCCGTCAAAGAATTTTTCAAGCATCCATCTTCTCGAGCGCTTCTAAAGCGGCCCAAAGCTTAGGATCGTCATAACTCTTGATGAGGAATATTGGCTTTGCTTCCATCAGTTGATGTTCCGGGTTCCTTGTTGTTATGCCGATAGTGGCCACTCCAGCTGCCACCCCTGCTTTTATGCCCGAAACTGAGTCCTGGAGACCCAAAACACAAGCTGCAATTCAGGACAGTGAACTATCCCATTGGATTTCATGAAAAATAAAGGTCAGATCCAGACCTCAAAAATTAGAGTATGCTCCTTTGATGCCTTCAGCAGATCAAGGGCCTTCAGGTAAGGTTCTGGGTGTGGTTTGGCGTGCTCGCACTCACTTCCTACAACAACAGCTTGAAAGAAATCTGAGAGTCCGAGAATTGAGACTATGAGTTCGGCATTTGGCCTGGGAGCATTTGTAACTGCAGCACGTTTCAGACCACGATCTTCGATCCACTTCTTCAATTTGTACAGGCCGCTCACAGGCGTTAGTTGTTCCGAGACCAATCTGTGTCATCCATGGAGCTCGATGTCAAAAAATTTAGAAGAGTAAAGAGTTCATAAGGAAAGAAGTATGATGTGATGGAAGAGTAAAGAGTCAAAAGGAAAGAAGTATAATTTGATGGAAGACTTACTTGCGAAACAAGGCTTCCTTGTCCTCTGTAAATTTCCGGCCTCGAGGAATATCATCTGGGAAGAGGACCTCAGCTATGTCTTCATTGTGCTTTCCAGCAATATTCTCAACAAAGAAATCCTCTGTGATCGGAACTCCACCATTGAAACCTATCTGTTTTGGAAAGAGCGCATAAAACAATCATTTAATAAAAACCAAAAGCATGTAGTCATGCATCTGCAATCAAGAGATACTCATGATTCACGGTCCCTAGATTTGACGAAAAGAAAAACGAACTCCAACTTGAAGGATGAAATAATTCCTTGAATAAGGCACAACAAAATGATTGTAAATAAGGACGAAAACTCCACCTCTTGGAGCATCACTCTGAAGGCATGGCAGTGGAGAGGATCCGAGTCGCATAGAGTTCCATCAACATCAAACAGAACGGCCTCAAGTGGTGCAAGTCCAACAAGAGAAGCAGTGCTGTCAAAATAGAAACAACTTACAAAGACATGGTGGGAAATGTAAAGATCCATTATATCTATGAAGACACAACATCTAGTAACTCTGTAGCATCAATGTCTCTCTAACTCTGCCATCAACTCTATCAATTGTAGCTAAATAACCAATATTAATGTTAGCAGTAATTATCCAGGCTACCCACATAGCTCCTTCGATTCGTAATAGAAAGGAGCGCAAAAAGAGTGCCAACCAGAAAATTTACGACACTAATTCAGGAAGATTTATTGAAGATGTGCTGAGCGATGCAACAAAAAACAATGAATTGCTTCTGTAATCATAAATTGAACGCATCCCCAAATAATCCTTCGAATCTGGGCAGCAACTATCAACTAATTCCTCAGTCCATCCGATTACAGTGCTACTTTCTACTATCTATTGAATACTTCCATCTGCGAATTACCGAAGGAAGATCAACGAGCAGGCATAAAGCAAAACAGGAAGAGTTTCACATGCCAAAGAAATACATGCAATTTAATCAGAAGAGACTGTGAATGATGCTAAGAATATTATTGATTCTAAGAGCAAGCGACATGAGTGATCCGTAAATTTCATTAAGCTCAACATTAAAAAACACAAAACATGCCGGCTCCGACACGAGAGAATTTCGAACAAAGAACGACACTGAGACGATGTTAAGTCAACGATGTTAAGTCAACGATGCTATAACGGATGGAACAATGGAATCTCGAGGAAAATAGGCGAACGAGCTCGAACACTTCAAACTCGACGCACGTCTCCAAATGCCGAATCCGGACTCCGACATTCCCGGAGAAACACGAACGCGCACGATCCGCACACGAAGAAGCAGGATTACGACCAGAACAACGGATACACGATTTCAAATTTCGACACGCGGCTCCAAATGCCCAATCCGGACTCCGACATTCACGGAGAAACACGGATGCCCACGATGCGCACACAAAACAAGCAGGATGACGACCAGAACAACGGATGCATGATTTCAAATTTCGACACGCGACTCCAAATGCCCAATCCGGACTCCGACATTCGCGGAGAAACACGACCGCGCACGATCCGCACACAAAACAGGCAGGATTACGACCAGGACAACGGACGCAGCGCTCGACTCTGCACCGAACACGATCCGAACTGACCCTGACGAATCGAACAAAACGCCCACCGACGGCCATTCATCGACAAGGATGCGGCTCAAATCGGAAGCGAGCTTACCTCTCCGACGAGTCTCCGGCGGACGAAACCGTCATCCTGGTGCTCCGCGCCCCGCCGAGATCGGATCGAGGGAGCAGTTCTCCGCGGCGGCGACGGCGACGGCGACGGCGAGCGATGGGAAGGAAGGAAGGAAGGAAGATGGTGGCGCCGCGAGCGAGAGAGAGGAAGACCGAGCGCGGAATCAAAAATAAAAGAGCGAAAACGAGCGGCGCCTTTTTTTTTTAATTTTTAATTTCCGTTATTTAATAAAAATAATTACGTAATTATTTATTTTTTTCTTCTTTAGTTGTGCGCACGTTGCCAACTGTCGGGAGCATCCCTGAATTTTGTCGTATTTTCAATTTCCTCCCACTGGCTTTCCGAATTTTGTGAATTCGGCCACGAAAATTAAATGTTATTCAATTGAAGGACGAGATTGCAGAAACCTTCTTGAGAATTTATCCCACGGATGTGAGTTATTTTTATTTTGATACAGAGTTAGTATGCTAGGTTTGATGCATTCTCCTTGAATTTTCAGGCATTATGATGCGAGATTAGACCCGGTTAGAAGTACATAATCTGTAATGGGGCTCATGTTTTGTACGTTATCACACGAAAGAATTTGGACATGACCCTCAAAGTGTACACTTTTTCATTCCAATACACCCACGTCGATGGATGCAAGCCGGCCATCCGGCCCTCATACAATGGCTTGCAGTCATTGCCGCCGTTACAACACCTCGTCGCCTCCTCGGTGTCTTCCGCAGATCTGGGGAAACTGGGAAGGCCGAGAATCCGGCGAATGAAAAGTCACATCAGTTCAATCCATGAACTGTTGGGCGATTCATTGGAAAGAGAGCACGAATTCGTGCTTACTAAGAAGAGCATCGACTTTTTTTCAGGAGCAAAAATGGAACAAGACGCTAGGTTTTTCACGACAGCTTACGTGTCTATATTCTTTTGCAATGTGTCATACATCATACTGTATCATCATCGATGTGTTTCACGCATTTCTCATCACAAGAGACCACTAGAAGTAAACAGAAAGGAAAGAAGAATGAGACCCAACTTTCTGTAGGACAGTGATAATGTGAAAGGAACAAATTCATATCAGAGGAAATTCTTATTAGTACATGAGAGTGGAAGAACCGATCGAGGTTGTGAAAATAGCATCGTTTCTTTTGTTTCCACTTAAACTTTCAGTAATCTATGACTGTAAGCAAAGTGATACGACACATCTCTCAGAATCAGAACAGATTCCGGCAAACAATATGCGATCCCGAAGTTCCACTTGCAGTTTCGCACCATCAAATCGGAATGGCTAACGGTAGTTGATGGGCAGTTCCTCTACCTGCCTCCTGGGTCGTTGAAGAAATTTTTCAAGCACCCTTCTCCTCGAGCGCTTCTAAAGCGGCCCACAGCTTCGGATCGTCATAGCTCTCGATGAGGAATGTTGGCTTCGCTTCCATCAGTTGATGTTCCGGGTTCCTCGTCATTATGCCGATGGTGGCCACTCCAGCCGCCACCCCAGCTGTTATGCCCGCAACTGAATCCTAGAGACCCAAAACACAAGCTGCAATTCAGGACAGAGAACTATCCCATTGGATTTAATGAAAAAATGAAGGTCGGACGCAAACCTCGAAAATTAGAGTATGCTCCTTCGACACCTTCAGCACATCAAGGGCCTTCAGGTAAGGTTCCGGGTGTGGTTTGGCACGCTCACACTCACTTCCTACAATAACAGCTTCAAAGAAATCCGTGAGTCCGAGACTTGAGATCATGAGTTCGCCATTTGGCCTAGGAGCATTTGTAACTGCAGCTCGTTTTAGGCCGTGATCTTTGATCCACTTCTTCAATTTGTACAGGCCGCTCACGGGCGTTAGTTGTTCTGAGGCCAATCTGTGTCGTCCATAGAGCTTGATGTCAAAAACTTTAGAAGAGTAAAGAGTTCACAGGAAAGGAGCATGATGTGATGGAAGACTCACTTGCGGAACATGTCTTCCTTGTCCTCCATGAATTTTTGGCCACGAGGAGTTTCATCCGGGAAGAGGAACTCAGCTATATCTTCGTTATGCTTTCCAGAAATATGCTCAGCAAAGAAATCCTCTGTGATCGGAACTCCATCATTGAAACCTATCTGTTTCGGAAAGAACGCACAAAACAATCAAATAATGGATACCAAAAGCACGCCATCGTGCATCTGCAATTGAGAGATGCCCGTGATTCGCTCTCACTAGATGCACAACAGAATGATTGTAATATAAGGATTGAAGCCTTCACCTCTTGGAGCATCTCTCTGAAGGCATAGTAGTGGAGAGGATCCGAGTCGCACAGAGTTCCATCAATATCAAACAGAACGGCCTCAAGCGGCGCAAGCCCGACGAGAGAAGCGATGCTGTTGAAACAGAACCAAACTTACAAAGACATGGTGGGAAATGTAGAGATCTATTATCTAGTATGAAGACACAACAGATAGTAGTAACTCTGCAGCATCAATGTCTGTCTAACTCTGCCATCAACTCTGTCAATTTTGGCTAGATAACCAAATTTCGGGTTAGCAATAATCATCCAGACTACCCGCATAGCTCCTTCGATTCGTCATAGAAAGGAATGCGAAAAGATTGCCGACCAGAAAATTTACAACACTAATTCAGGAAGATTTATCGAGGATGTGCCGATAACAGGAAGATTACTGAGAAGGCGACGAGCAACAAAACAGAAAAAGGAAGAGTAGTCCGTCGAATACGTGCCAAAGAACGTATGCAATTAATCAGAAGAGACTGCGGACCGGCGCACCTAAGCGGGAGACTCAAACCCATGAACATTGTCGCTTCCGCGAGCGATCCGCCAATTTCATTTTGTTCAAGACGAATGTACGAAACACACAAGCTCCGGCTTGGGAGAAAACTCGAACGAAGAACGACAAGCGCGAAAACGTTAAATCGACACGCGATAACGGAAAGGCTGATGGAATCTCCACGACTAACAGGCGAGCCAGTTTCGCATCATTTCAAGTTCTAACACATGGAATCCGACATTCGGGGAGAACCAAGAACGTGCATGAACAAGCAGGATCACAACAGAATACTGCGGGTATACGCTCGACATTGCACCGAGGCATTCATCCCCGCCGCAGCGACAGACGAGGAAAATGAAAGAGCGCTCGAACCCCGGCGAAGCGACCTCACCTGTCCGACGACGAATCTCCGGCCGTCATCCTTGGTGCTCCGCTCGCGCGACCCCACCGAGATCGGGTCGAGGAAAACTCTCCGCGATCGCGACGAGCGAGTCGGCCTCGGTTGCTTGCAGAGATGGAGAAGGAAGGAGCGAGGGAGGGAGGGAGGGAGGAAGGAAGGCAGGTGGTGGCGATATAAATGGGCGGGGAGAGAAGAAAACGAGCACGGAATCCCTACCACAGAATCAAATAAAAAGCGAACGCGAGAGGTGCTTTTTAAATTTTCATTTTAATAATAAAAAAATAATTCTCTCTCTCTCTCTCTCGTGTCTGCTTACCGGTTTTAGTTGTGCATGTTGCCAACCGTCGAGGGCTTCCCTGAACTCTTGTCGTGATGTCAATGTCCCCCGTGGGCTTTTGGAAATTTGTGGAATTTGGCCATGAAGACCAAGTGTTACTCAATTGGAGGACGGAAGGTTGCAAAACTTATTGAAAATTTGGAGTTGAACAGTTACATATGGTGATGGTCATGACCAATTTCTTGTCTGAGATTGATTTTATCTATTCGGTCCGGTAGAAAGCTTAGTAGAATTAGATATTATCCTATCTGATATTTGGCGGCATGCCTCGATATGAATAAACCCAGATACATCGAGATGAGATGGATAAGTTATCATAACCCTAAAAGTTGGACGAAGTTTATCCTACTCGGATTGAACACTATAAAAGAAAAACAAAATGGGAGGGATTGGCTTGTTTGAAACAGTTCGCCCGCTTAGCTAGCGCCGCTTTTGATTACCAAATGATGGCCACATCCAGACCATCGTTGGCTTGCTCCGATAACGACCCAACAATGGTTGCGCCCTGAGGCAACCGTGAGGACCTGGCTTGGTTGTGTTTCTTCTACTCACTTGCGTGTTATCTCTTAGCCATATCTTCTCATCCTATCGTGTCTCAATACTTCTCTTAGCAACTAAACATGACATGAGGTGATTTGTCAATCTCCTTAGACTATATATATATTTTTATAATTCAAATGCACATACACAAACATCTAGTTACTTGAAAACCCATAAAACACCCGAAATTTAGTCTTCCTTATGTCATATCCATCATGGGAAAATACCATAAATGATTATTAAATTTTGACACAATGTGTAATGTGATTCCTAAATTTTTAATTTGTTTAATGTGATTTTTGAATTTCAGCCTAATATACGGTGTGGTCTTTGAAGTATTAATTGTTTAATTTTGTTCCTGAACTTTTGGTATATGTTTAGATTAGTCCCTAAATTATATGAAAATATTCAATATTATCATTCAATTAATTTAAGTTCAAGGATAATATTGAATATTTTCATATAGTTTAGGAACTAGTTTGAATATATACAAAAAATTTAGAGATGGCATTGAACAAATTAGAAATTCAGGGACAGCATTGGGCATTGGACTAAAATTCAGGAACGATATTAAACAAATAAAAAACTTAAAGACCATATTTTATATTGAGCCAAAGTTCATGAACCATTTGTGTCATCATCCATCTATTATTGGCCATGTTTTTTTCGCCCAATTAATGTAAAATTGAATGAGGGAGAGGGGAAAGGCCCCCAATTGTAGGGGCTTCAAAATATATTCTTATTTTTTGTGGGTGCAAATGGTTGTGACAAAAGAATTGGTCCTTTGCTTTCTGTTCTTCTATCTTTGTGTGCTGCTTAATATAACTTGCCAAAGCTACTTTCTCTCCTTTCCGCTCAATGCCAACTTGACCTGGCCTTCTCCCCCTAGTTCTTCTTGGTCTTCCTGGAATTTCGGGGCAAGCTGGCAGCCACGACTTTTGCCCTCTCTCCACCAAAACTTGTCCAGCTTAGGCTGATCTCTCACTTTCATTTCCAGTTTATGATTCATGTATCAAAGTCATGTCTGCGATTTTGTCCTAAAGTTGTCTAGTATCAAAGCATCACAGACTTTATTAAACAAACCAAATGATTGATTTAAGATAAAAAAAAAAAAAAGGGTGCTTGTTCGTTTGGATATTCAAGCTCGGCATGTTGTTCAATCTCGCGTTCGAATTCCGCTTTCGTGTTTTACCTGGTGTCATGTATAAAGGTCGGGCCTAATCCACACGCGAACCCCACTTTTTATCTTTTGGCGAAAAAAAAGAACCACACCTTTTATCCACCGACATGCTCCATCATCGTAGAAAAAGAAAGCATGTGAAGCCCGCCTCGTTGATTCTGAAACCGACAAGGAGTCTTGGGTAGTTGTGTTTTTTTTTGTTCTTTCTTCCCAGTAAAAGTCCGCTCTCGTGATCATATTCTATACAGAATTGTCCGAAATGCCGAGGATATTCTCTTTGCTTTTGGGGCTGAAAATGTCGATGATTTGTCCAAGTTGACTAGAGATATGAGTTTTTAAATTCAGATACAGAGTTGGCGTACTCGGTTTGATGCATTCACTTTATATTTAAGGCAAATGATGCAAAATTAGATGCAGTCATAGGCACATAATTTATAATAGAGCTCATCTTTTAGGATTCAATTTGTATAATTGAAAAATTAGGACTGAATTGACATAATTATAAAAGGTTTATAAATTTTTTTGATACTTTTGCCTTATATTCCTTCGAACCCACGTCGAAGGTTGATGCAAGTCGGCCATCCGGTCCTACACATCGGCTTGTAGTCATTGGCGCAATTACACCTGGTCACCTCCAAAGGGCTCTTTGACGGATCCGGGAAATCGACAAGGTCGAGAAATTTATTCTTCAGATAAAATTTAGTTTTCCTCCACAATTTTTTGGACTTCATTTCCCTATCCTATGACTGAGTTCAGCACCCTCCAAACATTCAGTTTTCATCTGGTTACTCATTCGATAATCTGTCGATCCCTTTTAATTAGTATCATTATCTACCAACTCTATCATAGTAATCGGCAAGCGGATGCTACCATGTATCAACCAACTCTATCATGATAATCGGCAAGCAGATGCTACCATGTATCAACCACCTCTATCATGATAATCGGCAACCAGATGCTATCATGTATCAACAATTGGTCCATCGTCTTGAACATATATTAATATTGACCGCGGTTCTTATGGTCAACGTGCCTAGGCCCTAGTTAATTTTTGGTGCAAACATAGCCTAATTGTATTGCTCTCTGAACTTGGAATTGCAGAACCTGCTACATTAAAACACATTTAAACTACATGCGATTCCGCGGATAGATTGGTTAAACACGGTTTGATCATCGGACAACCCGACTTAAAACACGTTTTTCTCGCATATCTGCACATAGAAAAACGCTTCTAGAAAAAATTCCCTTTGTGATGGGTATTGTATATTGGACCGCCCATGATGGGCTAACCCAGCCCATAAAAAAGAATAACCGCATTTGGCGGTTATTCTCGGAAGACAAAAGGTGAGAATTGAAGAACATACGTGTGTGTGTGTTTTGAGTGCTGTGTGTGCAAAGAACAAAAACATCATAAACTCTCATTCTTACAAAAGGACAAAAAGAAAGAGATTTTGTTCAAGATTATTCTCTCTCAAGGTTGCAGTGAGAGCATTTAATCTGTGAAAAAAGAGGTATGTTCGTTCTTGTAACATACTTCGTACGATCGGTGATTCAAATATAGAATGGGCTCGTTTCTTCCTCGTTTTTGCATTATATTCAGGAATTTGTTTCCTTCATTGGTACCAGAGCATGCGTTTTTGTTTCCTGATCTTTTGATATGTTCATAAAATGGATTTTTTGGCTGAAATTTGTGAAACGGTGCTGACGAATGCTCGAGTACGAAAAACCGACACCCGGACATACTGTTCGAAGTGGTTTCTCGATTTCCGTGGATCAAAATTTATTTTTGAAAGTGTAGGGTCGTAATACTAGTCGAGAAGAGTAAAACGACGGGTGGCACGCCGTCGAGGGATGCCGCACGCACCCCCACGCACCGTTGCAAACAACGGCTCCGTCAACACGTGCGTCGCACGTGCGCAGCGGTTGCCGCGCACACGTGCGACACACACGCCACGTGAGCGCGTAAGTGACGTGGCTAACATCAGCCACGCGGTTTCTTCCGGCCCGTTTGACTCGACCCGACTCGGATGTTTTTTTTTTTACCTAACCCGACTCGGATTTTTTATCGCTCCGACCCGTCTGACCCGACCCGTTGACCTGACCCGGTCATCTGTTGACTGTTGACCACCGTTGACCGGCGTTGATCACCGTTGACCGGCGGAAAAAAAAAAAAAATTGAAGGGGGGCAGAATGTGTTTCTTGCAAGTATCATGTTTTATTAATAATAGTTATTCGATTTTTTTCTGCATTTGTTACAGAAAACATGGTAAGAAGATATCGAACCCCTATTATGGCTAGGACGCTTGAACAAAAAGAAAAACTTGCAACATTGAGAGCCGAGTTAGTTGTTTATCGATGGGAAAATGGTGATTTGGTTAATCACATGATCAAGGTCAATAAGATGATACAGGACATCATCTGGAAATGTTATTGTATGCCGGACTTTGAAAAGATGAATACTCTTATTAACACCCTTCCATCTGAATGGAGAAAGGTGTTGCATCGTCTGTAGGAGGTTAATGTGGTCCCAGACTACAAGAAACTTGCTGTGGCTTTTGTGAGAGAACATTATAGGATTGAGGCAACAAAGATTTCGACCTTAGGGATGAATATGACTTGGCATAGATTGAATGCGCCATGGAGAAAGCGTAAGGAATACCCGACAGTCTTTTCTTGGTTGCCAAAGAAGGAGATTGATTTTTCTGAAGATTTTTATGAATCTTTCCCCATCTATAGGAAATTGATAGACGGTTGATTTTTTTTATTGTGTTATTTTAGTTTGGATTTAGATATTTTAGGTGGATTTTTTTTATGTTGGTATTCTTGTTCCTTTCCTTTGATGGATTTGTTCCTTATGTAAATAGTTTTAATGAATAGATGTCGTTGGATCCTTTTAATGTTATGAATAGTTTATGGTGCTATTATTTTATAATATTTGTCTTATTAATATCATGTGGTTGAGTGGGAGTTCTAAAAGTTTTTAGTAACTTTAAAGAACGTAAATTTTACCTTAATGATTATATTAACGATAATTTCACATAAGAATTTTAGATGATGATTGGGAACATAGTGAACTTTCGAATCTAAAAACTATGTGAAATTACTCTTTAATATATTCAGTTTGTATAAAATTGATGCATAAAACAGTGGCATTAATAATTCGTGCTATATGTCTGAAATGTTCAGATACCATGACTTCAGCCACTAAGAACATCGTAGCTGAACTGAACAAATGAGAGAAATTGAACAGCGAAAATTATGAAATATGGAACATGAAAATCCAATATGTGTTAGAAGAACAAGAAGTACTAGAAACTCTTAACCAACTTATGGAAGAACCTGAGGATGAGAACACTGCACAGCATAAGAGAGACAAAGATGCATTTGCTGCATGGAAGAAGAAGAACTCGATTGATCGCATCACGTTGCTAAGTAGCATGGAGAATTATATCATGCGAGAGTTTAGGCGGTTTGCGAATGCCAAGGATATGTGGGAAGCATTGGCAGCAAGATTTGGTCATACATCGGTGACCAAGCTGAGACAGCTCACTATCAGGTTTGACTTGTACAAGAAACCTCATGGTTAGTCCATGAAACAACATTTGAGGAAGATGTCAAACATGATTATTGAGTTGAAGGATGCTGGACACATTCTGACTGATGAACAACAAGTGCAAACAGTGATCCGTTCCTTGCCTCAAAGCTGGGAGCACATGAAGGTGCACCTGACCCATAATGAAAACATCAAGATCTTTGAAGATGCCATGCGCCATCTTGAGTTAGAAGAGGATCGCCTCTTGGCGGCGAAACCAGAAATCGATATCTATTATGCTGGATCTAGCTCACATGGGGTTTCGGGCTCCAAGCGTAAGCACATCAAAAAGTTCATGAAGTGGAAAGGCAAGGAAACCAATTCTTCGGGCAAGAAACCAAAATTTAATCAACATGATAAAGGAAAGAGTCCTTTTGGTAAGAAAATATTGAGGGTGAAATGCTACAACTGTAGCAAGAAAGGCCACTTCGCTCGCGATTGCGGCGAACTGAAGAAGGTAAACTTCCATTGCATTTTTGAGAACTTTGTCTATATGTCAAGTTCTGTATTTTTAACTCAGTCTAATCCTTTGTGGACTGTAGATTCGGGAGCAACAGACCATATAGCGAAGGACAGAGATGCCTTTGTAGAGTTCCGACGAGTTCCGACTGGGACAAAATGGATCTATATAGGGAACAACTCTAAAGTTGAAGTTAAAGGGATTGGCACTTGCAAGTTGATGATGCGTGGTGGACACACTTTGTTCCTACATGACGTACTATATGCTCCGGAGATTCGTCGGAATTTGGTGTCTGTTTTAGTGTTGATCAAACTTGGTTTTAATTTGAATTTCCATAACAGTGGTGTTGATTTGTATTTGAATGCGAATTTCTATGGTTGTGGATATTTTTTAGACGGTTTTATTGTTTTAAATGTTAACTGTGGTGATGTTAACGTTTGTTATTCCCTATTTGCATCTTCCAATTCTTGTGAAAATGATGTGAATGTGTTGCATGCTAGACTTGGTCATGTTGGCCAACAACGAATGCAAAGATTAGCCAAAGAGGGCTTATTAGGCAATATTGAAAAAGTTGATTTGCCTATTTGCGAGCATTGCTTGGCAGGGAAAACAACAAGAAAACCATTCGAAAAAGGTATAAGAGCTGAATTTCCTTTGCAACTAATCCATTCTGACATCTGTGGTTCAATGAATGTAAGAGCAAGGCATGGGGCTGTGTATTTCATCACATTCATAGATGATTATACTCGATTTGGATATATCTATTTGATTTCCCATAAATCTGAGGCATTAAATTGCTTTAAAAAATTTATGAACTTTGTAGAAAATCAATTAGATAAGAAAATAAAAATGTTTAAATCTGATTGAGGTTGAGAATATTTATCTAATGAGTTCAAAAATTTATGTGATGAAAAAGGAATAGAAAGACAGTTATCTATTCCATATACTCCGCAACAAAATGGTGTTGCTGAGAAGAGAAATAGAACCCTATTGGAAATGGTTAGGTCTATGATGGCACAAGCCAAGTTATCTATCATCTTATGGGGTGATGCTTTGTTAATTGCTGCCTATATACTTAACCGTGTGCCTTCTAAATCAGTTGTTTTCACCCTTTATGAGTTATGGATAGGAAGAAAACCCGATTTAAATTTTTTTAAGCCTTGGGGTTGTGCTGCTTATACTCACGAGCCCTCTCATAAATATGAGAAACTGGGTCCCAGAGGTAAGAAGAGTATTTTCATAAGATATTCAGAGCACTTAAAAGGGTATGTGTTTATAGGTGAGCAAGAAAGTGGGAGTATAACTGAATTTGAATTACGAGATGTCACATTCTTAGAGAATGAGTTTCCTAAAAAGGGCGAAATAGGTGAAGACTACTCACTATTTAAAACCTTGGATCCTGATAATGAAATCGATGAAGTTCGACCAAATGGAAGCAATGAGAATAATGAGGAATTAAATTCGATTCAATCTCAATTGCAACCATTTGATGAGATAATACCGTCATTATCTAATCCAAGTGGGAGCGTAATGGAGAATAATATGCCACGTGTACAATCTCCCGTACGGCGAACAAGTCGCAAAAGTGTTCCCCGACGACATTTTGACATTAAAGGGGAAACTTTTATGGTCGCTCTGCAAGATGAAGATGAGCCAAGGAATTTAAATGAGGCTCTAAGTTGCCCTAATAAGGATAAATGGATGAATGTAATGGAAGAAAAATTGGAGTCAATAAAGTCAAACCATGTTTGGGAGCTGGTTGATCTTCCAAAAGGACGCAAAGCTATTAGGAACAAATGGGTTCTCAAAGTAAAGCGAAAAGTTGACGGCTCAATAGAAAGATATAAGGCTCGCCTCGTGGCGAGAGGGTACAATTAGCAGGAAGGAATTGATTATGAGGAAACTTTTTCTCATGTAGTAAGATTTACCTCAATTCGCCTTATTCTGGCAATAGTAGCAAGTATGGATCTTGAATTACATCAAATAAATGTAAAGACTGCCTTTCTAAATTGAGAATTAGAAGAAGAAATTTACATGGAGCAACCTGTTGGCTTCATTGTGAAAGGCCAAGAACAAAAAGTATATCGACTTTTGAGATCGATATATGGCCTTAAGCAGTCTTCAAGACAATGGTATACGCGTTTTCATAATGCCATAGTGGCTTATGATTTTACAATGATTGATGAAGATCATTGCGTATATATTAAAGGATCCAAAAATCAATTTGTCATATTATCATTATATATGATGATGACATACTGATTGCTTGAAGCAATATGGAGTTGGTTAATACTGTTAAAAGTTGGTTATCATCCAGTTTTGAAATGAAAGACATGGGTGAAGCTGCATATATTCTTGGAGTAAAGATTTCAAGAGATCGATCTAAGAGATTATTGTCTCTTTCACAAGAGACTTATATCAACAAAGTTCTTGAACAATTTTGTATGCATAATTGTAAACCTATGGATACTTCTATTGCAAAAGGTGAAGGATTGAGCCGTAGGTTGTGTCCTAAGACTTCACAAGAGAAGGAACAAATGAAACGTGTTCCTTATGCTAGTGCTGTTGGGAGTTTAATGTACGCTATGTAAGACCTGACATATGTTTTGCAGTTGGGATGGTAAGTAGATACCAATCCAATCCAGGTCAAGCACATTAGAAAGCCGTCAAAAGAATCATGAGGTATCTAAAGGGTACTGCTGATTATTCTCTGAGTTATCAAGGAAAGGATTTACGACTTGAAAGCTACTCAGATGCTGACTGTGGAGGAGATTTAGATGAAAGGAAATCTACCTCTGGATTTGCATTCTTACTGAATAATTGCGTCATATCTTGGAGCAGTAAGAAATAAACATGTATAGCATTATCCACCATGGAAGCCGAGTTCGTGCAATTGTCAGTAGCAGTACAAGAAGGAGTTTGGCTTAAAAGATTTTTGGATCATTTAGATGTTGTTGAGCATGCTGCAAGCTCATTGTTAGTCAATTGTGATAGCCAAGCAGCGATAGCATACACCAAGGATCCGAAATATCATAGCAAAACAAAACATATAGATACCAAGTACAATTTTGTTAAATATATGGTAGCACGAAAAGATGTGAACTTGCAGTACATATCTACGCAAAGAATGATAGTAGATTCTATGACGAAGCCAATTCCTAGAGATGTTTTCATTGGTCATGTAAAATCTCTAGGACTGCGTAGATGCTAATATACTGAATAATGTATTTTTCCTGAATGTTCACATTTAAATGAAATTATTATTTCATTATTAATGCGTGTGAATTCGTTCTTGATATTTATGCATCTTAATACTTAGTGTATTATATCAAGCAAGTATGTTGGACATATAAGATTAACTCACTCACACGAGTAATCGCCTCTATTTGCTATGTGATAAGTAGAGATGAGATAATTTTTAGGCTTATTATCTAGGTGATAATCGAGAGCTCAAGTTTAAAATATAAATGTCGCCTCAGCTAAGTGCTAAGATGATGACATAATATTTACTTTGTCCGAAAGTAAAATAATTTACATATTTTACTTTATCTGTCTTTGATGCCAGATATAAGTTCTAACGGATTCTTTAGAAGAGTAAATACGTGAACTCAAGTTTGGACATTGAGTATGTCTAAACTATCATCTGTACGGTATTGCATAAAAAGACATACGCTCCATAGAAAAGGAGTTAATACCGTAATATGTATTTCATACTATGTATGCATGAGACGACCGATGAGAGTGGCAAAAGTTTTGATCTCAACTTTATGCCGTGTGAGACTCTTGAGATGATGAGTTCCTCATTTAGTGCCCTCACGACTCTGACTTATTCTCAAAGTTTCTAATCAGTGTTCGCTATCTTAAAGTGTTGCCAATGGTTATGAACGATTCGATTTAATGGGACATTTCTAGAAAAGCGTGCTGGACTAAAATAGAGAGGTGTAGGGAAAGAGGAAGATCAATTTATTTATGATGTCACATCCTATTTTTGTATTCAAAGGTCGACCAATTATGATTTTGAGTAAATCATAGTTGTGAATACAATATACGAGATACTAAAAGAGATCGAATGAAATATAAATGTGACTGATTGATCTAAGGTACTGCATACTATATCTATTTGAAAACGTAATGCCCAATTTGAGCTGCTATGTATTCCTAACAGATGCATGGCAACGAGCTCTCGAAGTATGCTGGTCGCACGGATTATTTACTAATATGAACATTGCAAAGAAGAGAGAGTTAAGCCCACCATGTGCGAGTGGGAGATGATGGATGTTGTGTATTGGGCCGCCCATGATGGGCTAACCCAGCCCATAAAAGAGAATAACCGCATTTAGCAGTTATTCTCTGAAGACAAAAGGTGAGAATTAAAGAACATACGTGTGTGTGTTTTTTGAGTGCTGTGTGTGCAAAGAACAAAAACATCAAAAACTCTCATTCTCACAAAAGAACAAAAAGAAAGGGATTTTGTTCAAGATTATTCTCTCTCAAGGTTGCAATGGGAGCATTTAATCTGTGAAAAAAGAAGAATGTTCGTTCTTGTAACATATTTCGTACGATCGGTGATTCAAGTGTAGAATGGGTTCGTTTCTTCCGCGTTTTTGCATTATATTCAGGAATTTGTTTCCTTCACTTTGGTTATAAAGAAAAGGAAATTGCGTTCATCGAATCCAAGCGGAGGGTTAAAGAAAGCTTCGATCAGCGATAACAAAGTTCCCCATGAATGATCGTATAGCCATGAACTAGTGACTCAAT
The DNA here is from genome assembly GCA_024500025.1 of Syzygium aromaticum. Taxonomy (NCBI): domain Eukaryota; kingdom Viridiplantae; phylum Streptophyta; class Magnoliopsida; order Myrtales; family Myrtaceae; genus Syzygium; species Syzygium aromaticum. The sequence continues at coordinate 21,096,732 of CM044888.1, read as the reverse complement.
TTTCGGTCGACGCGATGAACTGATCATTTTAATCTCGGAAAGAGACTGATCATTTCTCTCGAGGGGTGGAAAATTAGTTACAAAGACGCTATCCGAGGAACTGCTCCACAAGCTTTGCTACAGAATGAGCTAAACTATCTGCTCCTTCCTGAGTAGAGGCCTCCGCATAAACTCGGATAACATCCTCGGTGCCTGATGGGCGTATGAAAGATCGGCCACGAGGGTATTTAACTGCATCAAAGCACAAGGGAAAAAGAAACTCGTCATTAGCCCAATATAAAGTGATCAAAGAATCACAGAGAAGGAAAGTAGGCAAGCAAAAGAGTCGGTTCGAGAATTCAGGGTTCAAATGCCTAATTCAGATAAACATATTTCTTAGAACATCAAACAAACACAACAAGTGCAGACGCATGAAAATTTGTAACGGTCACATTCCTCAGGTCGCATTCTTTGTCTATCTTTTTGGCAAGCGTAACATGGGTGCATTTGCGAGTGCGAGCGTGTGTTTCATTTTACTTAAAAACCAAACCTGTCAAATATAAAGCCCAAAATACAAGCGAAAACCATTCACTGGAACCAATAACACTAGCATGCCAAGCGAAAACAAAAGCCGTTTTACTGTACCAGTTTCAGCATTGACAGCTTCTTGAATGCCAGGGGGCTTCACGACTACCGTTTCTGCATTTGCTGTGACAACTGCAGTTCTATCCATAACTTTGACCTGATGCACACACATAGGGGGGAAGAGAGAGAGGAAGGGATCAGTAGCCTAATACAAAGTTAGCATGAGATGAACATCAGATTATGTTATGGCATCAAAATGAGGATAGATTTTAAACCAAAAGATACGATCAATTCTTCTAACTGATTAATAAAATCAATAAAAGAACAGATTTCAAACTAAGATTTTCTATACCTTTTTTACCTCCTAAGGAAAAAGGAGAAGCAAACATTTGTACTAGTGTTTCTCTTAATTCCCATAAGTCAAAACGGAAAAGCACTTCCTAAGTTACCATGAAGGCATTAACTGCAACGAAATATTATGTTCCCTGTAACAGGAGTGAAGTGCTAGAAAAAGGAAATAAGGAAAGAACATTCACCCATTTGAATTTATCTCAAGAGTGCCATGACATCGATTATCCGATGAGTTGTGAAAAGTGAGAGAGGAAAACATAAAGGTGCCAACTGCCAAACATTACACAAAATTTGATCAGAGAAACCAACCTTGAGCTGTCTACTAGGTAGATCCTGATAGAGTTCATTCCATCGGTTGATTGGCCAGCTGAGATTTTGCAAGATGGCTTCAGCTAGCAGCAGCCCACTGAAAGCATCTCCTACTGCTTGATTGACAAGCTTACTGGCTGCAAGCAGCCTCATAGCAGCTTTTTGCTGCTCTGAACCTGAAAAATACAACTTCGGCTGAGTTTTAGTGACAATATGGCACTATTACTGTCAAAAAATGGATGCTGCGTAACGGATACCTTCAGACATTGAAGAAAGCTCACTGTGTCTCTTCTCCAACCAACTGAGAAAGCTATCTGAGAACAAAATGGTGCCATGTCCATTTGCCTCAAAGTAGATGCCAATATCACATTCCGCAGCCTTCTCATGTAAAAACTTAACGCCTGTCGGGGTTAACACAACCTCTAGACCCAACTCCTTCAGAAAGTCTGTTGATGCGCCATTGGCATAAGCTGTCTGTACAACTCCAAGACGAGCCTTATAAGCATTGTTTTCATCCACCCCCTTGTAGAGTATGCCTAGCTGCTCTTTGATAAATAATGCAAACAAGGATAATATTTTGTCCCCATCTACAAGCACGATGTTGTGGCTGCTCACAGATGGCACTATGAAATATACGAGACGATCAGCATCTCCATCCAAACTAGCGCACCTGAAAGACTAGACATATTTAAGCATTCAGTGCCAATTCAATCGATAGGTCAAGCTTTTCATCAAATTATCAAAAAGTCAGGCTAAACCATCAGAATGGATGCCGAACATATTCATGATTTTCATGCAGGATTGAACTTTTTTCATGAGGGGAAAAAGAGTAACACTGTAAGGATAGCAGTAATTTGGCAATATATGGACATGCTGCCGTTGATCATATACTATCAACCAGTAAAATAGACGGACAGTTTCACTGTATAAGGAGATTAACTCCAGGTCAGAAAATCCTGCTTTAAGATTAACCAAGCCATAATGCTGTTGCCATGGCTAAAACAAAGAAAGATAAATCAGTTGCCAAAAGTCTACTGGATCAAAGAATTAGTAACAAAAAATAAAACTTCTAATCAGCAACTTTGACAATGCATACAAGGAGTGCATTTATACAAAGATCTTCTTGATAGGGCTTTCTTCAAAATGCAGCAAGCAAAACCAAAATGAAAGATGTGAATTGTTAGATAGTCATGTCTGGCCTACAGAAACAGAGTTGCACTATCCAATCAAAATTACCGACCCTAAATTATATGATAAAGCTCCCATGTTCCCCTATAGGAGCAGAGCCACATACGCCTCTAAGTTTTCCTTCACCATCCCACTGGGACAGATTGAAGTCAAATTGTTACATGAATTTTCAAATGCAAGATAAATGGACTGAATATGACCGAACTTTCAAGCAATTTTCCTTCACTAAAACAACGCCAACCAATTTTTCATTCATCGAGACAAAAGATAATTTTAGTGACAATGTATACAATTCACAGTTCACAATAACTGAGTAGAGACCAATTATTCATACAGATCTTGAGTGTTATTGTCACCACATGATGCAGTCTAACTGCATTGCCTTTTATCCTGTGAGCTGTAGACAAGTTACTGTACTTGCAATCTTTTCAAAAGGATATTGATCATAGGCTTGTAAATATGAAGGACAGAGCATATTGATAAAGTCATAGACTATTAGTAGGTAGCAAGCAACGATGGCTTACCTCATTCCAACGTCATTCGAGCCAAATTCTTGAGGTACAACCTTCTCCTTCTGCACATAGTCCGCACCAACGCCTTCATTTAAAATACCTCCCCCTTTCCCAGTATTACGAACCTCAATAACTAAACCATCCAACCTATTCATTAAACATTCAAGTTTTTCTCCACCCACCCCATTTGCACCGTCCACAACCAGTTTATTGTCTGTTCCAGTAACCTTGCGTTCACCAGGGACCAAATTCATCAAGCACCTGAGCCACCGCAATGATCATGAGAAAGGCCAACTAGTGTTGCATTACTACAATTTTGCGGTAGAGGAAGCTCGTATACAAACATACCCGAAAGAGCTCGAGAGCTGCTCAAAATAATCCCGTTCAGAGGCTTTCAAGCCCTTATTCCTAGCACGGACCATCCAATGCAATTGCGGTGTTGTAAGGATACCCATGTCAACGGCAGCTGATCCGACAATGGAATTAATTCCCTGGAAGTAATAAAAAAAAAAACATAAAGTCGAGTCCACAGTTACAGGCCAAGAAAAGCAAGAGTATTTGGGGATCCGAATAACATTTTTGCAGAGTTAACGAGTAAAATATGATTTTTGATAGCAATACTTTACCTGTTTAGCAGCTTCAAGAAGAGATTCTCCACTAGGCCTCGTATCTCTTCCTAACAAAACCTCAGCTCTGCAATTTCCATCAATCAAGATGCTCTCCTTCTTTGCAAATTCGATTATCAGCTGTTTACAAACAGAACCCGCAGCAAATAAGCGAAGAACTTCTCTCGATGCAAAACTACCAGTAGAGTTATCTTTTCAATCACTCGACTTCTTATCTCGATTGCATTTCTCTTCATCCCCTCACTAAAATCCTTTCGATGAATTCGCAGGAATCGCGAAACGTACACACATCACAAGCGCAAGAGAGAGAGAGAGAGAGAGAGAGAGAGAGAGAGGGAGGGAGGGAGACCTGGAGGAGATGATCGGAGTCGGCGGCGTTCGCGAGCGCGTCGGCGAACGGCTCCCACGCCTGCGTGAGCATGCCGCCACTCGGATCGGCGATCTTGACGCCGTTGTCGGAGATCTTGTTGTGGGAGGCGGTGATCACGAGGCCGGTCACGGACCGGGTCTGGAGCGACCTCAGGGCGGCCAGGATGCCGGCCCGGTAGACCGTCGACTCGAGGACCAGCGCGTCGGCCCTGAACCCGGCGGTGCCGTACGAGAACTTCGCCCCTGCGGAGCCCAAAAGGAATCAGAGTCAGCCGGCGGATTCGAACGGAAGGGGGGAAGAAGAGCGCGGGGAGAGAGAGAGAGGAATGGGGGGACCTGGAGGGATGGGGAAGCGGGCGGAGGCCTTGAGGAGGATGGATTTCTGGTCTTCGTCCATGCGAGAGAGCGAGAGAGAGAGAGAGGCCGCGTTGCGTCGACTTCTTCACCTGTCTTCGAGTTCGCGGGGAACGATGGGAAGCGTATATGCTTATAGCTAGAAAATGAATGCTGTGAAGCGTTTCGGAAGTTAGAAACACGTTGGATAACGACACAAATGTAATTTGATCTTTAAATTTTTAATTTATTTAATATAATTCTTAAATTTTAACATAATATTCAATTTGGTACATGGACTTTTAATTTATTCAATATGATCCCTAAACTTTTAATGTATATTCAATTTAATCCTTGAACTATATGAAAATGTTCATTATAGTCCATGCACTTGAATTAATGGAATGACTATAATAAATATTTTCAAATAGTTCAAGGACTAAATTGAATACATATTAAAAGTTCAGAGACTACATTGAACAAATCAAAAGTTCAAGGATCAAATTGAACATTAGGTTAAAGTTCAGGGATTACATTGAACAAATTAAAAGTTCAGGGACCAAATTACACATTGGATTAAAGTTCAAGAACTATGTGTGTCATTTTCCCAAACATATAAATGGAATAACTAGAGTTGAACAAGATAGTAACTAAATCGAAAGACTTATCACAAAAAATACTGATGTGATTTTTATTTTTAATATTTTTTTCTCTCACGTGGCGATGGTACTGGCAAAATATGAAATATAAGATTAAAACAAGGCATTTTGATGCACAATTTTTATTTAAATTAATTTTAAAAAAAAAGTAAATGTGGGCTTGCAGTGCCATCGCCGCCGCCTAGCATTGCTAGAAAGGCTGTCAATGGTGGGAAAGTTGACGAACCTTGCCAACTACAGGCAAGGGCCGCCAATGTTAGCCGACAATTGTCTCGGCCATCCCGCACCATCGCCGATCCTTTCTAGCAATGGTGGGGCGGCGGTTGCAGGCCCCGCCGTTTTGCCTTCTTCTCCCTTTTTTTTTTAATTCAATTTGTTTTGTAGTCTAATTTAAATAATATTAAGATTAAAAATTCATATTTAGTCCACAACGATGTCGTTTAGTATTGTCTTTCATGTTTTAGCCATGTAAGAGAAAGAAAATAATAAAAAAAACCACATCAACATTTTCCGTTAGCCAAATTGATGAAATTAATAGAATGATTTTATTGCATCAATTTGATAAATTTTAGAACTTGATTACATTTTTATAAATTTTTGGAATCAATTGCACCTTCACAATAATTTTTAAAATTTTCAATGCACTTAAGAGTAAAAAAATGTAAGTGAAATTACTCCTAGCAAAAGTTGGGAGATGGAAGATGCAAATGTTCTTGGAAATTTTGACTTGAGCGTACATCAATAGTAACATCATTTGCATCTATAATATTAAAAATTTTATAATTTTTGTAATGAACTTTTACAGTTTCTTTCATTAAGTCTTCGATTTGTCTAATCAAGTTTTTCTATATCTGCAAATTATTTTATATAGGTCCCGTTTGGTTCAGCATGCTCATTTGGGCTATAAAGTCCATTGGCAAAATGCAAATGGTGTTTGATAATTTTTTTACTTACTTTGGGGATATGCAATTGCATTTTCAATGCTCTCCAAAGGACTTTTAGCCAATGCAAAGTTGGAGGTGCTTTGGAAAGTTGCATTTTTGGAATATAAGTTGCACTATTCATCGCACACTGGTCCGGCCGCTAACGACCACCGCCTAAGAGCTAGCTTGACTCTGGCGACCACCACTTGAGCATCGCGTGACCCCGGCGACCATCACTTGTGGTCACGCGACCCTAGGCGGTGGTTGCCTGACCTCAGACATTGCCTTGGTTACATGACCCAGGCGACGTTGAAGTCATGCGATCTCAAGCCACCTCGTCTAAGGTCAGGCGGTGGTGGCCAGCGACCAAATCTGGCCGGCAGTAGTGGCTAGCGACTAAATCTGGCCGATGACAGTGGCTAGTGATTGAGCTCCATCGGAAACTTTTTTTTTTTTTTTTAAATATTAGCAAAAGTCCTTTGCAAAATATAGTTTTTATCAAATGGTGTTTAGGCCAAACTTACTTTCAAATGTAATTTTAAAAAATACTTACCAAATACTATTTACATTTCAAAAAATCCATTTATCCCAAGGCATTTACATTTCCCCAAAGACATTCTCTCATAGTTGAACCAAATGGGCCATACCCTCTTCAACACCAAATCAAACCAAAATTCAATCGACATGGACGCTGACCATCGCCAATGAAGATACCACGAGGACGTGCGGCATAATTCAACCAATAGAGGCAACATTGGAAGACGACGTGGATAAAATTTGGGCAATATAGAGCGTGAATCTACGGGAAAAAAAGTAGAAGAATTCTTCATATAACATTGAATTCATAAGCGACGAATGCATCTCTCTATGTTATTATGAAGAGAGAAATTACGAATCGAAAACGAAATTTGTCATTGTCACATTGCAATCAACGGCTTATTCTCTTATACTACGTTTGGTCGTCAATGAAAATCTCACTTGCCCAGTACTATCTCCCGTGATATCCTAATCTCACCACTTGAGTTGCCTCACTCGCATCTCAAACCCGCTTTCTCTAGCTCCCTTCAATTCGTCTCTTTAATTTTCGCCAGATCCAACGTCATCTCCACCTTCGGACCCTATTCCTCAATGAGCTTCACCGTAGCAAAGGCAAATATGAGCCGGTGTTGGACGTCGTGCGCAAAGCTCAAGTGCCATTTGACATTGAAGCCAATGATCTGGGGTAGTGAGAGGCGCAAAGGAGGTGGACAAAGACCCAACGGTGGATGGCACTGGGGCAGCGAGCAATGAAGGCGAGCACACCTTTATTGTGGACAATGAGATCCTTTGACCGTACTCATGCAAAGATTCGAGTTCTTCGATAATGATGACCATGTGAAGTATAAATTCTCCTTTTTTTCCCTTAGCCGTTAGAGCATGATCAGCTTGATAGCGATAACGGTCGGTGGCGGTCGAAGGCAAAAACGATTGCACATGGTTGAAAGTGGTGATGATCAGCTATCGTGGAGGTGGCTCTCGTGCGGTGGCCAGCAAAGCCAAATGCATTACTCCATTACTCCATCGTTGGAGAAAGATTGTTAAATTATTTTTTGACAAAAAATTATCCAATCCGAGTTTATTTGACCCCTAAGCCTAGATTTTTTTATCCGGTATTTTATCTAAGTATATCCAATTTAGAGGACGTCACCAAACACCAGACATGATATTTTTTATCCTATCCGGACTACCAAGTGCATAGATAACTCTTGAAGCGTACGTACTTATTGTCACTTTACTTGGGGATTTCAAATGGGTCGGGCCGGCTCAGCCTATTTCTTCATGGGCCATGACAGGCCTGCTCAGCCCATTTTCTTAGTGGGCCGAGTCTGGCCAGCCCAGTCCATTTGTTACCGGGCCTTCTTTTCTAAAAATTTCTTGGGCACAATCTGGACTCACGAATGGTATAGCCCAACGGCGATTGGATTAGTAGTCATTGGGCTACTTATCCGTGGTCGTTGGCCACTGAAAAAAAAAAAGGGCTGGGAGGACCCGGCCCGAGTGACAAATGGGTCGGGTTACACCAACAAGGCAAAGATCCGGTCCTTTCCATTGATGGAAAAATGGGGGCCCATTTTACACTTCGATGTCACTTATACTTCTCCATTAATGGTGCACATGCAATTTCCACAGTTTCCACTGGGGTTTACCCCAGTGGCCAATCTTCTCACTTGAGAAGAGGGAGGTAGAGAGTTTGAATCCCCACCTTCACGGGGAAGTAAGGGTAGGGACGCGTAGTTTTAAGATGTGGGTTTCGACGCTCACGTCTTGCAAGAAATGGAGCGCAAGTCTAAGTGTATAACGTGAGTGAGAGATAAAGTAGCATCGATCAAAAAAAAAGTCCTTGTTTAAACACACACTCTCTCTCCTCTCTCTCTCTCTCTCTCTCTCTCTCTCTCTCTCTCTCTCTCTCTCTCTCTCTCTCTCTAACACAATAGGATTACAAGGAGAATGTATATCCCAGATAAAAAAAAATCAATAAATTGATGGCGAGCTAAGACGCCTTGGTTCAAATCGTTGAACTTGCACGTTTTCTAGCGATCACTCTCAAAAAAGTGCGCACTCATATGATCTGGCGGTCACTCAATTGCAAGTGCACGATCGAAGGACTACCACGCTTGATGTATACGAACCGATTGACACTTTAATTTTAGGATTATGCACATAAACACAACGGGATAGAAAGTAAATGCGAGAAAGAGAAATCGAGGCACAAGATTTATCCCGATTCGCCTATAGTCTACATTTAGTAGAAGATTCCATTAGTATTAACACCTCTCATTTCTCTCTTACAATATTCAATTACTAGAGAATTGTATTATATATACTTAATAGCTATTCATGGGCTATGCCCAAACTACCAATAAAATATGGACTAAAACTATAAAAGTCTTCTGACATCGTCACAAAGTCCTCGAATCCCCATCCACTCGCTAATGAGCAAAACCCTTGCGCATTTCAGTTTATAGAGAGTATGAATCATATCCCAACATCAGACACCAGATATCTCAACGATAGGAATGGGCGAAAAGATCGAGGAATCGATGGCGGGGCCCACGGTTGTGGTCGAGATGTGCATGCACCCCGTGACAAGAACTTCAAATTCAATACCACCGAGAGATCTTTTACTTGAGAGTTGTCAATGAAGAACGAGGGTGAGGATTGTCATTGGGGAAAGATGGGCACGGGGGCAAATGGAGAAGCGCTAGAGTGTCGGCAAGTGATGCGACGGAGAATTGCCCCATTTGCTATTGCCGGCATCATCAACATCAATGATCCATCGCTTGACAAACCCCAAAGGAGAGCGACCGAAGTGGAAAGAGAAATTTTACGATCTAAAATGGCTTTAAATGTTCGTGGTCCTCCTGCTCTTCTCCAACACATCCTTCCCTTGCTATATGAAAAAGCCCCTAGGGATGGGCATGCATTTGCCCATTGCCAATCTAGTTTGGCATATTTTAAGTGCCGCAAACTGCCTAAATCGAGGCTAATTGTCGTGGGTTGTCGCGGATCTAAAGCCCCCTCCGTTGTAATTTCTTGCCCCGAGCCTAAGTTTTACTTACTAATCCTAGTGCGTAAAGATTAGGTTGATTCAAATTCACGGTGATTAGTTTTTTAATAAGTTCATCACATTCTGTCAGCAAAATCTCTTCGTTATCTCTCGATGCACTGGATCTTGTCCTCTCTATCTCTCACAAATAAATAAATGATTCTCTTGTTTTATCATTTTCAACAACGGATAGCTCAGAAAAGAGTCTTGGTTTGGTCTCAAATCTCATCATCATCCACATTCGGTATTCCCTGGTCGATAAAAAGTTTCAAATCTACTCACCAGCAAATCCGCTTTCGTCCCCACTTCTAAAAATTCCACCTTTTTCTATAAAAATAACCATATGGTTCCGCTTCCGCACTGTCGTTCGTGGCCCTCAGTCATTCTCCCTCCTTTTCACACTGTCCCTGCCTCTCTCTCCAGCTCACTCCCTCACTGGTTGCTCAGCACCCTTCGATTCCCATGGAGATCTAGAGCTCTGGCAACAAGGAGCGCTCGCTTTTACTTGCCTGTGCTTGACCCAGTTGGTTTGTAAGGTACCCACTTCTTGTTTTTTCGCAGGAAGGTCTTGTGTTGAGTGGGAAGATTGGCTGGGCTGATCCTTGTTGTCTTTTTTCACTTCATTCTTCGTGATGGGTGATCTTTTCCCTGCATTTTTGTGGGGTTGTCTGCACTTTCCAGTTGGGTGGAGCGATGAGTTTTCTTGTCCCTTCAATATGACCGCGCGTTTGTACTTGAAAGTCGGCTTTTTTTAGATGTTTTTGTTCTTGCTTAGGTGTTATGATCCTCTTCAGGACTGTGTGCTTTGCGTAGGGTTGCATAAAGAAGTGGTCATGTTTCTGCCTTGCAATTCCAATAGAGTCGAGTTCTGTGCCCCGGAGTAAAGGATTTCCATACTTGTTCCAAGAGAATGCCTGTTGCAATTTAATCATTTCATGCCCAGTATCGTTTTGCCGGTCTTGGCGTGCTTCATTTATATACGTTTCTGATGAGCAGATCTTGAAAGTATCTCCATTTATGTGAGATTCATGAATTGGACAGTCCAACTGTAGATCATGTATATACATATGCGAAGCAAAGCAACTCGGTGTGTTTTTGAGGAGTTGGTTCAGTCAATGCGGGTGCTGGGATTTACAAATTGCCACAACTGTCAGATGCATCAGTATCTAATCGAAATCTACAAGCAAGCATTGGATCTTCTCAAGACTTGCGATCTAAGATTCAAATAAACTTGTTTTAGAATGATAGGTGCTTAGGAAATTTCCACCATTTAATACAGTTAATAAGCAAAGTGCTTGTTGAATGGCAAATCCTGTTTTACCAACTTGGGTATTTGGACAATTTGTGTGATATGCTGGATATGTTGATAGCGGCTGCGGTCCCTGCTAGTTTAAAGGTTAGGCATAGACCTATTAAAATGGGTCATAAACCCATCTCATAACTCACATATGAAGGGCTGAGTTGTTATATGGGTTAGTTATATTCAGCAAATGAGTCATAAATGGGTTTAAACATAATATGGGTGTTAAATGGGTTTACAATTTACTTAGACCCAACCCATCTTTATGAATCTCTCTTCATTCTCTCTTGCTCTCACTCGATCTTGCGTTTACTCGTTCCGTTTTCTCACCTCAGTTTGGAAATGAGTTTTCCTAGATCGGGTTGAATATGGAATTGTTTCAGCAATATGGGTCGGGTTAGGTATGTGTTGGGTAAGGGTTGGGTCGGGTTTATATGCATTGCATGGAAATGGGTCAAAACAAGTCCCGTGGGTTTAATCCTTACCCACCTGCCCCCGGCTATGGGTTCCCAGAGCTTCATTGCAGTGCTAAAACCATGGCTATTTAATCATATCCAGTAGATCTTTTCTTCTTTAATAGAAATGACTAAAAATACAAAGAGTATTGGTTGTTTGCACTACTCATGCCATTGTGCTTGCCCCCTTAATTCTTGGCATCTGTATCTTTTTGGCAATGATTGTTGTATTATGTCTCAAGCATCAGAAGCATGGTTAATTTTCTGCTTCGCATAAGCTCAAGCAAGTTGCATTATTTCGATTATGCCCAATACTACAGATGCGGGTTTAAGTATGCACGCCTTTGATTTTCTTTCCTTTTTGTTATGTGCTCAGTAATAACTTCATTAACCCTGCTTTTACTGTACAGTGAGCTTGAGACTACTGCTTGAACGGAATGGCGATCAAGAACAATCTCTCAGGCTACAGAACACAAAGACCAGTGTCCATCTTTGTTGCCCTTGGTCTGTGTTGTTGTTTCTACTTGTTGGGAACATGGCAAAAGAGCGGCTTTGGTAAAGGAGATAGCATAGCTCTTGAAATTACTAAGCATACTGATTGCAATGTCTTCACAAACCTGAACTTTGAGACGCATCACAATGATGTCGAGATCACTGACCCTCCCGAGCAAAACATTCAAGTGTTTGAGCCTTGTGATGTTAAATATACTGATTATACTCCTTGTCAAGAACAGGACAGGGCAATGATGTTCCCTAGAGAGAATATGATATACAGGGAAAGACATTGTCCTCCAGATGATGAAAAATTGCGCTGTCTTGTCCCCGCTCCTAAAGGTTATAAGACTCCATTTCCCTGGCCAAAAAGCCGAGACTATGCCCACTATGCTAATGTGCCTTACAAACACTTGACGGTTGAAAAGGCTGTCCAGAACTGGGTGCAGTTCAAGGGTGATGTGTTCAAGTTTCCGGGTGGCGGTACAATGTTTCCTCAGGGAGCAGATGCTTATATTGATGAACTTGCTTCAGTGATACCAATAGCTGACGGTTCTGTGAGGACAGCTCTTGACACTGGTTGTGGAGTAAGTTTTGTGACTTTAGTCTTTTTGCTTCGGTTTTGGGGCTTGTCTGGGGTGTCTCACGCAAGCTTAATTTGTTGAAGACAACTTAATACATCTCTTTTTTCCTCTGCACTGTCTTTGTTCCATCTGCCTTCATCTGTATGAGTTCTGCTAGTCTAGCTTCATTGCTCCATCATTGAGAGAGAATATAATGTAGGTGGCGAGCTGGGGTGCATACCTGCTGAAAAGAAATGTATTGGCCATGTCTTTTGCACCAAGAGACAACCATGAAGCGCAGGTGCAGTTTGCATTGGAGAGAGGAGTGCCTGCTGTTATTGGTGTCCTTGGAAGTATACGTCTTCCATACCCATCAAGAGCCTTCGATATGGCTCAGTGCTCTCGTTGCTTAATTCCATGGGCTGCTAATGGTAAGTGTGAGTATTACTCTATGGCAAACAATAGTCATTTTGGGTCTCTGATCTGCTGAACGGTAAATGTACGATAGCTGGTCACTGTCCACTTATGTTTGCTCACATGTTTTTCCAAATAATTGGTGTGTTAAGGATATGACATATGTTGTGTGTGCGTTGCAATAGTAACATGCTGTGTTGTTTGAGTTTTATTGTTGCTTTGTACATAAGATAAGAATCGATTGCCAGTCGATTTTGCCTCAAAGAAGCTTGAGTTGGACATGGACTTTTCTCACAATTCTTTTTGATGAGTTACCAATTTTATGACATTTTCTACATGATAGAGGGCACATATCTGATGGAAGTCGATAGAGTCCTCAGGCCCGGTGGATACTGGATCTTGTCTGGCCCTCCCATCAATTGGAAGACGTACTACCAGACATGGAAGCGCCCTAAGAAGGAGCTTCAGGCAGAGCAAAGAAAGATAGAGGAGCTGGCTGAACAATTGTGCTGGGAGAAGAAGTACGAGAAAGGAGACCTTGCCATCTGGAGGAAAAAAGTAAATGACCGATCTTGCCAAAGAAAAGATGCCCATATATGCCAGACTAAAGATGCCGATGATGTCTGGTTAGTCTTCAATGCACATCCTTTAAAATCTTATAATCAGTCAACCTTTAGGGGTGCACAAGCACATATGAGAGAGAGAGAGACTCTTTGGACAGCTCAAATCATGTTACTTTTGCTAAAGCACTCAATGTTGGAAAGCAATTTGACAAGTTAGCCCACAACGTGAATGGTTCAGCAGGTTGTTATGGTGGTGGGGTAGGTTTAGAAGAGTAGATGTTTGTTATAAACTCCCACAGAGACTGTTTTCAGTATGTCCAAACTTCTAGACATTCTGAACTTTATAATCTCAACACATCATTTTGGTGCACGTCAGGTATGAGAAAATGGAGTCGTGCGTCACTCCTTTCCCTAAGGTAGCAAGTTCGAAAGAAGTGGCAGGAGGGAAATTGAAGAAGTTCCCGGCCAGGCTTAATGCCGTCCCGCCTCGAATAGCTAAAGGGTCTGTTCCAGGAGTCACGGCCGACCTATACGATGAGGACAATAAGATCTGGAGAAAGCATGTCAGTAGCTATAAGCGGCTCAATAGATTGATTGGCACCACGAGATATCGCAACGTGATGGACATGAATGCAGGCCTCGGTGGATTCGCAGCAGCACTCGAATCGCCAAAACTATGGGTTATGAATGTTGTGCCAAACATTGCTAAGAACTCGCTAGGTGTCATCTACGAGAGGGGCCTGATAGGCAGTTACCATGATTGGTGAGTATTTGATTAGCGCAAGGACCTGTCAGATCTTAGTCTGATCAAATCCCATGGGCAAACTTGTTTGGTTTCTTTATGCAAAAGTTCTTTCATTTCTTTAATATTAACTGAAACATAAACCTCGTAAGCAACACTGCTATGCCCTCAAGTACCTTTTTGTCGGATTTGAGATGAGCTTTCATATGGTTTCAGGTGTGAAGGATTCTCTACTTACCCGAGGACATACGATCTAATTCATGCCAGCGGACTCTTTAGCTTGTACAAGGGCAAGTAAGTCTTCTCCTTCTGCTCCCCATTATTAATCCTCCGGTCAGTGTTTAGGAACTTCCATAGCTAAAAAGGATTCAGGTCGGTTTATTTTAGTTGTAGTTGTGGACACTGACTTTCACGACGTAAAAAGTTTTTACCTGCTAGCATTGGACTTAGACAGGGACCTTATTCTTCAAGCTTAGCATCGAAACTTTTACAGTGCAATGCAAAACCGTAATTAACAGAGCTCAGAACTTAGTAGGCCTTTCTTAAGGTTCAGTTTGCATACTTGCTAGCACGGAGTTGACTTATTCCAGATAGTAAATGACTAAACGTGCCGTCAAATTTGAGTCATTTCTTTCTCGTTTTCTTCTGTGGATGTGGCATCCGCACTAAGTCAATTAGTTTATCCGGAACAAATGTTTTTGTACCACCGTCCCCTGATATCAAACTTAAAATATCGCCAGGTGCAAGTTCGAGGACATTCTTCTGGAGATGGACCGCATACTGCGGCCTGAGGGTGCAATCCTCCTGCGGGACGAAGTCGATACGATGAACGAGGTCAGGAAGATTGCCATAGGAATGAGATGGGATATCAAGTTGGTGGATCACGAGGACGGTCCCCTCGTGCCCGAGAAGATACTGGTTGGGGTCAAACAGTATTGGGTCGGCAGCAGCGGCAACGGCACGTCCGACAATGCATAAAGATCTCACACATTCTTTTTGCGGGTTTCAATGGAAGTCAAAGCCCCCCTTTGGATTTAAGCAGGGCCATTAGCAGAGATGCAAGTCTCGATCGTATGGTGATGCTGCAAGTGTTCTGTCATAGTTCATTCTGTTTAGCACATTTTGTTTGGGTTTCTTAGGAGGATTTGCAAGGGGAAAACCCAAAAAATAGCTCTCACACTGCCAAAATAATCAGTGTCGCCCGAATTACGCCGAACCTGTATATTGATCGTAATGAAAATTCCTCGATCAGCCGTCGCGCTACTGCCCGTGTCGAACTCGCTAAGGCTTGCTCTAAGGTTTTGAGATCCATTCGTGACTATCCCGAGTCATCAGAAGCCGATCGAATCGCGCCATTCTCTCTCATAAGTTCTTAAGTTTGAACCGAACTTTGGTACTTGGGTTGGCTTAGCTTTCGAACGTTTAATCCATATGCTGAACGAGGTGTGATCAGGGCCTCGTTTTAGGAAAGAAGTATCAATAAAATCCTAAATTTATTGCGCTCGTACCGATTTAGTTATCAATTTTTCATTTATATTAATTCAGTATTAAATTTTTTGATGATTTGTCAATATAAAGATTATAACTTATAGAAGTTGGTCAAATCGTGTCGTTGTCTCTCTCTCTCTCAAGTTCTAAAGTTCGAATTGGACTTCAGTCCTTGGGTCGGCTTAGTGTTTGGAATGCTTATTCCGTATGCTAAACCGGGCGTAATCAAGGCCTCATTTTAGGGAAGAAGTGTCAATAAAATCCTAAATTACCGATTTAGTTTTAAATTTTTCAATTATACCAATTCAGTCCTAAACTTTTTGACGATTTATTAATATAGTCTATCCGGTCAATTTTGGTTGGAAATGGCTAATATGGACGCTGTTTATCTTACGTGGCATGATTGATGGTAATGTTGAATAATTTTAATATATTTTTTATGCTTTTTGAATTTTCTTATCTTTTACAACTTTGGACCGTGTGAGGTTGCCGGCCGACCGTCGCCGGCGGGCCAGTCATGATTTAGGGTCACTTTACAGTCGGAACACTGGTTGGTGTCCTGTCCTGAACTCCGACTACTCCTGTTGTCGGATTCCCCGCCATGTCCTTCCTAACCTTTTTGGTCTCCAATTATTTTTTTTCACCTCCCTTTTCCGGCCGTACACAGAAAAAATGAAATTAAAATAAAAAAAAAACATACTTATCGTTATCCAACGTCGATGCATCACCTGACTGCAATTAGAGTTATTTAATAATCAAGTAATCAAAGCACCAATCCGGATTAGGCCCCTCGAATCAAAGTCGTAAGTTTGACTTGTGCTTTTTTTAATCTCGTCGGAAATATTTTATCATTATCAGGGACCGACCAATCGTATTTTGAGAGAATTTATTAGGGTATCATACATCAATCTGTGCTTTCACAAAGAAAATAAAAAATAACAAAATGGAAAAAAATAATCTCCCCGCCCCGTGGCTTGGACACGCGTTGGAGCCCATTGCAAAGAGCGCCGTGAAGAACTTGCAAAATGGCAAATAAATTTTTTAAAAAAAGATAGCGAATCAGATAACTCTTAAATTTTGGCTAGACATGTAATATAATCTATGAATTTTTAATTTATTTAATATAATTTATAAATTTTATCTTAATATTAAAATAAAATTTTTGAACTTTTAATTCATTTAACGTGCTCTCTAAACTTTTGATTCATATTTAATTTAATCTTTAAGCTACACAAAAATGTTCAGTATATATCATTTTATTAATTTGACTTTATCATATAAATCAGGGACTAAATTGAATATATTGCACAATAACTAGAGTTTAGATACCACAATGAATAAATAAAAAGTTGAGGGATGTCGTTATATTTTGGGCCAAAACTTTAGATTATTTATGTCATTATTCTTAAATTATAAAAAAAGTATATATTATTTGTATTTTCGTTTTTTTACTTTTGAGCTTGTCTTGAAAAGTTGTCATCACCTTTCGTTCTTCTTCTTCTTCTACTTCTGCTGTCTCTCTCTCTCTCTCTCTCTCTGAGTTGCAGAATCCGAGGGAAACCCGAAAGGGGCTCGCGATCAGGTAACACTGCAATCATTTTCTGACCCTGGAGTTGGTTCGATTTCATGCCTCTCTGCAATCCTTAAAACTCTTTGGTCAGCTGTGGAATATCGGTGTGTTCTCTGGCGGTGATTGTTGCTCCTCTGTGTCCCAAGTTGCTTTTGTCGTTCCATCGACGATTCGGTGCTTGAAATTCGCATGCACAGCACGTTCAGGTTGAGCCCGCGAAGCGGGAAAGAAACATAATTCTTGGGTTGTTGAATTCATTCGGGATGAGAAAGTGTAGGCAAAGACAAGTTGATTTGAGCGTGAGCTGCAGTGACATGTATTCTAGGTAATAGCTTAGGGGAGTTCAATTTTCGTTTTTTGGGTGAATATTGATTTGCTTGCTGCAGGGGGCTAGCTGGGTTAGTTGGTGAATAGTGTTTGGTGGGGGGTTCAAAAGTGATCGGAGGGGGAGTTATTTTGGAAATGGCGTGCCGGTGGTGCATGGAATGCGTGCTGAAACTCTTGAACTTCTTGTTGACGCTTGCTGGTCTGGCGATGGTGGGATATGGGATCTACTTGTTCGTCGAGTACGAAAGATCGTCCAGTGATGCCATCGGTGGCTCGCCCGTTGGTGCTGATGAGGGGTTGGTGCAGCTCGGCCGTCCCTTGCTCGTGACGGTCTCTCTCTCGTCCAGTATCTTCGATAATCTGCCCAAAGCTTGGTAAGAATGTTGATTTCTGCACAAAGTAGATGCTGTTTGGCTTCACCAGATTAGATATCTTTTAGTTCACATTGAAGTCATATACTGCTTGGCCCGTGAGGACGTAGGGGAACGAAAACTTGAGTTCCACGTCTTTTATGTCGGTTTGGTTGGCATTGGACGTGTCATCCTGCCCTGCAGCAGTTAGATTCTTTGCCTTTGCTATATATTATCTTTTGGTGCGAGATTTCTATTTTTGGCCCATTCACGAAGGGCAAAGAACTGCTGGTAAATTTGTTTTTCTTTTGATCAGTAGAAAAACTGGTTTTCGCTCATGATCAAAGAGGACGACCAGTCATCAATGCTACTTGTGGCAACCTTTTTGCAGTTTCAGGCCTTACACGGCATGTTTTGCTGTTTCTCTTCCTACCACTTTTCCTTCTGTTGCAGTTACTGAGAAAGGAGATTACTTTAAAAAAATTGGAGAATTCTACAATCCAAACTCTACCAGTGTAAAAATATTGCTATATATCAACTAGAAATGCTGCTGCAGTGGTCCAGTGAGATTAGAAAAAAGAATAAGTGAAAGCCTTATAAGTAAAAAAATCCTAGTGGAATTGTTGTAGTGCTGCTTCAGGGGTGGAAAAATTTTTATATGAGATTTGGCTGAAGAAAGTTGGGATGACTGTTTTGGTTTCAAGTCATCTCATATGCAGCAAAACAACATCCTGCTGATGAATATAGCCAGATCTGCATCAAAATGCAGCAGTGTATACTATTTCCTTGAGGAGGTTGGGGACCTCATATGCATAGATCAACTTGTCAATGTGAAATTTTGTAAAAGGTTGGCTTTGGAGGCGATCTTCATTTGCTGCCTGGAAGATTTGTTTGTGCAGTCAAGTGCTAAGCCTTATAATAATCGATTTTGGTGTGAATCTTAACATTCAGGTTCATAGGAGATATAGACACTTATGAGAAAACTTGTGGGGTAAATTGATTGTAAGAGTGATAAGAGAAATGGCTGGCCATTTAAAACCTGAACTGGCGTCTGCAATCTGCCTTTGGTAGCTCTTTTCTCATTGCCTTCAATACTGTTATGGGTAATTGAGATTGGAGTAGTCGGTAGTTTATTGCAACAGAGTATGAAATGTGGTCAGTTGAGTTTGGTAGTTGAATTGGACATTGCAATCAACTTGCTTTGTCTATATCTGTAACAGATAGAATGTGAGGTTATTATGTATACCTAATGTAAAACTAGCTCTTTGCCTAAAGTAAAATTTGAGCATTCTAGAACTTTTAGTGGAGTAGAATGATTCAAACTGCAGCTCTGATACTAGATAATTTTTCTGCAAATGGGTGTAAGCAGTCATTGGTTGGAAGCTCAAGTCCAACGGGAATAGTACCTGAACATATCATCTTGCCTAATGCCATGTTATGCCTATCTTGTACTTGTCATGGTGCCTAAGTTAGCTAAACTGATAAGCTGAGCCTAATTGAAGTTCGTTTCTATTCTTTTTCCTGCCGAGACCATAACTTACAAAATTTATCATGCTTAAGCCTAGCTCAATATTTTATACTGAGTTGGCAGCTTCTAGTTTTTCGCTATTATGCATATCTGCATGGAACCTCTCTTTACTCTTAGGCAAGCCTGCTTGAGCCCTGCTCAGAAGACTCAACTGTTGGATATTTTGGTGGGTTTCTGCAACTTGTGTTTTCCTCCTTTGATGTAGTGTATCTTTATGTAGTTGAAGAAAATATTGATAGTGGGGGATGTTCCTGCTCATTGTTCATATGCTACTCTTTAGTGAGGTCTCTTGTTTAAGATGAGCTGGATTTTGCACATATTTCCTTGTGGAACATCTTAATGATTCTATTGTCTCATCATTTTTCTTTTTCTGTTTTTTAACACATTGATACAGGTTCATATTCTTGTTTATCGGTGTTGGATTGGTCCTCTTCATCATATCTTGCTTTGGATGTATCGGAGCTGTAACTAGGAATGGTTGCTGTTTGACTTGTGTATCCTCATTCTCATTGAGTCTTCTCGATTCAAAATATCTCTTAGCATAGGCGATGAATTTATGAATTCTTGACAGGGACAAAGCTACATTTTTATAGTACGTGATGATGGTAGTCCACAGCGTAATTTACCATAACATTATGTCTAAATTGTTAATACTAGGCATTTGCCGTGATTTTCTTAGTTGGCTTTTATTTTTGACTAGTCAGTTGTTTCCTTAAGTGATGCAGTACTCAGTCTTGGTAATTTTGTTGATCTTGGTGGAGCTGGGGTGTGCTGCGTTTATATACTTCGACAAAAGCTGGGAAGATGTAGGGTTTATATCGTTCGTGATTTCTTTAGTTCATTGATGGATAATGTTCGTTTCCTCTTTTAATCATTGGATTACATATCTATAGGATTTACCTACTGATAAAACTGGAGACTTTGACATGATATATGATTTTCTGAAAGAGCACTGGACCATAGTCAGATGGGTGGCTCTTGGCGTGGTGGTATTGGAGGTATGTGTAGGGAACACACTACGTAGAACACTTTCAGCGTGCTGGACATTCAGCTCTTAAGATAATGACTTTGTGCAACTGCAGGCATTGGTCTTCTTGTTGGCTTTGATGGTTAGGGCAGCAAACAGGCCTGCTGAGTATGACAGTGATGAAGAGTATATTGCCTCACGACAACAGATCCAGCGGCCATTGCTGAGCCGGCCACTGCCACCGTCCCAGCCAGCTGCAGGCGTTCCAGGGGCCGGTGCCCTGGATCAGCGGACAAGCAGAAATGATGCTTGGAGTACTCGAATGAGGGAAAAGGTGGGTCCTTTTATGTTGTGTGAGATTACAAATACTGTTGGCCCAAATTTCTTATCGTATAGTGCAGAAACCATGTTTGGAGTACTCAAATGAGGGAAACGGTGGGTTCTCTTATATTGTATTAGATTGCAAATACTGTTGGCCCAAATTTCTTTTGTATAGTACACGAAAGAAGGAAGATCATATGCATGAATGAATCGATTGACCTATAGAAGATTGGGAATGTAATAGCATACTAGCCTGAGTACCGGTGTCCAGCTATGTGCCTCTAATGGTCTTGAAATACTATTTTGATGGCCTTTCTCTCTTTGTATTTATGTTGTTATTCTACTCCAATTCTGATGTATGTTTCTCTTCTTGAAACTTTCACTCGGACCAGTATGGGCTGGATACTGCTGAGTTCACATACAATCCAACCGAGTCGAACAGATTCCAGCAAGGGCCAACGCAGCCAATGGAAGAAAGGAGCCGCTGCTCTATTATGTGACAATGGTACATTGATTTGGGTTTCTCTTGGGAGATGAACCCTAGACAACGGCACGTTCAAGTTCATAGCTCAGATGAGCAGTTTTCTCTTTGTTGAGGATGTGTAGGAGCCTTTTCTCTTTGTTCTGTTTATTCCCCATCTTCCCATTTGGTCGTGCATAACCATGTGTTGCTTGTAGGATATGTACTCCGAAAACAGTTTTCTTGCCGGGGACTAGGCAACTTTCATGAGCTTAATCAAATTTTTGTACTGAATCTCATTTTTGCAATCTTGGCTCTGGTTTAATTTTTTCATCGAAGACTGCTGTGCAAGAAGATGACGTTTTAAATTTAAACGCCCCAAAAAAGGGGAAAAGAGAAATGTCATGTGGAAGATAAGAGCAGTAAGTCATATTATATAGCATGTCTTTTTTGTTACCCCTATTTTGGATATCTGAGATCTTCAGCTAAGCTCAGGACCAAACTGCATTGGCGAAACTACAAATGAAACAAATATAATGTGCGTCACACAAGTGAGATTGTCATCCACCTTGATATGGTCAGGTTAGCTTGAGGAGTCAGATCTTAAATGGGAGTTGCTATTGCTGGCCGGCAACCTGATAGTCTAATGACCCATTACTTTAGCATATATGGAATTCCTAATCTCCAATGATAACCACAAGCTTTTAGGCGTGACCTGATGATGGCAAAACAGGTTCTTAGCTTAGATACTGTGGATTAATGCATAGTCTTAGACATCAGCAAGAACTCTTTCTGGTTTAGACCAGCGTCTCGGGGAGTAAAATTAGTAAAGACAGAAAGGAAGACTAATTAGGTGGATTCCTTCTATTTTTTTTAAAGGTGCATTGCCTGACCAAAGGAAAAAAAGTAGGTGGATTCAGTTGCATCAAACTTTGATTAAGATCTCCGAGGGAACTGCTTTAAGATGCGTTGGTTTGAACCCACATGAAAACATCATTGTCACTGTTGCCAGAGCCCTGTACTGCCCGTAGCTATAGAATACCTCTGTAATATTCCCTTTCTGCCACAAAATCTCTCAGGAGTGAAATGAGTTTGACGTTAGACTTTGAGAGGTCGTTCTCGTTCGTTTTTCATCCACCGAGATCAGTTGTCATGGGGGTATTCTTGAGGGTGTTGCTAGTTTTGAGTTTGTTTGGAGTGGGCACTTCCAGTGGTGATGGGGCTCTTGTTCTTGGCTACTACCAAGAGAAGTGCCCTCTGTTGGAAGAAATCGTGCGGCATACTGTCGAGCGCGCAGTGTATAGAGATCCCCGAATGGCGGCCTCTCTGCTACGTCTCCATTTTCATGACTGTTTTGTTATGGTTAGAGTAACACCTCTCTCTCTGTGTCTCTCTCTCGCGCCCCCTCTCAGGAAACAGTGTAAATGATTTACAATATCCTATTGATTTGTGAAGTTGCAGTACTTGAATGTTACCATCCAGACAGCAACTAGAAAATGTTTCGAAAATTGACGTTAGAGATTTCTATCAGTCTATCTGCCTAAACAAACTAGAACGTGAGACAGTCCTTGTAACATTTCGCAGGGTAAGTAATTAGTCTTTTCTATAAGCTAACATCTTGTACTACTCTTTTGAGGATCAGGGTTGCGATGCATCAGTGCTTCTAGACAGTTTTGATGGCATGGTGAGCGAGAAGCAGGCGTTGCCTAACCTTAACTCCTTGCATGGGTTCGAGGTGATTGACGAGATAAAGTATAATCTGGAAGAGGCGTGTCCATACACAGTCTCCTGCGCCGATATTATAGCCATTGTTGCTCGAGATGCAGTCGAGC
The DNA here is from genome assembly GCA_024500025.1 of Syzygium aromaticum. Taxonomy (NCBI): domain Eukaryota; kingdom Viridiplantae; phylum Streptophyta; class Magnoliopsida; order Myrtales; family Myrtaceae; genus Syzygium; species Syzygium aromaticum. Next base: position 21,073,940 of record CM044888.1, on the reverse strand, counting down.
TGGTCAGTAACTCGGACGCTATTTCTGGTTAGAAAAATTTAAGTAGCCAGACACATTGTATGTTCGCACCATGGGTCGGTCGATCAAGATTTCCATTTCTGATGGACTAAATTCTTATTCTAAACCCAACCTTTTTCTAGTATCTCCACACTCAGCATCACACACTTACAGAAATTCTTTTCCTCCGTGAAAAAGAGAGGAGGGCCCAGGTGGGAAGTGCGGCTAGGCAGGAGAGACTCGCTCAAGGCAAGCTTTGATGGAGCCAACAAATTCATACCTGCTCCAAATTCCTCCCTTGACACTCTAATTGAAAACTTTAGTCAACATGGCCTGGATGAAGGAGACTTGGTTGCCTTATCAGGTAAAGTGTCTAGACTTTCTTTGAGTTCAAGAATGAAATGTGTCCTGTTGGAGAAGATGGGTAACCCTCTGTTTCTAATTATCTTACCTAATCAACAAATTCATATCAATTACCCCTATAAAGAAGTTGACTATGTCATCACAAAAATTGTCTAGAAGTTAAAAACAGCTCCAGAGATGTGTTGTACGATGACTTTTACTTAAGCATACCATTAAGTTTCTTCTTCCTCCTTTTGTTTTTCTTAGTATTTTTTTTTTGGGTTGATGTTTTTCTTAGTTAAGTTTAACAGTGTTGTACATCGAAAACTGCGGAAGCAGGTAGTCACACGATGGGAAAAGCGCGATGCCTGAGCTTCAGGCAAGGGATTTACGAGGAAAGCCCTGAACGACGCTATGATCATTTCCAGAGATACACCACCTTCTACGACATCCTACGGTCCATATGCCCCGAGACGGGAAGCGACAATAGATTAGCACCGCTCGATCACGTGACGCCTTTCGAGTTCGACAACCACTACTTCCTCAACATTCTCCAAGGCAGGGGTCTCCTACCATCTGATAATGCCCTCGTCGACGAAGAAGACCAAGAAGGTGTTATTTTGAGGCATGTCTGGGCTTACGCTTCGGACAGAGAAGCTTTCTTCCGCGCTT